>CADEHL010001363.1:9128637-9728637 GCA_902827135.1 Harpagifer antarcticus
GTGTTTGGTCTGAAGCGCTTCACTTACAAAGCAAAAGCAGGCTGAGAAGAGTAAAATAAAAAACAAAACAAATGGAAATCATAATTTGAAAGCATCATAAGGGTCTCACCTTGTGCCAACCTCTCCAGCCGCTTGCCGTGCTCAGGGGGGACGGCATACCTGCAAAAAGAAGGATACAAATGTCATTAGTTTAGCGTAATATTGGTATATTATTAAGAAAAGCTGTGTTTTTACCAGAAGGACACCATTTTGTCATCAAAAGTTGTTTTTGTACCCAATTTCTTTGAGATGCTGGGTCCCATTTCCCAAATATTTCCCTTGCTTCAATATTCTTATCAACAAAACAATTATGATGTCATACAACCATTATTTTTCTTCTACTCTCTGATGATACTGAATAAAGTAAAAGCCACACAAAGCAATATTAATGGTCTTTTCATAAATATGTGTTCAAACTAAGAGTGTGTTTGGCTACCTAGCTGCAGCTAACTGTACATACAGTTGCTTTGGTAAGTAACAATCACAAAATGCTACCTTAGATAACAGCATTGTGAAGATCATTTATTTGTAAAGTTATGATTTCAAGGGGAAAAGGACAGAGTGAAGAAAAAGATGAAATGGCCGGTGAAGGGCAGGACCAGGAGGGATTACTGTTTTGGGAGTGCTGGGTTATTTCACTGCCCTCAGCACTCACTTTAAGAAATTAAATCACCCATGAGTACACCTCACCAGCTTCCTTTATCTTCTCTTTTAAACATACATAGATCATGAAAATCACACAATATTATCAGTGGATGGTAGATATAGTTTGATATTATGTTGCTTTGATCTTTTGTTGTTTCTGCTTCATTTTAAAACTGTGTAAATCAGCCATTAAGACTTTATTATCATGTTAAACTTTTTTCATACTCTGCTTCTGTTTTATTAGTGTACACATACAGCAGCCCTGTGGCACTAGTTCTGAGTTGCTCCACAGGCAAAGTACTAACAAGAGATCACAGTCTTTGTTAAAACATGCAGCAAGAACTGTAAAATATGTACCATGACATCAAATATCGGATGCTACATGCAGAAAGCTCATTTATTTGTAAAACAGAGTGGGAGGGAGACAGCAAAGCTCTAATCTGATCCGTTCATTTGTGAAGTTATTACCATAACGGTCTTTATTACTGCAATTATTTCCTCTGGGTTGCTTAAGCCTCCAGAGATCTCATGCAATGAACTATGGGTGGGGAAAAAAGACCCCATTTCTCCCTCCTTACTCAAGCCTCAATAACCACATGGATGTTCGAACAAAGGGAGGAAGAGAAGGAGAAAAAAAGAAAGAACAAAGATGGAGATATAATGAGAAGCAACAACACTTAAGGGGAGACATAAAAAGAATGAGCAGGAGCATAAGACGGAGTGAGAGAGAGAGAATGAGAGAGAGAGAGTGAGAGAGTGAGAGAGTGAGAGAGAGAGAGAGAGAGAGAGAGAGAGAGAGAGAGAGAGAGAGAGAGAGAGAGAGAGAGAGGAGAGAGAGAGAGATAATAAACACAAGAAAGTAGCAGACAAAGTCAAATTCAGTCAGAGGTGCCGAAACACGGAGCCACACTGCCACCTGTAGACCAAAGCTGAGAATTCAGAGCGGAGCAGCCTTCTCCAATATCTATTCGATACCAAAGGCCTTCATGCTATTTGGGAATAACATTCGACAAGAAACCAATTTATTAAAATCAGAACATTATTTAAGAGTTGCTAGTGGCCTTATTTAGTGATCAAATGCAGTAAAC
Source organism: Harpagifer antarcticus (assembly GCA_902827135.1). Taxonomy (NCBI): domain Eukaryota; kingdom Metazoa; phylum Chordata; class Actinopteri; order Perciformes; family Harpagiferidae; genus Harpagifer; species Harpagifer antarcticus. The sequence continues at coordinate 9,130,410 of CADEHL010001363.1, forward strand.
TATCCTCTGTTTCTTTGCGCTGGTTTCAAGATCATAACATTCTCTACATGAAAACGTATTTTGTTAAAGGCTGGGTAAAATTGGCTAAGATATAAACAACAAAAGGCATAAATAGTAATGTTATCTAAATGTCAACTGTTTCCCTCCAAAGTCTTTGTTTGTCTTTTCTTTGCTTTTAAATTAGTTTTTTAACGTTATACCTTCAGTCATTTTCTAATAGTTAACTAGATCAGGCGTACTAACGCACTGAGCCACAGCCTCCCTATCCACTGCATTTACTTATGTTTTGAAAATGAAATTAATATTGATCTTCTTATCTTACTCATGGACAGTAAATGAGTACATATTCCTAAAATCAGAGATGTAAACTTTAACATTTTTTGTTCTCCTTAGGGAGCATTACATTGTGAAGTTTTCTATGTAACATTTAATCTATTTCCAATTAGGGAACAGGTCAGGCGATCCCTCCCATCCCAGTTTCAAACTAAACAAATCAGCCGATCTGCGTGTCTCCTCCTGTTCCCTCCCTCCTAAGGACGCGGTTGCCATGGTAGCAACACGTCCGTCTCTACGGCAGCAGGGAGACAAACCCACAAATAAACAATGAACAGCAATGGAGGCTTGAACTTTTCCACCTATCCGAGGTAGAAGATAATTGATCTTCCTCTATCTGTGGCGCAGCAGCGTGGCTGGCAGACTGCATGTGTTAGTATGTTTGACACCATGACAAAGATGATATAAATATGTGCAATATTCTCAAATAGTTTCTAGCTCAAGTGTCTCAATGATGTGTCTCTTATTATTGCTCCACTAAAATGTTGACAAGCATGTTTTCTGTTTAACATTTTTAGAAAACGATATGCATCCCAGTAAGTCACAGCTGTCTTTACATCTGATCAAACATGTAAGGGGGTTTGTTTAATGCTTTGCATGAAAGACAGCACACTGCAATCATCTGATGAAGCAGAAGCTGGGAAGAAAAATAACTAAAAGGATATCATTTATACAAGTTAAGTGTGGCCGAATTATACCAGGATTGGATGTTTGCAAAATAAGGAAACAGAAGAACAGGAACACCTCCAGTTATTTCCACTGAGTGTTCAGACTCAGATTTCCGTAACTGTGTGTGTGTAAATATCTATATGTTACACACCACCCATGCCTGTCCATCAAGAGGGCACATTCTGACCTGAGGAAGCTCCTGGCAGCAGATCTCATGCCCTCTCGAAGTTTTCTTAAAATGTACAACAACATTGAACCCGCAGTTACAACCCAAATAACACTACATGCAGATCTGCAGCTCTCCATCTCCCTCTAGGAGTAAAAACTGTCCACCGTGGTTCAGAACTTCAGGTCTACCGAGGAAATTGAGGACTGATGGATTCATAATAAACTCCTGCCTTCCCGTGAAGTTGCAGCTTGGGTACACTTCAAAATATCTTTCATTTCTTTTTCGTCAGCCTTTCCCTACCTTCCCTTCACATGCTCTGAGGCAAATCTTTTATCTGACAGCAGAGCTGCCGGTGTGTGTTGGGGTAGGGGGCGTGATTTAGAGGGTTTCAGCAGTGAAAATAAAGAGGAAAAGAATGATGGAAGAATAAAGACAGGAAGAAAGTGATATACTGCTAAGGCTGACATATTTTACATGCCTACCAGTGTGTGTGTGTGTGTGTGTGTGTGTGTGTGTGTGTGTGTGTGTGTGTGTGTGTGTGTGTGTGTGTGTGTGTGTGTGTGTGTGTGTGTGGCAGTAGTAGACGTTATGGTGGGGTCTGACTTTGATGGGAGCCGAGTTGCAGGGGGAATGGACTTAATTTCACAAACGACTGCACTATGAGAGCAGAGAAGGAGTGTGTGTGTGTGTGTGTGTGTGTGTGTGTGTGTGTGTGTGTGTGTGTGTGTGTTTTAAGGGGGCATGCTCTGTTTAACAGCCTGTAATTACCCCACCGCACACAAGTGTAAAAGTGAAAATGATTCAATTTCAGTAAATTGAGGCTGGGAAGGCTTGGCAAGCACTGAGGGAGAGAGACGGAGAGAGAACAAAACCAGGCGAGAATTAAAAGAAAGGGAAGGGAAAAGCACAGAAATTGCCAAAATAAAAGGAAGAAAGTTCAAAAGCAAACAGTCAATATGCATAATGTTGACTAATGCAAACTGCAGACTTGTGATTGGGCATATGTAAGCTTCAAAAGCTATGCAGTCAGTGTGAGATTTACACAAATAATGTATCCCAATAGTTTCAAAAATAAATGAATATAGATATTTTCATGTTACTAAACACTACTTGGTTTGATTTATTTTTCGTTTGCATCATAAAGGTTATAGCCCACTTTGTCATGCCGTTCTGTGAAAAGAGGAGAGGCATCTGAATTAAGTATTAGATTGAATTTATTTGGATTTTTTTCAAGCGACTGTCTACAAAGGAAAAAATGGAAATCTGCAGTAGACAAGTCTGCAGGAGAGTTTTAAGCCTATGTAGGAGCCATTTTATGGGATACATTATTCTACTCTGTATAATTGTTCTGTAGTTATTGTAGCTAAAACGGCGCTTTTGAGAGATTTTAAATGTCAGATCTGCTCAAAGTCAACCTGTTACACAGGTTTCAGTGGGGCACTCAACCCTGCATTACAATATAGGCAGGGACACTCTGCTGATTGCGTGAAGTACAACAGCGTGACTCAGCCATCTTTCAGCTAAAAAGCACTTAAATACCACATTTAAATTCTGAAGAACTCAGTGTGCATGGAGACCGGGTGACGACACTACCTATTGACACAGCAACCACTGTAAGTTATATTCTTGTTTAATTAGACTTCTCTGTTTCATTTATTCTACTCTGTATAATTGTTCTGTAGTTACTGTAGCTAAAACTGCGCTTTTGAGAGATTTTAAATCTCAGATCTGCTCAAAGGGAACCTGTTACACAGGTCTCAGTGGGGTACTCAACCCTGCATTACAATATAGGCAGGGACACTCTGCTGTCGCCCATCAGCTGTAGAGAGTTAACTAATTAGAGGGGCGTGGCCCCACAGCTGTGAGAACTCAGCAAGCAGGCGTCCATTTTAGGTAGCTCTTTCCTGGAGCGTCAGCTTCAGCGTCAGACAGACAAAGACTGACAAAGACAATAGAGTCCTGCGGGAGTCTCTAAGACTGACAAAGACAATAGAGTCCTGCGGGAGTCACGAGGGTGGCAAAGAGGAGGCAAATCCTCCTCTGATTGAGCTAATTACCGCTGGTGTTTTTATTTTATTTTCTTGAGTTTTCTAGCCCCTCATGCTATAATCATGTGTATTTTCTCCATTCCCGTCCACGTGTCTTCTCGCAATCATCGCTGGCCCTAATCGCTATATCCGGCCTGCTCTCGTCTATCCCACATGCTCCACTGAGATCCAACATCTAGTTTCAGGTGGCCTGTGGAACTGCCAGTCAGCTGTTCCTAAGGCTGACTTCATCTCTGGCTACGCTTCCCTGCAGTCTCTGGATTTCCTTGCTCTCACTGAGACCTGGATTACTCCATTCAACACATCCACCCCAGCAGCTCTCTCCACAGCATATTCCTTCTCCCGTACACCCAGACCCACTGGCAGAGGAGGTGGCACTGGTCTCCTGCTCTCTCCCAAATGGAGCTTTTCCCTCTTCAAGCTACCTAACTTCACTCCTTCCACCTTTGAATTCCATGCCGTCACAGTAACCCATCCTATACAATTAACCATTGTTGTTCTCTACCGTCCACCAGGCGCCTTGGGAGACTTATTGGAGGAATTAGATAATCTCCTCTCACACATCCCTGAAACTGGCCCTCCCACTGTACTTCTCGGAGACTTCAACCTCCAGACAGGGAAGATATCTGAACTAACATCTCTGTTAACCGCCTTTGCTTTCTCACTGTCTCCATCCCCACCAACTCATAAAGCTGGCAATGTCCTTGATCTCATATTCTCAAGGAACTGCACTACTTCTAACCTCTCTGTAAACCCGCTCCACACATCCGATCACTTCTTCATTTCATTCTCTCTACCCCTTTCCAAACATAACAAACTAATCTCTTCTCATCCTGCACCTGTCCGCTGTAACCTTTGTTCCCTCTCCCCCTCTACCTCATCGGTGCTCTCAGCCCTCCCTTCCTCTGACTCGTTCCAACTCCTACCTCCAAACTCTGCTGCAGAAACTCTCCTCTGTACTCTCTCATCCTCTCTGGACTCTCTCTGTCCTCTCACATCTCGGCAGTCTCGTCAGTCCCCTCCTGCTCCCTGGCTAAATGACGCACTGCGTGCTAATAGAACCGTCCTTAGGGCAGCAGAGCAGAAACGGTGGAAATCCAAACACCGTGACGACCTCCTAACCTGGCTCTCCTCTCCTCTTTCTCTGCTTTGATCTCTCAGGCAAAAAGCACTTTCTTTCAAGATAAGATCCAATCTTCCTATTCCAATCCCAAAAAACAATTTTCCACCCTCTTGGACCCTCCCCCCTCCTCACTTCTGTCAAGCGACTTTGTTAACCACTTTGAAAAAAAGGTTGATGATATTCGCTCTTCTTTTTCTGACTCACCTTTACTCACCGCTGGGTCACCAGACCCTCCTTCTACCCACACACTAACCTCCTTTTCCCCTCTCTCTCCAAGTGAGGTTCTTACCCTCATTACCTCTGCCCGCCCTACCACCTGTCCTCTGGACCATATCCCTTCAAACCTCCTTCAGACTATCGCTCCTGATATTCTACCATTTCTCACCCATTTCATCAACACTTCTCTAACTTCTGGTCACTTTCCAAACAGTCTCAAGGAGGCAAGAGTAAACCCTCTCCTAAACAAACCCACTCTCAACCCGTCTGACGTTATAAACTACAGGCCTGTCTCTCTCCTCCCGTTCCTGTCTAAAACACTTGAACGCGCTGTCTTTAAACAACTCTCCTGTTATCTCCATCAGAACAACCTTCTGGATCCGCACCAGTCTGGTTTCAAGGCAGGTCACTCCACAGAAACTGCTCTCATTGCGGTCACTGAGGAACTGCACACTGCCAAAGCAGCATTCCTCTCCTCGGTCATCATCCTGTTGGACCTGCCTGCTGCATTCGACACGGTGAACCATCAGATCCTCCTTCGCACTCTCCAAGAACTTGGAGTTTCAGGCTCTGCACTTTCCCTCCTCACCTCATACCTCAAAGACCGTACCTACAGGGTAACTTGGAGAGGGTCCGAGTCCGACCCTTGTCAATTAACTACAGGGGTCTCTCAGGGCTCTGTTCTTGGTCCCCTCCTCTTCTCCCTGTACACAAACTCGCTCGGATCAGTCATTAGCCCGCATGGTTTTTCATACCACTGCTACGCTGACGACACCCAATTAATTCTGTCCTTTCCCCGCTCAGAGACCCAGGTCGTCGCACGCATCTCTGCTTGTCTAGCTGACATCTCTCAGTGGATGTCTGCTCATCACCTCAAGCTCAACCTTGACAAGACTGAACTGCTTTTCCTTCCAGGAAAAGATTGTCCCACTCTTGACCTGACGATCAACATCGGCACCTCTGTTGTTTCCCCAACTCAGACTGCAAGGAATCTGGGTGTGACCCTAGATAACAACCTGTCCTTCCCTGCAAACATTGCTGCTACAACTCTTTGCTGCAGATACACGCTTTACAACATCAGGAAGATGCGTCCCCAGCTGACCCAGAAAGCCACGCAGGTTCTGGTCCAGGCTCTCGTCACCTCACGCCTAGACTACTGCAACTCCCTCCTGGCTGATCTACCTGCATGTGCCATCCGACCTCTGCAGCTCATCCAGAATGCAGCAGCTCGTCTGGTCTTCAACCTTCCTAAATTTTCCCACACCACTCTGCTCCTCCGCTCCCTTCACTGGCTTCCGGTAACTGCTAGAATCCACTTACTACACTTGGTGGCGGGGTTTTGCTGCACCGGGTGTATACAATGGGTGACAGGAAAGGATGAGGACACCGATTCCACCAGCCAGCAGATGCTCATACCCAGGGGCGGACTGGCCATTGAGAATACCGGGAGTTTCCCCGGTGGGCAGGTGCTGTGTGTGGGCCGGAGGGCCGTTTTGATAGGCTACCTTTGTTCTATCTATCAGTTTCAATTTCACACATAAGGCCCGTAGCGGCTGTCACTGCATAGTGAACGATCAGCAGTGTGTGACTGAGAGACCTAGCTGGAAGTTGCTTACAGATGGATAAACAAGCTCCAAAGCGTAAAGGCATTTTTGTATAGTTTGTGTATACAGTATTGTAGCGAGCCCTGGGTTCAGAGGGAGGGGCTTGCATAGGGGGGGTGGGGGGGGTTGGCAGGGAAACGTGGTTCAGGGGGAGTGGCTGTACCCGTAGGATAGAAAAGGGGGAAGTGACGTCTGACTCAGAGGTCGCACGGCTGTGGAGAAGAACGTGTTGCCCACATTCTGTTACTGGGTTTAGGCTAGTTAGCTAGCAGGTTTATTGTTTTGGGTGCAGTCACTTTTGCCTCCACTTGCTGTTCAAATAAATGTTGAAAGAAAAAGTAAATTTGTTTACAGTTCTGTTTTATATGGAAGAAGAAGAAGAAGAATGCACTTGAACGCATCAAAGCTTTGTGATTGGCCGGCGTAACCCCATGTGTCGGGGCGTGGCTGGTGGGCAGTGGGGAGAGGCGAAGTCCCTCCCTTTCCGGCTGAGCTCCATGGGACCTTATTTCGGAAAAGTTATGCATTGAAGTCAATGGAGAGAGAAAGATTATCTTTCGATCCCGTTTGAAGTGTGCCACGAATTACACATATGATGTTTGTCAATTTAAAAAGATAATTTGACAAGTCAAAAAAATAAAAATGTGTCGTAAAACTGTGAAGTAACACTTTTTTTTTGTGAAACCGCTCAATGAACTACATCTCCCGTCTCGCACCACACACCAAGACGGCCGTCACGTTGGCACATTTCACTTCTTTCTTTCAGAATGAGGCGGAAAGTATTAAAAGAGGTGAAAATCACTACAAGTCTGGGCATGTTGAGAGCTGTACATGCACAAAAGGGGAGTTAGTCGGGACCGGGATTCTGGGATTTGTAGTCTTTCTAGTTGAGTATTTTTCATAGTCTTACATTTCAACAGTTTTACGACAAACTGACTTTTTTTACATGGAAATTATTATTTAAGATTGACAAACATCATATGTAATTCGTGGCACAATTCAAACGGGATCAAAAGATAATCTTTCTCTCTCCATTGACTTCAATACAAACTTTTTCCGAAATAAGGTCCCATGAGTCACACCGGAAAGGGAGGGACTTTGCCTCTCTCGCTGACGTTGTCTGTGTCAACCAGTCTATGGTGTCAACAGGAGTGACAGTCCGCACACACACAAGACCGCAATTATGGCAGAAGCAAAAAAGCCCAAAATATATAATTTTCACTCCGAGTGGGAGGATGATTATTTTTGTATCTATTCCAATTCAAAGTACATCTGTCTCATCTGCAATGCGAGCGTGGCTTTATCGAAGAGGGGTATTAGGAGCGGCATTTCAAAACAGTGCACAAACGCTACGAGACGGAATTCCCTCCTAATTCTGCCCTACGCTCCCAAAAGGGGAGGGGCCTGAAAGGACAGCTAAATGCACAGCAGTCCATTTTCACCAGGCCCAACAACAAGAGCAAGTCATCTACCATAGCTTCTTATCGTGTCAGTCATGTTCTTGCGAAACACATGAAGTCTTTCAAAGACGGCGAAGTTGTGAAAGAAGCATTCCTGGAGGCTGCCGACGGGCTTTTGGGGGACAGTAAAAATAACAGTAGCATTTCAACAGGTTTTTGATATAATAAAAACTCAAGTTAGATACCGTTATTAATCAGCTGTAAGTTTGAGTTTCTTTGAACTTATTCATTATAAATTATTAGGGATGCACGATATTGTTTTTTTGAAACCGATACCAATAACCTCCTGCTTCTCAAGACCGATACCGATAACTGATATAATATAATATATATATATATATATATATATATATATATATATATATTAAATGTACCTGTAGTTTTTGCACACCTGGTGGTAAAAAAAAGACTAGTAGTGAGCAAATGACATGAGCATTACTACTATGAACAAAACAAAGCCAAGAACAGTTTTGACTCTTCAAAGTGACCATATTTATTTTCCCAAATAAATATAATTGAGTCAATCAGTCAATGACAATGTGTTTCCCTGAACAATGAGTGAACAATGAGTGGTCCATATTAAGAAATGGAAACATCTATTACCTGGCATTACTCTGGCAAACTTCTTGCCTTTTTCAAAAGTCGATAGGTAAAAACCCCGGTGCCTTTGCAGCTGGCTTTGGATTCGCCGCTAGTTTAGCAGCGCAGGCGTCTTCGTACGCTTTTAACACACCATCGTAGCGATGGCGATGTTCCAGGTGACTAATCAGGTTGGAAGTATTTCAGTATAGCTCGTTGCCTTTTTCCCTCCTCGTGGAACTTCTACATTGCATTTGTTAATACAAATAGCAAGCAAACTATCTAACTCTGAAACTTTGAAATAGTCCCATACTACCGACGACATGTTTGTTTACTGTCCTGGTTTCACGGCCGCACACCATTTACGTCACAGCCAGGCATGAGTTAATATATTTTTTTAACCCAAAAAATATATTGTATATTATCGGGGCTATTAATACTTTTATCAGGTTTATTGGGATGACGTCATAATTCCTAATATCGGACCGATAATTATCGGGCCGATAATTATCGTGCACCACTAATAATTATTGTACAAAATGGTATAAGAATGCAAACTTAAATTGATTACAGTCTATCAATTCGGGTTAAGAAACTAGTGTTGCTTGCATCCTATTTAAAAAAAGGCATTTCTTTTTATATTCTACTAAAATGCAACAAAAAAAGGGTTTGATTCGGCGTTGACAGCGTTTCAAAGGCATCACACCCTCAGTCAAAACACAAAACTGGTTCATCACATGCATCATCTACATCCTCTGCTCGAATTAAAGCTCAGGCAGAAAGGGCTGCAACACTGAACATTCAACATGAACTTGACGTCCAAGGGGAACAATTGAAACAGTTGAAACGAAAGAAGGAACAATTGGATCTACGAGATGGCAGTAGCAAATGCCAGGATAAATGTGCTCAGCATGGGATCAAGACACACTTCTAGAGCATCAGATGGGATGAGCTCTTACTTTAGAAACCCTACAGTAAGATTTAATCTACATGCAACTGAATTTTCACCTCATCAAACCCTAACCTCTATTCCAGGACAGAAGACTTTCAACCAACAACCTGTTGTGTTCACACACAAGACCATGCCTGTTTCCAAGCACAACATTCCTGTTCAAGAGGACCGGACACAAAGGCCTTACCTGAAAGACATCAATATTCAATCAATTGACTCTGGCATTGACCTACTCATTGGGACAAATGCATCCAAGGTACTGGAACCTTGGAAGCTAGTCAATAGCCAGGGAGATTTACCATACGCTGTAAGGACCCTACTGGGGTGGGTCATCGATGGTCCACTGAGAAGAAACAACATCAGGGATAAGAATGGCTTCCCTGCTGCTGCTGCTGCAAATCCAGTAGCTATTGTAAACAAAGAGGATGGCGATGTTGCAGCAGACGCCAAAGAAGATGGCGATGGTGTAGCAGACGCCGAAGGAGACAATGATGGGGATGTTGAAGGCAAAGCTGAGGCCCCCCAAGAAGAAGATGAGGGTCGGGATTCGGGTGGTTACTACGAAGATGAAGAGGCAGAAGGCGAGCCTTTTGAAAGCCAGCCGACTTCAGACTCCTGTCACAGCATGCCTGACTTCACAGCAGATGTCGAGTTACACAAATCCGACGCAGTGCGTGAGGAAGAAGCCAAGCCTGTGGCCGAGCCAGAGGAGAAAGTGGAGAACAAACCAGAAGTGGAAGTGAAGATCTCAGATGGACACTACTGCCTAGACTTGCCAATCAGACAAGAAAATCCCAGCTTGCCCAACAACAAACATGTTACGGAGCAGCTCATCTGCGATTTTGCTGTGATGTTACCAGGGGACCGGCTGAATCCAAGTGACAGACCTGAAGAAGTGACTGACACATCAATGCAGGAGTCCTATAAGGAAAGGCTTGGAATTGGGTGAAAATATAACCCATAGGTTCTCTCAGCGCTGGACGGAATGGCAACACGACTGCTTTAAACTAAGAACTGCAAATCCTGATATGTCTACTCCAAGAGGCTGAGACATAAAGTACAGCAAAGACTGATGACCCTTAAAATAAGGGAGAAGAAAATAACTGAATAATCAATAATTAAATACCAACACATGGAACACATAATTTTTATTTGTCATAGCTCCTTTATTATTAATTGTCAATTGTTTTTTGTTTCATGCTAAAGCCAATTAGGGGCCGGTGTGTCGGAGCCATTTTATGGGTGTTGTTGGTGTCTCAGTTTACCTTATTTATATGTATAGTGCAATATTATTTGTGAACACTTGGTGGCGGGGTTTAGCTGCACCGGGTGTATAAAACGGGTCACAGGTGACATGAAAGGAAGAGCACACCGATTCCACCAGCCAGCAGATGCTCATACCCCAACCCTTTGACACAGTGTACTTAAACCTTGGTATGTAAAGCAATACACATCATTCTAAACTGCAGCAAAAGACCGGAACTTCATCTGTTTGTGTCTGCGTCAGGATCACTCTAAACCCTCCTGTGAATTCATGGCAAAGGATATAGAACATTGGAACCGTTAAAATTGCCATTACAGCCTGTAATACAGAACTTTTGTCTCCCCTCTCTGGCACTGAGAATAATGACCTTTCCTAAGGTGTGCCTGCAAGTGAGCTCACTGTATCCCTCATCTCCCTCCTGGAGCGCTCTCTTTCAAGTCCTCCCATGCAAATGAAGGGAAAGAAAAGGGCAAGCAATGGTTGTTTGCTTTCCTGTTTTTACTTTATTCCTTCCTCTGAAATTAGTGTTTTATTTTTTCATCTAGATCTTCCACTTCAGAAACTTTTTTGGACCCTTCTTATGAAGTCCTCTATAGCTTTTGTCATACGCCCAGCAGCTGTGATGTGGCTGTGAGCTCGCACACGGAGTACACACATATACAACCACACATTTACAGTGAGATGGGAAAAGAGACAGACTTTAATGAGATGGCATCACAGAGAGGTAGAGCTGCAGGAGGCAGAGAAAGTTGGAGGGGACACATACTGTCACGAAAAGGAAGACAGGTGAGAGAGCATACTGAGAAACACACACACACGCAGGCAATACTGGATTTATGAATTCTCCAAGGCTCGGTTGGCTCTGCTCACCTGCAGTGCCATGGATGGAAACAATATGGCGGTAAATAATGGAAAAGAAATCAAGGGGCAGAAAAGGAAAGAAAATATGTTTTCTGCAGGTACCAAGGACCTTCAGAGGTGAGTGACAGAAGCAGAAAGAAACATAGTAATCATGCACAGGATTGAAAGCAAGTGAGCGAAATAGCTCAGAGCTATACCCATACCCTGGTCGATACAGATGTTTTTTTCTTTCTGTGTATTCGTGTGTTGAGTTTACAATGGAACCTGACATTTCACAACGCCTGATATAATGGTTTTCTTTCGTGCAACATTTGTTAGACGTAGAGAAGAAATTGCAATTCGTAATGAAAGAGGAACATTTTCAAAACAATTCCTAAACACAACAGCTGGAAATAAAAGAAGAAGAGTAGAATTGTTTGTACAAATATCTTAAAAGGTCAAACCCGATTTAAAAGCAGAAGAATGTCAAGTTCGATCAGGAGTGTGAGCACTTCACGGCAGCACAAACAAACAACAATATAGTCCACAGCAGAGATTTAGTAGTATGTGAAGCGTGATGTTGCTAGAAAACAAGAATTCAAGAACACTGTAGATTCAGTTTTGAGGACTTTGTGATGTTTACTTTCCAAAAGAAACATCCCAACCTGTACTGACTGGACTGATTCCCTGAGACAAACGCGTCGAGGATGCACGCTACGGAGAATGTGAAACAGCAGGGAAGGAGAAAGAGGAAAAACCTGGGCTGCTGAGACAGAAGCTTCCTCTTGGTCTAGTGTGCTTTGATGATTACTTTTAAGTGTGTGTGTATATGTATGTGTATGTGTGTGTGTGTGTGTGTGTGTGTGTGTGTGTGTGTGTGTGTGTGTGTGTGTGTGTCATCATGGCAGCCCTATCTCAACCAAACAGGCAGATTATGTTCCTGTCAGGCTTCACATGGACTTTAGATGGTGCCGTCAACCACCGTAGGACTTGAGATGATATCAGAGAGGCAGCATCTCTCAGCTGTTGGTATGCCCGCAGAGCAAGCAACATGTCAGCTGCCGTTTATCACACAAATTCTGATCCAACTAGTTTTATAACAGCAAAACATGTCAAAACTGTTACAAAGCCTGGCGCCGTGTTCCTTTACTTAAGGCAAGATAAATGACTAAAAGCTAATAGTGTTTTTATCATATAAGTGAAAGTGATGTTAAAAAAATATTATAATCGGATTCCCTCAGCTGCTTTGTTATTATTCAAAGAAACTGAGTAAAAAGAGACCAGCCCAGACCACAGCTGATGATGGTTGCAATGGTACGAGAGGCATTCATTCAATTTAGAACCTTATAAAGTGAGATAAAATCATGTTTTTGCAGGGTCTCTTATGCAAAATGTACAGAATAAGAACCAATGGGTGATCACTGTTGGATTGGTCAAGCATAATCAGTTATTGAAAGTGATTAGAGAAAGTATATCAGAGCTTAGCCCAACAGTGGCTTTGTGTTTTTGATGTGCTGAAGCTTCCTGTCAATGCATAGCTCTACTTCTGACAACTAAAGTTCAGCCTCTTTTGTCTGTATAGTTTAAGTGATACTAATAACAGAAATGACTGACCATGACTTTGACTGTCCAAAGTGCAGGTAGTTGATGCTGTAGAGGTCCATGTCCTCAGTGTGCCAGGCAAATGTGGTCTTCCACATCCCAAAGTACATGTAGGGAGTGTTGACCCCCTCGATGACGATGCCACACTCCTGCTCCACCATATCCAGCAGCGTGTTCAGACGGCCGATGTTCCACTCTTGAATGTCCTGAAGGTAGAAGAAAAGATTTGTTTGATTAGTGTGGGCATAGATATGTCTCATAATTATTTGTGTGAACATAGAAATAATGTGTGTGTAAATATGTGATTTGTAAATGTAAAACACCATCCACAAATGCATTTAAAAGATTTGCAAACTCACAAATAAATTTGCAAGTGTAAAACGGATCTGCAAATACGCTAAATGTTTTCATAAATAAAAAAAAGATCTGTGAATATCTCTTTAACATTTACAACTTTCAATCAGGCATTTGTGAATCCATTTTGTATTTGTCGACCAAAAATGCGCTTGCAGATCTCAAATCTCTGCTCGTGGATCTCACATTTCTGCTTGTGGATCGTCTTTTTACACACACGGAATTTTGAGACATATTTTCCGCCGGTCTCTTCTAAAATCTACTCGTGTCACTCGGTTATTTTCGGAAACCACGTGATGGCCTGCTGATGACGACATTTCCGGATGGTTTCAAAGTAAGAGCATGATGGTTTATTTAATGCTCTGTTTTTTTTATTATAATGAACAGCGGAACGTTAGATGCATTCTTTATCACCATCATCATCATCTTATAGTGATGCAGTTAGTTTGTGTTAGTTTATTGGTTCAATATAGCATATATCGAGCACTTTCGTTGATGTTGAAGTACAGGCTATACGCCACTTTCGGGTCCCGGGGGAGCAGCTGGCAGCGAAGCAGCCCAGATAAAACTCTTTCTTCATTGTTTTTTTTGTATTCAGTCAAGCGGGTTACAAAGCACTTCACATCTTATTAATCGGCCTAATTTGACCTTACCAGTGCAGTAATAAAGTAATCTGTAGAAAAGCACCGTATTTAGGTTAGCCTTCATAGTAAGGCTACATTAAATGTTATAATATTCATTGTGTCCTTTCTACTGTATATGCATATATTCCTGTCTCTTGCTTTCATTTGTATTTAATGTTATTGTGTTTATACTTGTTTCCACACATTTCACAATTTGGGAAGAATGAAGTATCTATATATGATATCCATCTATCTATCTATCTGTCCGTCTATCTGCCTGCCTGCCTGCCTGCCTACGTAATACAACTGGAATTAATAAATGTGGAAATACAAAAGTACCCTGAAATAAATATTATATACATTAAAAAAATATAAAATTAAATGGGGTTTCAATGTGTATAGTGTTATGCGTTTAAAAAAGACACACGTTGTCTTAAACTCGAGTACCTTACTTGAAATGCTCTTTCAGATCAAATACATACGCTAACTGCACAAATGCTTTGAACTTTAGACTGGTGCACCCATTATTGATGTCCCACAGGTCCCAACCGTTCATCAACGGTCCCAACCGTGCATCAACAAATAACCTCCCTCTGGCAAACGTATACTGCAACAAATGGGATTACATATCTTCGAACTACACATTATACTACACAATAAGTAGTCTTCACAGAGTTTTTTGCAGGTTTACCTTTGGATTTGTTGTTTTGTAAGGAATGAGTAAACTAATTTGTCCTAACTTGTCATCATGGGTAACTTAAAACATGCATCGTTTGGGTTGTGTGGTAAGACGCACATATTCTGTGCCGTGTCCCAAATATCTGGTGCACATAGATACCAACCATAAACTTATCCGGTAAGTTCGAAGTGATTATTTATAGAAATTCAATGTTGTGTTTATTTGCCATTGCTATGGTCAGGATACGTTTTTGTAAGTAATATTGGGATTTATTTAAACATATGCATACGTTTCAATAGTTTTTTTTCTTTTTACAGTTACAACATTGCAGTGTTTCCCATATATTGATTTATTTGTGGCGGGCCGCCACAATTAAATATTGTCCGCCACAAATAGATCTCGTAAAAAAAAATGTAAAAAAAATAAAAATAATTTTTCATAAAAAAATAAATAATTGTTGAATAAAATATATATTTCATTGTAGAGCGCAGTTACCCGCTCAGCCCCTCTTTGCGTGCTCTTTCCTCTCAACGGCCCGTGAGCCCTGCCCCCTCCTCTCTGCAAGACATTTCTGAAGTTGGAAATCAGATGCTGCGTGCCACAGAATCACTTCACGAATGGTTGGTATATACATACATTTGTCCAAAATGGATGTATTCAAGTTAACTCTGATAAATTAGTCTCTCTGTTCGTATCACGCTGTAAATCGCGGAGACCCAGCTCTTCAAATAAGTTATTAGCTAACAAGCATGAAAGGAGCCTAGCTAGCTAGTTGCTAGCTGGGTTGTCGAGGTTAGCACGCTGTGTAACATTATAGCGCTCCTAACGTTAGTCAACTACCGACTGCATTTAATTCTTTAACTCTGACGCTGAATGATGTTTGCTCCCTCAAACCAGATGAATATAGAAACATATTTTCAGAGGCAGAAACGGGCTCATCCTGAAGAGGAGCAAACAGCCTGGAACAGAGGTATTAGCAAGAGTACCTATAGAAACACACGTGGGTGGGACAAACGCGGGAAAGCTGAACAGTCCGACCAGTGTGATTAGCTATCCAATTAATTTGTTTGAAATATTTCCAGGCTTCAACCAGTGCTAGTGTAGCAGCAAGAGAGGGTCAGGGAGCCGTGGCAGAGCCAACTAGCTCAGAAGCAGCAGGTGAGATTGACATCAAACAGAGATATAGAAGCAGGTCAGGTGGTCACAAAACCAGATTTCTGAGGCATAATTTCTATTCTTCTGTGCCTCATTTCTGTAATTGTGAAGCAAGCAGCAAGCATAGACGCACTGGATTTGATCCAGACTGGTTGAATATGCCTCCATTTAAGCCATGGCTATACCACACACAGCATGGTCAATGTGATGAATGGGCTGAGCTCTACCCCTGCCTGAGCCTCCTTGCGGGCATAGGACTAGTTATCCCCGTTTCTAGTGTCAACTGTGAACGCGATTTCTCGGCGATGAACAGAAAAAGCATCACTTTGAAAAGCACAACAAATTATTATGCATTTTCTTTATTAGTTCAGTTTGTGGTATTCCATTTTGCTTCATCCTCAGGTGAAAACAGACCTCCGAAACCAGCTCCAAGGAGAACACCTGGCTGCTTGCTTGAAGATCTTCATAAATGGACCCTGTCCTGAGGCCTTCCCATAAGATAGGGCATTAGAATATTTGTTCAGGAAGCCCCGTAAAATCGGATGTCAAGACAAAGGGTGCAAACTTTGCAACAAGTAGGCTGCAAAGTTTGCACATTGTCTGAACATCTGAAGCGTTGTGTAGCCGAGCCACATTTTATTTTGTTTGTTTGTTAGACATCCTAGTGCTGGTGTTCCAGGCGGGATTTGAACTCGGCACTTAGCCTTCAGTTACTCCAGGGAGAATGTAATTAAATGTAAATGTATGTAATCTAATGTAAATCACTTTGGAATAAGGCGTCTGCTAATTACATTTTTGGGAGAATAAACCCCACAGATCCTCAACTCCGGTGTGGCTCACTCATTTACAACGCGGGAGGGGGGGGGGGGTGCCTGCCGGGGGGGTGCCCCCACAAATAGAATCAAATTCTGTGGGAAACACTGCATTGTCATTTTTGGAGGCATTGATGGCTTCTCCAGAAAGGTGTGTTACAATACTTAAAAATCCATACACACAGCACACACACACACACACTTATATAACATATGAGAAATGCTAATGTTTTTATCCAGTTAACAGCAAATCTACACATGTACTACACCAAACCTCTCCGACTTCAATAATCTGACCGCTATTAGTATTCCTTTCAGCTTTTAAAAAAAAAAAAATGAATTGATTGCATCTCCCTGATATAGATCATGTACCTTGGAGCATCAAATGACAACTGTTCTTCTACTACACTGCATTCTTCAGAGAGTCTGTCCAACAGTTTGGATACCCACTCAGGTACAAATATCTGTCTACAGTGGAGGTGAGGTAACAGTAGCACCACCTGGTGAACCAAATGCCGTAATCACACAGAACAGGTTACTGATTGAGGTTATGGGGAACTGTAGGTCGTATATTCACCTAACCTGTTATCTTGATAGTCAGCAATATTAATCTATCCTTCCTCTAACAAAATCAAATGGGTGGTTTTTGTAATACCTGCTTTTTAGAATGCTTTTACATGAAAGGCTAACTTGTACATTTCATGAAGATTACTTTTCTTTAGAGCAGACCATGGTGTGGAGAATGTTGGGGTGGCGGAGCTCATGTTGACTGTGCGTGGGCCTAACAGTGGCAGCATCATTTCAGGCAAAGGTGTTCACAATCAACGGTAGGGCATGTCTTTTGATTTTTCTATACATTGAAATATTTTTATATTTCTTTCCACATGCTGTGGAATGTTGAAACCTAAACCCCATTATTTAATTTATAACACTAGCATTGAACGAGTGTGGAGAGATGAATGACAGTCACCAGCATCTTCTACATTGTCCTGCACTCACTGGAGGATGATGGGCATTTGGATCCCAGCAACAGTACCCATTTATTCTGTTGCCACTATGTGTTCCTGCCACGTCTTCAACACAGCCTGAAGAGTGTTCCGTGATGGCTGGGACAACCATCCTTTAAGGACTGAGCAGAACAAGACTCCAAATCAGATGTGGGCAATGGGAGAACTGCATAATCCTGATGATGTTGAGGTAATAACATCATCATTTGTATGGGATATGTACATGGAGGAATACATGTATAGTGTAGTGATACTTCTTTATTCTTCTTTTGTATACAATTATAACGGTACATACATAACAACGAAAGAAAAGTATACGTATTTTTTTTAAACTGTTTTGTTTTTTATGACAGAGATTATAGATCCCCTACATTGACTGGGAGGCCAGTGGTCATCTGCGTGAGGAACACTCAGGAATAGTTGTTCCTGTCACCCGGAGTCCTTAAGTGATCAACAGATGGAACACCTTAATGCTAATATTGACCCAATGTTACCATCAGGTTCATTTGGAAAGGACATCTACACATTACGGTTGGTTCTCTTTACGACTGGAAATTAAGAGCAATGGATCCATGGACTAACAGTAGCAGACAAAGTATTGCCTTTGAGCAAAAAGGACTTACATTTGAAGTTATGCTTTTAAAAAGGTTCTCTGTATGTGTTTTGATTATATAGCTGCATTAATGTGTATGTGTCATTTCACTAATGTAGATGTTTATGGTTAATGTTGACTAAACTTTTGTAGTGCTTTTTATACTATTTGCTAGTTTAATATGTAACGACCCCTGCCTCACTATCTCTGGTGGGGTGTGTGTGTGTGTGTGTGTGTGTGTGTGTGTGTGTGTGTGTGTGTGTGTGTGTGTGTGTGTGTGTGTGTGTGTGTGTGTGTGTGTGTGTGTGTGTGTGTGTGGCCCTTTAATGACTCTTCCTCTGTTTGTGCTCACGGGGATTGAGGACACCTGGTGGCTGGAGCTAGCCGGATAAAGGACTGGGCCGGATCTCGCTCTCTCTCTGGCAGGAGGATATGAGGGGCCTTGTAGGCCAAAATTCAAACTCACCTCACACACACACACTACTGAAAACATCTGGCCTTGCACACACACTACTGAAATACTCTCACGTTCACTACTGAACACCTCACACACACAACTAAAAATTAAGCCTCACACACACACACTATTGAAATCCTCTCACATTCACTACTGAACACCTCACACACACACACTACTGCAAACATCTGGCCTTGCACACATACTACTGAAATACTCTCAGATTCACTACTGAACACCTCACACACACGCTACTGAAAATTAACGTCATGCTCTCACATTCATTACTGAACACCTCGCACACACACTACTGAAAATTAACCTCACACACACACTCCTGAAAAACATTTTACTGAAAGGTTCTTAGTAGGGAATGTGCATGTGTTTCACCTATGTGTGTGTGAGGGGATTCTTGCTGTAACTGAAGTCATTCTAATGTAACGGAAGTCATTGTAATGAAACGTCTGGTTGCAAGTCGCCATTAAATCAGGGTTGCCAACTTTGGGTACCTGGCTGGAGTGAGATTTTGATATCATGGGTTTAATTACACATATGCGCACTAAATGACTGATATCGTGTCAGCAGCGGAACCTTAGCATATATATAGGATATATATACAAATACACAAAATTGGACACAGACTATAAAGGACACAAAGTTTCATTCACTAATGAAAGTCAAACACATCTTTGTTTCCACTGTTTTATTGTGTGCCTGTCGCGATAAGCAATTAATTGACTTATCGTACGATAAATAAAAATGAACTCGATAAATTGCCATTTACATGAGGATGTGACTAGCAGTTCGAAAGGATGTACTTCAATTATTATTATATATTATCATTATGTCAGGGGTCTAAAATGGTCATACAACGGTGCCGACAATATTATCATTTATCGCAATAATTTCCTGGAAAATGTATCCAACAAAATTAATTATCGTGAGAGGCCTATACATGAAACACGCACACAAACAAAATCTACAGACTTACTCCAAACTGCCAAACATATTAATTAACACTCTATTTTGGCCTAGTAGAACAATAAGCAGCAGACTTTTACTTTTTTATCATTTCTACTGGATCTCAGATCTGCGCTTGCGCAATACGGGTCGGCAGTTGCCAGAGAGTATTTGTGTTGGGTAATCTATGGTAGGGCTAACCCATACAGTGGTGGGGGTGAAGTCAGTATTTGCATTGTAATTACATACACGCTCCCCTTGACAGTGAAATGCCAGCGTGAGGTTTAGATTATTTCCCTGTCTCAATCCAAATTGAACTGTATGAAACAAAAAAGGCACATTTGTCTTGTAGTAAATAAAAAGGGCGACCTGGAGCCAATCCTGCAACTTCCCCACAGGTGGAAGAGTTGACATGCTGAAAACCCAACCCCTGCAGGGGGTCTGGGGGGATTCTCTCCCAGGAGATTTTTTGAAATACTAACATAAAATACACATTCTGGTACTCTCTTGAGAAGAACAATAAATACATCTATTACTACACGACATATTTAAAAAAAATGAATGCCATTTTAGTCTTTTGTTACTTTGTTCTGAAAGCTGAACCTGCTGCTCCTCACAGAGAGAAGAGGGAAGAGGCTGTGTGAATGACTTTACATTGTGGATAAGGGTGGATAGTCCCCATTGTTCTGTGTGTCAAATTGAAAGACAGCCCACACAGCTATCAATCGTCAAACTGTGGGGTCTTATTTCATTACGTGTTGATTTCTATCAACACGTAATGTTGTATCGACGTATAGAGATGTACTACAGCAAAAGTATTCTCCGTGGGGACTTCCTGCAACAACACCACGCCGTTATCTTGATTCTGATTGGCCAGAAGACATTATCAAAGATGTTCTATTGAGGAGACGATCACTACCTGACAAAAGTTTTCAAAACCGTTTCTAGTCTTCGGTATTCTTGTTTTTGGCGTGAGAATAGTGTGGGCAGCGTGAGATTGAGAGTGAAAGCGTGTGTCACACGCCAGATGCGTGAGAGTTGGCAACCCTGATTAAAGAAGATGAAGAACGAAAACAGAAGGTTGAAATCAGCATGGATTTATAGAGAAACGGCACCGCAGCTGTAGTCTGGAACCCGGGCCGAGCGGTCTACAAACTGAGAAGGTCTGGTCTATCGGGGTTTTCTTGTGTACATCACCTGGCGCAGCTCGTGAGGTGGCCTAGCAAGTAACCCACTAGCAACATGCACAGCTGCAATAAGCTAACTAAGCCGAAATTGAGCCAGAACCTTTCCTTTTTTTGTTTTATCATGTATTGAAGTGATTGATATTTCAGGCTGAGAGGACAATGGCTAGTTAAATATGGTTGATTAAGCTGGATACTTCTAGCCAACAGTTATGTTAACATTCGTTATTCAACAGTAAGTAAATATAGGAGTAACCGATGTTTCTAAACAAACGTTCGAACGCAGAGGCTGGTGGGCAAAAGCAACATTCTGATCAGACTGAATACAGCAGTAGCAAAGCAGAATTTCTTCATTATGAGTTAAGATACTACAAATATCGATAGAAAATACCTGATAAACTCCTGTTATACTCTTTATGTTACTAATTTAAACGTGATGAAATCGCAGTAGGGCCTGGCTCATTTCGTGGCATCTGCAGGCAGTGACAAGTCTTTCCGGCATATGCCACAGAGGCCGCAACTCTGTGGTAGCTGTGGCAAGTCCTTCCGGCATATGCCACAGATGCCACAACTTGCCGAGGCATCTGCCGCTGCTCAACGGGAGTTGCCACAAGATGCCAGAGTAAGAGAACTTTTACTGTAGCTGCCACTCGCCTTCCGTGGCAAATGCAGCTCTAGCTATGTTAAAATAAAATTGGCGGTGCTTAGAGCATATGAACTCGTTCCTGAGGCTTATCGACAGCGTTTTAGGTCCTTGGAGAAAAAATAGGGTCAAACATATGTGGAAATGGCGAGGGATTTGTCTGTTCATTTTAAACGTTGGTTAGCTGCTCTGGACATCACTTTTTTGACAATTTGGGTGAACTCATGATTTTGGAACAGTTCAAAAACATTATCCCTGACAACATTGCTACTTATATACAGTGTTGGATGTAACGCGTTACAAAAGTAAC
The DNA here is from genome assembly GCA_902827135.1 of Harpagifer antarcticus. Classification (NCBI taxonomy): domain Eukaryota; kingdom Metazoa; phylum Chordata; class Actinopteri; order Perciformes; family Harpagiferidae; genus Harpagifer; species Harpagifer antarcticus. The sequence goes on from CADEHL010001363.1 coordinate 9,152,045, forward strand.
GGAGTTAAAGTAATATATTACATTACTACAAAAACGCATTACTAATGAAAATGTGGGCAATATATTACCCGTTACAATGCTCAGTAACGCAGTTACAACGCATTTTAACCCGAAATTAAATGGTGATTTGTTTTTTAAGAATGTACTAACATAGCGAGACATTCCGACACCAGACAAATTGTGCGGGTAGATTAGTAAACCTGGTGTGTTTACCCTTCAGGCTTCGCGTCGGGATCTTCGGGGCAGTTGAATGTTATGCAACCATTCAAAAAAGAGAACGGGGCGAAAAATACAAACAACAAATTTTGTCAGGTGCGCGTGACCTGCTCCGCTGCACGTGCATCATTTCCAAAGTGCTTCCACAGCAGTGATACACATCTGTGGATAATCATTTATACGAAAATGGTTAAAGCAACCATCACTAAACGCCAGCAACACTGCAGACAGTATCAACAGGTCAGATGGGGACATCACGTTGCCCTCCGTTGTGGACACTAGCTTACTCCCGCTTGACTCGACGCCCTCGCCCCCGGAGCAGCTACGCCGCCCCTCTGCGGCCCGCACGTGCCAGGATACCACATCAAACAGAGCCTGCCCAGGTATATCTAAACAAGTACCCGCCTGTACAGTGTTGTTAGCCGGTCATTTTGCAGCTCGTGGTATAAAAATAGACAATGGCTAGAATATTCATGTGAAAATAGTGCCATATTCTGCCATGCCTGTAGAAATGTTGGGTCAAATATAATGCATACAATAGCACAGATGCCTTCACCACGAATGGCTACAAAACGATCTCATATCCCAGCTTATCAACGAGCTAATGTTGCAGCTGAAATGTTCTCCAGGTCAAAAAGTCAACCTCACATGATGGTAAATATTCTCTTCCCAGAGTATATGATGGGACCAAAGTGATGATGTAGTACATGGTTTTAATAATACTTTTTGCTTTTCAATGTTTGCCATTTCAAAACATGAGCTGGTTTAAATAATATGTGCCTTGATTTACAATATGTTCTCATTTGTTTTATCAGTACAGTTTTGAAGCTTTTGTGCAAAAACAGTCTTTGCCATAGTCCACTTTGGACTATATGAAATATTTCAGGATTGCACTTTTAACTCACTTGAAATGTTCTCACTTGCTTGGTTTCAAAACATAACAAATGTCATAATCTGTTCATTGGGGACCATCAATGCTATTTTTCATTGCTGTTGCCGGCCACTATTGCTCATGTAAACCTACTACTGCTGCGCCCCCTGTAATCTCAGAGGCACCCCGAGTCATTTTGTTCTGGAACCGGGCCTGTACATGGCCATATACTAAACAAAATACAGAGCCCATTCCGTGTCCTGTTACTGTTTACTTCCTGTCTGCCTTCTTCTGGTGATTTATCTGACGTCCAGCGCTCCGTCTTTTAACCTCTTTTCCTTTCTCTTTCTGGATCCTTCTGAGCAACCTTCATTACAGTCCTTGACAGTGGTCTGTACTGCTGGATTAACAACGTGTCACATGTTAAGAATTTACAATCAGAATCGAGTATTCAACCAAGCCGTGTAATACAAGTTGTTAGTAGCCTTAATGGCCTACACAGTTATTATGCTATACCACATCGCCCTTCACTGGATGTATAATGAGCTGCACTAAACTACATTTTAGCATTTAAAATACCTAGTCATTCTTTTGCGGTTATTTTGGTGAAAGTAACTAAAGTAGTGTAACTCATTACATTTCAGAGACAGTAATATTGTAATGTAACTTATTACTTTCAAGAGACAGTAATAAGTCATATATTACATTTTGGAAGTAACTTGCCCAACACTGATTATATAACAGAACACAGTGTAACTTCGGGGGTCCGAAGCTGCGGTGGCAGTGGATGAGTTTGTGTTACTTCATAAGGGCAGGTTCGGAGGTCGCGCTGGAGCTCTACCTGTTTTTGAAGGAAGTAGAAGGGCTGTTGATGTTGGTTCATTGGGGATGGATCCAAAGAAAGTGGCTTCGGAAAAATCTGAGGATACTTGTAACTATTGTCGTGAGAAAGGCCATTAGAAACCAGAATGTCCGGCGCTTAGAGCAAAATCTAAGGGAGGAAAATGTGTGGGTAAACCAGTTGCATTAGCTGTTCCTGTGAAAAGCTGCTGTGTTGACGAGGTGCTTACGGACCACTTATGGGGATCAGAGGTTTTGGCGTCCTATGCTCCTTTTATAAGAGAGGGCTTGGTGTCATTGGTAGGTAGCAATGTCAGAGTTCCAATTAAAATTTTGAGGGATACAGGTGCATTTGACTCCTTTAACGTTGACTCTGTTCTGCCTTTGTCTGAGGAAAGTGACACTGGTGACACGGTTCGGAGTCGGGGGATGGGATTAACAGTTTTCCCTGTTCCTGTTCATAAGATGTATCTTGACTGTGACCTTGTTAAAGGGGAGGTAGCTATTGGTGTACGTCCAGCTTTTCCAATCAAGGGGATACATTTCATTCTGGGTAACGATTTGGCAGGTGGTAGAGTCTGGGCTGATGTTCCCTCTGTGTTGTTAGTCACTGGTGGTCTGATTGAGTCAGGATCTGAGAAGCGCTCTACAGTGGTGCCAGACGTCATGGCCTCGTGTGTGATCACACGTGCTAGGGCCAAAAGGGATCATGACTTGCTACCAGATGGAAAGTCAACTGACACAGTGGAGGTTCCATCTTTGTCTGAGTTTTCGGTATTACTTACACACCATGAGGTGGGAGAGGAGCAACGTCAGGATTCTTCGTTGAAAGACCTTTTTGACTGTGTTGCGCCAGTTGCAGAGGGGGAAAATGCTTCAAGTGGATACATGTTGCATAATGACTTGTTGTTTAGAAAATGGGTTCCTGTGGCTGTTGATGGCGGGGGAACTGAGGTTTTCCAGCTGGTGGTGCCAACTAAGTTTCGTCCTCTGGTCCTGAAAGTCGCACATGATGAGTGTGGACACTTTGGGGTTCGGAAAACATATTTGAACATCCTGAAACACTACTTTTGGCCAAGTCTAAAGAGAGATGTGTCGCAGTATATTAGAACATGTCATGTGTGTCAGCTAACAGGGAAACCAAACCAGAAGATAAAACTAGCATCACTACAGCCGATAAAGTGGTAAGTGAACCGTTTACACATCTCATTGTGGATTGTGTGGGCCCTTTACCATGTTCAAAGTCTGGTTGCAAATATCTGCTGACTGTAATGTGTCAAACCACTAGGTATCCAGCGGCTTATCCTTTGAGGTCGATTACAACTAAGGCTGTGGTTAAGGCTTTGTCGCAGTTTATTTCAATATTTGGTATTCCTAAGTTCGTCCAGAGTGATCAAGGCTCCAATTGTTCATCTCACATGTTTGCTCAGGTGTTGAAGCTTTTGAAGATTAAGAAGAACCAGTCAACAGCTTACCACGCTCAAAGCCAGGGTGCCTTTCAAAGCCAGGGTGCCTTGGAAAGGTTTCACCAGACATTGAAATCCTTGTTACGTGCTTACTGTACTGAGCTAGATGGAGACTGGGAGGAAGGTCTTCCTTGGCTGATGTTGGCTGCAAGGGAGGCGGTACATGAAGGTACGGGGTTTAGCCCTAATGAGTTGGTTTTCGGACATGCTGTACGGGGTCCCTTGGCAGTGCTGAAAGAGGGTTGTGTTGACACTGAGCCACCACGGAGCTTGGTGGATTATGTGAATGGCTTCAGACGTCGTTTGGTTGTTGCTTTGAGTATGGCACGGGAAAAGCTGTCAGTGTCTCAAAGTAAAATGAAGTTCTATGACGGGAGTTTAATCCAGGTGACCAGGTTCTATCACTTATGCCTATTGTTGGTTCCCCATTTCAGGCTAAGTATTCAGGTCCGTACACTATCATTGAGAAAACTTCTGACCTAAATGATGTTGTGGCAACACCAGAACGAAGGAAGACCAAAGGCCTCTGTCATGTAAATCTTCTGAAACCCTACCACAAATGGGAGGTTAACACAGATGCAGAGGTGGAGAAGGATAAAGTGCAGACACATGGTCTTTGTTTCTTCAGGCTTACAACCTTGATGTTAGGCACATTAGGGGATCCGACAATGTTATTGCTGACGCGCTGTCATGTGCTCCATGGCACTAAGTAGTTGTTAGTTTGACCTTGATATATATATTAATAATAATAATAATAATAATAATTCCTTACATTTATTATAGCGCTTTTCCAGATGCTCAGAGCGCTTTACAAATACACATTACACATGCAATGGTCACCACTGTGGACAATACCCACAGGAGCAAGTTCAGGTGAAGTGTCTTGCCCAAGGACACAACGGCTTTACAGACGCAGCAGCGGCGGGTTTCACCCCTTGATCTGATGATCATTGCACAGCGCACTGCGCCACACCGTCCATCTTCACGCCTCGAAGTCATCGAGGCGCTTTTACAAGTACACATTAGTATCATACATGTACTGTGGACATTACCCACAGGAGCAAATCCGGGTGAAGTGTCTTGCCCAAGGACACATCGGCCTGACGCAGTGGCGGCAGGAGCGGGTTTCGAACTGGAGTTCCCCAGCACCCCCCTTGATCTGATGATCAGATGCACAGACCACTGCGCCACCCGTCCCAAATTGACTGTCATACTGTGATAAATCTTTCTCGCTCTGCCCAAGTGCTTCTCAGATACTGGTGTTGCTGGGTGCTGAAGGCGAGGATTGCTGTGTGAAGGTGGTGTATTTCATTGGGGTTCTGGGGGAGTGCCATATGTGTCGTTTTGTTTTCCATGACTTTTTGCTTTGGGATGGGGGGTCTCTCGGTCTCTCTCTCTCCCTTAACTCTTTCATGACTTTTCATTTAACATTCTAAATGCTGTAATCAATACTCCAAAAAATACTTCACGGCAGTTTGGTATCCGGTCGTTCCGGATGTTGTCACATGCTACCCACCTCTGTAAGCAATAACGTACTCAAATAAACTGTACCTTCATTTAATATTCAACAATAATGATATCTCGACGTCTATAGTTGTAGTGTTGAAATCAGTAGGTTTCGGTGTGCAACATCATATCATCTCGCTGCTAAATTCACCTCTATAGTAAATGGTATATTAGCCTCATGCTAAATGCTAACCGGAGCTGAAGGATTTTCAGAATAAAAGCTTAACAACTGGTTGTGCACAAGAACTTCTGGGTTTTCAGTATAAAACAGCATGTAAACCGACGGTATGTTTAAGGTACATTATGCTATCAAAACATTGATTTTAATTTCTAACAATACTTCATTCATCCCAAATTGTGAAATGTGTGGCAACAAGTATAAACACAATAACATTCAATACAAATGAAAGCAATAGATGCATATACAGTAGAAAGGACACGATGAATATTATAACATTTAATGTAGCCTTACTATGAAGGCTAACCTAAATACGGTGCTTTTCTACAGATTACTTTATTACTGCACTGGTAAGGTAAAATTAGGCCGATTAATAAGATGTGAAGTGCTTTGTAACTTCGACCCGCTTCACTGAATACACAAAAAACAATGAAGAAAGAGTTTTATCTTGGGCTGCTTCGCTGCCAGCTGCTCCCCCGGGACCCAAAAGTGGCGTATAGCCTGTACTTCAACATCAATGCATGTGCTCGATATATGCTGTAATGAACCAATCACACAAACTAACTGTATCACTATAACGGCCCCTACACACGGCGGCGTGCGTTGCCGCCTCAACGCTTCTACCCATTCACTTTGAATGGGGTGACGTCACGATTCGCCAAACTGCATTCTGGGAGCAAAGCGTAGATTCTCTCGCGTTGCTCGCTGCAAAAGTAGAGCAATGTTCTACTTTTGCCGCCTCGACGGAGGCGTCAGCCAATCAAATCATATGCCAGTGCAAGCTCTAGCCAATCAAACCGCATGCTTGTGTGTCTGGGGCGGGAGATTCATGTGATTGGTTGTTGGTCGAGTTTCAGCCCCCCCCGCCGGCAGGTGACAACGCACGCCGCCGTGTGTAGGGGCCGTAACATGATGATGATGATGATGGTGATAAAGAATGCATCTAACGTTCCGCTGTTCATTAAAAAAACAGAGCATTAAACAAACCATCATGCTCTTACTTTGAAATCATGCGGAAATGTCGTCATCAGCAGGCCATCACGTGGTTTCCGAAAATAACCGAGTGACACGAGTAGATTTTAGCCGAGACCGGCACATTCCGTGTGTGTAAAAAGACGATCCACAAGCAGAAATGTGAGATCCACGAGCAGAGATTTGAGATCGACAAGCGCATTTTTGGTCGACAAATACAAAATGGATTCACAAATGCCTGATTGAAAGTTGTAAATGTTAAAGAGATATTCACAGATCTTTTTTTTATTTGTGAAAATATTTAGCGTATTTGCAGATCCGTTTTAGACTTGCAAATTTATTTGTGAGTTTGCAAATCTTTTAAATGCATTTGTGGATGGTGTTTTACATTTACAAATCACATATTTACACACAAATTATTTTTATGTTCACACAAATAATTATGAGACATGTCTATGCCCATAGATTAGCCTCAACATAGTAGTCTGAAACAAACATTCTCAAACACACACACACACACACACACACACACACACACACACACACAACACACACACACACACACACCACACACAACACACACACACACACACACACACACACACACACACACACACACACACACACACACACACACACACACACACACACACACACACACACACACACACACACACACACACACACACACACACACACACACACACACACACACACACACACACACACACACACACACACACACACACACACACACACACCACACACACACACACACACACACACACACACACACACACACACACACACGATGGTGCTGTAGTCACACTAAAATGTACCTACAGAATAACTAGTGTGTAATCTAGTGTTTAAGTTGTTTTAATACATACAAGTCCTAAAAACCCAATCGCAAAAGCACCTGTCTGCCACAAGGACACAATAATACATTTAACAATTATTCAATGTATTTAAGATATAAATCCCATTTTATTGTTAATAAATGTTTTTATTTTCTTCATAAAATCACTGAGTACCAGACATATCTAATACTCCTGATCAAAGTATCTAGCAGGGTTGGCAAATCCACCCCAGCACTCACACACTTCTTGGGAACACACACAACCCTCACCTCATCATAGATGGAGCCACTGACATCGGCACCATAAATTGGCGACACAAATGTCAGGTTTTTCCAGTACTTCCTCTCCAGGTCATCAAAATCTTTGTGCCGAGGTGTGCAGTACCTGAAAAAGGAAACAGGAGACATGAGCAGCGAGTAGGGAGACAGAACTTCAACCAAACAATAAGCAATAATGTTGACAGGCATCCACCTTTATGAGCAGTCAGTTATTTTAAGGGGGGGCAAAGGACCCATATAAGGTCAATACATATTCATGATAATGACACTGTTCCTGCTGCAGAAATATTATGTCTTACAATATGTTTTTAACTTCTATACAGCAGAAATGTAAAGATAATGACAGTGTTCCTGTTTTTATATGCAACATATCAGCATTATTATGATTATCTGTTCTTATTAGTAGTAGTTTACATGCCCATCCCTGTAATACAATCCTCAACAAAAATGTGGTTTAACTTGTATCTTTATTCAACTTCATTTAAGCATATAACAGCCACTAGAGGGCATATAAGGGTTGATACAGTGCCTATAAAAAGTACTTGGTAACATTTGGTATTTTTTTGTGGTTTTCTAAATGTAAATTGATTATATTTTTTAAACACTGCTCGTTTTCCTTTACAGGAATCCAAAAGAATCACCTTTGAGGAAAAAATCAGCTGCCCCTTAGTGTAAATGTATCCTCAAATGTTAACAAAACTCAGCAGAAAACAAACACTTTTGGTCTTGCTAGAGGAGTTTCAGGCCCATCATAGATCAATCATTGATAGTGATGTTAGTTTTGTCATTAGTCTCAATCACTTCTCAACACATAGTTATGCTATTACTACAAATATAAAACAGTAACCACGTTTATAAATGAGGTCTCTGCACCCGACATACTTTTTGCTGTTGGCCAGCTTGCGGTACTCGCCCACGGTCATAGACTTCTTCTGGATGTTGTACTGGGTGAACAGACCCGACTGTCCGGTCACCACCTGCATGATGGGAGCTGGAATCACCATGGCCTCGATGGTGTCGTAGCACCTCCGCGGCTTCCAGCCCTGTGGGGGAATCACCTGGTGGAGGAAACAGATTGTTAGCTTTCATGATTCTATTCAGTAGGATGACATTCAAATTGAGTGTTTTTACAATGACCTGTTGCCACATGCAGCTAGGTCTTAACCCACAGTCCATCCTAGTCTTATTGTAATTTATTTGGTACAATCTGGCAGGACATTCAATATGTTTTTCATTTAACTGAACAATTGATACTTCAATAACCAGATAATACCAATCTGTTCATTACTCCACTGAATATTTATTTGTGACAACCTAACATAAATGGCCAAATATTTGCTGATTTCAGTTCTCTCAAATACAAAACATACAAATTAAAGACAAAATATAATAGTTTGTTAGTTGTTAATCAAGCAAGTTTTTGAAGACCCCACTATGTGCTTTTGTAGCTTGCGAAAGACATCAATACAAATATAAAAGCTTGGCTCTGAAAAATTGAGTAGGAATAGACACTAGATGATTATGTGATTAAATACGTAATGTTACCATCAGACCTTACAATCACAGAACTGTAGAAAGGACAACAATATGTGTGTGTAAGTGTGAGAGTGAACGTGTCCTCACCTTTGCCAGTCCAGCCCGGTGAGCCCCTTGACTCTCCATGTAGACGATGTATTTGGCAAAGTCTTTGAACTCCTCCATGGTGGGCCTGAAGGTCATGATCTTACAGCTTGGGTTCTTAGCGCTGTCCGGCAGCAGGGGGGCTGGGGGCAGCTCAGAGCCTGGCACAGGGCCGGGGGCCTTGTCTGGGTTCATAGGCGGAGCCGGGATGTGATCTGGGGCAGCATCGGGTTCCGAGGTCAGCGCTGTGTCTGGGATTTCTGGTATTGCTGGCTCCTGGCTGGAAATCTGGTCCTGGGCTTCACTGGTGCCAAGGGCAGGAGGGGAGGCCGAGGCAGGGTGGGGGCCGGACAAGGGGGCAGGGTCAGGAGCCAGCACCGTATCCATGGACATCTCGGTAGCCATAGGGTCTTTCAGGATTGCAGGTAAACCTGTAAGGGAGAGCATGGGAAATCAGGGAATATTAAAAGGTAACCTATTATGCAAAATCCACTTTTTCATGTCAAAAGAGTTGCTCACTTTCTGTTCTGATCCATTTATATAAAAACCTGTCTGAAAAAAAGATGATCAGATTTCGGCCACTAAATGATGTCATAACGTTTTTTTGGCTTCTGTAACCATTAGCCAATAACCAACCAAGGTAACCCCGCCCCCCCTTATCACCTGAATCTCCTCCTATACCTCATTCACACCAACGGTGTTTCAGGGCCGGTTCGGAAAAGCACCGGGTTTTCCTCTTCACACCGCAGCGGAGAAGACTCTTAGCTCCAGAATCCGGTTCATTTCAAGCACCAAAAAATTGTCCGGCTAGAGCAAAAGCACCGCATACGTCACGCTTACGTCGAGGCGGGGGCAGGGGCGGGATCAACTCCTGAACAACAACAAAAGGCCAGTTTGTACACAACTATGGAGAAACTTAACAAGCAGCAGTGGTCCACTGAAGAGACCAGCTACCTACTGGGAATCTGGTCTTCTGAAGAGGTACAGAGGAAGCTGGAGCACAATCGGCCATTGTTGTTGTTGTCGGTGTCAGCTGTGAGGGGTTTCCGCACGATTTGGCTTTATGAAGCAGGCACGCAAACGGTTACGTCATGACGCAAATGATGACGCAATGACGCAGCACCATTCGGACTCTGGGCAGTGTGAAAATAGCCGGAGCTAAACCGAAGAACCGGTTCTGAACCTGAAAAGCTCTAGCACGGAGCTTGAACCGGAGTTGCGTTGGTGTGAATGATGTACTAGAGCAGTGATTCTCAAATCGTGGTACGCGGACCCCTGGGGGTACGTTGGGGTACTGCAGGGGGTACGTGAGATTTAAAAAAAAAAAAAAAAGGTAATTAAAAAAATCTTAGTAAAATAAGTGAAATAGAAAACCCACTTTTTTATAAAACATTCCTAGAACCACCAAAGGGGTCCTCATATAAACATGTCAAATGTGTGTATTGTATTTTATAGTTTTTCACAATAAAATATTACTTAAATTGAAAAACTCCTTGGAAAAATCTGTTTTATAAAAGTGTTATGTTATTTTTGTTCAGGCATAAAATGAAAATATCCTTACTTTGTTGTAATGCATACCACGAAGGAGTTAATACATCACACACTGAGGGAATATCACTATATTGTAATTATTTATATAGGCTTTTTCGATCAAAAATGTTCGGGATCGGTCAGGGGGTACTTGGCTGAGAAAATGTTTCAAAGGGGGTACATTCACACCCGGCGGCAGACATACGTCTCTGGGCGGGCATTTGATTTACCAAGGCGGGCCCATCCCCGAAACGTACATTTCCCAGGAAATCTCGAGATTTGTCAAGGGGGGGGGTGTTTAGGTTGCCATAAGGCTGTAGACGGTCTTAGTATAGGCTACATCCATTGGTTGGTGTTGTGGCACATTTGTAACGCTGTGCCAACTTGGGCAAGCACGCAGGCACACCGGGTGGAGAGGTGGAATAAGGTTGAGCAATGGAGAGAAAGGGAGAGAGAGAGAGATTGAGCGAGGCAGAGAGCATGTGCAGCGGTCTGCTTGCGCACAGAGCAGGAGTTTGTGAGAGTGCCGGTTTGAGTGTCAATTTCTCTTCAAAATATAATTGATTGCCAGCCTCCCTTGTCCCTGGTTGGCTTGCTAGCTCGGTAAAGTAACTGATGTCTTCTAATGTGCCTGCATCTGGCACTGAGTTGCCATATTCCTTTCAAGTGTGAACCACTTCCTGATATCCATTGTTGCAGATAAATATAAATTATAATAGCCAAACTAACCTAGCAAGAGTAAACTGACAGGCTGCTGTCCCGCATCTCACTCAAAAACCCACACGAACCCAGCGAAAAACCAGTCTCGCGCACAGCCTTTCATTCAGAATTTCATTCAGAATTTCATAGCAAAATAAAAAAAATGCTATTAAACTAATCTTTCAACATAGTTTAAAACAAAAATAAATATTGGAACAAAGCCCTACAAATAACAACAATAAACATAAGTGGCGGCTCCAGAGTATTTTGTTGTTGGTAATCTATGGTAGGGCTAACCCATACAGTGGTGGGGCTCAAGTCAGGATTTGCAATGTAATTACATACACGCTCCCCTTGACCGTGAAACGCCACGCGTGCAGTGGCGACTGGTCATTAGGGGCAGGTGGGGCACAGCCAGTCAGCAAAAAATATAAAAAATAATGATTACAACAAAATGCAAAAAATTAATTAAAAAATATATTAAATATATTTTAAGATCATGTTTAATCATCTGATTCGTCTGTACATTGCTGTTTTAGTCTGTGTTCTTCTAATTAGTGTCTACAGTGTGTGCCTATTGAGCTGTTTAGAGCCATGTGGGACAAAACACACCGTGCACCAGGTCCTTATTCAGAATTCTTATCAGAATTCTCTGAGTTTTTATCAACTTTGGTTCTTAAAACAGATAAAGTAATTATCGTAGGTGACTTTAATATTCATGTTGACGATGATAAAAATAGCCTTACTGTTGCATTTAACTCTATATTAGATTCTGTTGGTTTTTGTCAGAGTGTAAATAAACCAACCCACTGCTATAATCACACTCTTGACCTTGTTCTGACTTATGGTATTGAAATTGAGCAACTATTAGTCGAACCGCATAATCCTGCTTTATCCGACCATTTCTTAGTAACTTTTGAAGTACTGTTACTAGACTACAAAGCATTAGTCAAAAGCTCCTGCAGCAGAAACCTATCTGTTAGTGCTATAGCCAAATTTAAGGAAGAGATTCCACCAATGCTTAACTCGATAGCAGGTCTGCATGTAGGGGAGGAAACTTATACAAAATGTCCACCACCCCAAATTGATCATGCTGTTGATAGTGCTACAGATGCGCTGCGAATAAAATTAGACTCTGTTGCTCCTTTGAAAAAGAAGAAAATAAAACAACATAGATTAGCTCCATGGCATAATGCCGAAATCCGCAAAATAAAGCAAAAGTCGAGACAACTTGAAAGGATATGGCGTTCCACTAAACTTGAAGAATCTCGTTTAATTTGGCATATTACTCTCAATGAATATAAGAAAGCACTGCGTAAAGCGAGAGCAGCCTACTACTCTTCACTAATAGATGAGAATAAGAATAATGCAAGATTTCTTTTCAGCACTGTAGCCAGGCTGACAGAGAGCCATAGCTCGATTGAGCCTTCTATTCCCATAGCACTCAGTAGTAATGATTTTATGTGCTTTTTTAACGATAAAATTGTTACTCTTAGAAACAAAATTAATGACCTCTTGCCTTTGACCAGTATAGTGTTATCAACTCCCGGAAACGTAAGTTCTAATATTACACTAGATAGTAAACTAGAATGCTTCTCAGCCATAAACCTTGAACAATTAAATTCAATGATTCTCTCTTCTAAACCATCAACGTGTATATTAGACCCAATTCCAACTAAGCTGTTGAAGGAAGTTTTTCCATTAATTAGCACTTCTTTATTAAATATTATGAATATGTCTTTATTATCAGGCTATGTTCCACAATCATTCAAAGTAGCAGTGATAAAACCGCTTCTTAAAAGCACAACCTCGATCCAGAGGTTTTAGCCAACTATAGACCTATTTCTAATCTTCCGTTCCTCTCAAAATTCTTGAGAAAGCAGTCGCAAAACAGCTGTGTGATTACTTAAAAAACAATGATTTATTTGAAGATTTTCAGTCTGGCTTTAGAACACATCATAGCACAGAGACAGCTCTGGTCAAAGTCACAAATGACATTCTAATAGCCTCTGACAAAGGACTTGTCTCTATTCTTGTTTTGCTCGATCTCAGTGCTGCATTTGATACTATCGATCATGATATCTTATTGCAAAGACTAGAGCACTTAGTTGGCATACAGGGAACTGCCTTAGGCTGGTTTAGGTCCTATCTATCTGAACGCTCTCAGTTTGTACGTGTCAATGATGAATCTTCCACGCAAACCAAAGTTAGCCACGGAGTGCCACAGGGCTCAGTGCTCGGACCTATTTGTTCACATTATATATGCTTCCGTAGGCAATATTATAAGGAATCATTCTGTAAATTTTCATTGTTATGCGGATGATACTCAACTATATTTATCAATCAAGCCTGATGAAATTAATCATCTAAATAAAATTCAAGACTGCCTCAAGGACTTAAAAACGTGGATGACCTTAAACTTTTTGATGTTAAACACGACCAAAACTGAAGTTATTGTACTTGGCCCGAAGAATCTACGAAACAAATTATCTAAAGATATACTAACTATGGATGGCATTCATTTGGCCTCCAGTGAGACTGTAAGGAATCTTGGTGTTATATTTGATCAGGATTTATCCTTTAACGCCCACATAAAATCAATTTCAAGGACCCGCCTACTTCCATCTACGTAACATTGCAAAAATCAGGCATATCTTGCCTCAAAACGATGCAGAGAAACTAGTCCATGCATTTGTTACTTCAAGGCTGGATTATTGTAACTCTTTATTATCAGGGTGTACCAAGAAGTCAGTCAAGTCGCTTCAGCTAATTCAAAATGCTGCAGCTCGTGTACTAACCAGAGTTAGGAAAAGGGACCACATTACTCCTGTTCTGGCTGCCTTACACTGGCTCCCTATAGAACACAGGATAGAATTTAAAATTCTTCTTCTCGCCTACAAAGCCCTTAATGGGCAGGCGCCATCTTACCTTAAAGAACTCATTATACCCTACTGTCCTACTAGGGCATTGCGTTCCAAGAATGCAGGGTTGTTGGTTGTTCCTAGAGTCTCTAAAAGTACAATGGGAGCCAGAGCCTTTTCTTATCAAGCTCCACATTTGTGGAATCAGCTTCCAGTTTGTGTTCGGGCGGCAGACATCCTATCCGTTTTTAAGAGTGCGCTTAAGACCTTCCTTTTTGATAAAGCTTATAGTTAGGGCTGATTAGATTCAGCCCCTAGTTTTGCTGATATAGGCTTAGTTTGTCGGGGGACATCTTACTTCTTCCTTCTCTCTGTCTATACCTGTGTACTCCCATGTTCCGATTAACCCAGCTTCCCCAAATTTCTTTCTTTTTGGTGTCTATATACGCTGGGATCCGGAGTCATGGATGATCCTGCGGTCCTGTGTCCTGCATCACGAGCCCTGGATCTTGAGTCGTGGCTGTGGTCCTGGATCATAGGTCCTGGATGGATATCCTCGTGGATCCATCTTCCTATTACACACACATGCATTTCCAAACATTTGGACTACCTATGTTGCAAATGTATTATCTTTTCAATTTACACACGGCATCTATTGCACGACTGTCCGTCCTGGGAGAGGGATCCCTCCTCTGTTGCTCTCCCTGAGGTTTCTCCCATTTTTCCCTTTAAACTGTGGGTTTTCTTCGGAAGTTTTTCCTTGTACGATGTGAAGGTCTAAGGACAGAGGGTGTCGTATTGTCATACTGATATTTTGTATAAACTGTGAAGTCCACTGAGACAAATGTAACATTTGTGATATTGGGCTATATAAATAAACATTGATTGATTGATTGATTGAAAACCCGATCCTGCCCCTCCCTCTCTCTGTCTAAGTGAACGATGACTGTAAAAACCACACTGCGCATGCTCAGAGTATTTTCCTATTTAATGTATGTGGCAAAAAAATAATGACCATAGGGGCATAGTGCTGCCATCCCCACAATACCTCATCTCACATCATTCAGAGCTGATTGGCTGTAAGTACGTGTGCCGCGAAAAGTGTGGTGTGTGTGAAGAGGAGACGAGAGAGCTGCAGTGAGGCGTCCTAAAACCCGGAAGTAAGCTGCGCATGGCTTCCCTCGACAAAAAAGCAATGAGATTTCTCCATAAGATTTTAGAAAATAGCTCCAAATAAGATCTGTGGGAAACGTAGCTGGTAGATAAATGCACGTTTTGTTCAGCCGGATAATATCCATATGTCTACCCTACTTTTATAATTTTCTAATCATAAACCTATTGATTAGATTTATGATAGACTTTTGAAACTACAAGAACATAAGGAGGACTTTTACAAAAAAATAGAGATTTTTGTCCAGAAGGATAGGCAAATGGACTTAATCTTCAAGTCAAGTTAAGACTGCAATTTTATTGAAAATGGGATCTTACTAAGAGAGAACAATTCAATATTTAAATGATAAAATTACATTTTTTGGGTATCCTTTTGTTGAACTGTCTGTTTAAAATTAATTGAAGCATCAGACAAAAAAAGCTGTTGAAAATAATATTACAAATATTATATTTAGGTCAAAATATAATATTTGTAAACCTGAAGAGTCAGTGCCAGTGCCTCACCAGCCATGAACCTCACTGCAGAAGCTATAGACATCTAAGTTTTTTGTGCCCCACCACTTTGGTACATATAAAAACGCCAGTGCACGCGTGAGATTTAGATTATTTCCCTGTCTCAATCCAAATGGAACTGTGTGAAATAAAAAGGCACATTTGTCTTGAATTTGAATTTGTCTCTTAAATAAAAAGGGCAACCTGGAGCCAATCCTGCAATTTCTCCACAGGTGAAAGAGTTGACATGCTGAAAGCCCAACCCCTGCAGGGGGGTCTGGAGGGATTCTCCCCCAGAGATTTTTTTGAAATAATAACATAAAATACACATTCTGGTACTCTCTTGAGAAGATAAATAAATAAATCTATCACTACATGACGTATTTAAAAAAATGAATGCTATTTTAGTTTTTTGTTACTTTGTTCTGAAAGCTGAACCTGCTGCTCCTCACTGAGAGAAGACGGAAGAGGCTGTGAATAACTTTACATTGTGGATAAGGGTGGATAGCCCCCATTGTTCTGTGTGTCAAAATGAAGACAGCCCACACACCTATCAATCATCAAACCGTGGGGTCTTATTTCATTACATGTTGATTTCTATCAACACGTAATGTTGTATCGATGTATAAAGAGATGTACTACAACAAAAGTATTCTCCGTCGGGACTTCCTGCAACAACACCACGTCATTATCGTGATTCTGATTGGCCAGAAGACATTATCAAAGATGTTCTATTGGGAAGACGATCACTACGTGACAAAAGTTTTCAAACCGTTTCTAGTCTTCGGTAGTTACTGCTGTCTGTGCAATTTACTTCGCGTGAGTTGGCGGACTTTATTTTGCTTACTTTAAAATCATTTTTCATGGTGGGGCTAAGCCATTTCTTGGTATGGCTGTAGCCTACCCCAGTATACCCTGGCGCCGCCACTGAACCAGTGTGCGAAAAAGTACACGTCCCACCGTCCGGGACGTGTTATTTACAATATCGGACAAGTAGATCTGTCAATTGACTTGTCCGGCGGACAAGTGACGTTTATTGACAAATTATTGATACATTCAGTTTACAAAAGGCAGAACTCATTGGCAAATTGTACGTGTCCGCCATTGTTCGTTTAGAAATGTTAGTTTCGGTTCTGCTTGTCGATTCCTAAGGAAATGCATCTCACCGCTTTCTGTACAGTTAGACCGGGGCGGGGCGGGGCGGGGCGGGAAGTGTAGCACAGTGGCAGGGTTGGGAAGCAAAACTCGGTTCCGAGTAAGAACAAATAACAATTGTCCTGTACCGGGATTAATAAGAGTTGTGAGGACAGGAGGCGAGGCCGAGCCCCGCTGACTGCAGCTCTCTCTCTCTATGCTCCGTATCAGCTGATCGCTGCATGGTGCAGCTCAGCGTCTCTCTCTCTCTCTCTCTCTCTCTCTCTCTTTCTACACACAGCGGATCCACTGCCCGTTTAACAGCCTCATCTTTGTCAAACTTTCTTATGTTCTTTCTCTAACACGTAATGAAGGTTATTAAGCGTTTTAGCTCCTGTGTTGTTAATATTGACCGCCATTTCCTTTATGGAGTAAAGCAGCCTCCCTGTCTGTGTCCTCGCGCTGTCCTCACATCCCCGGACCCCCAGACTCGGAGGAGCACAGGGATGTCAGCATTGTTTATGAAGCAGGGTATAGAAAGTAGCTACATTATTGAAATGAAAATACTATTTATTTACTTTTACAAACAGTGAGCAGCTGGGCAGCTGCAGCATGTGTATTGCAGGACATGTGTAAGCGTACAAGCGTCTTTGAGTTGTAGAAAAGCGCTAGGCCTATAGGCTATAAATATAATGTATTATTATTAGGTTATGTCCTATGTGTTGGACATGTGTGGTTGGACTCTGTCTCACAGGCAGGTTGCAGTGTAACATCAGAGGAGACTGGGCCAATTGTACATTCTCAAACTGCACCACTTAGAACTTACTAAACAATAAATAGATTATTTTTATATAATTGTATTCAATAACTGTAAGAAATTAAACGGTATGAAGTGATTTGTAAATAGGAATACAGATTTGACTTAATGTTTTCATAACTATATTTTTCTCCCAGTTTGACTTATTTTTACCCTCTCAAAGAACCGGAATCGAGAACCGAAAATAACCGGAATCGAAAATCAGAACCGGAATCGTTAAAATCCAAACGATACCCAACCCTATGTGTGATGCAGTAAAATCTTACCGCTCACTTACGTTAGCGGTGTCGTAAAAACCGTGGGAAAATGTAAAATACGATGACGAAGAAGAAGATTCCAGTGGCCCCAATTTTTGTCCATTCTGGACAAGTGAAAAATGTATTCGGACAAGTAAATTGCTAAACTCACTTGTTCATGGACAAGTACTCTCTAAAAACTTTTTCTCACACTGTGAACATAATAATAAAACAATTAAAATGTTGTATTCAGCCCTGATTAAAACAGCGGCCCCAAATCCTGGATGGGCGGCCCGGCCCCATGGGGCCCGCCCATGACGCCGGGTCTGGGTACATTACTGAAAAAAGTTTGAGAAGCACTGTACTAGAGCACCATTGTGTTCTTTTTAACCAAATATCTCTCAGAGGGGCGTGGGGTAGGGGTGTTGAAAATAATCGTTTCTACGATGCATTGCGATGCGGACGTGGACGATTCGGTACCGATGCAGTGACGGAAGATAATCGGTTATAGCGTAGTAACGTTGCTTCCTGATTTTCCGGCCGCGGCTTTACTATAACGTTTTTTTTTTTCTGTCACTTTAATATCAAATCGGTCCGTGAAGCAGAGATCAGGCAACAGACGTGACAGCGGCACAGCAACACCAAACACGGAGCAGTCTGCTTTATCCACCAACACAACACCACCAGTCCAGAACCAACAGCAGAAGGACCCGCTCTGAATCACTCCGTGTCGCTGCCGCACAGGGATTTATGTTTTTCAAAAATAATCGCGTTACAATCATGTCAGGTTTTTGGTGGATTTAATTAAGTCTTAGATTGCAAAGTATGAATGTCCTCTAGCAATTTTCAGATGATATATACGTGTGTAAAGTTTGTGAAGGCAGGCGGAAAAAAGCTTCCGCGATCACCGTCTCCTCTCCGTTCCTCCAAACCCCGCCCCCTCCCTGAAAATAATGAGTGACAGGCTGATAGTGACCCGATAGAAACTTTATTATTCACTTAATCACTGAGATATAATGAAGCTAATTTAATCTCATACATTCATGGGATTTATGTAACAGTAAGACAGAGAATGTAAGTGTGCACCCACATGCAGTATTTTAGTTTGTATATGCTATTGTAAATACTCCTGTTGTCTGCTGTGTTCAGACTCAAGTCCACACAGTATCACACACAAGGCGCATTCACACTGCGGTACTTTTCCCACAAAGGTTCATGCGAACTTAGTTCAGTGAACTCTTTTATCGCGTTCACACCAAAAAGAGCCGGTACTAAATATAGCTCTTTTCTCACAAAAGAGCCGCTCGTAAGTCCCTGCTAGAGAGCAGGGACTTTCGAGCGGCTCTTTTGTGAGAAAAGAGCTATATTTCTGATTGGCTGGGCGGATTGCAAACCACGCCCCGTAAAACTTCCAAAAAGTTTTGTGAAGCCGCCATTTTATTATCCTCGCATTAGCATTATTAGCATTAGCATTAGCCCAGCGCAGAAACGCAGAGAGACTAACTTATGGCAACACAAAATAAAACATGGGAGCGGTGGAGATGAGGAGGTGTCGGCGTTCTGGCGATTTACTCGGAAGGCTTCAGTAGAAGCTGCTGGGAGTCCCAGCAACTTCTACTGAAGTCCTCTTACAACTCCGGGGACTTCCGGCCGGGGACTTTGGGCGGCAGTATCCGCCGTGAAGTTGTTTGTAGCCTGCCAGTAAACCCAAAGCAGAAGAAGAAGAAGTGAAGTCAGCGGCTTCATTTGCCTAATCCACCCCCAGGGACTTTTTCTGGTGTGAACGCGATCTGTACTTAGTTCATGCGAACTAAAGAGTTGCATGAACTAAGTACACATGAACCTTTGTGGGAAAAGTACTGCGGTGTGAATGCGCCTATAGATATATGGAGGCTAGACCTATACAATTCATTTATTTTGGTTTATAAATTAATGTCAAGACATTTATATTATTGATTTCTGAAGCACTTTCTAAATAATAAAAAGAGAGTTCATATGTATTTACTGCATGTATGCATTGATGAAAAATAAGCCATGTGCAGTAATATAGAAAATTGAGGATGCAACGCATTGGTATGAATCGTGATGCATCGGGATATCGAATTGAATCGAATCGTTGACAGGATAATCGTAATCGAATCGTGAGACCAGTGAAGATGCGCAGCCCTAGCGTGGGGAGTGACACCTTATATTCATCTAAAGTAAAAGACAGAGAATCAGCACTTTTGAAACAGGGCTGAAACAGAGGGGTTTATGGGATACTGCAATGCATGATCTATTTGGTATTTGGAGCCAAACACTTCAGAGACATGTTTTGTATATATCTGAGACCTATAATATATTGATGAAAAACAGTATAATAGGGGACCTATTAGTCTGAGCAGCCGCCAAAAATGGAGGACACATTAGTTGTCAGAAGGGGGTCAGAAATTGAAATAACATGACCATATGAGCAAGCATGATTTTTAAAGATGTTGGCACATTGGCCAAAACGAGCATTAAGTCCTAGAGTAGCTGTCTAAATAAGCTGGTATGTTCCAAGTTTCTGTTTCACAGTTGACATCCATACTAATCAAAGTTTCACTAGTGTGTATAGAAACAAAATGCTTATCTTGACAAAGCTTGAAATTGTTTAATCATGTAATTTTCCTAGCAAAAAATACAAAAAAATGCTAAATGGACTGTACTTATATCAGAGCGCTTTACATAGTTTGAGTCATTCACCCATTCACACCTCATTCATGCAGAGCAGTACCACTTGCTCTAGGGAGGCTAACATTCACACACATTGGCCATGAGGGAGAAACTCAGGGTTAAGTATCGCGTTCACAAGCTGGGATCAAACCCACAACCTTCTGGTTAAAAGATGACCGCAATCCTTCACAGCCACAGTTGCACAGTCGTTTAACTTTAGAAAGGGTGAGTATCTATATAGCTTATAAGAAAGTGTCGCACAGCATCCCAGCGCATCATCGAAAAAGCCCTCCTGCTGCCCGTGGGTTTTATTTATATAACAACAATAACATGACGACCCATCGCCACATCAAATGCATTGTATGACAGACAAGCATCCCCCCTGTGCTTTTAAAAGTGTATATGGGCTACTACCGATTTATTATTCAGCATTAGCACAAACCAGAAGATTGCCTGAAGGAGAGTGACGGTCACCACTGCAGCACATTCCTAAAATGTCAGACATTTGGAGGTAAAAAACACAACACCCAGGCTAATAGCTGGATGTGCTCAAAACAATCTAGTGATATGTTGTTATAAAGCGCAAATGCATCTGTCGCTCAAAGCTGCCTGTAACTCATATTGTAATGTTTTAGTGTTATTAATCATTTTGGTTACAGCCCTGATATATTAAACATACAGTAGCTAGCTCTTATTTCATGTAGCATTGTCCTCGTGTGCCCAAGACTTACAGGAAGAAATAATAAATAAAAAGACCAAATGCAGTACTCTGTGGTGCACTGCTGTGTAACTGTAATGTTTGCTTGGATGTTTCAATTAATTTGTTTCATAGTTATTTGTTTTTGGATTGCCATTAAAGCAAACGGCTAATAAAACAGGTTTTTTTTTCTCACCATACTTTCATCCGCCAGTTTCCCTTATATCTCTCTCCCACAGAATCTCCCCCTTTATCTGACTTTGTTCAGACCTATCAGGAAGCCTTGTAACTCCCCTTGCTGTAATATTGACATTGCTGGAAACTAGTTTAACCTTACTGTGTAAATGTTAGCTGTAAAGAAATGTAAGCATCCCTCAGGTTTCTGTTTGACAAACCACAACCTTCAGTGCAACAAACCCCACCCGATAGCTCCTAGCTGAGTGAGGTCAGTCAAATAACTACATCTAGAAACAGACTTCTCTAGGAGAAAAAAACATTAGACCAGGAACTTAAATATGAAGTTGAGACAATGAGTCTGTTATTTGTATTCACTCAAAGAAGATAGTGATTTCCCTGTTCCCTGTGTCATTTTGGGTTCTGGGAACTTGGGACATGCATTTTACCGACTCCTGACTGATTTTGTAGACTAATTAATTCATAGAAATAGAAAATTGACAGACAGAATTAATAGTTGCAGCCCTACTGAATATAGAGGTAGAACCCCTTGGTTCCTAAAAAAGATTCTTAAGTTCCTATAAAATTACTACACATAAAAAAGAGGTGACAGGTGTGATACAAGACAAATGGAGAGCAGAACTGTACTACTACGAATCGAAGAACTTGGAGAAAAGCAGTTTTTTGTGGCTGAAACAGGATGTGCATATGTTGTGGTTTATACGCTATAGTCCAACTGAGATGGTAGCAATATGCGTCTAACTGCATTCCAAGTGTTTGACTGACATTTAATTTACCAAGGCATCATGCAAATGTGTAAACTGGCCTATTGAGACAAAAACCGATTGAAAGGCAGGTTCTCAGTTGAGGAAGCCTGCAACTGCAGTGTTAGACAAATAAATAACTATTGCTAAGAGTTTATGGCTGCAGGTATGCGTCAATAGTCCGTCGTAGAAAACAATGTGCCTCCATTTGCATTTCAAAGGCTCCGACACAACAAGCCTAGGTTGGCTTCCCTCAAACTTCAGGCCCTTTTGATTGACAAATACAGAGTACTGCTGCTCCCTGGTATGAAAAGTAATGATCTTTCCACACATGCGCAGAACCTGCATGCTAGTTTGCCATTGGCTGTACTCTTTGCAGTGTATTGACAGGGAGCAAGCAGGCAACGCAACAGTTGGATTCATCATTAGAATCAACAGGTCAGAGTCTTGTGACGCAGAATTAGTCATTTGTAATATCAACAATATGCCACTACTTGAGTCCCCTAACAATAACACTCATGACAAACAGGTCACTGTTTTGTGTTTATGTATATTTTGAATACATTTTTGAAACATGTGTATATATATATATTCTACATTTTGTGATATATGTTTTGTATCGGAAACATTCAAACCAAGGTTCATAATGTAATGTGAATCTTGTTTACTGTTAGAACCCTACTTTGAAATATGATCAATTTCAGGAATAATAAAAGTCCCTTACTACTTATTTAAAACATATTTTTAAAGGAGAGGGGGGATGTTTGGCCTAAAGATTGGCCCTTCAAAAACTATTAACCCATTTTACCTGTGCTCTGCAACACTTGGCTTGGATAGTGCCAAATATTGTTTCTGACTAAAACACATAACTTCATCCCTAAATATACACTTCTCATGCATGACCACATATAGCCTACTGAGTTAGTTCCTCATACAAAGCAAGCCAAATGGGGACAATTTAACTATTCATTTGCATCTAGCATGCAAACACTGACAAGCAGGACACACAGCTCTTAAAAACGACACAGTCAGGTTTCGAGCAAGAGGAAGTTATATTTAGCTGGATTTAATACAAGACATTTGTAAACAAATCCCACTCAAACAGTAATACTTCCTGCTCAGTGAATGTGAAAGCCATCTCTTCCGAATTCGCCGCTTGTCATAAAGCGATAAGTCACTCATCCAAAATGTAGTAATGTTTCAAAAAGCAATGACCTCCTTGAACCAGGACTGATCTCTTCAGTGGGTCATGTCAGGCCCCCAGCTGTCTAACCACAACAAAAAGGGGCCTACACAGCCCCTTTAAATCTATCTTGGCCTACAACTTGTCTCAATATTACAGAACACTGCCCTCCTTAATAAAAACCGTAATGCTAATAGTTCTGAACAGCATGTATCCCCCTTGATAGGTGGTTCAAGAATCTGACTTGGTGAGAGTAAAAAGACGCTGCTCGATTTAAAGAAGGAGTAATTACAGGCTGCTCCTGCTAAGATGGCTATACACAACTAGCATAAGCTCTTATAATTGTATCCAACAAGACAAGAACAACAACCAGAGCCAAAGCGCTTTATAATGAGTAAAATGTGTTGCATGTAACTACACGTCACCGGTTATTAGGGTTTAACTTCATGTATGTTGAGCTAACGCTGGTTAGCTCCTCGCTAGGCAGCTACTTACATATATGCATTTAGAAAAAACAAAAACACTGCGACGACAGCCATACACAACACAATTACACGAGAATACGGTCATTGCGTTTGCATAAAATGAATTCCGTTCGAGAAATATTACCTCCTGCAGCAAACGTATAGTCCTCTCCTTGTTTTTTTAATCGATTTGGTTTCGTTTTGTAAAAAAAACCCTGTATGGATGTTGCTCTAGCATTAGCTAACTGAGGGGCTATTTAGAGTGACGCCCACCTCAAAAAACAGGGTTTGTGATTGGTCAAATCACACGGATAAAAGTATTCTTGTTCATCAACCCAACGATATGGTTGGTTTATTTGGTTATAGACACACACATCAACCAATGGCAGAAGACCCTCAGTACTACTTTGCTTACAATGCTTACCATAGATAGTGTGTGCACGTCACGCACGTCCACAATGCCGGGACTGCTGTGTTGACTATGAGTAAAATAAATATACTTTCAGTGTTATTAAACACATTTCTCTAAGAGTTACAGCTTGTTCCAAAGCCCTGAACGTGCTCTTATGCTCGGTATCTTATCCATTTCCTTCCAATGTAATTGTCTGAGCGACTATCTCAAACCCGATTAATCCAATGATCTTTGGTAGCATTACAATTCATAACAGATCCTAAAAAGAACATTATTTTTTAAACAATATATATAATTATTTGTAATTGTATAGGGAAACCTTTTTAACGTTTATAGATTGTTTTCATGCTACCTCTTTTGGTTACAATACAACATTTAAAAAATATTCATAAAAAAACCTACACTAATATAAAAATTATAAATTACTTTGTTTATATATTCCCAATTTTTCTGTAGAAAGCATAAGCAATCTGATACACATTTTTAGCTAAGTATTATACATTTTGGTAGCATTAAAATGCACAAAGGCACCTAAAAAATATAAATCCAAAAAATGTATTTGTACAGGGAAATCTGATACATATTTTATATATAAATAGGAATAAGTCAATATCTTTGATATTTCAAATACTTAACCAACCCAGAAATATTTATTTTTCTTTCCTTTGAATTTAAGGCATACATTATTAAATAATGTATGCCTTAAATTCAAAGGAAAGAAAAATAAATATTATTTTTTATTATTACATTCTGCAACAAACTACATTTCCTCTTCTGGAATAAATTTTATTCCAGAAGAGGAAATGTAGTTTGTTGCAGAATGTATAATTAATAGATTATATTTATACCATCATATTTCCTGCAATTTGTCCAATGAAATACTGGTACATTGATTTCTTTAGTAAAGAAAAAAGGCGACACAATTGGAATTATAAAAACATACGTAGATTAAGATAAACTTCTAGAGTAAATTGACTTATTTTCTGAGTCTTGAGGTCCTTTAAACATTGAAATTGTGAAGTTTGAAATCAGTTCCACACTTAAAATGTATTCCTGTAAAGTATTTATCTTTTCATTTTTCATCAAAACAAAGTTAATTCCAGCCCACAGCGGAAACCTTCAAGATTACAATTTGAAATGTTTTTTTTGGTAAATGTTCCTAAATACAGTACCCTTAAAAAACAAACAAATACATTTCATTTTCACTTTTTTATTGAATAACACTGAAAATGTATTGACAATTTTTGCACCAAACTTGTGCAAGCAATTCTAAAAACTACATATCAAAACTAAAATGGACTAAAAAAAAAATTATACAATTTCCAAAAATATACATTTCCCAGTCTATGCAAACCTTTGTCTCTCCATCAAAACTCAAAGTGCTGGCATGTGGGGGGACATAGTCTCACACTGCTGTTGAAAATCAACACCAAATATTGATAAATGACAAAGGCAACGGCAAAAGTAGTCATCAATAATAAATTCAGATAATCTAGTCGATTCAATATCAAATTTCAGGAGCAGTGTGGGGAATTTCCTTTAAGTTTATTAATGCAAGCATTTCCTGTTTTCTAAATGAGGTCAGGTAATATGAGTGACCACAGGGGGCACAACAATCTGACTGAACAGCCCCCCTACAGATGGCAGTAATAGATTATAAAAAGATGAAAAGGTACAAATTAAATGTTTTAGAAAATACAAATAACGTTTCTAGACTTAATTAGGTTGTGTCGGGGACAATGTCTAAATAACTAGATAGATGTGTCCTACATAACACTCTTTGTTAAGCACTTTTTGTTTTTCTTTGGACTTCATCAAAGTGAACCTTTTTGAAACGGGAGAAAATTCAAATATTCACCACGTTATATAATGGCCTTAAGAATCCAACATTTTTAGCTGTCAAGGTTGAATCAAATTCATGGATACTTCAAAACCAAATCTCTAACAAATATAAAAGGATTATATGAAAATATTTTTAAAGAAACCAATATTCAAGGTAGAAAATCAAACCACATTGGATGACAACATTCCCCGACAAGACACTTCCTCTCAGTCTGCTGAAGAGCAGAAAAACTAAACTTAGAACTGGTTTAGTTTGTGCATGAAAGTCCGACCTCATCTACATTTTCTGGAGCAGCTTTGTGCACATATGATGTTAACGCAATCTCGTTTGTTGATGTTTGCCTAGGTTGTCAATCGCAACCTTTGCTAGAGATCTACGAAGTAGCGCAGACACACGGCTCCAGGAGATGCACAACACTGTCAGGCCAGATTTCAAAGTTAACAGTAAAAGAAACTCACTAATAGATCAGAATTCTTTCTTAAATTGCATTAACATGTTGACCAACAACAGCCAAGTTAACAGCAGACCAGATGAGACGCATATTCTTATAATAGCAGTGTATAGAAAATGTCCAAATAAGCAAACGGCTCAACCCCTCTTTACTTAACGTCCTCACAAGCAGTGCTAAACATGGAGGGATTTAGTTAAAAAGGTAACAAACATTTGATAGAATGGATAACATTAGCATTAGTTAATGGAAATATATCAAACGCTGGGAGTAAAATCACGGTGTAAGGCGTTAACGGAGTAATGGCGCGATTACAAAAAGGAATTAAAAAATGTTCTTTAACTACATGGCAGATTCAAGGTAAAAAAACGATAGCATTGAAGTCCACAAAACTTGCAGTTTTATAAATCATTAAAAAATATATTAAGAGAGATTGATTCTTTATTGCCTTTGCTGAAAAACACCCTTACAGTTTACATGGCGTTTCCTCCCAGGCAGAGTAGGCAGAACCAATGATCATCGCCCGCTGCTGTAGCCTGGGAAAAACTGAATAAGGATATCCTGCAGGGGTTTGTTGATGTTCATGGAGTAGTTCTTGCCCAGGTCGTACCTGCAGGCCGGGCAGGTGTGCACGTCTGCTTTGAAGGATCGCTGAAGGCATTCCTGAGGTGGAAAGAATCAGACATTTCATTTAAATTTCAGGCACTCAAACTTTGACATTTCATTTCTAAAAATGGTTTCTGCATTGTAGCCAGGTGGGTGTAAGGTTGGTTAGGATGTCACGTAAAGATCAAAAGCTGTTTAGGAAAATGTTTATAACCCAACCACTACAGCAACATAATAAAATAAAGACATATTTTAGGTTGTAGATCAACCAAAAAAACCAAAACAACAAACAGTGTTAGAGCTATGATTCTGTTGCTGCATACAATTAAGTGATAGTCAAAAACTCTTGTTAATCATCAACGATCGTTCCTCACCCTGCAGACATTGTGTTGGCACTCTGTGGTGATTGGCTGAAAGACAACCTCTTGGCAGCAAATGCAGAGGAAAACTTCTTCGACTTTGTTCAGGAATTTCTGTAGCAACGACAATAAACATTTGAAAGCGTATTACAAACTACCCATTTCTGTTGCCCAAAAAAACGCCATTGCAAGATATTCTATCGAGTATGCAAGAGCACTGTTGTGATTTTACCAATTAAAGTCATCACTTTATCTCTTTCTTGTCCAAGGTCTAACGTATTGGACATACTTGTCCTTTCAAATTGAAATGGCACATTAAAATTCCTCCAAACATAAGCTGGTAACCAAATACACAGTAATGCTCACCGGTCCGAGTGACAGTGACTCCATGGCTTCATCCCACAGTTTCTTGTTTTGCTTGTCATTCTTGATGAAGGTTTTCTGTTCCCTAGTAAGCTTGTACATTTCTAGCTTTATTTTCTTAGGAGTTTTGGTTGGTGAAGACTTGGGGGAATCTGTAAGAAAGAAACACATTTTAAATGTACTAAGAGTAAAAGGGTGGACGGTTATACTTTATAGATTTTACACAGAAATCAAAACCAATAAAACGTCTCACCTGATCAATTATGATAACATTGGCAATACTACAATTTATATTGTACACCAAAACAAACCAATGCATAGCTTTTGGGCTGATCTGCAACAGTTTCATTTGAACTAGTGTTGAATATTAGGTAAGAGCAAAAACTAAAAACAAACCGCTGCTCTGGGATTTCCTCTTCCTCTTTGACTTGCTGGGTGTATCCGAAGACTCATCCGCAACATTTTTGTTCTCTTTCTCCTTCTCTTTCTCTTGATAGCCAGCAGGATACTGAAAAAAATATTAAGTCCATTTAATTGAAGTTATGCTACTGTTAACCATCAGCTCAAAGCACAGCTAACATTAGCATCCATACAGACATCTTCAAGATATGCTTTTCAAAGAAGGCCATTCTTTAAATCAATTAAAAAGAGTTGCATTCTACACAGAGGACACAGTTCATTTACCCAAAACATGAAACCCTCTTGCTCTAATGTAGCTTGAAGGATCATCTCTACCTGTATGGTGAGCCCGAGCTTCTTGACGCGGTCCTTGCCATCTCTCGTCCACGGTGCCGGCTCCTCATCGTCACGCTTCAGCAGATATCGCCACACCAAGAAGCCAGACTTCCCTTTGGCTGGCCAGTACTTTGCAATCTGAAGGAATTCAATGACAGAGTAAGACTACCAATAGAGGCCCAAAGTCACGAGATTATTTATCGAATTTCAAATAATCAAAGTAGAGGTAGTTGTTGGGTTACGAGTAATTCAATTGTTCGGAAACCAATGCATGCTCCTTATTTATTTAGATCCATGCAGTTGAATAGTTGCAGTTTTAAAATTAATTACATTTCTATAAATTCTAAAACCAAAAACACATGCAGATTCCGTCCAGTGTATCCTCATACCTTATATATCCCATCATATCTGTTTCCTTCCTCAGGGGAGTATTTACTGTGTTTGCGACCCTTGCAGCTGCGCACGACTCTAACTGGTTTTCCCGCCTTCCAGTTCTTTGCATCGGCTCCATTTTTGTCGTTGACAGGGACGTTGCAGTTGAGAGCCAGCGCCCTGTTGAGAACCAGAGTGAACAATTTAGATATAAGAAATGAACTCTATGCAATAACTGAAAATACAGAAATCCTGTTAACTATAATGAGTCATGTCATACCGGTTCATGTGGGTAAGTGTCTGATCACATGATTGCTCAGCGGTCCTCTTGTTTCCGGAAAGATCTCGCCCACCAGAGCCAGTGTATGTGAACTCGTTACCATCATCCTTTAAGAAACGTAAATATTACAGACATTAAAACATCTAAAAAGTCTGGCTTCAACTTTAAGATTAATAGAAACACATTTCATATCATAACAACATTTAAAAAAAAAAGGAAATTAACAAAACATACCACGTCATCCTCATATCCTCCTGCCAGGACCAGAGAGAAGGCCCCGTCGTTGCTCCTGCCGTGGATCCCAGCTACATGAGGCCTGTGGACGCCAGATTCACTGACCTAGAACAGAGTTTAAACATCATTGGGGGCCACTAAACATACGAGCACTCAAACCGTGGTATTGGTAATCCTCTAGGATTTTCGCTGCGTGGACTGACCTGCACTCTGAACTTCCACAGGGAGCCGACAGGAACGCTGGGGATTGGGCCGTAGTGGTTTGATGGGACGATGGTGCACTGCGTGGTTCGACCAACACAGGCCATTCCCTGGAGGGGGAGGAGTAAATGGTTGCCATTAAAGTATTTGTGTATTTAACACCAATGCAGTAAACTAAACTATACATTTTAGGAGATGCACCAATACTGATATTGTTGACAGTAGATCAATGGTATATCATACAATGACTTTAATAAAAAAGAATTGCTTCTGCAACCCAATAAATAATGAGCCGTCTCCTCCACACATCAGCGCATCCAGGGTTTTTAAAATGTGCTCTTTTTCATTCTTCAATTATTACATAATTAAACCGGGTTCCGCTGGGCCCCACAACTATAAGTGAGTTATTCAAAATCATAATTTTAAGAAACATAAAAGGGAGAAGAAAAAAAAAGAACCTCACCTTGCCCCAGTCCCTCTGGCTGGTGGAACTGGCAGAAGCCATCTTAGACTTCTTTTTGCTCTCCTTCAGCTTCTCTCCAGCCAACACAACCTCACTGGCGTCATTATGGCATCCTGGGCAATACCTGAGACAGTATACAGAGTACAGGTCAGCTAAAGCACAGCGTGACAATAACAATTAATGGCCAGAAGCATGAATCGATGCCACAAAACAGCTACAAACTGTGTGTTCGAGCACTTTGAGATCCTAAAGGTTCAATACATGAAGGAGCAGTATAGGTTAATGACATGTATTTGAAAACTCCCTTCATAATGACAGGTGACCATTGCCACAAGACAACATTGTACTTATATCTTCACTCATCAACAAATGACTGCTAATTGCTAAACTTTAAATGTCAGGATATTTGAATATATACATCAGAATTTGAGTTTAGCCTGATGCCACTGACCAGTCCTCGTCGTCAGGGATGGAGGTGAGCGGGGGGTTCAGGCAGTAGATGTGATAGGCCATGTCGCACTCATCACACAGCAGCTGTTTGTCGGGATCCTGCTTGATGCCGCAGACGTGGCAGTTACACCACTGGCAGTTTTTCTTGGGATTATCTTTGCAGTGCTTGCACTCGGGTCCATTTGATCCTGGAGAAGAAACACATTTCATTACATCATCTAATCCGTTTCTTTCTACAGCATTTTCATTAGGGGGTGTAATAGATACCAGTTAACACAATTAAACCTACTTTTCAGCGGACTCTCGGATCCAGCGGGTGTTTCATCCAGAGAACCAACCTCCTCGATTTTATAGATTTCAGTCAGGAACATGATCCGACAATCATTAAGAGAGTCACCAGCATCACTGCAAACAGAGAAATAGATGTCAAGATGGCTTCGTAGTACTGGCACTTTTTCATGCTTATAATGTTATATATGATCACTCGAAAAGCTAAAACACCAAATGCATGAAAGTTAACAGGCATTTTTGAAAAATACAGAGAATCGCAGCAGTATGTTATAAATACAAAAATAAAAGGCTACCATTTGTATCATCATCGAAAGAGTCAAATATTTATTTTTGTTCCGTTAAGTGTAAATGGGAGTTATATTAAACCCAAAGTACTTAAAATGTTACCAGCACATAGCAATATATTATGCAGGCTACTTTCATACCACGGCAGAAAGTTAACCTGTTACCACCGGATACAGCGCATCCAAAAACCAACAAACTTTGATATACAGATAAAACATGAACACAAGATGATCGCCTGCCGCTGCAGCAGGTTGAACAAATATTTACTCTGATATTTGACTTGTTGCAGTTCCCCCTAATCTAGCACTTACCCAAGCAGAATCTTGGCGTAGATTTCTTTCACTGTGCGGGTCTCCCTCTTCTTCTGGATCTCAGCGTCGTACCAATAGCCACGCTCCTTGGGGTCGTCTGGGTTGAAGTTGACCATAACAACCATCTTTGGCTCCAGCTGGTGCCACTGGTACACCGTGCGGGCCCGAGGGCGAACATCCTTGGCCAGCAACTGAACCAGCCCGTTCTCTGGGTAGCTGCGATGGTAAAGGTGATACCAGGTCAGTTGGCAGTTCCGTGGCAAGCCACACACCACTACAGGTGCTTCCTACACACTGCTGCATGGGAGTGTAACCGCATGTGTAAAAGTATATTTCGCTCAACTGCAGGTACACTTAAGAAGAATGTTCCTCAAACACCAACATACTTCCAAACTCACCAACCGACACAATTGTGTGTTTAAGTGACGTCCAGATTTCATTCTCATGACCATTTACTTTCGTATTTGTTTCTATTAAATAACCTCCAATGACAAGTAAAGTTACAAATCCTGGATTTTGGGGCAACCAGTTTACTTGATTCTGGCCATCACATCATAGTGGAGTAAATACAAAATATACTCCGTGTTTGGAAGATAAAAAAAACATTGCAGGTGGTTGGCTGATATTTTCAAACATAGATTCACAACATAGCTTTACATGTTGATTGATGGACACAAATAGAAAAGGGATTCTTACTCTTCGTATTTAACTTGGTACAATATCTCCTCCTCTGCTGACTGTGCATCAACAGCTTCTGCTTTAGGCGTCTTTGTTGACTTGGTAACATTCAAGATCTGCGCTTCAAACCACGCTCCCATGTTTAAGTCCCTTGCATCCACTAGCTCATTGATCTGAATGACACAAAGAAAAAAAAGTTAGAACAATCTTGAAATGCATTTTAAAGGCTGTAGCATTTGTCCTCAACACATTATTAAGTGTTCTGTAAATGTTTTTAAAAATGTGATTTGTCCGTTTTTTTTTCAAAAGGGCTCATGTGAACTTATGTTTCCTTACATACACAGAATTTCTAAACATGAAACATGTTCACAATGTCTATAAGAACCCTTTGGACGAAATGTAGACCGGCTCAATTACAGCCCAGCTTCTCCATTCAAATCACCTACATTTGTATATTCATGTCAAGTGTTCACCAACAGCAACTGTATTCACACAGAGGTGTTATGCTAGAAAAACATGCACTTTTATTCCTACATTTAGAAAGTGTCTTCTGGAAGACACTCCGTGTGCCATGTGAAAACTGTCTGAAACATTTGTGTAAAGATTATGAAGAAGAAGTATGATAAAAGAGCTAGAAAGAAGTTAAACCCCCGTGTTATCTTACTCCACACAGCTGGCCTCTAACTGTAAAAAGTGGGTGTGAACGTCGGGTCATCGTTTACAGGAATTGCCAGACACAACAACCCCTTTCTTTTACCGGTTATTACCATTGACAGTTGTTTGTAGCAACAAGAAAATATATCAAATAAATGTTTGCATTAAAAGCTGCTTCGAGTAATGTTAGGAAGATGAAGGGGTCATGACTCCCTCTGATAAAACATATACTGCATAATAAGTGAATTTATTCGGGTTTGGCACTACATGATTTTACAAGATACTAGGGCTGTCCCGAATACCATTTCTCGGGCTCCGGATATTCGGTAGTAATCAGCAGCGAATATTCGAATATTCGGTGCGGAGATTTTTTTTCATAACACGCTCCGAGACACCTGACAACACACTGTTAAGCAGAAGCGCAGAAAGAGCATACTATTACGATTTATATTTATTTATTGTCTCAGTACTCGCATACATTAAAACTAAATGTGTCCTCTGCATTTAACCCAGCCGCAGTGCAGCGCCGGGGATATAGGCGTAAACAGTAAACGGTATTTAAATAAATGAAGAACGAAAAATAAATGAACGAACTGTATGCCAATAATTGCCTTAGCCCCAGATGTTCCCACATCGCTCCTATTATTTTCACTATTCGGATAAAATTGAAAAACTAATATAAAAAAACAATTCGGTTGCTTGCTTGCAACTATTTTCCAAGGATAGTAAGAGCACGATTTTATCATGTGTAACGTTACTGTTTAAACGGCGGATAACGCAGCTTCATCATGGCAACTTGACAACAGCTAAGCTAAGCTAGGCTACTACTTCCAGCATCCGGTGACTTTTCAGAGTTGTTGTGCCACCGGCCAGTTTCTTGTCGCATATTTGGCACACTGCCTTCTTCTTACCGTCGTCCAATTTAAAATGGTCCCACACAGCTGGAGTCTTCGGCATTTTGTGTTCAGGTGTGTGAAGCGAGGTGAAGCAAGGAGAAGCGTGCCGTTTGCGTTCGTGACTGAGTGAACGCGATGTCAGGAGCACAGGCTGAGATTGTATATATTTCCGCATTTTAACAGTGCAATTCAAAAGTATAAATATAGTATAAGAATATGGAAATTCGCCTTTATTGATAGCATACATTTAGGGGAAAAACATTTTTTTGGGAAAAAAAATAAAAAAACGAATATCCGAATAATGAAATTGAAACCCGAATAGTTGGCCAACGAACGAATATTCGAATAGTCGAATATTCGGGTACAGCCCTACAAGATACCATATAGAACATTAAATAATGTTATAATTTACCTTTGCCTAATACTCATCTGTACTGAAAGGAGCTTAAAGGCATCATTATTATGGTCAATGCAACCTTGCTATCTGTTAGCTTCATCCAAGAAGAACTGTGCTGTCCACGAGCAGCTAACAGCCAACTTTAACTGTGTTGGTCAGACTGTAGCAACTGGATGGATCTCAAAGTATAGAGCATTAATGTCGATTTCCCAATCACATATTTATTTTATTAAAATCATTCGGGCGTCTTTGCTTGAATCTTTTCTTCTCCCCACGCTGAAATCTGATCTAATTGTTCAACGAACAACTTGAATGGGTGACGAGCGTGCTACCAACATTACTGTAGCTAAATGCAGGTCTTACGCCACAGCTGTTCACTACCTATCCCTAAAAAAATCAATTAGATGTTCCCCTTCCCTGAAAGTACAGATAACATGCAAACACTTTTTAATCCAAGCCAACAGCTTTAGAACATACCTTGTAAGATCCGAACCCTGGATCAACGAGCTCTGTGGTGTTTGTTGTGGCGGAGGTGCCGGCGGTCTGAGCCTCGGCCTCCCCGTGAGTTGAGTTCTTGTCGGATTCACTCCGGGTTGATCCACAACCCGAGTCAGAGTCTGAGAGCTCTGCTTCTTTGTCTTTGCCTTTCACCACATCAACCTTCTGCCTCACAAGCAGCTGCACTATATCGTTTAGGCCCACATTGTAGTCGAATATGGTATGGCCGTCCTCCATCTGATGTTAAAAAACAACAAGGTTAAAGTTTGTATATCCAAAAAACAAACTTTAGATCTGCATTTATCACGTTCACATTAATGCATATTTTGTATTCCACGTTTTACATTTACCACTATGTTTAAAGGACAGTCTTCTTTAAACACCAATACGTTTAAGAAGCTTCAGACTTTAAATTACTGGGACATAATCCAACAAAACCAGAGACTTGTCTGAGCAAAATGTTTACTAAGCTGCTTCACCTGCTTGCCGCGGTAGAAAAGTCTCTGCACGTCTGGCTCCACCTTGAAGAGCTCAGAGATTTTGAGACGTAGCTCATCCACCTTGGTGAGCTTGGACAGGGAATCCACCCGGTGGGTTTCACTCCCATCCATTGTGCGCACTTGAATCCACATTGCAGCTGCCCTGTGTTAACAATCAAAACATGTACCATTATAGTGAAAAGAATAATAATTGTTGTAGTAGATTCTGTGAGTATTCACTCATGTTAAAAATGGATGATTTCATCAACAACAGCAGATGTCAGTGATCTGATAGAAGCCAGTTTCGTCAAACACATCATCAACAGCATGAGCAACACGATTTGTATGCTATTAATTGGTTGGTATTTGCATTTAAAATCTAACTGCAGCCACATTAAAATCATTTTAGTAAGCAATACATGATTTTAAAAAATAATAGAGTAAGACTGATCAAAAGCATTGAATGGCACATCACTATGACCTTGCCCCCATCCTAATACTTGGGTTGTCCACTTTTTTTTTTCTTTTTTTTTTTTTTAAATGGAAGCAACACAGCAATTTAAATAGTTTGAAAATTAATAACTTTCTCTTTCAATTGCATGTCCAAATCGTAGTAGTACCCACAATGACCATTCTTAGGCTTCTTTATGATTTTAAACTAATTCAAGTCATTTCGCAATGCAGATATCACCATCTTGAGCCAGGTGTTTCTGATATCTTGTGCACCATATCAAAGACACTTCCTTACAGAGAACAATACAGATCCCCTGAGTATGACTCTTCAAACTACAAAGGCATTACAAATGACATGTCAGTTGTTAGACGCTTCTATCCAAAGCGACTTACATACTGTGGGCAATCCCCACAGGAGCAATTTGGGTTGAAGTGTCTCAGGGACACAACAGCATGCAGACTGCAGTGGGGTTTGAACTTGTGCTCCCTTGATCCGAACACCATCGCTCTACCCACTGTGCCACACGCCTCCCAAAGGCAATGTTAATGCTGAGGTGGCCACATATCAGCTTGTAAGTTATCAATACACAAAAAAAAAAGCATTTCATTGTGGATTGTTGCTTTTCATAATCATTGCATGGACATTATTCTCTATAACAAATCACCTCTGACCGGAAGAGAACTGTCTGCTCCATAGCTTCTCTTAACAACTGGACTTAAAATCACACTGGACATTTTACATGAATATTCTATTTAATAATCCATTATTGCACAATAATATCCTGCATTATATTTGTTTTATCTTTTTAAATGCTATTTTATTCATATTTATGAAATATATTGGACTGTTTATTTCTGTGTCCTCGTTTCTCTTGTGTACATTGCCTTGTGTTTTTATGCTGCTGCAACGCAAAAACTTCCCAAATTGGGATCAATAAAGTACCTACCTACCTACCATCATAGAGTTCCTGCCAATTCAATCATTAAAATTAGGTAAATTAAATGAATTCAGTTAAAAAGGAAAATGAAATGGTGATCAGCAGAGGGAATATGACCATATCAGTGTTGGTCCGTGTATTGTGTTTCTGTCAGCACTGGGCTGTCACTTGAACAGAGAATCAGAAAGGGAGGGAACAGGCTGATTTAAATACAGTGCGGGAAACTGAGTTGAGGCCACTCCCAGTTCTTTTAAAACTGAGCAGCACATCCGGACGGGAGGGAGCGCTAGCAAACAATGTGCCTTCAGTCTCTCACAATAAAACACACCGAAATACTACCTTATGTGCACCATGGAATCGATTATAACTGTACTTAAACGCTCCTCTACTTGCATAAGCCGTGTGTTGTTCTTTCTCGGTGGTAAACACTGAGCTCGATGGCTGCTTGGTTTTTACTTTGAGTTCTCAGCTGAGATGTTGGTCGCTCTGCTGGCTCGAATAAACCCGTGAACAAAACATCACCAACAACATTGACACAAAAACGACTTCCTCTCTCCTGATATGCGTTCATTTCCCGAGATCATTCCAAATGTAGACAAAATATGAGTCGTTTTTTCAACACGGAAAAACTGAAAAATAAATACAGTGTTTGGATATTGGCGTGGTGTGTTTTGCTTCTAAGGAAGCGGTTAATTGCCAAAGCTAGTTATTTCACCATGTGTTAGGCAGTATGTGGTAATACTACAGATAAACAACAGCTCAAGTCAAGTTCATCATGCCCCTATCAATGCTTTATGTTTCAGCAAACCACGTTACAACTTATTGTTCGAACCCTTTCAACAACGTTAGGTTAGCACAGAGAATTGAGAGTACATTCAACAGCAAACAAAACTCCCCCAGTGACAAAATATTTAATTTACAATTTTACATTTTGCTTGCTCGGTAGGTAAGCCAAACAGAAACGAGGTAAGACTTTGTGAAGTTAGCTAACCATAGTGAGCTAGCCAAGTTACTGTGAGAAGATTTCAATGAGTACCATTTTAAAAGTTATTTTAACACGAGAAGAAATCTGCTTTACCTGATGGTTCGTCCAAGTGAAAACAAGAAATAGAGGTTTACGGAGTAACGCGCACGTTTTCCGTAACTAATTTGTGTATGAGGTTTGCACAAGCAACTCTGCCTTGTTGGAGGTTGATCAATGAGTTATTCTTCAAGACTTTGATATCCCGCCTGCTCTAATACAGCTTCCCCATTGGCTAATTTGCTCTAAACAACTCGAGTTCATTGGCTAGCAGACCTTTCAATCTGAAATGTGACTGGAGCTTAGCTTCAGCGCGCGAAACGACATTCTCGTGGGTGCAGCTTGCCTCCGGAGATGTATCGCGAGATTATGAAGGGCACCGTAAACGGGTAACCATGGGACAGACAGATGGTGTTCTGGTAAACAACCCCACTGAAAAGCTGTTTATCGTGTTTTTACATGTTACTGTTTCGTTATTTATTTTCACAATTAGTTTGGTTCTTTGACCTTATCGTCTCAATATATTAAACGTGTATGTGGAGCCCCATATTGACCTTATAATCTTGTCTAAATAATGATGTGTAATTACCTTCCCTTCAGTTTGGCGGGAGCTGAAAGTCAATGAGGCCAACTCAATTCAAACTAGTGCACTGGAAATAAGAGGCAAGTGTTTGTTTGAGAGGATCTGTGTGTGTGTGTGTGTGTGTGTGTGTGTGTGTGTGTGTGTGTGTGTGTGTGTGTGTGTGTGTGTGTGTGTGTGTGTGTGTGTTTCCTTCACGCTACACACTGATACACACACAATGTGCAATATGATGCCTCTGTCATTTGCCATATCTGATTATCTATATTTAGTGGCTTTATACTAAACTTGATCCACAGCATTTCTAGCTTAAAGGTAGGGTAGGTAAGAATGGACAAAAACAGCTCTAGTGCGCTAGAATTTGAAAGTATGACAAATGTGTGCACAGATTGTGCCATGGCTTCCACAGATGACGTTTTTTTATGTATTTATTGTCAAAGCATGTCATGTACTCATTGCTATCGGGATGTTAAAAGCATTCCATGGAATATAACAAAAAGTGTTTCTGAAGTGAATTACCTACCCTACCTTTAAGTCTGGCCCTCTAAAGTCACTTTTTAGTAAGGCAGCTTGTTTGTCTGACAAACTAATGGACTTCCTTAAACTTTAATCTCTGTGTTTTACAATTTGCAATAGTTTGTGTGATGCCATTCAATTCAGAGTCCTGCCCTTATGGTCCTGGCCATCCTGCAAATGCAATGAAACATCCTACAACAGAGGTCTTGGGAAAAAGTCTTTATTGCTTTTGTATTCGGCAAGATGCTGTTACTGTATGTTGCTGCTATGAAAATCAAAAGAAAGTAGGTCCTAAGGTTCTATTAATGTTGTAGGCTAAGGCCAGTGAAACACAAAGGAAGATTTCAGAGCTATATATAATGTTAACAATTTAATAATTATAGATTTACTTTATTTGTATTGCAGGTTCTCAATATGTGTATGCCTACAACTTTAAAATAAACTGTTGCTAGGTCATCATAGGAAAACATTTCCCAACTGAAACAGGGATTTTTAGGATATTTGTATAATAATAAATAATTATATAATAATGATCATACGTTTAACTTGTTCATGTATAGTGACATCATGTAATGCACATATTCAAAAGTGCTGTCCATATTTTAAGGACAATCTCCATTTCCCTAATGTTAGATTTCTTTCAGAAAGAAATATTGCGAAAGAGTTGATTAGAAGACATCAAAAATAAATACTTATCCATTTGAGGTATGTAAGCTCGAGAATAAGGGAAAAATGTATTCCTCATTTCTTAATTACTTAGGAACTAACACACTTAGACTCTAGGTACCTTAAAAATCATCTTCCAATTGCTTCCTAAGAGACTCTACTAATGTGTGTCTATTTGTAGCTGAAAACCCAGTCCTGACTATACAGTAACTGTGAATCTCTGAGGAAACGAAAGAAAAATGATCTTCCCTTAGCCGAGAATCCCCTCACTAAAGCACTTCCCTTGTAATTTGGGCTGCTCAGTAAGAGCTATTACTCCCAGGGGTTTATTTGAGTAACTGTAAAAATGTGTAGCAGAGCGATACTTAAAAGAAGAGTGTGCATGTTGAGAAAATCCTTCCCTGCATGAACAAAGTTTCCAGACTACAAGGAAAGCCACAGAGTGAGGCCTATGAGCTGTATGGTGTCTCTGGTGTGGTGAGTCCTGGACAAAGCTGCCTGGCAGGGACTGAACAGCACTCTGAGCTCAGGGAGGATGACAGGAAGTGGACGCGACAGGCCAAGTCGTCCAGGAAATCCTTTTGTAGCTTTGTTATTGCTTGAGAAAGCACAATGGGAAGCGACTGCACACTGAGAAGGATGGAATCCAGTTTCTCTTCCAGAGCTACAATCCTCCTGTCCAGCTCCTCACTTCGATGTTGAAGCTCCAACACCAGATCGTACATCATGTTCTGGGTCTGCAAAGCAACAGGGAGGACAGTTCATTCACACATTTTACAGCACGAGTCATCATCAGGGTAAGTGGAGCGAGGAACTTATCTCCTCATCTTTAGATACATCATAAATGCAGAAATGTTGTAATTTTTTTTTGAAAAGATAAAAAATCTCACTTCCCCGGAAACAAAAATCTGTTTTGTCACCTATCAATGCCCTGGCATAGTAGATAAACAACAGACGACCACATCTTTGTAAGTGGTAACATGTAAACCCTATTTCAGTGGACATTTCGTAATATGGTTTACTTGGATTAAGTTATGGTAAACTACATACCTTTGGTTTCATCTGCAAAAACACTGAAGACAGCCCTATAGTGACAAACTCAACAACATACAGTGCTTTTACAAACCTTGGCAAGGTCACAAACTGTATTGGCCTGATCAGTTAGTTTCCTTTGCTCCATTTTGACTCTTCGCAGTCTGAAATAGAAAATAAGAATCAAAGTCATGTTTTGTTCCATTCAAAATAAATGCAGAGTAAGGTTTATCTTTGACAAAGTAAGTCACAACCTTGGATGGATCATGTGTAAACAAGTTTAACTTGGAGTCAGTATCAAACCCCACAAAGGACACATGAATTA
Organism: Harpagifer antarcticus; assembly: GCA_902827135.1. Lineage (NCBI taxonomy): Eukaryota > Metazoa > Chordata > Actinopteri > Perciformes > Harpagiferidae > Harpagifer > Harpagifer antarcticus. The sequence continues at coordinate 9,192,553 of CADEHL010001363.1, forward strand.
AGAACACATTACCCCTTGTTAATATATTAGAAACCAATTAAATAAGTTTATAAGAGCAAAGGTTGACAACAATGTATACATTCCAGTTGTAACTATCAATTTGATGTTGTCTTTACTCTAGACTTCATGGTGATGACATGTGTACACCTACTGGTGGATGGCTTGCAGGAATTTACGCTGATGGTGGCGTACTCTGGCACGATCAATCTTCTTGACCAGCTTGGTGTTTTTGTAAATGAGCCAAGTCTCCCTCAACACATTGGCTGCTGTGTTTTTTACCTGTGGATGGGAGGGTATCATGCAGATCGAGGGATCTAATTAACTGTCTCCAGTAACATTTACAGTGAGTAATGTGTGTTGATGAGGTTTCTCTCTAAAGGTCTTTAGGCGCATTCACACTGCGGTACTTTTCCCACAAAGGTTCATGCGAACTTAGTTCATGAGAACTCTTTTATCGCGTTCACACCAAAAAGAGCCGGTACTAAAATTAGTTCATGTGAACCTTTTTACCCCCTCGAAAGTCCCTGCTAGAGACCAGGGACTTTCGAGCGGCTCTTTTGTGAGAAAAGAGCTATATTTCTGATTGGCTGGGCGGATTGCAAACCACGCCCCGTAATACTCCCAAAAGTTTTGTGAAGCCGCCATTTTATTATCCTCGCATTAGCATTATTAGCATTAGCCCAGCGCAGAAACGCAGAGAGACTAACTTATGGCAACACAAAATAAAACATGGGAGCGGTGGAGATGAGGAGGTGTCGGCGTTCTGGCGATTTACTCGGAAGGCTTCAGTAGAAGCTGCTGGGAGTCCCAGCAACTTCTACTGAAGTCCTCTTACAACTCCGGGGACTTCCGGCCGGGGACTGTGGGCGGCAGTATACGCCGTGAAGTTGTTTGTAGCCTGCCAGTAAACCCAAAGCAGCAGAAGAAGAAGTGACGTCTGCGGCTTCATTTGCCTAATCCACCCCCAGGGACTTTTTCCGGTGTGAACGCGATCTGTACTTAGTTCATGCGAACTAAAGAGTTTGCATGAACTAAGTTCGCATGAACCTTTGTGGGAAAAGTACTGCGGTGTGAATGCGCCTAATGGTTCATGCGAACTTAGTTCATGCGAACTCTTTAGTTCACATGAACTAAGTACAGATCGCGTTCACACCGGAAAAAGTCCCTGGGGGTGGATTAGGCAAATGAAGCCGCTGACGTCACTTCTTCTTCTCGCCAGAACGTCGACACCTCCTCATCTCCACCGCTCCCATGTTTTATTTTGTGTTGCCATACGTTAGTCTCTCTGCGTTTCTGCGCTGGGCTAATGCTAATGCTAATAATGCTAATGCGAGGATAATAAAATGGCGGCTTCACAAAACTTTTTGGAAGTTTTACGGGGCGTGGTTTGCAATCCGCCCAGCCAATCAGAAATATAGCTCTTTTCTCACAAAAGAGCCCCTCGAAAGTCCCTGGTCTCTAGCAGGGACTTTCGAGGAGGTAAAAAGGTTCTCATGAACTAATTTTAGTACCGGCTCTTTTTGGTGTGAACGCGATAGAGTTCTCATGAACTAAGTTCGCATGAACCTTTGTGGGAAAAGTACCGCAGTGTGAATGTGGGAAAAGTACTGCGGTGTGAATGCGCCTAATGTCACAGAAATTAGACAGAAACTGACCAAACATGGCCCCAAAAAAACAAAACAGTATTTTATGTTTAATCTGCAGTTCTGTCAATATTAACAAAAATACAATCATTACCTTTTTGTACAGCTGAGTATCCAACATGAAGTTATGGACGTGCTTTTCGGCTCTGGTGAGTTCGGACTTCCTTGCAACAACAGCGACCACTAAAGCCGTGCAGCCGGCTCCCTGTGGAGAAGAGCAGTGGTTAGTGACACTGTATTGTTACATTACCACCAACTATATTTTCACTATTAATAGAGTCATCTTTATACATGGTATTTAAGAAACATTGTTATGAAACCAAACAAGATTCAAGCTTCAGTAAGCAGAAATTATGGATTTTGTTATGTAAACTGGTAAATATAAAACAGTTAAACTATGATTCGTGCTTCATGTAATTTGTATTCGTTTTTTACCCCTTTTAACTCATTAAAATGTATTATATTAACTTGATAATTGAAGGACACAGATTGTTTGGGATTACTCTTCACTACATGCCAGTTGTATTGTGCCTATCTCACCATGATTCCTGTCAGCAGGCAAACTCCCTTCCCACAGTAGGTGTGAGGGACCATGTCGCCGTACCCGATGGACAGGAAGGTGATGGAGACCAGCCACATTGCTCCGAGAAATGTACTGGTCACCTCTTGAGCATCGTGATACCTGTGGAGGCATGACACCTGGATGTAAATCTGAAAGGTCTGAGAGATGTCTTGCTCAGTTACTCTTCTTAACGTAAGAAGAATAGAAAGCAGACTAACACTAAGTATGATTACTCAAAATTACATCTCATTTGAAGGTGAAAGCGGTACTCAGATATTTTACCTGGTTAAAGCAGGAATACAACCAAAGTCATTAAAAAAGTTACTTAAACAAAAATATTAGAATCAAAATGTACTTAACGCAAAATAATGAATTTATTTATTATATTGATATATTCATGGAGAGCTTGTGAAATTCCTTCAGCTGGGTCAATAATTAAATTATGAATCATATGTTGTGTTATTAAACTAAATGAGCAAATGACTAGGGCCTCAAGTTATTAAATCAATGTAAGAGTAGAGGTACAATAGTTGCCTCTGAGATTGGTGGAGTATAAGGCCTTCAACCCAACAGAAAATGGTATTAACTAAGTACAATCCCTAAGTGTTACTTACTACTTAGTTACCCTCCACCACTGTTGGTTACTAAATAAATAAAAAGAAGACTGAGACGTTCAGGAGTTTAAAGCTGCTGTACCTCTCACACACACGCACGGTCCACGCTGCGATGATCCAACAGGACACACTGAAGACCAGCAGGACTGTGCCGGGGCAGATGGTCATCAGAGTCTTCATGACAAAACGAGTGTCAAAGCTGATCTTGTTGAGCGCCCCGATACTGCGGGAGGAAGCGTCGGTGAACAGCTTGCTGTGGAGCAGCATGACCCGGCCGATGAGGTAGAGCCGCAGGAACATCGGCACGGAGAGGATGATGTCGATGTCAGCGTCCGCCACTGATGCTGTGTAGCTGAAAGCCAGGCGAGCAGTCCAGGTGAACACATACTGACCTGGGATCGGATGGATGGCACAGATAAGGAGCTCGAACGCTACAAAGAGAATCCGCTCAAAGGTCATTGCTATCCTCCAATCGTCGGCTCCGTTGTCCACCATGAAGAGCTGCAGGGAGAAGATTGTAGGGGAATCTAATTAATGCATATTAAAAGGCATGATCTAACCTCGACAGCAGAGAAATAATGATGATGAATATTTTTTTTTGGACGGAAGATTTGAATTATTTTTAAATATTTCGAAAATAAGTCAAAGTGTTCTCCTGGGTAATAATAAGGGTAAACCAAGATAGGTATGCACTGATTTCTTTCAATTATTCCACATACCTGGATTTCCCTTGCATGGTACATCACAATGAGTCCAAGAAGAATGGCAGTAGAGAGGCTGATCAGACCTTTCAGGACATATGAATATATGGATTCCTGTGTAAATAATGGAGATTAAATGGTCATTGCATTACATTTTGAAGACACACTTACGAACCAAAATAAAAAGTCAAGGAAAACGTTATTATCACAAATAAGGGAATTCACGGTGCAAAGGCACATAAACCAGTCATTTAAACAGATAATTAAATGATTAAATAAAATAGGTGATGTTTGCCCTCAAATCAATGGATTTTTTCAAAGCTAGGGCTCTTTATTGAAATAAAGTTGCTCATAGGGCTTTCAATGTTGTGACTCAGTTGCTATTGTGGCACTATAGGGCAGCCGTTTGTTTAGCCCTATACCATCTATGGTTTAGCCTCTGATCAGGTAGTACATCAAAGAAACATGTGAAACTTTTTCTGCTCTACATTACACTTCTTTGTTCATCTGTTATATTTAAAAATTAAGTGGGTTTATGGAGGACTCAAGTACCTTGGTGTAAAATTCCCTTGACAGCTCAGTCTCGATCACCATGACAATAATGCCAAACATCCCACAGACCAACGCGTAGTCGCTCAGCTGCTTGCGCTTCCCAAAGAGAACTTTTCTCTGACCCAGCCGGTAGCTAATGTCCTTGGTCTTCTTCCGTGGTACGCTGCCTTCCTCCCTGCTCAGGTTCTCACTGTTGGCCTTACTGGAATCTTCTCTGATGACTTTGGAAAAAGCGTCCTCCAGGATGGCACTGTGAAGGAGCTGGAGAGGCTGTTGGCCTGAGTGGAGATCTGAAAGGCTGGATCTTAAAGTGCCATGGCTGCTTAGCGGTCGCACTGCGTTCCCGTTGATCCCGATGTCATGAGTTGGTGGAGGAGTGTGTTTGGGGAGGGAGAACCTCGACCCACTGAGCTGCTGAGAGTTTGTCTGCAAAAATAAGAAAGACTCATCACTTGCATTGTAATTGTTCAGAAACCCTACTATTCTGAGCAACATAAACAAATATTGTTGACTTCTACAATCAGGAATTGGACTTGCCATTCAAAGATTCTGTCTGGTTTTGGTAGAAAATATTGATGTAAATGTAAAAATCAATGCAATAACTATCTTGTTAATAGCATGTTGTCTAACATCTTTTGTTTTGTTGTTGCTGCTACCTTTTAATTACAGATAGGTAATGTGTATTTTTTAAAGATGTAGGAAGTGTTATCGCGCAAATTTTAAAAAGAAACTTTCCATACTCATTATTTAATTGGTTGGATATCAACCTCCTACAAAAGGTCCGTAACCGACATCATTTAGAGATAATTTGTGTACCTGACTTTGTCGCTGTCTGGCTCTTTCTGCCACTACATCCTGGTTCTCAAGTGAGCTGTACTGGCTGGTGGTGAAGGACTGCACACTTTTGTTACTAGCTGGAGTAGACGACCTCTGCACAGTGCTGGTTAAAGGGTTGCAGGGGAGATGACGGCACTTGCGGACGATGGAGGGGTCTCCAGGTGTCTTGCTAATCTGATCAGTACTCATCGAGCAGCGAGAGTCTCGCTTTTGACGTTGCTGGACTAACAGAGGCTCTTTGCCGAAAAGTTCTCTCCAGTTGAGGTCTGCGGGGACAGCAGGGTTCTGATTTGTTTTGGCACATTCAATGGAACTCAGAGGAATGTTGAATAAAGTTGCTTGGTTGGTGTCTCTAAGTTTAAAATGATTGCAAGGCTGTTGCTGCAACTGCTCCTTACGACCTTCTTGGTCTCTGAACTGGAGGGGGAGGAAGTTATCCTGTGTATGGTTTGTGTCAGGTTTTAAAAGATCCCTTTGCTTTGTTTGCTGTGGTAACACCTGGCAAGTGGTCGAAGCTTGGGTGCTTTGATAGAAAGGCAGTGTGTAAGGTGAAGATGAAAGGCTTCTCTTGTCTGAAACTTTCATGAGGCTATCATCCTGGACTGTGCCCTGCTTTGATTGCGGATGAAAACTAAAAGCCTCTGGATGTTGGCTAGCATCTGTACAGGAACAACCACACCTGTCATGGTTTGGATGTTCCACACTGGTCCCTGCTCTCCCCGCTAAGGCTGAATCATCTCCTACGCTGCTAACCTGGCCACAAAGCAGCAGCCAGTCCTGATCGCTCAGCTGTGATAAGGTTAGGTTTTGTGCTGAATCTCTTGATGGACTGATCCCGTTAGATCTTTCGGGACTCGTCTCCTGCAGTGAAGAGGATGCTTCCCCAGAGGTGCCTGAGTATTGATCACGCATCCCATCAGGAGTTTTTGTCGGAGGAGCTGGACCCCCTGAGGTACAATGCTCGTGGTCCCCATCATGGAAAACCTCAGCTGTTGAGTCAAGACGTCGAGTTGCGTTGGTGGGTTTGACCAAAATCAACCTCATGGCATCACTGCAGAGCTAAAATAACATCACAAAAAGTGTTTCACATGTAATTGGAAAGAAAAATTAGTAAAGGGATCGTATCCACCAATTATTGTTTTCTTTTCCCTTATATAGCCACCAACATAACCCATAAATTAGCTCAAAATCCACAGGATCCTTGAAGGATGCAAGCAGAAACATGCAAAAGGGGGCACAAATGTTACTCTGAGGAACTAGAAAAATATATATATTAATACATAAGGCAAAAAGAAACACAGTAAAAAAAAAAAGTGTATTGACATAAAACTATTTTTCTTATAGTCTGTTGCATTATTTCACTTTTAAAACTCATCTGTGTTAAAAAAGCAACAATTTGTTAAATCTCAAAGTGTGTGTTCAGCTGGTTACAGATGTGACCCCCTCTCATGTTTGTCTACCTCACACAGAAAAGCTCAGAAAATAACACTGTTTCTCATATTTAACTATTATTGGAGGAAAGAAATTCAAGATTTAGAATTGTAGTCTTATCTACTTGGTTATTTTACTGTAACAGTCAGGGATCTTTATTGAACAACTGAAACCCACAATCCTTTTTAGAGAAGTGCTGTTGATCCTTTTAATATGATAAGAAATGTCATCCTGATGCGACATACATGTTTAACTCCTCAAGCTCAAAATAAAAAGGATTAGTACATTTGTAATCCTGCAAATAAAATTGATGGTCACTATTTTTTAAACTTGAGAAAATGTATTTAAGATAAAAGCATTTAGCAAGCAAGTAGTTCCTGTACTTAGGACTCATGTGCTTTACAAAGGTATCATTTTAAATGAGTGCTAAAAGCTTTTTTTATGAGAGTGAACCGAATTATTCCAACATTTTCTTCAAAGTTGTCTTAATTAAGACTGTAACCCTTTAACTCCAATTTAAAAAATCATTTTTTAAAGAATTGTACTTTTAATATATAAATATGAATTTAAATGACATATGAACAAATCCCCACTTCTGTTGATCCTTACCTTCTGTTTCCAATTGTTATATTTCTCAAGTCTTTAAAAAGCCGGTCACTAACTGGAGATGCTCCCGGATTAGACAACAGCGTTGAGAAGAAGAGCAGCGAGAGTGAGCGCTAGACAGTGGCTTGCCTCCTCCCAGTTCGAACACTTGATAAAGGAGCTTTGGAGACGCTTTCCTTTGAAAGTAATGATTAGAATTCAACATGAAGAAAGAAAAGGGCAGCAACAGCTGGCCTGGTAAAGGGTTGCCATGCAAATGGCCTAGAGTGGGAGGGAGCATCAACAGGTTAGGATGCAGAAAAACAAAAACCTGGAACATCAGACCAGAGTGTAACGGCGGAACATCACACGTACAGGCTCAAAGAAATCCCTTTAAAATGGGAGTGGACCAATTGGTTGCTATGGGAAAAGAAACAGAGCTGCTTCTCTTTCAATGCAAAAAGGGAAATAAAAAGTCAGTTGAACTTGTCATTGAAGCTCTTTGGTTCAAAGGCCTTTGCACGACGAGCTCTTATCTCCTCCGCCACAACAGCCAGGCCGAACAAAAGTGGCCTTTGTTTAGATCTGGTTCTGAATGAGAGCAAAGTCTCCTCAGATGTCTCCTCACAAATGAAACAACATGAACATAATCTTTTGAATCAATATATTACTGCAGGGTTGAGTCCTTTCTGCTTCATTTTAGGTTATGTTATCATGTCTTAGTAAATATAAGAATCAACATATTGTGAAACGTTCTGAGGAAAGTGTTGTGTCTCTTATCGTCAGTCAGAACACTGAATGTGTGACAGATTTTTTTAATTTGTTAAACTAAGGGAATCAAAAAGTCACAAAAAAATACTTCAAACTGTAATTAATAGCACAGTTGTTGAAATGGTCCATACCTACATATACTTGGAAAAGAAGGCAAAGTAGAAATACAGATGACAAGTTAAAAATGCTAAGCAGCATTTGGCATGTAAACTGAACTAAATACACCAGAGAATGTTGATGTTTCAATCTTCTTGTATCAAAACTATTTTACATTTTTTTGCTGGTTTACATCACTCTTTTTAATCTCTTTGTCAAAATTACAATATTCTTGTTGTTAATCTTATTTTTTTAAATGATTTCTGATCAATTGTATCACATTCAGTTTTGCATGCACTTGTATATTAGACCTATATTTATTTTTAACACATTAATCATACTAGTATATTTTCTTCCTGATGTACATGAATTGTCTGTATATTTTTGTTAGCACACTTGCTTTGGAGTGCCCCTTGAGGGACCAATAAAGTATTTTGAATACAAATTGAATATTAATGAAAGACCAATGTTGATTAAGTAAGCAGGAGTGGTGTTGTTTCTCCACCAAGTACGTATTTCTTTTGCTATTTAGATATAAAACATTAAATACATCTGAATCCTTTCAAAGTAAAGTACAAGCAAATTGCAATTTAAAATATAAAAATGTTATGCATCTGTTGATTTTCCTTATACATGTGATGTTTTGGTGTTGTTTTGTTTCTTTCCGTTAACCGTCAAGTTGGAAATAAGTATGTGTTTGTGTTTCTCTTAGTATTCTAAGATACTGTTATGTTTGGCTGTGAAAAAAAAAAATTATTATGAAGGGCAGACCATCTATTTGTATTTATTTTGTTTTTTTAGAAAGGGGCAGGTCACATACGATTGTATTCTTCTCCCTGCTCCTTTTCGCTCCATGGTGTTTTGGTAGTTATGTTTTGTGGCAATTATTGTACATTTGGTTTTGCGTACCATGAGCAGGACAAATAAAAATGAAATGAAATTGTTGGCCCGAAAAATAAAAAGTATATTTCTGCATTTCCAAAAATGTTATGTTTAATCTGTAAATGACTACACTTTATCTGTATTTTACCCCTTTATATTCAGGCTTGTGGAGAGAGCCATATAGTGAGGTTGACTCAAGGATTTTACTCCCATTTCCCAGATAACAGTGCAGATGTTTGAGCTACATTGTGTATCAGATTCACAATGTAGCTCAAACATCTGCACTGTTATCTTGCTTTACCTTTGTTACTTACATTTGATACTGATAAAGCTCAATCTTTGCTGCTTCCTGCCTCTCCACCTGGCATCACACAAACCTACAAAGCCTACAGCGTGCTGCCTCAGCAACTCAGTGTGAGAATGTTGCTGTGCTGGAGAAAACCTTTGTGACCACCAGCAGCACGGGACCCTCCATGTTACTGCATGCTGAACTAAATCAAATGCAATAATCACTTTGATAGCTGTCAAATAGAAATCCTAAATGAATAATGCTGGACATGTTAGGGATAAACAGGAAGTATTTCCCTAATTATAATTGTGTTGTTGCAGTTAACTTCATTTAAGTTGTTGGTTTTGTTTGAGCCCACACTTAACACAGCTGTGCTTTTTCAGCAGTCACCATCAAATTACAATAATGTGATACTTAAAGTCACTGCTGGCTAAAGGTAAAAGCGTCTGCTATTGGAGATAAGGGGGGCCAAATTCAGCCACTGTCAGGGGCATGAAAATGGGTAAGAAATATGATTTTGTTGACTTAACAGTGCCATATATTTGATATTAACAGGATAAAGGCTAAAGATCATACCAGGCTTTGACGAGGCTAGCCAGTCAACAATTTCTACTTGTGTGAAAACATGCCATTTGCACTTAAGGTAATGAGACAAAAGCACTTGTAACTAACTTGGCTATCCAGCCATTTCTTCGATTAAATGTGACAGCTCTGGCCATTGTTGTTGTATGCCTAAACGTGTCAACACATTGCAGGTATCTTGTTATTGTATGTGTATTTGTTCAGACTCGTAATGGCTCATAATCCACTTGTGATCTTGTAAACAAAGATAAAACTGAGGTAATGGTTTTTGGAGCCAAGGCAGAACGTATAAAAGTTAGCGCTGAGCTTCAGTCTGCAATGTTCAAAACAACAGATAAAGCCAGAAATCTAGGTGTAGTCATGGACTCTGACCTGAGTTTCAACAGCCACATTAAAACAGTTACTAAATCAGCCTACTATCACCTAAAGAACATATCTAGGATTAAAAGACTAATGTCACAGCAGGATTTGGAAAAACTTGTCCATGCTTTTATCTTCAGTAGACTGGACTACTGCAATGGTGTCTTCACAGGTCTCACTAAAAAATCTATTAGAAAGCTGCAGCTAATTCAGAACGCTGCTGCTCGAGTCCTCACTAACACTAAGAAAGTGGATCACATCACTCCTGTTCTGAAGTCTTTACACTGGCTTCCTGTGTGTCAAAGAATAGAATACTGCTGCTGGTTTATAAAGCACTGAATGGTTTAGGCCCAAAATACATTTCTGACCTCCTGCTAAATGATGAACCATCCAGATCTCTCAGGTCTTCAGGGACTGGTCAGCTTTCTGTCCCCAGAGTCAGAACTAAACATGGAGAAGCAGCGTTCAGTTATTATGCTCCATCTGGAACAAACTCCCAGAAACCTGCAGGTCCGCTGCAACTCTGACTACTTTTAAATCCAGACTGAAGACTTTTCTTTTTGTCGCTGCTTTTAATTGATACATTAATATCTTAGACTGCACTGTAACTTTTATCCATGTATTTCTTCTTTTAATATTTATTTTATTAGCTTTTCATTTTAATGACTGATTTTAAATGCCATTTTCTTAATGTCTTTCATTTTTTGTAAAGCACTTTGAATTGCCTTGTGTTGAAAGGTGCTATATAAATAAACTTGCCTTGTGACAGTCACTTCAATGTTCAATGTTAAAATGTTTTAATATTTACCCAAAAAAACAACTCCTTTAAAGAAACTGTTTATTCACTTTAATTTAACTAAAAGCACAGAAAAAAGTCATTTGCAGCCATATCTATTTTGAAGCCCCCAATGTTGCTGGTGAATGTTGAGCACTACCCTGGACACACAATTATAGTCAACTTTCTCCTTATGTAGGTGGTAAAGTGTAACCCAGAATAAGCAATGCACAACAGCAGCAGAGAGAACACATTTTTGACATCAGTGTGTGCCTCGGTAAGTGCGCCTACTCACAACAAATAAGGAGAAGTCTTGCATTGAAAAGCGACAAGAGATATTTTCCATCGAGTGTTGAACTTTAATAAGTTACTTTCAAATCATCTGGCTTCCCACCTCCCAAGAAGTGCAAAAAAAAAAGTATGTAATTAAATGAAATGGATGCTGAAGTGACACATTAGACACACATTAGATTGTGAATTAAATAAACCAAGCCGAGTCACCTGGCATCGGAAAGTTGTTTCTTGGTGGAAAACGGTGAAGCTCTCATCAGCGACACACATTTTTAAATGAAATTATTAGAATGAATTATTAGATTTTTTTCAATGGCAGTCTCTCCTATGAGCATTAGGAAGACAGTTTTCAAAGGGGCTATTGGGAGGGGAGTGCATTCACTTTGTGTTGTAGTTGGCAAAGCGTTGGTTCAGGGGGTTATCTGGTGATTTCATCCACTCCTTCTTTAGCTGTTGCTTCAGCTGCGACAGCCTCATGTTGGGGTTCTCCTGTTTTAGGCGGGGCATGTTGGCCTCCTCATAGGCGGCAAACGCTGCTTTCATCCTGCGCTCCGGGTGGTGGTCGGTGTCATCTGGCCCGGTGCTGGAGATGGAAAAAGAGGATTTAATTATGACAAATCAACAACAAAACAATCAGTAAGGATAGTCTTGTTTTGCAGCTTATCGTCTGATCCAATCACCGGGACTTTTGAAGCGAATCTCTGTCGGTCAAGAAGTGATTTTGATCCCATGCTCTTGTTTGTGTGTGTATACAAGTGTGCGCGATTTGTGTGTTTCTATGTGGATCTTCCCAAAGTGACAACCTTCAAGTCCAAAAAATTAAACCAATGCGGGAATACCTTCAACCTAAATGATATCTTATACAGGACTGTCTCAGAAAATTAGAATATTGTGATAAAGTTCTTTATTTTCTGTAATGCAATTAAAAAAACAAAAATGTCATACATTCTGGATTCATTACAAATCAACTGAAATATTGCAAGCCTTTTATTATTTTAATATTGCTGATTATGGCATACAGCTTAAGAAAACTCAAATATCCTATCTCTAAATATTAGAATATCATGAAAAAGTATACTCGTAGGGTGTTCAACGAATCACTTGAATCGTCTAATTAACTCGAAACACCTGCAAGGGTTTCCTGAGCCTTGAAAAACACTCAGCTGGTTCAGTAAACTAAATCACAAGTATGGGGAAGACTGCTGATCTGACTGCTGTCCAGAGGACCGTCATTGACAACCCTCCATCAGGAGGGTAAGACACAAAAAAGAAATTCTCAAAGAGCAAGCTGTTCACAGAGTGCAGTTTCAAAGCACATCCACAAAAAGTCTGTTGGAAAGGGGAAGGAAATGTGGCAGGAAACGCTGCACCAACCAAGAGGATGACCACCGCAGCCCTTAACAGCATTGTGAGGAAGCTTCCTTCCAGAATTTGGGGGAGCTTCAAAGACCGTGGACTGTAAAGCTGGAGGTCCAGGTATCAAAAGTCCATGTTCACAGACGTGTCCGGGGGAAAAAAGAGATTTCTACAATATGCCGTATTCCCATGGGTCAAGCCACTTCTGGAACTCAAGACAACGGAAGAGGCGTCTGACTTGGGTTAAGGAAAAGAAGCCTGGACAGTTTGCACAGTGGTCCAAAGTCCTTTTTCAGCGAAAGCAAGTTTTGTCTTTCATTTGGAAGTCAAGGCGCCAGAGTCTGGAGAAAGGCTGGAGAGGAGCAAAATCCAAGTTGCTTGAAATCCAGTGTGAAGTTCCCACAGTCAGCGATGGTTTTGGGGAGCCATGTCAGCTGCTGGTGTTGGTCACTGTGTTTCATCAAGCCCAGAGTAAATGCAGCTGTGTACCAAGAGATTTTAGAGCACTACATGCTTCCGTCTGCTGAAAGCTCTATGGAGATGAGGAATTCATTTTCCAGCATGATCTGGCACCTGCCCACAGTGCCAAAACCACCAGTAACTGGTGTACTGACATGGCATTACTGTCCCTCGATTGGCCTGCAAATTCCCCTGACCTGAACCCCATAGAGAATATGTGGGGTATTGTGAAGAAGAAGCTGAAAGACCACAGACCCAACAATGCTAATGAGCTAAAGGCCGCTATTGAAGCATCCTGGGCATCCATAACACCTCAGCAATGCCACAGGCTGATTGCCTCCATGCCACGCCGCATTGATGCAGTAATCCGTGCAAAAGGATTCCCAACCAAGTACTGAGTGCATTAATGGACATTTCAAATGTTTGATTGTGTTTTGCTGTTATAAATCTTTTTTTTTACTTGGTCTGAGGAACTATTCTAATTTTTTGAGATAGGATTTTTGAGTTTTCTTAAGCTGTATGCCATAATCAGCAATATTAAAATAATAAAAGGCTTGCAATATTTCAGTTGATTTGTAATGAATCCAGAATGTATGACATTTTTTTATTTTTTAATTGCATTACAGAAAATAAAGAACTTTATCACAATATTCTAATTTTCTGAGACAGTCCTGTATTTAGCGTGTATATGAATTCACCGGTTTCAAAAAATAAGTCTGATTGTATATATTCTCCTTCTTCTCATATTTTTCAGATTCGGTCACAATCCAAGTTTCAAGTCTTCATTTCTTAAATAATGGTCTGATTTTAGAGTAATATAGACTATAAAACAATGTATGCTTTGGACCGTGGCAACCGTGTGATTGACAGGTTTCCAACACGGTGATGTCTGGGTCAGGGACCACACCATTTAGAATGGATGTTGGCCAATAACCATCAGTGGAGATCAGAGCACCCTAATGGCCCGTCCACACGGCAGCGTGCGTGAAGCTTCAACGCTTCTGCCCATTCACTTTGATGGGGTGACGTCATGCTTTTTCCGAACTGCATGTTCAACTTTTGAAGCTTCGACGAAATCATATGCCAGTACAAGCTCTAGCAATCAAACCGTGTGCTTGTGTGTCCGGGGCGGGAGATTAATGTGATTGGTTGTTGGTCGAGTTTCAGACACGCCGTCGCCCACCGGCAAACTTCAACGCACGCCGCCGTGTGGACGCTGCGTTAGTAACAAAATGATGTCCCACACAGTACAAATGGTACCTGAGCACAGCGATGGCATCTTCTATTGATCGGGCTTCCACGGTTCCTTCCTCTGGGATAATCCTGTTCACATTCTCTTCCAGTGGAGTATCCAGGTGGCTCTTTTCTGTAGGAAGAATTAGAAATGGTATTTGATGATCAAGAGAAAGTACTGGTTTGATCTTCATAACATCCAATGCTGCTGGATTGTGTCTTAACTCATGTTTCCTCTTTATACTAACCAGCACACTTCTGAGGTCAGTTTAACCCTGAAACGTACCTTTTGGCTTGAGCTCTTGCTCCTTCAGTTGCTGTTGCTCGTTCTGAAGCACCTCCTCAATCTCGGCACGAGTTACTCTTTCGCTTGCCTCCCTCAGGGCTTTGCCTTTTATGGTGGAGGTCTCCTCATCGAGAAGACGTTGGTTTTCCTTTTTCCTCTCCAGGAGCTCGAGCCTCTTCTTCTCCTTGTCATCCTGCAATGACAAGAAGCTGTCTCCTTAGACTACCTACCCACTACATATATTTTGATCACTTAACTATTAAACAAGCTTTACTGATTCCCCATGACATTTATCATTCAATCAAATAAATAAAGCAATCACCCTAATACTATGAGGGTGCATTTCATTGGAAATATGTAGAGTTGAGTGAAGTAAGGCAGTGATAGCTACAGTATGTCCAGTACAGTACATATTGCAAAAAAAGGTTCCCCTCCTTCTTAAAGCAATCATAAATATGGGTAATGGTGTGACGAGGCTGTCTGGCTGCACAAGATATACATAGAACAAGCTGTAATTGTTGTATGCTGATTATGGTAAATTTACAATATTGCTCCTTCGTTACGGTTTGTGATCTGTAACTGCTTGGTAATGCAACAAAACGATGTCCCCACTGAGGATAACGAAGATGTAGTCCCATCCGATGTTTCAACTTCAGCTTAAAGTAAACGGACTATATGCACATCATCCAAGAAGTATCGTGGGGACAACATGTCATAACTACTGAACATTAAACAGATGAGATAGTTCACCTTTCTCTGCCCTTTTTTCAGAACAAGTTTGTCTGTCTCCTGCCACAAAGCATCCTCTTCCTGCTTCTTCTTGTCGGCGTCTGCCACTTGCCTTGGCCTCAGCCTTGCGGGCTTTAGCTGTGGCCGCCTTGGAGTTCTCACCCTGGAACTTCTTTGGCATCCCAACAGCTGCTCTTCAGCTGACAGCCAAGGAAAAAGAACAGAAGAGTTTGATTAACAGGTTATTTTTAAAGCTGATGATCAGTACTCATATAGCCAGGTTCAGCTACAATGATTCAAAACATACTCTACATTAGCTGCTATTGGCCCTTCATAGTGTATCTTTGACAGATAGTCTTCAGATATATATCTTCGATTGTCATTATGTATAGATTTTACTTTAAAGATCTGTTTTTATGTTTAATTTGAGATGTTTTATTTTATGTTTATGTCTATGTGTTTTGTACTTTTATGCCTTGTTTACATGCTGCTGTAATGAAATCATTCTCAAATTGGGACCAATAAAGTATCTTATCTTACATTATATATTTTTGCTTGTCTTTTGGTGTTATCCCCTATATATTACAACCCAACAATGACTGTTTTAGCATGCAGTATTTTATATTATGTGTAATCTGAAACAGCTCTTCTAAGATAGATATGTAACATTGTAGGGCAAGTTAGTATTCTAACGTATTCTACATTAAATTAAAACAAATTACGTTGCAATAACGTAAGTTAACGGAAGACCCACCATTAGCCCTGTTAGATGACTTCCCTATCTAGACCTCAGTTTGAAAACATGGGTTCGCAAACACAATACGAGAACAGTTGGAGAAGGTTAACAAAGCCATACTTAAACTCTCTAAAATGACACAATGACAGCAGTGTTTTTTGTTAGTGTAGCCTTCGCTAGTTAGCGATAGCTAGCTGATGTTAGCCTAAAAAACAAGCCATGTTTGTTTGTCAATGAGCCGGCCATTCACTAAATAAATGTAGCCAAGCTTAAGTTGACATGATGATGATTACAATACACTAATATATAATCACGCTTTCATACCAGTATGAGATGAAAAACAGGTTGTAAGTAGACGGTAGTTGTCTGTTGTTTTGAAGAGGCATCTGCCACCTCCTTTCTGAAACCTGCACGCACTCTGATGACGTAGTGTCTCCTATGGTTACATTACATACACGGATGTATAATAACAAGAATACCAAAGATGCTGATGATTCACAATAAAGAGGTGAAACCACAATTTTTTGAGAACAAATACATGTTTACTGCACTATTTTACATTGTAATGTTTTTTACTTCTAGGATAGCTTTTCAATCAATACTACTAAAAAATGTGGATCTCTATGTCAAAAATGTGAATTTCTTCCCATTAGGAATGTTAATTATATAAGTAAAATATAACAAGGCATTATTGGTGCCAAATAAAAAATAATAAAGCCTACAGCATAATTGTAAAACATATTTTCCTCTCAAATTAATACAATGGGAACTGATTAAACCAACATTTCCCAAAACCAAAATACTGATCTTCAATATATGGCTGATTCTTAAACAAAAGGTATTTTATTCTGCTTTCATAATCAAGTCAGGTGAAAGAGATAATACATGTTTTATATTTTTATTAAGGAATACAGTTTACACAAATATTTCAAAAATATGAACTATAGTTGCAAAAACAACATGATTGAACATAATAAATAATGCACATCTCTCTCGAATAAATGGTTTATCTGAGCGGAAAAGCAGAAACAGCTGGATCTCTTCTTTAATTATTCAGAAATCATTATCGCTCTCCTCCAGCAGAGGTGGTCTTATCACCCCCTTTGAGGGGCGCACACCCCTGGACACTGGGCCCTCGAGACTGTCGTCCTCCAAATCCTTGCTCTCCTCTTCCTCACCTTCATCATCTTCCTCATCATCCTCGTCCACATCAATCTCGCTGTCTTCAGTCTGAAACAGTAGGGCAGGCAAGTTACTAAAATATCAAAGTTTTTAGAGTCCAGAAAATGATTACTGGATAGTTATTCAATATATAATCTGGAACTATAAAAGGATGGACATATTTCTAATTTAACTACACACTGAACAAGGCAGATCTAACCAGATACACCTCTTTGGCTGTAGTGAAAACATACCAAGGAACTAAGTGATTTAATAGTGAATTGGGTATTGTCCACCTAGAGCCAGATAACTATTGGGGACCAGCTAAACCTCATTTAAAGTCAAAATCCATTTCCAAAACTTCAATAATGTTAAAAATAATCTGCACCAATATTAAAAAATACCAATTTCTTACCAACAAGTACTATGCCATGGGACGGATTTCATCATATAAACAATCCCAATGCATCAGTACATTTGAGAATGGATTTTCCATTTAAACAAACAGAGGAACATGGAGTAAACTACAGTAGATCCCCGTCCTGCACAAACCTTTCCTCTCCGTTGTTTTTTGGCACGAGGGATTGACCTTCTGGAAACAGCTAAGGAGGGCTTTTTAAAAATAAAAGCGAATGGCAGAGAAAAATAAGATACTGAACAGAATATAAAATGAAAACCCAAAGGGACGTGAAACTGATCAGAGCTGGTGCACAGGATATTTGGTTAAAGAGGACAAAAGAGACAGCACTGGGTGATATTCAGAGCCATCGCTATTCAAATAAAAACACAATTATTCAATGATATTTAAGACATGCTTGCAACATCAGGATTCATTTAAGAAGAAAAATGAATAAATATTGTATTGATGTTGCTTCAACAGTACTAACCTCATCACTATCACCCCCCTGCATGTTACCGACGAATCGCGCTGCTCTTCCTGTGGTGGAAAAATAGGCAACAGGTTTGATGATGAGTTTTAATAGAGATATAAAATCAATCTGAATCATAGAACAGGGAAATAATGCATATAATAACCAAAAGGCCCAGTTCTTCTAACGACATGGCTAGCCTTTATCCGCTGACCTGTCGTGATGCCGTTTCGTGTCGGCCGTGGCTTAGAAGGTCGACATTCTTCCATGTCGCTGTCCGAGCCTTCGTCTTCTGGCACGTCCATGTCAGAATCCTCATCTTTTACTGCGGAAAACACATATCATGGGACAAGTGTGTGAGTTCATATAAGATGTGGAGATTTTGAGGCTATTGTTTTGGTTGCATGATAGGTTATTATCTCACAGGAGCTCTTCGTCAGGTCCCTCTCCTCCTCCTCCCTCAACACGTTCTGCATCATCCTCATTGTGTTTTCGGCCTCCTGCAGTGAAACGAAATGGGACAAACACTTATATTAAAGCCAAAATAAAGAGGGTCGGTCTTAATGCAAGTCTCTATTCTATGGAGCCCCCTAGGGGACATAGAGAAAAAAAAAAAAAAGTATTTAAAAAAAAATAAAAACGTTTTGCGAGATATTGCAAAACATTTGCGAGATCTCGCAAAACTCCTTTGCAAAACTTTGCATTTAGCTCAATGTACTTCCTGGTCAGTTCGGCCGCTACGGCAACACAGAAACCACAACAATGGAGCGGTTCATCTATTTTACTTTGAGCTTGGCCTTAAATATAAAGATATAACATCAGTGCTTGGCAATAGGCACGGGTTTCACACATAGACTGTATATATAAAGGGTTTCACATAAGTGAAGACACCTCAAGAGAACACTCAGAGCGAGGGGACATGCACGTCCCTGGTTCCTCTGAGCTGAGTTATTAACAGATTCGAATTTCGCGGATCAATAGCTCATGAACATAACGTTGTAAAAATACAAACAACATGACTTTACAATCATAGCAAGGTAGACAATGAGCTACAGTCGTTTTTTATCAGAACAGTTCGATACGCGCCGCCATCCGAGCTAAACATCAAGAATTGGTCACAATCTGCAGCTGGAGGAGGGAGAGGAGTGCTTAGGGACCGTCTACAAACTGCAACGGGGTTTTGCGAGATCTCGCAATGGGGTTTTGCGAGATTTTTTTTTTTTTGTTCAAATTATTTATTTTTTCTTCTCCATGTCCCCTAGGGCTGTGCTTCTCAAACTTTTTTCAGTATGTACCCCCTTTGAAACATTTATCAGCCAAGTAACCCCCTGACCGATCCCGAACATTTTTTGATCGAAAAGCCTATATAAATAATTACAATATAGTGATATTCCCTCAGTGTGTGATGTATTAACTCCTTCGTGGTATGCATTACAACAAACTAAGGATCTTTTCATTTTATGCATGAAAAAAATAACATAACACTTTTTCCAAGGAGTTTTTCAATTTAAGTAATATGTTATTGTGAAAAACTATAAAATACAATACACACATTTGACACGTTTATATGAGAACCCCCTTGGTGGTTCTAGGAATGTTTTATATAAAATTGTGTTTTCTATTTACTTATTTTACTAAGATTATTTTTTTAATTAACCTTTTTAAAAAAAAATCTCACGTACCCCCTGCAGTACCCCCTGCAGTACCCCCAGGGGTCTGCGTACCCCCATTTGAGAATCACTGCCCTACTGTCAAATGTCATGTTTTATGTTATTTGTAGACCCCAGGAAGATTAGCTGTTGTTATGCACTAGCTAATGGGGATCCTAATAAACTAAACTAAACTAGGGGCTCCGTACTATTCTCCTCCATCCACTGAATTTGAGCTAGAAGTGAGTGTGAAAAATTGTCTTGTGTTATTTCTCATCACCACAGGTGAGAACAATATAGTTTAAGAGAAGTGCTAAATGAGTCACTCCTAGGGGGAATAAAGACAAGGAGGATGGCCAGTGTTTTAGAGTCACTGTTGAACAACACACCTCAAACCTCTCCTGCTCCAGCCTATGGTATTCATCCAGCTGAGACTCCAGGAAGCAAAGGTTCCTGAACTTCTCCACAAAGGTTTCATATTGCTTCTGCAGATCTTCCTCAATCTTTTCATATTCATCCATGAAGGCTGGCCTGAAAAAATTATTTATGTTTTAAACAAGCAATTATAACGGTGTAGACACCGTCACTTTTCAATCAATGTGTTGTTAAAAAAAGACACAACAATACCATTTTAATTTAGCTATAGCACAACCTGAATGGCAAACATTTTGAGCAAGAGTGCAAATAATGGCACTCAAAATAAAGGTTACACCCCCATTAACTCTATTTAATTTGCTTATAATCATTCCTGTCATTACGCCTGTTTGCTAACTGTCGGGTTATGAACTTACCTGACACTCTGCAGTGTCTGGAGCCTTTTCCGATTCCTCTCCAGCTCCTGGTTCCTTTTTTCTATCTTAGCGTCCAGACTGGTTTCATCAGAAACAACATTACTCAGCATGTCTTTGGTCTTCTCCACACTTTCCTGATTAATGAAAATAAGAGCATTGTGGCCGATTCAGTGCCATTTCCTTGGTAAAAACAGGTCCTTGTGTGAGTTTTAAAATGAGGATTGTCAGGATGAAGACTTACCAAAACTTCCTTGATGGCAGCTCTCAGGGCCTTTTCAGTCTCATTGATTTCTAGAGGTCTGGCGATAGCCGCAGTTCTCATTTCCTGTGGGAACATTAAGAAAGAAAGACAGCATAGTAATATCCTGCATCACTTTAAAAAATGTAGTCCTTTTAAATAGACTGTGGAACAATTGTATCAATACCAAAAGGAATGAAATAATGATCTTTAACATGTGTAATGCCTTTTCAGAAAAATATATCACTTTGTTGCTTGAAATGCACTGAAAACTAACAAGACAAATATGTCGCTGATGACGATGACCTAATGTTTTATTTATAAGAAAAATATATGCAAGAGGGGGTAAGACCAGAAAAGTTGTTTTTAAGCTTCTTCTTGCCCCTGTTGAACATGACAGAGACTATCTGAGAATTATTATTATTCTTCTTTTTTTTTTTTTTTTGTACTTTCTTATAATTATTAATTTGAGTGAGAAAAAAAAGGAAAAAAGAGAACATATATATATATATATATATAATATTGTTGTATGTTTTTGTTTCTGACATGTTCAATAAACTGACAAAAAGAAAAAGAAAAAAACACTATTTAAAATGTGGACTTCTAACTGTATCTCAGTCGAATGTAAAAAAGAAGAAGCCCCATCATTGTTTTCACTGTCACAGATCTCTTACCCTTAAGTCCACTTCTTTTCCCAGTAAATCATACAGAGATGCTCCTTTAGATGTGACTTCGGATGCCAACTGCCGAGCCGCTTTAAGATCTGAAATCTTAAGTGAAGAGAGGGTGAGGGCTTAACAGCAACGTAAGGTTTTCTCCTCAACCACCAATTTCATAAATTATATTTTTAAATCTGGAGGGAGACAGCAATCAGGAAGGGAATAGAAAGATGAAAAAACCCTATCTTACCACCGTTGTTTACAAAGAAAACGGAAAGATATTAAATAGCACAGTTTAAAGTCTTGACATGCATGTGGGTTAGATTTACTGGGACCGACTCGATATAGATGGTGTTCAAGTCAAGTTATACAAGAAAAATGTATAAAAATACGAGTTCAGGCCACAGTCTGCTAATTTCAACAATATATGGCATTTGCGCTCAACTAAAGGTGGGGTAGGTAAGTTTGAGAAACCGGCTCGAGATACACTTTTTGTTATATTCCATGGAATGCGCTTAACATCCCGATAGCAATGAATATCTGAAGTGCTTTGACAAAAAATCCATAAAAAAAAGTCATCTGTGGAAGCCGTAGTACTGTAAAAAGCACGACCAATCATTTTAGCCGGCCCGGCTAAAATAACTGGATGGCCTACCTGCCTGTCAGCCTTCCATCTGTGCACAAACTTATCTCGTCCCCTCATTGGTTGGAGGAGGGGCTCTGTAAGGAAGTGGCAGATTTTTTCCGGTTGTGTATTTTAAATTTCTAGCGCACTCGAGCTGGTTTCTCCAAAATTACCTACACCACCTTTAAATGTCACAAAGGTTTTATTGTTTATTAGAGCTGATAGCTTAGTTGTTAAGATAAGAAACAGCTAAGGATAAAGCGACATAGCTTTAACATAAAAGAAGAGCAAATCTTACCCGTGAGCCGAGGTCCGAACTTGAATTTGCTGTTCTCCTCCTCAGTTTGCTCTCCCAGGGCCATCTGTTTGGTCTTCATAGCGCTGTACAGCACTGAGGTGATCTTCAGCATCTCTTTCACTGCATAGCCATCAGCCTGATAGAGGCGTTTGGTGTTCAACTTGATGTGAGCCTTAGTTGCCTGCAACCATGTGAGACACTGGTTAAGACTGACTGACTGACAATCAACAGACCTTCAATAGCTAAGAGTAATCTGTTCATTCTGTATAAGCTTAAGAAAATAGCTCACCATAAACTGGGCCACCGCCTTGATGAAGAATATTCTGTCTGACTCTGTATCTACATCAGTAGGAATATCCATCTGAGGCTCATATCTATGTGAAATGAAAAAGGGATAGGGATAAAAAGAAAAAAATCACAGTATTTCAATACAAAGTTTAGGCTGATCTAAGTGAAAACCAATATCCAATCTAAACCATGAACCAAACCTGTCCGATAGTCTTTCCAGTGTTAGTTAATGTTTTAACTACATTGTACTGAGATACATATTACAAATGACAACTTTACATTTTATTAACAGGAAATAGTGTGCAATCATGTACAGAAACAAATAATATTATTTCAAATAAAAAAGAAAATCTTGAAAAATGTAGAAGGTGTGTATTTTGAGCATACCTCTTTACAAGCCATATTATTATTTCAGCCACTAAAGTGAAATTTGGAGTTCTGAAGTTTTCCATGGAAATCAACCGCGGATAGCCCAAGGCCCTCGTCATTTCTGTGAAATCTGTCAAATGTCATGAAACTCCAATTAATAGTCACAAAACACATGTTTTAGCTAAGAGATAATAATTATTTCCTACAGTCACTTACTTCTTAAGTCTCTAAATGACATTTTGACCTGCCAGCTCCTTCACAGCAGATGATGCTCTCGTTTCTCCCCTGCAACGAAGAGCAGAGGATGTGTTTATAGACAACCAAGGTGAGGACTGCACTCAGGACTGTCTCAGAGTCGATCGAGAAAACGTACATTCAATTGTAAATCCTGACTTCCATCGAAATGTTAAGGTGGTGGAAGCTAAACAAAAAGCATTATGATTGAACAGAATCCTTAAGGAGTTAACGTGTACAGGCATATCAATGTTAGATAGTGTATATTTCATTAGTAACAAAGCAACTGTGTGAATGTGTCCTCAGTTGAACTGCCCTATAGCGGGGTTGTAAACCCTCTATTAGGAATATTGTGGCTAGGTTTGTAGCTACTTAGCAAAAAGCTAACGATCTGTGTCACCGCGGTGGTTAGCAAGCACGTCAGCCGGAAACAAGAGACACTTTTTCTGAACAGCCTGGTTGACAGGCTAACAAACTTAGCATAATGTTATATTTTTTAGAATTCGAATAATGTTTGTTACCTGTCGCTGTAGCTAGCTGTTCATTCGCCCCAACTATAGATGGTCTCTATGGAAACCGACCAACGGAAGCTCAACGCGTTCAAAAAGACTAGCGAGGACCTTTTTATTATAGGTCCTCAGGTACATTTCAATTCATACGATTATATGGGTATATTTATGGATGGTTTAACGGACTTTAATTGACCATTTATTTTTTATTTAATTTTGCAAAAAAAAATTGCATTGGGTGCACTGAGCTGTGTTGTTACTTGTGGGTTTTCAGTTGTTGTAAAGTGTGTTGTAAGCTTTATATATACAGTCTATGGTTGTAGCTATGGTTGTAAGTAGTCTCTTCCAAAGTAGCTAAACATAACAAGTCAACATAACACTGATCAAAAAATAAACGTAGATTAGCTTAATCGTAATTTTGAGGATGCATGATTTACAAATGTATTGCTTTTTGTTGACATTGTGGTATCGCTACATTTGACTGAGTAAATGAATACTTTACTGCAACTTTCTTCCACTGGCTGAAGTGTGCATTACGGATGGCCGCCGGGGGGCGACACATCCCAGTCTGCGCTACAGAAGCCTTTCATTTCAATGGGCTGCACTCCTGACGCAGAGCATGATGGAGCAAACTGGTGAGCCATCTCACAACAACAACACTGGAAATGAACCTCCTGCTGCCTGCGGCCTCCACAGTAAACGCCTTAAAGAGCTGGAGAATGCCGCCCTGCAAACCACTTTAATATCACGGATGGAGACTGAATCTGGGGCGGACTCCGGGGGCTGGACGGAGCAGCAGTCCGGGGAGGGCGAGCAGTCGGACGGCTTGTCCTTGAACCACCGGGCGGCCCCTCCGCAGTTCGGCGCCGACACCGAGGCGGAGGAAGCGGAGTCGGGGGGAAAATGACGACGAGGAGCGGGTCGAAGAAGAAAGGACCCTGATCTGACCATTTAAACAAAAGGCTGCTTTCCTCGTTTCTGGAGAAGCTTAACGAAAGGGACCTGGCACTTCCCGGTGTTCAGCGTCTGGACTGTGCGGTAGCGGACGAGGACTCGAACAGGGCCGCAGAGGAGTGGTGAAGAACCGGGCAGAAGACAAGCAGAGAAACATGGAGATGTTTGAGGGATTCAGGACCGATGTGCACTGAAGCACAATCCCACAACAAGAATGATAGACTTTCATTTTGGCGTACCAGTTTATTCTGAAAGAAGGAGTGTCTGGAAATGTTATGCTACTTTTGTATAGTGAGAATGGGTGAAAGATAAAAGAAAATGCAATAAATTAACGTCATGCGATATGAAGTGCTTTTGTAATTATTGTCGACATGTATCTGTTAAGGAACGTTTCCATCTTTTCATCACCAACAATATGTATTACTGCTTAGAAAGGAAATTAATAAAATACAAATAATGTAAATATATCAGTTGGAAATACACTGTCATAAGACTAAATTACTCTCTACCTATTTTGACAGTAACCCCCATTTAAAAAAAAGCATTATTAAAAAGTTATTCTAATCATATATCAGTGGAATGTTAATTATGCAGTAAAAACCATGACACACTTCTCAAATAATATACATATTTAGATTAAAGTCAATAAAACAATCTTGCTATAAAACCCTTCTTGGATTTAGGAGATTTTTGAACTAACTATATGTTATAATATTTTATATTTGTTGAAAGCATGAATGCTTGGATTAATGATGGCTTTACTGTCTGCATTAAAGAAAAGAAAACAAGAACATGACACAGTTCAAGAGAAGGAAAGATTTAAACAACAGAAATCCGCATAAGACAGACAGGACATTGTGTCATACATACTGTGTATATATATTAAGACGTATAAGATGTTATATATATATATAATATCTTATACGTCTTAATAAACTTCAGTATCTTTGTGTACCGGTATGCATATTCTGTTCATTCGTAAAGATGTTCTGCTAGAAACTATGTACTGGCAGAATGGAGTTATCGCATCACGCATATGTTGCCAATTGGACCAGGATTAGCTCCAAACTACCTAACCTCCCCTTCAAATCCGATTTCCAATGAGCACAGAAACTTTACACTTTCAGTAAATGAATGTGAAAAAGGCCTTGTGACAAATGCTGCACAGTGAATCTCAAACATCAACAGGAAAGAAAACACCCTTTTGAGGTGAAAGGGACTTTAAAGATGAGTAGAAAATAGCTGGTATCATTGGCAGAGAGTCAAAAGCCAATCTGGTTTACTACTATATAGTTGAGCTGAAGGAAACCTTTTTTTATTTACAATGTTCTGTCACAAAAAACATTTTACAACAGAAGAAAGTCTTTCATGTAACCCCAGGACGTAGTAAAGTTGTTCACATCAGTCTGTGGTTGCAACAGCGCCTTACAAAGTAAATCGGCTTATATCATAGACAATGATGGTGCTAGTTTGCAGTGGACTGAGTAATGATCTATGAAGTAGTTGGCTTTTTTAAGATCTTATTTTAAATCTTTATATATAGCTTTACACATTTTTTTATTGTTGAAAGCCATAACAGGTAGGAACTTTGATGTAGTGCAAGGTCAAGAGTCATACGTGTTAATTTAAAAATAAAACATGTCCCTTTACTCGCCATTTAAGAGGAAACCTTTGCATTATGCATAACATGAAAAACAATTCATCTAAACCTGAAACAATAGTTGAAATAATTATATTGCAGACATACACAGTTTACGCCAGGCCACCTGCTACATTAACACTCATTGAAGTGCAGGTGTGCATTGCTAAAGATATGGAACATGTCACAATGAAAGTCTTGATAAAAAAACCTTTCAACATTTGAGGAATTCAAATAACCCCTGGGGGAGGTGCTTTTACACCTTTTACCTTTCTTGACTCAATAATAAAGGATGTTGTTATTCAATCCCATTTTAGGGAACATCTTTTTTATAACAATATTTTTAATTAAAAAAAGCTCCAAATGTTGGGCTGACATAAGAAGTCTGAAGAGTTTAGCGTTAAATTGAATGTTGGTCAATTACTGGTATACCAAAAGCTTTCATTAGAAATGTGGAATAAAACAGTGTTAAGTTCTCCAACAACTAAACTCTATGAAGTGAAATCTTATTCCCAACATCTGTTTGTCCTTCTTTCTTTTTCATATGCTTTGTCTTCATGCAATTCCCTCAGAGGCACAAGCTGTGGTGTATCTCTCTGCAAGAAAGACCAAAATTCTGGATTTCCAAAACAGTGAGAAACAAAAAGCTAATGGACAATAATTTACTCTGACACACACACACACACACACACACACCACACACACACACACACACACACACACACACACACCACACACACACACACACACACAACACACACACACACACCACACACAACACACACACACACTACACACCACAAACACACACACACACCAACACACACACACACACACACACACACCAACACACACACACACACACACACCACACACACACACACACACACACACACACACACACACACACACACACACACACCACACACACAACACACACACACACACACAATAATAATATCCTATATTGATTTTAAACCGTTTTTGGTCATAGGTTCATATTAAGTAATAATGTATTAATTAATTACTTACCTTGTTATTGAGATTCGGCTGACACCTATCCCAGCATCCATTGTGCAGAAGACAGGGGAACCTTCTGGACATTTTTCCAGGCTTTTAAACAAACAAACCCACATTTATTGTCTGTCCAAAATCTATTTTACAATAATTTAGGTTTAAGAGTATTGGCAGTGTTTCATTTTGTTGTGCAAACTACAACAAATATATAAAACTTTGGAAGAGGATGAAAATCATAGAGAACATTTTAACCCAACAGGTAAAAGCCCTGTGTTACCTTTCAACAAATAAAATAAAAATCATATATCATAAAGAAAGTCTTCTGTATTCTTACATTTCTACATTATATAGGTGCATCTACACAAATAAAACTAATGGAACCAAAGTGATAAGCAAATGTTGTGGTACTTACTCTGCGCTCTGATGGGACATCTACTTGCTTTTTTTCAGATCCCACCATAACAAACCTTCTTTAATATTATTCCTCTTTGTTGGTCCTGTGTGTAAAGAAAAACAACAATGTTATACAATTCACAAATTGCTTTACAAGTTAAAATATTTACAGTTGCTACAAAAATAAGGAAAATTAAGAGAAATAGGTTATATGAAGCAGCTGAAATAAATACCACACAAATAAACTGCAAATATAACAGGTGATAAGCAGACCAATGGCAACCAAAAAAAAACAACTCTAGAATTTAAAACGAATAAAATGCAAAATATTTGGAATGCATTTAAAATAACTAAGATGTTGATACTTAGAAAAGCAATTTTAAATATGTAATGACAATACAATTAACATTGTTATTTAATCCAATTATAAAGCACAAACAACAAGAGAGTTTAATTGAATCTTTCTCTAATACGGTATCACAAAAAGGTGGAGCTTTGATATAACAGCAACTTTTGTTGGGGGGCATTGAAGGTAAATCTGATACTATATTATGATAATGTGTAATTTATCAAAACAGTCATTCTGGATCATGTGTCCATTGTGTATCAGCAGTTTTTACTTTTGCCTTTATTTCATACCTGTTGCATAGCTCACTATCAGCCCAGCTAGCACGACTGAACTCGTCGCCATGGCACCGAAGTAGAGGTAGGACATAGAGTAGAAGTTAGCAGGCCCCTAGTTTTTAAAAAGAAAAAGGACTGAGTAAAAATGTGTTTACATGCATCTAGTACTATGACCGGGATTTTTATTTACTGCGCTACACCCAATCGAACATTAAAGGTAGGGTAAGTAGTTCACTTCAGAAACACTTTTTGTTATATTCCATGGAATGTTCTTAACATCCCGATAGCAATGAATACATTAAATGCCTTGACAATAAATACATGAAAAAAATCCATCTGTGAAAGCCGTGTTGCTGTAAAAAGCACGACCAATCATCTGAGCCGGCCCGGCTAAAATAACTGGATGGCCTACCTGCCTGTCAGCCTTCCATCTGTGCACAAACTTATCTCGTGCCCTCATTGGTCATGTGCGCGTTTGTGTGTGTTGGAGGAGGGGCTCTGTGAGGAAGTCTGAAGGAAGGGGCAGATTTTTTCCGGTTGTGTACTTTCAAATTCTAGCGCACTCGAGCTGGTTTCTCCATTCTTACCTACCCTAACCGTTAAGGAATGTATTTATTCATACATTTGTATTTTTATTACGTTTTGTACAAAACATTTTAATAATTCCTGCTGCAAACAATTATTTGCTTCCTGACTGTATTCAGAAGTGTTTGAAATGAGAAAGCGTACGTATGAATATTGGAGAAAACTCACATTACAAAAATAGAATGATGAAGGAGATACACAAAGTGTATCTTGACACACTGGAATTTGCCTGTGCTACACACTATATGCTGAGAGTCTGTCTAAACAATAGGGAGACACAAAATGACTCTGAAAAGTGGCTAAAAGTACGAAACATGATACAATACTACTTCTACTACTGTTACTATATTGCTTTCTCCATCTTAAAACAAACATGGGAAAAACAGTTGTGTTTCAGTGCAGGCCTGTTGGACTCACTGACCCTGGGTCATCGGTGTGAAGCGGGGTGGAGATGGAGAGTTGGTCCTGGTGAGTGCTGCTGTTCAGGGTGACGTTGAGTTCACACTCGCCTGTGTAGCTGGGCAGGACCCCCATGGTCTCCTCACTGGGTGGGTAAAGAGTTGAACCAACAGCCAGCCACAGAGAGACACAGTATCCAACAAAGATTCCTGAGAATGCTCCCTGAAAGAACAAGTATGACTTTTAACAGAAGAGGGGGGTACTTCTATTAAAAAGTGATCTCACATCACTTTGGTAAAAAAAGAAAAACACACCCAATGTAAAATCATTCTACTCAGTAAACCGTATGGCAGATAAGCATGAGATAAGACAATATTTTACTGGTGGTAGTTATACAGCAGCTAAGGTGATTCAAAACTTAAGATTTAACAAGGGATATTGAACATCAAACCCTTCCTTGATAGATTGAGGCACTGCTCAGCTTTCTCATGCAATGTCTACATGACAAAAATGTGCCAGAAGTGTTTTTTATAAAAGGCAAGGCAAGGCAAGGCAAGTTATTTATATAGTAGTCGAGTTGCAGCGGACCTGCAGGTTTCTGGGAGTTTGTTCCAGATATTTGGAGCATAATAACTGAACGCTGCTTCTCCATGTTTAGTTCTGACTCTGGGGACAGAAAGCTGACCAGTCCCTGAAGACCTGAAAGATCTGGATGGTTCATATTTAAATAAAACAGAAGTTGTGCAGAATAACACAAAGAGAAGGAATTTATGTAACTGTTTCTCTTTTTTTTTATAATGAATACACTTCCCTCTGGCCACTGCTGCATTCATTTCTTTTAAGGAATCCCAGTTTGTAACTTATTTTGTGGCTCTACCAGGTGCAACAAGGTAGTGATATTGTAGTTACAACTTGGCAAAGCGGTATGAGGCAGCATCTTGCTAAGGTCCGATTTGAAGATGTGCTCTGACAGAAATACAATTTCTTTAAATGTTCTGTTATATGTGCACACATCTTTCTGTCTGAGAAAAAAGATAACCAACCTTTACACACCTTTTAGGACATCTGTCTAAAGTTACTCTAAAGCCAAGGGCTTTAACTACATATTTAAGATGTGTTAATTTGTACATTGTTTTGTTTCTTCTAAATAACAAACTCAGAAGAATTACTGTGCACATTAAAGGAAAAATCAAGCAACTTACCAGCCTGTTTGTTGCTGGGAAAAACATTCCCAAAATGAATACACCCAGTAATGGACCGCTGACCACCCCCATTACTGTGAACGATCCCTGTACAGAGAAGATAAAAAGAGTTCTAGACTTATTACAGAGCACAAATTAAATTGTATACTCTGTAGAATCGTATAGAACTGTTGTTCAGTTCCTGATAAAGTCATGTATAGGTCATCATGAGACAGGCCCCGGACTGGCCATCGGGAGGACCGGGAGGTTTCCCGATGGCCTGGTCTGCTAAGTGGGCCTGCTGGCCTGAGGATTTTTTTGTATGTATGTATTGTGAACGCAACGCTGCGCAAATGTGGGTCTGACTCTGCCTCACAGAGGGTGACTGGCTGTCTACATGATGTGGCCTGTCGACATGGCCACTTTCATACAGATCATACACTAATGTTCCTCGATTGGTCTCTGTGTGTCATTCAAGCTCGGGAGTGTATGTGTGGCGGCGAGCGAGCGAGAGAGAAAGCGCGTGCAATGTTGTTGTTAGCATCTGGTGCTAGCTAGCTGCGCTAATGGATATAATGAGCTGTCAACAAGGTGGAGGAGAGTCCTCTCCTGTCAGACTGAGAGACTGATAACTACAGCTCAGGTGAGGTAAAGGACTCTCTAAGTGTTTAGATAGTTAACTTAGTCTAAGTTCTCTGTGGGTCTCAAACCGTTTGGTCACCATTTATGTTAACACATAT
Organism: Harpagifer antarcticus; assembly: GCA_902827135.1. NCBI lineage: Eukaryota > Metazoa > Chordata > Actinopteri > Perciformes > Harpagiferidae > Harpagifer > Harpagifer antarcticus. Next base: position 9,223,545 of record CADEHL010001363.1, read on the forward strand.
TTCCATTTGAGGGGGGTAGTGATTAGTAAAATATGCATGAATAATAAAAAAAAAATGTTAACTAGGTGAAAAAAGGTAAGATAAACTTTTAAAACTGTTGAGAGCTAAAACTAGTCTTTGCTGCTGCCCCAAAGAGGAGCAGGGGGGAGACGGGTGAGGCTGGTTCAGGAGCCCAGACACACTCACAACTATAAATGAACCAAAAACAATAAAATAAACAAGTTTCAATGTTTTTTCATATTGGATATGGTATGTTATTGGTTATGGCCATGTTCTTATGATTTTATGAGTATTTAAACACCAGTTCTGTTTCATATGGGTGTAGTCTCTTTATTTCCCCCTCAAAGTGCACCAGATTGATGCATTTAAGTTCAACATGTAAAACAATATCTTACCGGGGGAGCATGCCCCCGGACCCCCCTCGAGGATTTGAGGTGCACCTCCACTTAATATATCTTCACATGGATAGGTTCCTAAATAGATTTGCAAACTTTTTTTTAAATAGTAACCCATGTCCATATGTTTATTCTGGGGTAGTAGATTTAAAGTTTAGGGCTATCACTATGGGCAGCAACGCTGTAAATATTGACAAATAAATCCAGGAAAATGGCACAAAAGAAAACTTGTAGTGGCCTGGCTGGGTGTATAATTCCCGGCCTGACTTATTGTCCCAGTCCGGCCCTGTCATGAGATAAAGTAATCTTTAGATAGAGTACCTGAAGAACTCCCAAGTCCAGGAGGGAGGAGAGAGCAGCTACCATGATACAACCGACTCCGTACAGAAGAGCTTAGAGAGAAGATATTAATTATACAACAAACAAAAATGGTATTATCTAATACGTGGTCAATGTGAAATATGAATTGTGATGAAATAATGAAAAAATAAGACTTGTATCCAAAAAAAATTCCAGCAAATGGATAGAAAGTCAATTAGGGGAATGTTTTCGGTGAGCTTAAACTGACACAGTCCTCTGGAAATGAGTATCAATTTCTTCTGGGTCATGTGGACCAGACGAGGTCGCAGCAGATCCTCCATTGTTACTGCAGCCATTGCATTGATACTTGTGGAAGCCGTGCTGTAAAAAGGCATGTGACTAGTTATCCCACATCAGCATCAACATACTATTACTTGTTTAGATTGAAGATTGAATACCTCAGAGTCCCGCTGTATGCACAGGAAAGGAAAATACCTGGAAATCCAGGGTGATTTTTGAATATGTCCAGCACGAAGTACGGCATGTACTTTATGAGATGAGAGATAAAGAGAAACAAGGAAAAATGAATTTCTGCCTTAGAACATTTTTATTATTTCCAGTCATTTCATAGTATATGATCAAATTCATACTGTAAATGAAATAATGTCTCACTGTCTTGAGGCGTTAACAAGATCATTTTTACATCCCGTTGCAAATTTACAAACAGCTTCACCGCTGTTTGATCTGAATTCAAGCATCGGTGTGGTGAACAGCCAAAGTAAACATTTTACATTTTAGAGGTACAGATTCTCTTTGAACAACTTTAAAGACCAGGTATTAATTATACGCTAAACAGCATCATGCTTTGGTCAGCATCAATATGAGTGTCTTGAGTACCAGATCAGGGGCAGAGATCCTCCCAGACTTCAGTGGATCACAGTTAATGTAATAGGCAAACATGACGATGCCGCAGGTGGCTGCACTGCTCACAATGAGGCACAGACCCACTTGGTTCACAAACAGCGCCCTGCAATCAAAAAGCAAATTTCATTACCAGACTTCTATTATTTACTCACTTGTGTGGACTTTAGATTTGGCCCTTGAGTATGGGCACGTCACTGTAGGTCCGTACGCCTGTACTGGAGTACCAATAATGACGTTCAAGAACGGCCTCAAGTGTATGATTGCGATTCTATTACACAAACTATCATTGTAATCAACAATATCGTAAAAATAATTTCATAATGTGGGCTAATTTGCTCCCAAACCTACGCTTTCTGCTTGAGTTAATCTCCGTCAGAAAGTAGTTCCTAGAAAGTAGTTCCCATGGTAACGATAGCTGATCAATCGAACACTCCTGCTACCCCGCTTACAGTTATTGATATAATTATAGTAAATAATATATTATTAACCAATTTAATGAAAACAATTTATTGAAAACAATTCTTGAATTAGGCTATTTAAATATCTGAGTAATCACTGTGTGGGATTAGCGGAACAAATCAAATCAGGCTGTTCATGGTGCTGAAACATTTTGGGTTCAGAATGAAGGTGGATGTTCATGCTGCCATTAAAAGTGCAATTCTTGAAACAGCTCTCCATGCCAGACTTTTTTGCAGGTGGTGCTGTGGTGTTCACGGGTAGGACTACGTTATAGGAAGAGCTTTCCTCCAATGGCCGTTTCATGGCGTGTCCCGGACCGGGCAAAAAGCGCGTTGCTCCACATCTTTCTGTTGTCTAGCGATGGAGCCCAGTAGCTGCGAAGCGATGACTCGTTTTTATGTCCGCTAACAGACATGATTTCTCTGGCCTCCAACCCTGCCTCCGCCAGCCACTGTATGCAGGTGCTTCTGACATTTTGTAGCTACCGATTTCCAACGAGAGACAATGTATAACAGTGTAACAGCTGTGTGTCGCTAAACGTCGCTATGGAAACCACACGATGTAGGCTCATGGAAGTAGTTTCGGTAGGCTAGTGGCGTGTGTAGGCCACTGGATACTTTGTGATTAGGCACGTTCTATTTGATCGTTGTTTGATCGTGGAATCAAACACGCCTATTGACCATTCAGAGAGCTTGCTCAAACCTATGTGTTATAGAATTGATGTTAAAGTTGTGGTAAAGTAAAGTTCAGGTTATTACTGTATACGTGCAGGTTATAGTCTACTATTATAGTGCACTTTGTGAATCTTGTTTGCAGAGCACATGCTCATATTTTTCACAAATGTTTTCCTCCATTTACAGAATGAACGTTACATTTTTCTATGCCTCTTCAAGGAAGAAGAGGGTAGAGCTGGCACTACCAGTTGATGTAAGTGGGATGAGTTAGAGATTAGTAGCAATGAAGACGAGCTGCAAGCACATTTACAAGGGGAATATGAGAGGGATGAGAACTATGAGCCTGAGAACGAGGATGGGGATGAGAATGAGGATCAGGAGGAGGATCAGGATGAGGATCAGGAGGAGGATGAGGATCAGGATGAGGATATGGATCAGGATGAGGACAGCGAGGGTGAAAGTGCAGTAACAGGTATTACCAGTATAAGATAGGGTATAAGGTGCATTGATAATTATTTTATTATCTTGTTATTTTCATAGCATGCTTAGGACATTTGTTTGTATTTCAGTTCCTCTTCAACCAACACCAAAAAGGGCCAATAGACTTGAGTGGAAAAATTGCAGGAACATCCTTCCAGTCCCAAAATGGAAAGGCAGTCTTCCAAAAGCCACAGAAAGGAAGTCCCCCATTGAATACTTCAGGGACGACCTGCTAACAAAAACCTGCATTAAAAATATGGTGGACCAGACAAATCTTTATGCTGTGCAATGTGATCCAGGAAAGCCACTAAATGTCACCTGCTATGAAATTGAGCAGTTTATTGGCATCTGTCTATATATGGGCTGCCAGGATCTCGTATGTATTGGAATTCAACAACAAGGGTGGACTGTGTGGCCGATACCATGATGATGCAGACAACACCCAGCTAATTCCTCGTGGAGAGCCTGGTCATGACCAGCTTCACAAGGTGCGTCCTCTTCTGACATCTCTTCTTGAAAGCTTCCAAGCAATTCCGATGGATGAGAGGCTCTGTGTTGACGAGCAAATCGTACAATTTAAGGGGAAAAGTGGCCTGAAGCAGTACAACCCCAGAAAACCAAAGCGCTGGGGCTACAAAATATATGTAACCCCCAGTTATATAGTAACGGGATCGCCTACAACTTCCAAGTGCACACAGGCCCAATCTTTCCAATGGATGGCATGCCAGATATTGGGGCTAGTGGCAACAATGTTCTGTGACTTGCGAGCATCATCCCAGGCAACCAATCCCACAAGCTGTTCTTTGATAACTGGTTTACCAGTGTGGATCTCCAGACCATTCTCCAAAAGAGAAAAATCCACTGTGTTGGAACAGTAAGGCACAATCGTCTGGCAGGGTGGAGCTTCTCCGATGATAAAGTTATGAAGAAGAAAGGCAGGGGAACCTTTGAAGAGAAAGCCACAAGCTATGACGGAGTCCAACTCAGGGCAGTGAAATGGCATGACAATCGCGCTGTCCATCTCCTCTCAACCTTTGCCTCAGCCAACCCAACGATCTCTGTGCAAAGATGGGATAAGAAAAAGAAAGAAACAGTGCAGGTTACCTGCCCGAGTGTCGTGCATGCATACAATAAGAGTATGGGAGGAGTGGATCCTCTAGACTCACTGATTGCTCTCTACAGAACAAAGATCAGGTCAAGGAAGTGGTATCACAAGATAAATGGGAGTGGACCAATTGGTGCTATGGAAAGAAACAGAGCTGCTTCTCTTTCAATGCAAAAGGGAAATAAAAAGTCAGTTGAACTTGTCATTGAAGCTCTTTGGTTCAAAGGCCTTTGCACGACGAGCTCTTATCTCCTCCGCCACAACAGCCAGGCCGAACAAAAGTGGCCTTTGTTTAGATCTGGTTCTGAATGAGAGCAAAGTCTCCTCAGATGTCTCCTCACAATGAAACACATGAACATAATCTTTGAATCAATATATTACTGCAGGGTGAGTCCTTTCTGCTTCATTTTAGGTTATGTTTACATGTCTTAGTAAATATAAAAATCAACATATTGTGAACGTTCTGAGGAAAGTGTTGTGTCTCTTATCGTCAGTCAGAACACTGAATGTGTGACAGATTTTTTAATTTGTTAAACTAAGGGAATCAAAAAGTCACAAAAAAACTTCAAACTGTAATTAATAGCACAGTTGTTGAAATGGTCCATACCTACATATACTTGGAAAAGAGGCAAAGTAGAAATACAGATGACAAGTTAAAATGCTAAGCAGCATTTGCATGTAAACTGACTAAATACACCAGAGAATGTTGATGTTTCAATCTTCTTGTATCAAACTATTTTACATTTTTTTGCTGGTTTACATCACTCTTTTTAATCTCTTTCAAAATTACAATATTCTTGTTGTTAATCTTATTTTTTTTTAAATGATTTCGATCAATTGTATCACTTCAGTTTGCATGCACTTGTAATAGACCTATTTTATTTTTAAAACACATTAATCATACTAGTATATTTTCTTCCTGATGTACATGATTGTCGTATATTTTTGTTGCACACTTGCTTTGGAGTGCCCCTTGAGGGACCAATATAAGTATTTTGAATACAAATGAATATAATGAAAGCCAATGTTGATTAAGTAAGCAGATGGTGTTGTTTCTCCACCAAGTACGTATCTTGCTTTTAGATATAAAACATTAAATACATCTGAATCCTTTCAAAGTAAAGTACAAGCAAATTGCAATTTAAAATATAAAATGTTATGCATCTGTTGATTTTCCTTATACATGTGATGTTTTGGTGTTGTTTTTGTTCTTTCCGTTAACCGTCAAGTTGGAAATAAGTATGTGTTTGTGTTTCTCTTAGTATTCTAAGATACTGTTATGTTTGGCTGTGAAAAAAAAAAATTATTATGAAGGGCAGACCATCTATTTGTATTTATTTTGTTTTTTTTAGAAAGGGGCAGGTCACATACGATTGTATTCTTCTCCCTGCTCCTTTTCGCTCCATGGTGTTTTGGTAGTTATGTTTTGTGGCAATTATTGTACATTTGGTTTTGCGTACCATGAGCAGGACAAATAAAAATGAAATGAAATTGTTGGCCCGAAAAATAAAAAGTATATTTCTGCATTTCCAAAAATGTTATGTTTAATCTGTAAATGACTACACTTTATCTGTATTTTACCCCTTTATATTCAGGCTTGTGGAGAGAGCCATATAGTGAGGTTGACTCAAGGATTTTACTCCCATTTCCCAGATAACATGCAGATGTTTGAGCTACATTGTGTATCAGATTCACAATGTAGCTCAAACATCTGCACTGTTATCTTGCTTTACCTTTGTTACTTACATTTGATACTGATAAAGCTCAATCTTTGCTGCTTCCTGCCTCTCCACCTGGCATCACACAAACCTACAAAGCCTACAGCTGTGCCTCAGCAACTCAGTGTGAGAATGTTGCTGTGCTGGAGAAAACCTTTGTGACCACCAGCAGCACGGGACCCTCCATGTTACTGCATGCTGAACTAAATCAATGCAATAATCACTTTGATAGCTGTCAAATAGAAATCCTAAATGAATAATGCTGGACATGTTAGGGATAAACAGGAAGTATTTCCCTAATTATAATTGTGTTGTTGCAGTTAACTTCATTTAAGTTGTTGGTTTTGTTTGAGCCCACACTTAACACAGCTGTGCTTTTTCAGCAGTCACCATCAAATTACAATAATGTGATACTTAAAGTCACTGCTGGCTAAAGGTAAAAGCGTCTGCTATTGGAGATAAGGGGGGCCAAATTCAGCCACTGTCAGGGGCATGAAAATGGGTAAGAATATGATTTTGTTGACTTAACAGTGCCATATATTTGATATTAACAGGATAAAGGCTAAAGATCATACCAGGCTTTGACGAGGCTAGCCAGTCAACAATTTCTACTTGTGTGAAAACATGCCATTTGCACTTAAGGTAATGAGACAAAAGCACTTGTAACTAACTTGGCTATCCAGCCATTTCTTCGATTAAATGTGACAGCTCTGGCCATTGTTGTTGTATGCCTAAAAGTGTCAACACATTGCAGGTATCTTGTTATTGTATGTGTATTTGTTCAGACTCGTAATGGCTCATAATCCACTTGTGATCTTGTAAACAAAGATAAAACTGAGGTAATGGTTTTTGGAGCCAAGGCAGAACGTATAAAAGTTAGCGCTGAGCTTCAGTCTGCAATGTTCAAAACAACAGATAAAGCCAGAAATCTAGGTGTAGTCATGGACTCTGACCTGAGTTTCAACAGCCACATTAAAGCAGTTACTAAATCAGCCTACTATCACCTAAAGAACATATCTAGGATTCAAAGACTAATGTCACAGCAGGATTTGGAAAAACTTGTCCATGCTTTTATCTTCAGTAGACTGGACTACTGCAATGGTGTCTTTGCAGGTCTCACTAAAAAATCTATTCGGAAGCTGCAGCTGATTCAGAACGCCGCTGCTCGAGTCCTCACTAACACTAAGAAAGTGGATCACATCACTCCTGTTCTGAAGTCTTTACACTGGCTTCCTGTGTGTCAAAGAATAGATTTCAAAATACTGCTGCTGGTTTATAAAGCTTTGAATGGTTTAGGCCCAAAATACATTTCTGATCTACTGCTAAATTATGAACCATCCAGATCTCTCAGGTCTTCATGGACTGGTCAGCTTTCTGTCCCCAGAGTCAGAACTAAACATGGTAAAGCAGCGTTCAGTTATATGCTCCATATCTGGAACAAACTCCCAGAAACCTGCAGGTCCGCTGCAACTCTGACTACTTTTAAATCCAGCAAGAAGACTTTTCTTTTTGTCGCTGCTTTTAATTGATACATTAATATCTTAGACTGCACTGTAACTTTTATCCATGTATTTCTTCTTTTAATGTTTATTTTATTAGCTTTTCTTTTTAATGACTGATTTTAAATGCCATTTTCTTAATGTCTTTCATTTTTTGTAAAGAACTTTGAATTGCCTTGTGTTGAAAGGTGCTATATAAATAAACTTGCCTTGTGACAGTCACTTCAATGTTCAATGTTAAAATGTTTTAATATTTACCCAAAAAAACAACTCCTTTAAAGAAACTGTTTATTCACTTTAATTTAACTAAAAGCACAGAAAAAAGTCATTTGCAGCCATATCTATTTTGAAGCCCCCAATGTTGCTGGTGAATGTTGAGCACTACCCTGGACACACAATTATAGTCAACTTTCTCCTGTATGTAGGTGGTAAAGTGTACCCAGAATAAGCAAATGCAAACACAGCAGCAGAGAGAACACATTTTTTGACATCAGTGTGTGCCTCGGTAAGGGCGCCTACTCACAACAAATAAGGGAAATTCTTGCATTGAAAAGCGACAAGAGATATTTTCCATCGAGTGTTGAACTTAATAAGTACTTTCAAATCATCTGGCTTCCACCTCCCAAGAAGTGCAAAAAAAAAAGTATGTAATTAAATGAAATGGATGCTGAGTGACACATTAGACACACATTAGATTGTGAATATAAATAAACCAAGCCGAGTCACCTGGCAGTCGGAAAGTTGTTTCTTGGTGGAAAACGGTGAAGCTCTCATCAGCGCACCACATTTTTAAATGAAATTATTAGAATGAATTATTAGATTTTTTTCAATTGGCAGTCTCTCCTATGAGGCATTAGGAAGACAGTTTTCAACAGGGGCTATTGGGAGGGGAGTGCATTCACTTTGTGTTGTAGTTGGCAAAGCGTTGGTTCAGGGGGTTATCTGGTGATTTCATCCACTCCTTCTTTAGCTTTTGCTTCAGCTGCGACAGCCTCATGTTGGGGTTCTCCTGTTTTAGGGCGGGGCATGTTGGCCTCCTCATAGGCGGCAAACGCTGCTTTCATCCTGCGCTCCGGGGTGGTGGTCGGTGTCATCTGGCCCGGTGCTGGAGATGGAAAAAGAGGATTTAATTATGACAAATCAACAACAAAACAATCAGTAAGGATAGTCTTGTTTTGCAGCTTATCGTCTGATCCAATCACCGGGACTTTTGAAGCGAATCTCTGTCGGTCAAGAAGTGATTTTGATCCCATGCTCTTGTTTGTGTGTGTATACAAGTGTGCGCGATTTGTGTGTTTCTATGTGGATCTTCCCAAAGTGACAACCTTCAAGTCCAAAAAATTAAACCAATGCGGGAATACCTTCAACCTAAATGATATCTTATACAGGACTGTCCTCAGAAAATTAGAATATTGTGATAAAGTTCTTTATTTTCTGTAATGCATTAAAAAAACAAAAATGTCATACATTCTGGATTCATTACAAATCAACTGAAATATTGCAAGCCTTTTATTATTTTAATATTGCTGATTATGGCATACAGCTTAAGAAAACTCAAATATCCTATCTCTAAATATTAGAATATCATGAAAAAGTATACGCGTAGGGTGTTCAACGAATCACTTGAATCGTCTAATTAACTCGAAACACCTGCAAGGGTTTCCTGAGCCTTGAAAAAACACTCAGCTTGGTTCAGTAAACTAAATCACAAGTATGGGGAAGACTGCTGATCTGACTGCTGTCCAGAGGACCGTCATTGACACCCTCCATCAGGAGGGTAAAGACACAAAAAGAATTTCTCAAAGAGCAAGCTGTTCACAGAGTGCAGTTTCAAAGCACATCCACAAAAAGTCTGTTGGAAGGGGGAAATGTGGCAGGAAACGCTGCACAACCAAGAGAGATGACCGCAGCCTTAACAGCATTGTGAAGAAGCTTCCAGAATTTGGGGGAGCTTCAAAGACAGTGGACTGAAGCTGGAGTCCAGGTATCAAAAGTCACTGTTCACAGACGTGTCCGGGAAATGGGCTACAATAGCCGTATTCCCATGGTCAAGCCACTTCTGAACTCAAGACAACGGAAGAGGCGTCTGACTTGGGTTAAGGAAAAGAAGCACTGGGACATTGCACAGTGGTCCAAAGTCCTCTTTTCAGACGAAAGCAAGTTTTGTCTTTCATTTGGAAGTCAAGGCGCCAGAGTCTGGAGAAAGGCTGGAGAGGAGCAAAATCCAAGTTGCTTGAAATCCAGTGTGAAGTTCCCACAGTCAGCGATGGTTTGGTGGGGAGCCATGTCAGCTGCTGGTGTTGGTCCACTGTGTTTCATCAAGCCCAGAGTAAAGGCCAGCTGTGTACCAAGAGATTTTAGAGCACTACATGCTTCCGTCTGCTGAAAAGCTCTATGGAGATGAGGAATTCATTTTTCCAGCATGATCTGGCACCTGCCCACAGTGCCAAAACCACCAGTAACTGGTGTACTGACCATGGCATTACTGTCCTCGATTGGCCTGCAAATTCCCCTGACCTGAACCCCATAGAGAATATGTGGGGTATTGTGGAAGAAGAAGCTGAAAGGACACCAGACCCAACAATGCTAATGAGCTAAAGGCCGCTATTGAAGCATCCTGGGCATCCATAACACCTCAGCAATGCCACAGGCTGATTGCCTCCATGCCACGCCGCATTGATGCAGTAATCCGTGCAAAGGATTCCCAACCAAGTACTGAGTGCATTAATGGACATTTTCAAATGTTTGATTGTGTTTTGCTGTTATAAATCTTTTTTTTTACTTGGTCTGAGGAACTATTCTAATTTTTTGAGATAGGATTTTTGAGTTTTCTTAAGCTGTATGCCATAATCAGCAATATTAAAATAATAAAAGGCTTGCAATATTTCAGTTGATTTGTAATGAATCCAGAATGTATGACATTTTTTTTATTTTTTTAATTGCATTACAGAAAATAAAGAACTTTATCACAATATTCTAATTTTCTGAGACAGTCCTGTATTTAGCTGTATATGAATTCACCGGTTTCAAAAATAAGTCTGATTGTATATATTCTCCTTCTTCTCATATTTTTCAGATTCGGTCACAATCCAAGTTTCAAGTCTTCATTTCTTAAATAATGGTCTGATTTAGAGTAATATAGACTATAAAACAATGTATGCTTTGGACCGTGGCAACCGTGTGATTGACAGGTTTCCAACACGGTGATGTCTGGGTCAGGGACCACACCATTTAGAATGGATGTTGGCCAATAACCATCAGTGGAGATCAGAGCACCCTAATTGGCCCGTCCACACGGCAGCGTGCGTTGAAGCTTCAACGCTTCTGCCCATTCACTTTGAATGGGTGACGTCATGCTTTTCCGAACTGCATGTTCAACTTTTGAAGCTTCGACGGAAATCATATGCCAGTACAAGCTCTAGCAATCAAAACCGTGTGCTTGTGTGTCCGGGGCGGGAGATTAATGTGATTGGTTGTTGGTCGAGTTTCAGACACGCCGTCGCCCACCGGCAAACTTCAACGCACGCCGCCAGTGTGGACGCTGCGTTAGTAACAAAATGATGTCCCACACAGTACAAATGGTACCTGAGCACAGCGATGGCATCTTCTATTGATCGGGCTTCCACGGTTCCTTCCTCTGGGATAATCCTGTTCACATTCTCTTCCAGTGGAGTATCCAGGTGGCTCTTTTCTGTAGGAAGAATTAGAAATGGTATTTGATGATCAAGAGAAAGTACTGGTTTGATCTTCATAACATCCAATGCTGCTGGATTGTGTCTTAACTCATGTTTCCTCTTTATACTAACCAGCACACTTCTGAGGTCAGTTTAACCCTGAAACGTACCTTTTGGCTTGAGCTCTTGCTCCTTCAGTTGCTGTTGCTCGTTCTGAAGCACCTCCTCAATCTCGGCACGAGTTACTCTTTCGCTTGCCTCCCTCAGGGCTTTGCCTTTTTATGGTGGAGGTCTCCTCATCGAGAAGACGTTGGTTTTCCTTTTCCTCTCCAGGAGCTCGAGCCTCTTCTTCTCCTTGTCATCCTGCAATGACAAGAAGCTGTCTCCTTAGACTACCTACCCACTACATATATTTTGATCACTTAACTATTAAACAAGCTTTACTGATTCCCCATGACATTTATCATTCAATCAAATAAATAAAGCAATCACCCTAATACTATGAGGGTGCATTTCATTGGAAATATGTAGAGTTGAGTGAAGTAAGGCAGTGATAGCTACAGTATGTCCAGTACAGTACATATTGCAAAAAAAGGTTCCCCTCCTTCTTAAGCAATCATAAATATGGGTAATGGTGTGACGAGGCTGTCTGGCTGCACAAGATATACATAGAACAAGCTGTAATTGTTGTATGCTGATTATGGTAAATTTACAATATTGCTCCTTCGTTACGGTTTGTGATCTGTAACTGCTTGGTAATGCAACAAAACGATGTCCCACTGAGGATAACGAAGATGTAGTCCCATCCGATGTTTCAACTTCAGCTTAAAGTAAACGGACTATATGCACATCATCCAAGAAGTATCGTGGGGACAACATGTCATAACTACTGAACATTAAACAGATGAGATAGTTCACCTTTCTCTGCCCTTTTTTCAGAACAAGTTTGTCTGTCTCCTGCCACAAAGCATCCTCTTCCTGCTTCTTCTTGTCGGCGTCTGCCACTGCCTTGGCCTCAGCCTTGCGGGCTTTAGCTGTGGCCGCCTTGGAGTTCTCACCCTGGAACTTCTTTGGCATCCCAACAGCTGCTCTTCAGCTGACAGCCAAGGAAAAGAACAGAAGAGTTTGATTAACAGGTTATTTTTAAAGCTGATGATCAGTACTCATATAGCCAGGTTCAGCTACAATGATTCAAAACATACTCTACATTAGCTGCTATTGGCCCTTCATAGTGTATCTTTGACAGATAGTCTTCAGATATATATCTTCGATTGTCATTATGTATAGATTTTACTTTAAAGATCTGTTTTTATGTTTAATTTGAGATGTTTTTATTTTATGTTTATGTCTATGTGTTTTGTACTTTTAATGCCTTGTTTACATGCTGCTGTAATGAAAATCATTCTCAAATTGGGACCAATAAAGTATCTTATCTTACATTATATATTTTTGCTTGTCTTTTTGGTGTTATCCCCTATATATTACAACCCAACAATGACTGTTTTAGCATGCAGTATTTTATATTATGTGTAATCTGAAACAGCTCTTCTAAGATAGATATGTAACATTGTAGGGCAAGTTAGTATTCTAACGTATTCTACATTAAATTAAAACAAATTACGTTGCAATAACGTAAGTTAACGGAAGACCACCATTAGCCCTGTTAGATGACTTCCCTATCTAGACCTCAGTTTGAAAACATGGGTTCGCAAACACAATACAGAACAGTTGGAGAAGGTTAACAAAGCCATACTTAAACTCTCTAAAATGACACAATGACAGCAGTGTTTTTGTTAGTGTAGCCTTCGCTAGTTAGCGATAGCTAGCTGATGTTAGCCTAAAAAACAAGCCATGTTTGTTTGTCAATGAGCCGGCCATTCACTAAATAAATGTAGCCAAGCTTAAGTTGACATGATGATGATTACAATACACTAATATATAATCACGCTTTCATACCAGTATGAGATGAAAAACAGGTTTGTAAGTAGACGGTAGTTGTCTGTTGTTTTGAAGAGGCATCTGCCACCTCCTTTCTGAAACCTGCACGCACTCTGATGACGTAGTGTCTCCTATGGTTACATTACATACACGGATGTATAATAACAAGAATACCAAAGATGCTGATGATTCACAATAAAGAGGTGAAACCACAATTTTTTGAGAACAAATACATGTTTACTGCACTATTTTACATTGTAATGTTTTTTACTTCTAGGATAGCTTTTCAATCAATACTACTAAAAAATGTGGATCTCTATGTCAAAAATGTGAATTTCTTCCCATTAGGAATGTTAAATTATATAAGTAAAATATAACAAGGCATTATTGGTGCCAAATAAAAAATAATAAAGCCTACAGCATAATTGTAAAACATATTTTCCTCTCAAATTAATACAATGGGAACTGATTAAACCAACATTTCCCAAAACCAAAATACTGATCTTCAATATATGGCTGATTCTTAAACAAAAGGTATTTTATTCTGCTTTCATAATCAAGTCAGGTGAAAAGAGATAATACATGTTTTATATTTTTATTAAGGAATACAGTTTACACAAATATTTCAAAAATATGAACTATAGTTGCAAAAACAACATGATTGAACATAATAAATAATGCACATCTCTCTCGAATAAATGGTTTATCTGAGCGGAAAAGCAGAAACAGCTGGATCTCTTCTTTAATTATTCAGAAATCATTATCGCTCTCCTCCAGCAAGAGGTGGTCTTATCACCCCTTTGAGGGGCGCACACCCCTGGACACTGGGCCCTCGAGACTGTCGTCCTCCAAATCCTTGCTCTCCTCTTCCTCACCTTCATCATCTTCCTCATCATCCTCGTCCACATCAATCTCGCTGTCTTCAGTGCTGAAACAGTAGGGCAGGCAAGTTACTAAATATCAAAGTTTTTAGAGTCCAGAAAATGATTACTGGATAGTTATTCAATATATAATCTGGAACTATAAAGGATGGACATATTTCTAATTTAACTACACACTGAACAAGGCAGATCTAACCAGATACACCTCTTTGGCTGTAGTGAAAACATACCAAGGAACTAAGTGATTTAATAGTGAATTGGGTATTGTCCACCTAGAGCCAGATAACTATTGGGGACCAGCTAAACCTCATTTAAAGTCAAAATCCATTTCCAAAACTTCAATAATGTTAAAAAATAATCTGCACCAATATTAAAAAATACCAATTTCTTACCAACAAGTACTATGCCATGGGACGGATTTCATCATATAAACAATCCCAATGCATCAGTACATTTGAGAATGGATTTTCCATTTAAAACAAACAGAGGAACATGGAGTAAACTACAGTAGATCCCCGTCCTGCACAAACCTTTCCTCTCCGTTGTTTTTTGGCACGAGGGATTGACCTTCTGGAAACAGCTAAGGAGGGCTTTTTAAAAATAAAAGCGAATGGCAGAGAAAAATAAGATACTGAACAGAATATAAAATGAAAACCCAAAGGGACGTGAAACTGATCAGAGCTGGTGCACGGATATTTGGTTTAAAGAGGACAAAGAGACAGCAACTGGGTGATATTCAGAGCCATCGCTATTCAATTAAAAACACAATTATTCAATGATATTTAAGACATGCTTGCAACATCAGGATTCATTTAAGAAGAAAAATGAATAAATATTGTATTGATGGTTGCTTCAACAGTACTAACCTCATCACTATCACCCCCCTGCATGTTACCGACGAATCGCGCTGCTCTTCCTGTGGTGGAAAAATAGGCAACAGGTTTGATGATGAGTTTTAATAGAGATATAAAATCAATCTGAATCATAGAACAGGGAAATAATGCATATACTAACCAAAAGGCCCAGTTCTTCTAACGACATGGCTAGCCTTTATCCGCTGACCTGTCGTGATGCCGTTTCGTTGTCGGCCGTGGCTTAGAAGGTCGACATTCTTCCATGTCGCTGTCCGAGCCTTCGTCTTCTGGCACGTCCATGTCAGAATCCTCATCTTTTACTGCGGAAAACACATATCATGGGACAAGTGTGTGAGTTCATATAAGATGTGGAGATTTTGAGGCTATTGTTTTGGTTGCATGATAGGTTATTATCTCACAGGAGCTCTTCGTCAGGTCCCTCTCCTCCTCCTCCCTCAACAACGTTCTGCATCATCCTCATTGTGTTTTCGGCCTCCTGCAGTGAAACGAAATGGGACAAACACTTATATTAAAGCCAAAATAAAGAGGGTCGGTCTTAATGCAAGTCTCTATTCTATGGAGCCCCTAGGGGACATAGAGAAAAAAAAAAAAAGTATTTAAAAAAAAATAAAACGTTTTGCGAGATATTGCAAAACATTTGCGAGATCTCGCAAAACTCCTTTGCAAAACTTTGCATTTAGCTCAATGTACTTCCTGGTCAGTTCGGCCGCTACGGCAACACAGAAACACAAACAATGGAGCGGTTCATCTATTTTACTTTGAGCTTGGCCTTAAATATAAAGATATAACATCAGTGCTTGGCAATAGGCACGGGTTTCACACATAGACTGTATATAAAGGGTTTCACATAAGTGAAGACACCTCAAGAGAACACTCAGAG
Source organism: Harpagifer antarcticus (assembly GCA_902827135.1). Taxonomy (NCBI): domain Eukaryota; kingdom Metazoa; phylum Chordata; class Actinopteri; order Perciformes; family Harpagiferidae; genus Harpagifer; species Harpagifer antarcticus. Next base: position 9,239,347 of record CADEHL010001363.1, read on the forward strand.
CGAGGGGACATGCACGTCCCTGGTTCCTCTGAGCTGAGTTATTAACAGATTCGAATTTCGCGGATCAATAGCTCATGAACATAACGTTGTAAAAATACAAACAACATGACTTTACAATCATAGCAAGGTAGACAATGAGCTACAGTCGTTTTTTATCAGAACAGTTCGATACGCGCCGCCATCCGAGCTAAACATCAAGAATTGGTCACAATCTGCAGCTGGAGGAGGGAGAGGAGTGCTTAGGGACCGTCTACAAACTGCAAACGGGTTTTTGCGAGATCTCGCAATGGGGTTTTTGCGAGATTTTTTTTTTTTTTGTTCAAATTATTTATTTTTTCTTCTCCATGTCCCCTAGGGCTGTGCTTCTCAAACTTTTTTCAGTAATGTACCCCCTTTGAAACATTTATCAGCCAAGTACCCCCTGACCGATCCCGAACATTTTTGATCGAAAAAGCCTATATAAATAATTACAATATAGTGATATTCCCTCAGTGTGTGATGTATTAACTCCTTCGTGGTATGCATTACAACAAACTAAGGATCTTTTCATTTTATGCATGAAAAAAAATAACATAACACTTTTTCCAAGGAGTTTTTCAATTTAAGTAATATGTTATTGTGAAAAACTATAAAATACAATACACACATTTGACACGTTTATATGAGAACCCCCTTGGTGGTTCTAGGAATGTTTTATATAAAATTGTGTTTTCTATTTAACTTATTTTACTAAGATTATTTTTTTAATTAACCTTTTTAAAAAAAAATCTCACGTACCCCCTGCAGTACCCCCTGCAGTACCCCCAGGGGTCTGCGTACCCCCATTTGAGAATCACTGCCCTACTGTCAAATGTCATGTTTTATGTTATTTGTAGACCCCAGGAAGATTAGCTGTTGTTATGCACTAGCTAATGGGGATCCTAATAAACTAAACTAAACTAGGGGCTCCGTACTATTCTCCTCCATCCACTGAATTTGAGCTAGAAGTGAGTGTGAAAAATTGTCTTGTGTTATTTCTCATCACCACAGGTGAGAACAAATATAGTTTAAGAGAAGTGCTAAATGAGTCACTCCTAGGGGGAATAAAGACAAGGAGGATGGCCAGTGTTTTAGAGTCACTGTTGAACAACACACCTCAAACCTCTCCTGCTCCAGCCTATGGTATTCATCCAGCTGAGACTCCAGGAAGCAAAGGTTCCTGAACTTCTCCACAAAGGTTTCATATTGCTTCTGCAGATCTTCCTCAATCTTTTCATATTCATCCATGAAGGCTGGCCTGAAAAAATTATTTATGTTTTAAAACAAGCAATTATAACGGTGTAGACACCGTCACTTTTCAATCAATGTGTTGTTAAAAAAAGACACAACAATACCATTTTAATTTAGCTATAGCACAACCTGAATGGCAAACATTTTGAGCAAAGAGTGCAAATAATGGCACTCAAAATAAAGGTTACACCCCCATTAACTCTATTTAATTTGCTTATAATCATTCCTGTCATTACGCCTGTTTGCTAACTGTCGGGTTATGAACTTACCTGACACTCTGCAGTGTCTGGAGCCTTTTCCGATTCCTCTCCAGCTCCTGGTTCCTTTTTTCTATCTTAGCGTCCAGACTGGTTTCATCAGAAACAACATTACTCAGCATGTCTTTGGTCTTCTCCACACTTTCCTGATTAATGAAAATAAGAGCATTGTGGCCGATTCAGTGCCATTTCCTTGGTAAAAACAGGTCCTTGTGTGAGTTTTAAAATGAGGATTGTCAGGATGAAGACTTACCAAAACTTCCTTGATGGCAGCTCTCAGGGCCTTTTCAGTCTCATTGATTTCTAGAGGTCTGGCGATAGCCGCAGTTCTCATTTCCTGTGGGAACATTAAGAAAGAAGACAGCATAGTAATATCCTGCATCACTTTAAAAAATGTAGTCCTTTTAAATAGACTGTGGAACAATTTGTATCAATACCAAAAGGAATGAAATAATGATCTTTAACATGTGTAATGCCTTTTCAGAAAAATATATCACTTTGTTGCTTGAAATGCACTGAAAACTAACAAGACAAATATGTCGCTGATGACGATGACCTAATGTTTTATTTATAAGAAAAATATATGCAAGAGGGGGTAAGACCAGAAAAGTTGTTTTTAAGCTTCTTCTTGCCCCTGTTGAACATGACAGAGACTATCTGAGAATTATTATTATTCTTTTTTTTTTTTTTTTTCTGTACTTTCTTATAATTATTAATTTGAGTGAGAAAAAAAAGGAAAAAAGAGAACATATATATATATATATATATAATATTGTTGTATGTTTTTGTTTCTGACATGTTCAATAAACTGACAAAAGAAAAAGAAAAAAAACACTATTTAAAATGTGGACTTCTAACTGTATCTCAGTCGAATGTAAAAAAGAAGAAGCCCCATCATTGTTTTCACTGTCACAGATCTCTTACCCTTAAGTCCACTTCTTTTCCCAGTAAATCATACAGAGATGCTCCTTTAGATGTGACTTCGGATGCCAACTGCCGAGCCGCTTTAAGATCTGAAATCTTAAGTGAAGAGAGGGTGAGGGCTTAACAGCAACGTAAGGTTTTCTCCTCAACCACCAATTTCATAAATTATATTTTTAAATCTGGAGGGAGACAGCAATCAGGAAGGGAATAGAAAGATGAAAAAACCCTATCTTACCACCGTTGTTTACAAAGAAAACGGAAAGATATTAAATAGCACAGTTTAAAGTCTTGACATGCATGTGGGTTAGATTTACTGGGACCGACTCGATATAGATGGTGTTCAAGTCAAGTTATACAAGAAAAATGTATAAAAATACGAGTTCAGGCCACAGTCTGCTAATTTCAACAATATATGGCATTTGCGCTCAACTTAAAGGTGGGGTAGGTAAGTTTGAGAAACCGGCTCGAGATACACTTTTTGTTATATTCCATGGAATGCGCTTAACATCCCGATAGCAATGAATATCTGAAGTGCTTTGACAAAAAATCCATAAAAAAAAAGTCATCTGTGGAAGCCGTAGTACTGTAAAAAGCACGACCAATCATTTTAGCCGGCCCGGCTAAAATAACTGGATGGCCTACCTGCCTGTCAGCCTTCCATCTGTGCACAAACTTATCTCGTCCCCTCATTGGTTGGAGGAGGGGCTCTGTAAGGAAGTGGCAGATTTTTTCCGGTTGTGTATTTTAAATTTCTAGCGCACTCGAGCTGGTTTCTCCAAAATTACCTACACCACCTTTAAATGTCACAAAGGTTTTATTGTTTATTAGAGCTGATAGCTTAGTTGTTAAGATAAAGAAACAGCTAAGGATAAAGCGACATAGCTTTAACATAAAAGAAGAGCAAATCTTACCCGTGAGCCGAGGTCGAACTTGAATTTGCTGTTCTCCTCCTCAGTTTGCTCTCCCAGGGCCATCTGTTTGGTCTTCATAGCGCTGTACAGCACTGAGGTGATCTTCAGCATCTCTTTCACTGCATAGCCATCAGCCTGATAGAGGCGTTTGGTGTTCAACTTGATGTGAGCCTTAGTTGCCTGCAACCATGTGAGACACTGGTTAAGACTGACTGACTGACAATCAACAGACCTTCAATAGCTAAGAGTAATCTGTTCATTCTGTATAAGCTTAAGAAAATAGCTCACCATAAACTGGGCCACCGCCTTGATGAAGAATATTCTGTCTGACTCTGTATCTACATCAGTAGGAATATCCATCTGAGGCTCATATCTATGTGAAATGAAAAAGGGATAGGGATAAAAAGAAAAAATCACAGTATTTCAATACAAAGTTTAGGCTGATCTAAGTGAAAACCAATATCCAATCTAAACCATGAACCAAACCTGTCCGATAGTCTTTCCAGTGTTAGTTAATGTTTTAACTACATTGTACTGAGATACATATTACAAATGACAACTTTACATTTTATTAACAGGAAATAGTGTGCAATCATGTACAGAAACAAATAATATTATTTCAAATAAAAAAGAAAATCTTGAAAAATGTAGAAGGTGTGTATTTTGAGCATACCTCTTTACAAGCCATATTATTATTTCAGCCACTAAAGTGAAATTTGGAGTTCTGAAGTTTTCCATGGAAATCAACCGCGGATAGCCCAAGGCCCTCGTCATTTCTGTGAAATCTGTCAAATGTCATGAAACTCCAATTAATAGTCACAAAACACATGTTTTTAGCTAAGAGATAATAATTATTTCCTACAGTCACTTACTTCTTAAGTCTCTAAATGACATTTTGACCTGCCAGCTCCTTCACAGCAGATGATGCTCTCGTTTCTCCCCTGCAACGAAGAGCAGAGGATGTGTTTATAGACAACCAAGGTGAGGACTGCACTCAGGACTGTCTCAGAGTCGATCGAGAAAACGTACATTCAATTGTAAATCCTGACTTCCATCGAAATGTTAAGGTGGTGGAAGCTAAACAAAAAGCATTATGATTGAACAGAATCCTTAAGGAGTTAACGTGTACAGGCATATCAATGTTAGATAGTGTATATTTCATTAGTAACAAAGCAACTGTGTGAATGTGTCCTCAGTTGAACTGCCCTATAGCGGGGTTGTAAACCCTCTATTAGGAATATTGTGGCTAGGTTGTAGCTACTTAGCAAAAAGCTAACGATCTGTGTCACCGCGGTGGTTAGCAGCACGTCAGCCGGAAACAAGAGACACTTTTTCTGAACAGCCTGGTTGACAGGCTAACAAACTTAGCATAATGTTATATTTTTTAGAATTCGAATAATGTTTGTTACCTGTCGCTGTAGCTAGCTGTTCATTCGCCCCAACTATAGATGGTCTCTATGGAAACCGACCAACGGAAGCTCAACGCGTTCAAAAAGACTAGCGAGGACCTTTTTATTATAGGTCCTCAGGTACATTTCAATTCATACGATTATATGGGTATATTTATGGATGGTTTAACGGACTTTAATTGACCATTTATTTTTTATTTAATTTTGCAAAAAAAAATTGCATTGGGTGCACTGAGCTGTGTTGTACTTGTGGGTTTTCAGTTGTTGTAAAGTGTGTTGTAAGCTTTATATATACAGTCTATGGTTGTAAGCTATGGTTGTAAGTAGTCTCTTCCAAAGTAGCTAAACATAACAAGTCAACATAACACTGATCAAAAAATAAACGTAGATTAGCTTAATCGTAATTTTGAGGATGCATGATTTACAAATGTATTGCTTTTTGTTGACATTGTGGTATCGCTACATTTGACTGAGTAAATGAATACTTTACTGCAACTTTCTTCCACTGGCTGAAGTGTGCATTACGGATGGCCGCCGGGGGGCGACACATCCCAGTCTGCGCTACAGAAGCCTTTCATTTCAATGGGCTGCACTCCTGACGCAGAGCATGATGGAGCAAACTGGTGAGCCATCTCACAACAACAACACTGGAAATGAACCTCCTGCTGCCTGCGGCCTCCACAGTAAACGCCTTAAAGAGCTGGAGAATGCCGCCCTGCAAACCACTTTAATATCACGGATGGAGACTGAATCTGGGGCGGACTCCGGGGGCTGGACGGAGCAGCAGTCCGGGGAGGGCGAGCAGTCGGACGGCTTGTCCTTGAACCACCGGGCGGCCCCTCCGCAGTTCGGCGCCGACACCGAGGCGGAGGAAGCGGAGTCGGGGGGGAAATGACGACGAGGAGCGGGTCGAAGAAGAAAGGACCCTGACTGACCATTTAAACAAAAGGCTGCTTTCCTCGTTTCTGGAGAAGCTTAACGAAAGGGACCTGGCACTTCCCGGTGTTCAGCGTCTGGACTGTGCGGTAGCGGACGAGGACTCGAACAGGGCCGCAGAGGAGTGGTGAAGAACCGGGCAGAAGACAAGCAGAGAAACATGGAGATGTTTGAGGGATTCAGGACCGATGTGCACTGAAGCACAATCCCACAACAAGAATGATAGACTTTCATTTTGGCGTACCAGTTTATTCTGAAAGAAGGAGTGTCTGGAAATGTTATGCTTACTTTTGTATAGTGAGAATGGGTGAAAGATAAAAGAAAATGCAATAAATTAACGTCATGCGATATGAAGTGCTTTTGTAATTATTGTCGACATGTATCTGTTAAGGAACGTTTCCATCTTTTCATCACCAACAATATGTATTACTGCTTAGAAAGGAAATTAATAAAATACAAATAATGTAAATATATCAGTTGGAAATACACTGTCATAAGACTAAATTACTCTCTACCTATTTTGGACAGTAACCCCCATTTAAAAAAAAGCATTATTAAAAAGTTATTCTAATCATATATCAGTGGAATGTTAATTATGCAGTAAAAACCATGACACACTTCTCAAATAATATACATATTTAGATTAAAGTCAATAAAACAATCTTGCTATAAAAACCCTTCTTGGATTTAGGAGATTTTTGAACTAACTATATGTTATAATATTTTATATTTGTTGAAAGCATGAATGCTTGGATTAATGATGGCTTTACTGTCTGCATTAAAGAAAAGAAAACAAGAACATGACACAGTTCAAGAGAAGGAAAGATTTAAACAACAGAAATCCGCATAAGACAGACAGGACATTGTGTCATACATACTGTGTATATATATTAAGACGTATAAGATGTTATATATATATATAATATCTTATACGTCTTAATAAACTTCAGTATCTTTGTGTACCGGTATGCATATTCTGTTCATTCGTAAAGATGTTCTGCTAGAAACTATGTACTGGCAGAATGGAGTTATCGCATCACGCATATGTTGCCAATTGGACCAGGATTAGCTCCAAACTACCTAACCTCCCCTTCAAATCCGATTTCCAATGAGCACAGAAACTTTACACTTTCAGTAAATGAATGTGAAAAAGGCCTTGTGACAAATGCTGCACAGTGAATCTCAAACATCAACAGGAAAGAAAACACCCTTTTGAGGTGAAAGGGACTTTAAAGATGAGTAGAAAATAGCTGGTATCATTGGCAGAGAGTCATAAAGCCAATCTGGTTTACTACTATATAGTTGAGCTGAAGGAAACCTTTTTTTATTTACAATGTTCTGTCACAAAAACATTTTACAACAGAAGAAAGTCTTTCATGTAACCCCAGGACGTAGTAAAGTTGTTCACATCAGTCTGTGGTTGCAACAGCGCCTTACAAAGTAAATCGGCTTATATCATAGACAATGATGGTGCTAGTTTGCAGTGGACTGAGTAATGATCTATGAAGTAGTTGGCTTTTTTAAGATCTTATTTTAAATCTTTATATATAGCTTTACACATTTTTTTATTGTTGAAAGCCATAACAGGTAGGAACTTTGATGTAGTGCAAGGTCAAGAGTCATACGTGTTAATTTAAAAATAAAACATGTCCCTTTACTCGCCATTTAAGAGGAAACCTTTGCATTATGCATAACATGAAAAAACAATTCATCTAAACCTGAAACAATAGTTGAAATAATTATATTGCAGACATACACAGTTTACGCCAGGCCACCTGCTACATTAACACTCATTGAAGTGCAGGTGTGCATTGCTAAAGATATGGAACATGTCACAATGAAAGTCTTGATAAAAAACCTTTCAACATTTGAGGAATTCAAATAACCCCTGGGGGAGGTGCTTTTACACCTTTTACCTTTCTTGACTCAATAATAAAGGATGTTGTTATTCAATCCCATTTTAGGGAACATCTTTTTTATAACAATATTTTTAATTAAAAAAGCTCCAAATGTTGGGCTGACATAAGAAGTCTGAAGAGTTTAGCGTTAAATTGAATGTTGGTCAATTACTGGTATACCAAAAGCTTTCATTAGAAATGTGGAATAAAACAGTGTTAAGTTCTCCAACAACTAAACTCTATGAAGTGAAATCTTATTCCCAACATCTGTTTGTCCTTCTTCTTTTTCATATGCTTTGTCTTCATGCAATTCCCTCAGAGGCACAAGCTGTGGTGTATCTCTCTGCAAGAAAGACCAAAATTCTGGATTTCAAAACAGTGAGAAACAAAAAGCTAATGGACAATAAGTTACTCTGACACACACACACACACACACACACACACACACACACACACACACACACACACACACACACACACACACACACACACACACACACCACACACACACACACACACACACACACACACACACACACACACACACACCACACACACACACACACACACACACACACACACACACACACACACACACACACACACACACACACACACACACACACACACACACACACACACACCACACACACACACACACACACAAACACACACACACACACACACACACACACACACAATAATAATATCCTATATTGATTTTAAACCGTTTTGGGCATAGGTGCATATTTAAGTAATAATGTATTAATTAATTACTTTACCTTGTTATTGAGATTCGGCTGACACCTATCCCAGCATCCATTGTGCAGAAGACAGGGGAACCTTCTGGACATTTTTCCAGGCTTTAAACAAACAAAACCCACATTTATTGTCTGTCCAAAATCTATTTTACAATAATTTAGGTTTAAGAGTATTGGCAGTGTTTCATTTTGTTGTGCAAACTACAACAAATATATAAAACTTTGGAAGAGGATGAAAATCATAGAGAACATTTTAACCCAACAGGTAAAAGCCCTGTGTTACCTTTCAACAAATAAAATAAAAATCATATATCATAAAGAAAGTCTTCTGTATTCTTACATTTCTACATTATATAGGTGCATCTACACAAATAAAACTAATGGAACCAAAGTGATAAGCAAATGTTGTGGTACTTACTCTGCGCTCTGATGGGACATCTACTTGCTTTTTTTTCAGATCCCACCATAACAAACCTTCTTTAATATTATTCCTCTTTGTTGGTCCTGTGTGTAAAGAAAAACAACAATGTTATACAATTCACAAATTGCTTTACAAGTTAAAATATTTACAGTTGCTACAAAAATAAGGAAAATTAAGAGAAATAGGTTTATATGAAGCAGCTGAAATAAATACCACACAAATAAACTGCAAATATAACAGGTGATAAAGCAGACCAATGGCAACCAAAAAAAACAACTCTAGAATTTAAAACGAATAAAATGCAAAATATTTGGAAATGCATTTAAAATACTAAGATGTTGATACTTAGAAAAGCAATTTTAAATATGTAATGACAATACAATTAACATTGTTATTTAATCCAATTATAAAGCACAAACAACAAGAGAGTTTAATTGAATCTTTCTCTAATACGGTATCACAAAAAGGTGGAGCTTTGATATAACAGCAACTTTTGTTGGGTGGCATTGAAGGTAAATCTGATACTATATTATGATAATGTGTAATTTATCAAAACAGTCATTCTGGATCATGTGTCATTGTGTATCAGCAGTTTTTACTTTTGCCTTTATTTCATACCTGTTGCATAGCTCACTATCAGCCCAGCTAGCACGACTGAACTCGTCGCCATGGCACCGAAGTAGAGGTAGGACATAGAGTAGAAGTTTAGCAGGCCCCTAGTTTTTAAAAAGAAAAAGGACTGAGTAAAAATGTGTTTACATGCATCTAGTACTATGACCGGGATTTTTATTTACTGCGCTACACCCAATCGAACATTAAAGGTAGGGTAAGTAGTTCACTTCAGAAACACTTTTTGTTATATTCCATGGAATGTTCTTAACATCCCGATAGCAATGAATACATTAAATGCCTTGACAATAAATACATGAAAAAAATCCATCTGTGAAAGCCGTGTTGCTGTAAAAAGCACGACCAATCATCTGAGCCGGCCCGGCTAAAATAACTGGATGGCCTACCTGCCTGTCAGCCTTCCATCTGTGCACAAACTTATCTCGTGCCCTCATTGGTCATGTGCGCGTTTGTGTGTGTTGGAGGAGGGGCTCTGTGAGGAAGTCTGAAGGAAGGGGCAGATTTTTTCCGGTTGTGTACTTTCAAATTCTAGCGCACTCGAGCTGGTTTCTCCATTCTTACCTACCCTACCGTTAAGGAATGTATTTATTCATACATTTGTATTTTTATTACGTTTTGTACAAAACATTTTAATAATTCCTGCTGCAAACAATTATTTGCTTCCTGACTGTATTCAGAAGTTGTTTGAAATGAGAAAGCGTACGTATGAATATTGGAGAAAACTCACATTACAAAAATAGAATGATGAAGGAGATACACAAAGTGTATCTTGACACACTGGAATTTGCTGTGCTACACACTATATGCTGAGAGTCTGTCTAAACAATAGGGAGACACAAAATGACTCTGAAAAGTGGCTAAAAGTACGAAACATGATACAATACTACTTCTACTACTGTTACTTATATTGCTTTCTCCATCTTAAAACAAACATGGGAAAAACAGTTGTGTTTCAGTGCAGGCCTGTTGGACTCACTGACCCTGGGTCATCGGTGTGAAGCGGGGTGGAGATGGAGAGTTGGTCCTGGTGAGTGCTGCTGTTCAGGGTGACGTTGAGTTCACACTCGCCTGTGTAGCTGGGCAGGACCCCCATGGTCTCCTCACTGGGTGGGTAAAGAGTTGAACCAACAGCCAGCCACAGAGAGACACAGTATCCAACAAAGATTCCTGAGAATGCTCCCTGAAAGAACAAGTATGACTTTTAACAGAAGAGGGGGTACTTCTATTAAAAAGTGATCTCACATCACTTTGGTAAAAAAGAAAAACACACCCAATGTAAAATCATTCTACTCAGTAAACCGTATGGCAGTAAAGCATGAGATAAGACAATATTTTACTGGTGGTAGTTATACAGCAGCTAAAGGTGATTCAAAACTTAAGATTTAACAAGGGATATTGAACATCAAACCCTTCCTTGATAGATTGAGGCACTGCTCAGCTTTCTCATGCAATGTCTACATGACAAAAATGTGCCAGAAGTGTTTTTTATAAAAGGCAAGGCAAGGCAAGGCAAGTTTATTTATATAGTAGTCAGAGTTGCAGCGGACCTGCAGGTTTCTGGGAGTTTGTTCCAGATATTTGGAGCATAATAACTGAACGCTGCTTCTCCATGTTTAGTTCTGACTCTGGGGACAGAAAGCTGACCAGTCCCTGAAGACCTGAAAGATCTGGATGGTTCATAATTTAAATAAAACAGAAGTTGTGCAGTAATAACACAAAGAGAAGGAATTTATGTAACTGTTTCTCTTTTTTTTTTATAATGAATACACTTCCCTCTGGCCACTGCTGCATTCATTTCTTTTAAGGAATCCCAGTTTGTAACTTATATTTGTGGCTCTACCAGGTGCAACAAGGTAGTGATATTGTAGTTACAACTTGGCAAAGCGGTATGAGGCAGCATCTTGCTAAGGTCGATTTGAAGATGTTGCTCTGACAGAAATACAATTTCTTTAAATGTTCTGTTATATTGTGCACACATCTTTCTGTCTGAGAAAAAAGATAACCAACCTTTACACACCTTTTAGGACATCTGTCTAAAGTTACTCTAAAGCCAAGGGCTTTAACTACATATTTAAGATGTGTTAATTTGTACATTGTTTTGTTTCTTCTAAATAACAAACTCAGAAGAATTACTGTGCACATTAAAGGAAAAATCAAGCAACTTACCAGCCTGTTTGTTGCTGGGAAAAACATTCCCAAAATGAATACACCCAGTAATGGACCGCTGACCACCCCCATTACTGTGAACGATCCCTGTACAGAGAAGATAAAAAGAGTTCTAGACTTTATTACAGAGCACAAATTAAATTGTATACTCTGTAGAATCGTATAGAACTGTTGTTCAGTTCCTGATAAAGTCATGTATAGGTCATCATGAGACAGGCCCGGACTGGCCATCGGGAGGACCGGGAGGTTTCCCGATGGCCTGGTCTGCTAAGTGGCCTGCTGGCCTGAGGATTTTTTTTGTATGTATGTATTGTGAACGCAACGCTGCGCAAATGTGGGTCTGACTCTGCCTCACAGAGGGTGACTGGCTGTCTACATGATGTGGCCTGTCGACATGGCCACTTTCATACAGATCATACACTAATGTTCCTCGATTGGTCTCTGTGTGTCATTCAAGCTCGGGAGTGTATGTGTGGCGCGAGCGAGCGAGAGAGAAAGCGCGTGCAATGTTGTTGTTAGCATCTGGTGCTAGCTAGCTGCGCTAATGGATATAATGAGCTGTCAACAAGGTGGAGGAGAGTCCTCTCCTGTCAGACTGAGAGACTGATAACTACAGCTCAGGTGAGGTAAAGGACTCTCTAAGTGTTTAGATAGTTAACTTAGTCTAAGTTCTCTGTGGGTCTCAAACGGTTTGGTCACCATTTATGTTAACACATATTTCCATTTGAGGGGGTAGTGATTAGTAAAATATGCATGAATAATAAAAAAAAATGTTAACTAGGTGAAAAAAGGTAAGATAAACTTTTAAAACTTGTTGAGAGCTAAAACTAGTCTTTGCTGCTGCCTCAAAGAGGAGCAGGGGGGAGACGGGTGAGGCTGGTTCAGGAGCCCAGACACACTCACAACTATAAATGAACCAAAAACAAATAAATAAACAAGTTTCAATGTTTTTTCATATTGGATATGGTATGTTATTGGTTATGGCCATGTTCTTATGATTTTATGAGTATTTAAACACAGTTCTGTTTCATATGGGTGTAGTCTCTTTATTTCCCCCTCAAAATGCACCAGATTGATGCATTTAAGTCCAACATGTAAAACAATATCTTACCGGGGGAGCATGCCCCCGGACCCCCCTAGAGGATTTGAGGTGCACCTCCACTTAAAATATGTTCACATGGATAGGTTCCTAAATAGATTAGCAAACTTTTTTTTAAATAGTAACCCATGTCCATATGTTTATTCTGGGGTAGTAGATTTAAAGTTTAGGGCTATCACTATGGGCAGCAACGCTGTAAATATTGACAAATAAATCCAGGAAAATGGCACAAAAGAAAACTTGTAGTGGCCTGGCTGGGTGTATAATTCCCGGCCTGACTTATTGTCCCAGTCCGGCCCTGTCATGAGATAAAGTAATCTTTAGATAGAGTACCTGAAGAACTCCCAAGTCCAGGAGGGAGGAGAGAGCAGCTACCATGATACAACCGACTCCGTACAGAAGAGCTTAGAGAGAAGATATTAATTATACAACAAACAAAAATGGTATTATCTAATACGTGGTCAATGTGAAATATGAATTGTGATGAAATAATGAAAAAATAAGACTTGTATCCAAAAAAAAATTCCAGCAAATGGATAGAAAGTCAATTAGGGGAATGTTTTTCGGTGAGCTTAAACTGACACAGTCCTCTGGAAATGAGTATCAATTTCTTCTGGGTCATGTGGACCAGACGAGGTCGCAGCAGATCCTCCATTGTTACTGCAGCCATTGCATTGATACTTGTGGAAGCCGTGCTGTAAAAAGGCATGTGACTAGTTATCCCACATCAGCATCAACATACTATTACTTGTTTAGATTGAAGATTGAATACCTCAGAGTCCCGCTGTATGCACAGGAAAGGAAAATACCTGGAAATCCAGGGTGATTTTTGAATATGTCCAGCACGAAGTACGGCATGTACTTTATGAGATGAGAGATAAAGAGAAACAAGGAAAAATGAATTTCTGCCTTAGAACATTTTTATTATTTCCAGTCATTTCATAGTATATGATCAAATTCATACTGTAAATGAAATAATGTCTCACTGTCTTGAGGCGTTAACAAGATCATTTTTACATCCCGTTGCAAATTTACAAACAGCTTTCACCGCTGTTTGATCTGAATTCAAGCATCGGTGTGGTGAACAGCCAAAGTAAACATTTTACATTTTAGAGGTACAGATTCTCTTTGAACAACTTTAAAGACCAGGTATTAATTATACGCTAAACAGCATCATGCTTTGGTCAGCATCAATATGAGTGTCTTGAGTACCAGATCAGGGGCAGAGATCCTCCCAGACTTCAGTGGATCACAGTTAATGTAATAGGCAAACATGACGATGCCGCAGGTGGCTGCACTGCTCACAATGAGGCACAGACCCACTTGGTTCACAAACAGCGCCCTGCAATCAAAAAGCAAATTTCATTACCAGACTTCTATTATTTACTCACTTGTGTGGACTTTAGATTTGGCCCTTGAGTATGGGCACGTCACTGTAGGTCCGTACGCCTGTACTGGAGTACCAATAATGACGTTCAAGAACGGCCTCAAGTGTATGATTGCGATTCTATTACACAAACTATCATTGTAATCAACAATATCGTAAAAATAATTTCATAATGTGGGCTAATTTGCTCCCAAACCTACGCTTTCTGCTTGAGTTAATCTCCGTCAGAAAGTAGTTCCTAGAAAGTAGTTCCCATGGTAACGATAGCTGATCAATCGAACACTCCTGCTACCCCGCTTACAGTTATTGATATAATTATAGTAAATAATATATTATTAACCAATTTAATGAAAACAATTTATTGAAAACAATTCTTGAATTAGGCTATTTAAATATCTGAGTAATCACTGTGTGGGATTAGCGGAACAAATCAAATCAGGCTGTTCATGGTGCTGAAACATTTTGGGTTCAGAATGAAGGTGGATGTTCATGCTGCCATTAAAAGTGCAATTCTTGAAACAGCTCTCCATGCCAGACTTTTTTGCAGGTGGTGCTGTGGTGTTCACGGGTAGGACTACGTTATAGGAAGAGCTTTCCTCCAATGGCCGTTTCATGGCGTGTCCCGGACCGGGCAAAAAGCGCGTTGCTCCACATCTTTCTGTTGTCTAGCGATGGAGCCCAGTAGCTGCGAAGCGATGACTCGTTTTTATGTCCGCTAACAGACATGATTTCTCTGGCCTCCAACCCTGCCTCCGCCAGCCACTGTATGCAGGTGCTTCTGACATTTTGTAGCTACCGATTTCCAACGAGAGACAATGTATAACAGTGTAACAGCTGTGTGTCGCTAAACGTCGCTATGGAAACCACACGATGTAGGCTCATGGAAGTAGTTTCGGTAGGCTAGTGGCGTGTGTAGGCCACTGGATACTTTGTGATTAGGCACGTTCTATTTGATCGTTGTTTGATCGTGGAATCAAACACGCCTATTGACCATTCAGAGAGCTTGCTCAAACCTATGTGTTATAGAATTGATGTTAAAGTTGTGGTAAAGTAAAGTTCAGGTTATTACTGTATACGTGCAGGTTATAGTCTACTATTATAGTGCACTTTGTGAATCTTGTTTGCAGAGCACATGCTCATATTTTTCACAAATGTTTTCCTCCATTTACAGAATGAACGTTACATTTTTCTATGCCTCTTCAAGGAAGAAGAGGGTAGAGCTGGCACTACCAGTTGATGTAAGTGAGGATGAGTTAGAGATTAGTAGCAATGAAGACGAGCTGCAAGCACATTTACAAGGGGAATATGAGAGGGATGAGAACTATGAGCCTGAGAACGAGGATGGGGATGAGAATGAGGATCAGGAGGAGGATCAGGATGAGGATCAGGAGGAGGATGAGGATCAGGATGAGGATATGGATCAGGATGAGGACAGCGAGGGTGAAAGTGCAGTAACAGGTATTACCAGTATAAGATAGGGTATAAGGTGCATTGATAATTATTTTATTATCTTGTTATTTTCATAGCATGCTTAGGACATTTGTTTGTATTTCAGTTCCTCTTCAACCAACACCAAAAAGGGCCAATAGACTTGAGTGGAAAAATTGCAGGAACATCCTTCCAGTCCCAAAATGGAAAGGCAGTCTTCCAAAAGCCACAGAAAGGAAGTCCCCCATTGAATACTTCAGGGACGACCTGCTAACAAAAACCTGCATTAAAAATATGGTGGACCAGACAAATCTTTATGCTGTGCAATGTGATCCAGGAAAGCCACTAAATGTCACCTGCTATGAAATTGAGCAGTTTATTGGCATCTGTCTATATATGGGCTGCCAGGATCTCGTATGTATTGGAATTCAACAACAAGGGTGGACTGTGTGGCCGATACCATGATGATGCAGACAACACCCAGCTAATTCCTCGTGGAGAGCCTGGTCATGACCAGCTTCACAAGGTGCGTCCTCTTCTGACATCTCTTCTTGAAAGCTTCCAAGCAATTCCGATGGATGAGAGGCTCTGTGTTGACGAGCAAATCGTACAATTTAAGGGGAAAAGTGGCCTGAAGCAGTACAACCCCAGAAAACCAAAGCGCTGGGGCTACAAAATATATGTAACCCCCAGTTATATAGTAACGGGATCGCCTACAACTTCCAAGTGCACACAGGCCCAATCTTTCCAATGGATGGCATGCCAGATATTGGGGCTAGTGGCAACAATGTTCTGTGACTTGCGAGCATCATCCCAGGCAACCAATCCCACAAGCTGTTCTTTGATAACTGGTTTACCAGTGTGGATCTCCAGACCATTCTCCAAAAGAGAAAAATCCACTGTGTTGGAACAGTAAGGCACAATCGTCTGGCAGGGTGGAGCTTCTCCGATGATAAAGTTATGAAGAAGAAAGGCAGGGGAACCTTTGAAGAGAAAGCCACAAGCTATGACGGAGTCCAACTCAGGGCAGTGAAATGGCATGACAATCGCGCTGTCCATCTCCTCTCAACCTTTGCCTCAGCCAACCCAACGATCTCTGTGCAAAGATGGGATAAGAAAAAGAAAGAAACAGTGCAGGTTACCTGCCCGAGTGTCGTGCATGCATACAATAAGAGTATGGGAGGAGTGGATCCTCTAGACTCACTGATTGCTCTCTACAGAACAAAGATCAGGTCAAGGAAGTGGTATCACAAGATCGTGTTCCACATGATGAATTTCACTCTAGTGAATGCGTGGCTCTTGTACCGCAGGGACTGCAAGGACTGTGGCATCTCCAAGAAAGAAGTGTCCAGCCTACTTAAATTCAAAGCTGAAGTTGCAAGTTGCCTTTGCAACGAGAGGAAAGTGACCTGGCTGAGAAGAAGCGCAGAGGTTCTGCCTCATCAGTGCCATCAACACCTGTGCGTCAAGACCACACTGACCATTGGCCTGTGTGGGTGGAGAAAAAGGGCCGGTGCAAATACCTTGGCTGTAAGGGTATAATGAAAGTGCAGTGTTCAAAGTGTGTCACGTACCTGTGCTTCACTACTGACTGCTTCATGAACTTCCACAAGCAGTGAGCTTATTGTGTTAAATGGCAAAATAAAGTTTGATGAAAGATGCCCAGACTCTTCGCGTATTTATTACTAAAGGTTGTTTCAACATTCAGGCAACATTCAGACATGTAATCTTGTTGAATTATTAAAAATAACAATTTTCATATTTTAATTGGCATGTAATTTCACCTGTTGAGGTTATTTAGTATTTCCCATGTGTTTTTAAATAAATGTTGTTAAAATTTGAAACAATAACTCTCTTTTACCATTACTTACCATTACGGTACAGTGTTGCCTCAAGGCAACGCACCCCCAAAAGTACCCCCAAATAATTATTTATTGAAAAATTCTTTAGATTATGTTTATTTGGTCTATTCTATGACAAAAAAACACTCCAAACATTTTTTTCCCAAATGGCATCATAGTGTGTACCATCCTCCCACTCGGAGTGAATATTATATATTTTGGGCTTTTTTGCTTCTGCCATAATTTCGGTTTTGTGTGTGTGCGGACTGTCACTCTTGTTGACACGGACAACGTCAGCGTAATAGTGCCCACTGCCCACCAGCCACGCCCCGACACATGGGGTCACGCCGGCCAATCACAAAGCTTTGATGCGTTCAAGTGCATTATTCTGGCACAGGAAGATTATGTTATAGGACATTAACGATAAAACAGAATATTGTTGTTCTATTTTTAGACACATCTCGCGATCAACTGGGAATCTCCCGGTCGATCACGATTGACTGGTTGGACACCCCTGGTTTACATGCATACAAACCTTCATAACACACAAGGGGACGGGTAATAACCGGAAAATCATGACATGGGACCATTAAAGTACAACAGAATATAACACAAACATTTTTTTCATTGACATTTCTGTCAAATGCTTCTAAAAACAATTTTCACATGAAGCTAATTGGAAGTTTTGCTTTCTATCCAGGCACATTGGTAACTGTTTTTGTCTGTAGTTGTGTATCATTTACTATCTGGTGAAGTGGTGAACTAATAAAAAAGTTCAGACAGAGTAAAAAAACAAACATTACAATATAACTTTTCTTGCAATATATATTGCAATATGAAAAATCACAATAATAATTAAAGCTGCAAGCAGCGTTGAGCGGGTCCTCGACGCTCCGCAGGCTGTTGTCCGCACGTCGACGTTTGTGTCTAGGTGTCTCGAGGACTCGGCCGTTGGCAAATGTGGGAAGTTTCAGGCCGATCGGACAATGTCTTTGAGTTACAGCAGTAACACAAACGTTGTGTTTGATGGCGGGTGATCTGTCGCCATGGCAACGACATTTGATGACACCCCATAATATGCTTAGATGTGTTGAGGGCTGCATCATTATCAAACCTGTGAAGTTGTGTGCCGTTTGGAGCCTGTTAACTGGAGTTATGAGGTCTACATGCACATGCAGGTCTACCTGCATGTGCCATTCGACCTCTGCAGCTCATCCAGAATGCAGCGGTTCGTCTGGTCTTCAACCTTCCAAAATTTTCCCACACCACTCCGCTCCTTCGCTCCCTTCACTGGCTCCCGGTAACTGCTAGAATCCACTTCAAGACACTAGTACTTGCATACCATGCTGCGAATGGATCTGGCCCTTCCTACATCCAGGACATGGTTAAACTGTACACCCCAGCGCGTGCACTCCGCTCTGCATCAGCCAAACGACTCGCTGCACCCTCGCTGCGAGGTGGACCCAAGTTCCCATCAGCAAAAACACGTGGGTTTGCTATCCTGGCTCCAAGATGGTGGAATGAGCTCCCCATTGACATCAGGACGGCAGAAAGCCTGCACATCTTCCGGCGCAGACTGAAAACTCATCTCTTTCTACTCCACTTCGAGCGATATAATTACTAACAAAGCACTTATATACTAACATAGGACTGGCTTATCTATAGCCAGCTGACAAAGCACTTATATACTAACATAGGACTGGCTTATCTATAGCCAGCTGAGTAGCACTTGAAATGTTTGGCTCTATGATACCTGCTGTACTTATATGATTCTGTTTTTCTTCTGGGCTGTGTCTTCCTGGTCGTATGTACTTATTGTAAGTCGCTTTGGACAAAAGCGTCAGCTAAATGTAATGTAATGTAAAAAAATCGTGTTTCACGGCGATCATTTTGCAACATCCATCCATCCATCCATCTTCTTCCGCTTATCCGTGGTCGGGTCGCGGGGGTAGCAGTTCCAGCAGAGAGCCCCAAACTTCCTTTTCCCTGGCGACATCAACCAGCTCTGACTGGGGGATCCCAAGGCGCTCCCAGGCCAGCGAAGAGATATAATCCCTCCACCTGGTCCTAGGTCTACCCCTTGGTCTCTTCCCAGCTGGACGTGCCTGGAACACCTCCCTAGGGAGGCGCCCAGGTGGCATCCTAACTAGGTGCTCCTCCTTACCATGGCAACGGCATATGATGACATCCCATAATTGACATAGAGCTGTTGAGAGCCGGACCATCAATGATAGTCTGAAGTCTGGTGCTCTTTGGACGATTTTCCATTGAATTACGACAACACCAGGTTTTTTTGGCGAGGGATGCGTTACCATGGCAACGGCATATGATGACATCCCATAATTGGCGTAGAGCTGTTGAGGGCCGGACCATCAATGATAGTCTGAAGTCTGGTGCTGTTTGGACGATTTTCCATTGAATTACAACAACATGGTATTTTTCGGAGAAGGATGCGTTTCCATGGCAACGGGATATGATGACATCCCATAATTTGCGTAGAGCTGTTGAGGGCCGGACCATTAGCCATCATCAGAAGTCTGGTGCCGTTTGGACGATTTTCCATTGAATTAGAACAACACCGTGTTTCACGGCGAAGGATCTGTCGCCATGGCAACGGCATATGATGACATCCCCTAATTGACATAGAGCTGTTGAGGGCCGGACCATTAATGATAGTCTGAAGTCTGGTGCAGTTTGGACGATTTTCCATTGAATTAGGACAACACCGTGTTTCACGGCGAGGGATCTGTCGCCATGGCAACGGCATATGATGACATCCCCTAATTGAATTTCGAGTCGTACGGATAAAGTCCCTAGGAGAAGATAGATTTTGTACGGAGGACCGACACCAAATTCAAAATGGCCGACTTCCTGTACGTTATTTTATACCCCTCCAAGAGGCTTTTTGGTTCGTCTCCGCACCCTAGATATGCGTAGTAAGTTTAGTTCGTTTAGGTGAAAGTTAAAGTGGGGGGAGTTTCCGTTAAAAACGGAAGTGGGCGTGGCCTACGCAATTTTTGACATAAAGTTCCGGAACCAATTACACATCGCAATTTTCACCACTTCTGACGCACGTGCAAAATTTGGTGAGTTTTCACATATGTTGCGGGAGTCAAAAGTGCGCGCAATGTTCTAAAATAATAATAATAATTAAAACTGCGGTCGCACTTGTGCGCGCAGTGATGAGCGGGCCCTCGCGTCCGTGCGCCTGTCGGGGAGGGCAGCCGGTCGTCCCGGCGTCAAGCAGACGCGCGCGAGTCCTGGGAAATGAGCCGTTTCTCATTTCTATAATTTTCGCGTCCCAGACTCCCAGGTCCTCCGGCAGCGACCCGGAAACGGATGTCGGATGTCTCGAAGGAAAACAAATTTCTCTAAAGGCTCGTGGAGGATCGATTATCGAGGAGGCTGTCTGGAGGAGTCGTAACCGAGGATACACTGATTTAGAGGAGAGAGGAGTGTCTCTAGAGGAGCTATAACCGAGGGTACACTGAAGTATTCTCCTGAGACGATTTCATCCAACAGTGATGTTTAAAAGAGGTGTGACGCATGGCTGGACTTCTGTCAACGAAGCACAGCTCTGCAAACTGTTCCCGTTGTGATTATAAGTTATTTGAGATGATCAAATGTGCATCAGACTTTCTGCCCTTTACCGTTTGTTTACTCACTAATCACATGTCCCCTGGATGTTAGGCTATTTTTTTTTCAATACAAATGCTTTCATTGTAACGCGATGTTTACAGTGAGAACAGAACAGTGTGTATAATATATATCGCTCAATAATAAATGTAACAGGCCTACATTTCACAGTTTATTTGTAGGCTTTAGGAGATATCTAGAAATAAACAGTAGGGTAGGGAGTGTATAGGTGTCTGTTGTAATGAATATCCGCAAGAAAAGGGCATTGTTGGAATAAACAGTAGGTGTGTGTGTGTGTGTGTGTGTGTGTGTGTGTGTGTGTGTGTGTGTGTGTGTGTGTGTGTGTGTGTGTGTGTGTGTGTGTGTGTGTGTGTGTGTGTGTGTGTGTTGTGTGTGTGTTGTGTGTGTGTGTGTGTGTGTGTGTGTGTGTGTTGTGTGAGAGTTGATGTGCCAGGCAGACAGGCAGGTCTCAGTAGGTTATCTGACATATAATTGGTCAAAAATGGTACATTCTCCGTTAGCCTACGAGCTCCCCGTTTAAGCGAAGGACTATTCCTTGGCAATGTAGCATGACATTGGATATGCGCTGAAGTGAACTATAAAAAACTATACGTGAGTAGTTTGGAGTTATTTGGAGTAATTTGTGACATGTAAATCGTCAAACATGGAAAGTTCTCCGTTCGCTTACGAAGTCCTCGTTTGAGCGATCGACTATTCCTTCACAATTTAGCATCAAACTGGATATGGGCGGAACTTGTCCTGGATTGGAATTTTTCCGATCATTCCCCTAGGAGGAGTCGGCAGAAATGTGCTTAAAATGGCTGAAAAACGCACATATTTCCAAATGGGCAACTTTCTGGGGGGCGGGGCTAATGGAAGGCAATTTGAAATATGTGTGCAATCATAATAGCAATATGTATACAGCGTTTCGTGAATATCGGAAAAACTATATGCGAGCAGTTTGAAGCAATTTGCGCCATGTAAATCGTCAAAAATGGTGTATTCGCTGTTAGCTTACGACCTCCACGAGTGATTTTTCAAAAATGTGCTCCGCAATTAATTATCATATTGGATAGGGGCTGAACTTGTCCTGCATTGGAATTTTTCCGATCATTCCCCTAGGAGGAGTTTGCAAGAATGTGCTGAAAATGCATGAAAAACGCACATCTTTCAAAATGGCCGACTTCCTGGGGGGCAAAGCTAATGGAAGGTAATTTGAAATATGTGTGCAATCATAATAGCAATAGTTATACAGCGTTTCGTGAATATCGGAATAACTATATCCGAGTAGTTTGGAGTAATTTGCGACATGTAAATCGTCAAAAATGGTGTATTCACTGTTAGCTTACGACCTCCACGATTGAGCTATCAAAAATGTTCTTCTCAATTAAGTATCATATTTGATAGGGGCTGAACCTGTCCTGGATTGGAATTTTTCCGATCATTCCCCTAGGAAGAATTCGCAAGAATGTGCTTAAAATGGCTGAAAAACGCACATTTTTCAAAATCGCCGACTTCCTGGTGGGCGGGGCTAATGGAATCAATGTACACATATGTCCGCAATTCCATGAGGAATGTCTGTGCCAACATTCGTGAAGTTCTGAGAAACTATATGTGACTACCACACAATAGGGGGCGCTAGTGAGCAGTTTCTTTTTTAAATTACGTTTTTTTTTACATTCTCGAAAAGGTCGTGGGCTGTGATGCGTGTCCCAAGTTTTGCGTACCGAAACACATTTTAGCACATCGTCATAAAAAAAAAGTACAGGCCACGCCTACATTTGTCATTCGTTGTGACACTTTAAATAGAAGTTCATACTCAACCCCAGAGTATGTCTAAAAAAAAAAAAAAGATTTCGTCCATCAGTTCATGAGTAATACATTTGTCATGTTTTTGGCGCCCCCTATAGTCCAAAATGAAAATTACTTGTTGTGCCTATTCCCCAATACAGACTGAACCTTACCACCAAAATGTGTGTTTTTTGGTACATTTTTGATGAATTATGAACATTTCTATCTAAGCCTCGCCTTTTTGCAAACACGTTTAGAGTAATGATGGCCACATTTATCGACTGAACATGCTCATTTCCTGCGATAATGTGTCTGACCCTCCAGCGATACTGTATACTGAGTTTGGTGTTGAAAAACTAAAATTTGAAATTTAAGTGAATATTTAACTGTTTTTAAAATGATGCTAATTAAAAAAAAAATGGGGGGGCGGGGCTAATGGAAGGCAATTTGAAATATGTGTGCAATTATAATAGCAATATGTATACAGCGTTTCGTGAATATTGGAAAAACTATACGTGAGTAGTTTGGAGTTATTTGGAGTAATTTGTGACATGTAAATCGTAAAAAATGGAAAGTTCTCCGTTCGCTTACGAAGTCCTCGTTTGAGCGATCGACTATTCCTTTGCAATTTAGCATCAAATTGGATATGGGCTGAACTTGTCCTGGATTGGAATTTTTCCGATCATTCCCCTAGGAGGAGTCGGCAGAAATGTGCTGAAAATGCATGAGAAACGCACATATTTCAAAATGGCCGACTTCCTGGGGGGCGAAGCTAATGGAAGGCAATTTGAAATATGTGTGCAATCATAATAGCAATATTTATACAGCGTTTCGTGAATATCGGAATAACTATATCCGAGTAGTTTGGAGTAATTTGCGACATGTAAATCGTCAAAAATGGTGGCGCTAGAGAGCATGTTGGACAATTTGAACACATTGAGTCCAGAATATTGTAGTTTTCACCGATTCTGGAATCTGTGCAAAATTATACAACTTTTGAAGCGTCCTAAAGGCCTCAAAAACAGGAAACGCCAGCAGAAAAATAAGAATAATACCACCAATATCAATAGGTTCCTCGCACTTCGTGCTAGGACGCCGTTGGGTCCTAGCGCTCCGTGCTCGGGCCCTAATAATACCACCAATAACAATAGGTTCCTCGCACTTCGTGCTAGGACGCCGTTGGGTCCTAGTGTTCCGTCCTCGGGCCCTAATGAATAATCGGTCCGATCTCAATAATGTGCTATTTAACATTGAGGTGAGCTACGCCCACGTCACTGTAGTCGCATGGGCTACCTACTGTCATAATTTAGGCCACTTTTAATGGGCTTTTGGCAAAGTTCAATCATGAACAGTACATAGTTCTTTATCTGAATGATAGACAGGTCCTAACTCACCACTGGGCATCTTTTTCTGATCTGCAGGAGATGTAGCGCTGGACTTGAGCTTGGTTCACCCCGTACATGGACAGCCAAACCATTGCACCCCCCACAGACAGGCTCCAAAAGGAATAGCGCTGTCGCGGGTCAATGCTGAAACTGATAGAACATAAGATCGTTTTTGGTCAGGTCAAGAAACTGAATATGGATGGAACAATACTAGTGGTATCAAATCAAATCAAGTTTTATTTATAGAGCACATTTAAAAACGATGTTTGGTCGAGCCAAAGTGCTGTACATGTAATAAAAACACTTTACTGCAGTGCAATTGTAACAAAAGACAGTCATTTTGCAACAGCAAATATAAAAACAATACACAGGGAAATGTCAGAAGTCGTGCTCCGCTCTAGCTAGAAAGCCTGAGAGAAGAAGTGTGTTTTTAGAGAGGATTTAAAAACCCCTAGGGTCTGGGCCGACCTCACATGGAGGGGCAGAGTGTTCCAGAGCCTCGGGCCAGCTGCTGCGAAGGCTCGGTGCCCTCGGGTTTTGAGCCTGGTCTTCGGCACTACCAGCAGCAGCTGGTCAGCAGACCTTAAAGCTCTGGCTGGGGTTGTAGCGCTGGAGGAGTTCAACTATATAGGAAGGAGCCAGCCCATTTAGAGCTTTAAAAACAAATAAAAGGATTTTAAAATCAATTCTGAACTGAACTGGAAGCCAGTGTAGTGAGGCCAGAATTGGGGTGATGTGGTCGCGCTTTTTGTGGCCAGTCAGCAAACGTGCAGCTGCATTTTGGACCAGCTGCAGGCGTTTAATTGACGCGTGGTCCATACCCACATACAGAGCGTTGCAATAGTCCAGCCTTGAGGTAACAAAGGCGTTGATGACCCTTTCCATGTCTTTAAAAGATAAATAGGACTTGGTTTTGGCCAATAGTCTTATTTTAAAAAAGCAGGATTTGACTACGCTGCTGACCTGCTTATCGAATTTAAAAGTGTTCGTCAAGGTCACGCCAAGGTTCATGACCGAGGGGAGGATGTTTAGTTGGAGGGAGCCCAGAATATCAACCTGAGAGGCTGGAGGTTGTGGTCCAAAAAAGATGACCTCCGTCTTGCCCTCGTTAAGAGTCAGGAAGTTGTTGCTCAGCCAGGATTTGATCTCCGTTAAGCAGTCCATCAGCTGCTGTAGTGACTGTTTGATGTTTGCTTTGAGCGGGAGATATATCTGGACGTCGTCAGCGTAGCAGTGGAAGGGAATATTGTGTTTTGTTAGAATAGAACCTAGGGGCAGTATGTACAGTAGGAACAGGATGGGGCCCAGAATCGAGCCTTGGGGGACCCCACAGGTAAGAGGGGCTTTGGCAGAGGAGAAGGCACCTAGCTGCACTGAAAAGCTACGGTCCTTAAGGTAGGACCTGAACCATGCGAGGGCAGAGCCTGTGATGCCAGCGGACTGTTCAAGCCGTGACAGCAGGATGCCATGGTCCACGGTGTCGAAGGCAGCTGTCAGGTCCAACAGCACCAAGACAGCTGGGCTACCTGAGTCGGCGGCTAGGAGCAGATCGTTAAAAACTCTTAAAAGGGCTGTTTCAGTGCTGTGCATGGGTTTGAAGCCAGACTGAAACTTTTCATGGATGCCATGAAGGATTAAAAAAGACTGCAGCTGGGCGTAGACTACGCGCTCCAGGGCTTTTGATAAAAACGGTAGCTGGGAGATGGGCCTAAAATTTGCGAGAGTGGAGGGGTCGAGACTTTTCTTTTTAAGTAGTGGCGTAACCACGGCATGTTTAAAGGCAGCTGGGACACATCCTGAGGTAAGAGAAGTGTTTAAAAGTAATAAAATACTTGCTCCAACTGAATGAAAAACCTCTTTGAGAAGGCGTGAGGGAATGCTGTCAGAGGAGCAGCTTGTCGGTCGCAGGTGCTCCACTATGTCCGAGAGAGAAGAGAGGGAAATAGGCTCAAAGTGGTCGAGGACAGCAGGGCACAGAGAGGGAGCAGGATCGGGGGTAGCACTAGTGTGAGCTAGCCTAAGAGCAGATATTTTTCCAATAAAAAATGTAAGAAACTTATCGCAGAGAGCAGGCGATGGCACAACAGAAGAAACATCACGGGGATTAATGATGGAGTTGAGGACATTAAAAAGAACCTGAGGTTTATGGCTGTTTTTAGAGATGAACAGAGAAATGTGCTCTGTTTTGGCTGCTTTGACTGCCATCTGGTAGTCAGAGAGGGAAGCACGAAAGATTTCCAGGGAGACATGGAGTTTATCCTTTTTCCACTTTCTCTCAGCACGCCTGCAAGCGCGTCTGAGAGCACGAGTACAGTCATTGAGCCACGGTTCTGATAGAACTTTGTTGCGTCTAAGCGTAAAAGGAGCAACAGAATCCAGTATTGGTGTGCATGTCAAGTCAAACATAGAGAGAAGCTCATCAGCATTAAAAGCACAGTCCACATCTAATTTACAGATAGGAGAAGCATTAAAAACATCAGAGAACTGTGAGGCAGTCAAGGGGTTAATCGAACGCAGACGACGCGCAGGGGCACGGGACTCGACTCCTGCGGAAGGGATGGAGGTTGTAAACAGAACCGGAAAATGGTCTGAGATAGGCGTTGCTGCACATATTTCATCCACAGATACAGACAGTCCAAACGACAATACCAAGTCCAAAGTGTGTCCTTTTTCGTGTGTTGGGCCAGCCACGGACTGAACGAGACCAAAAGAATCAAGGAGATTTAAAAAGTCCCTAACCAGAGGTTTGGACTCACAACACACATGGACATTGAAGTCTCCGGAGATCAAAACACGATCATAATTCACCATGATCCCGGACAGAAAGTCAGAAAAGTCATTTATGAAATCCTTATTGCGCTTTGGCGGACGATACACAACTGCGCAGAGTATAGGCGAGGCAGGGTTCAGTTCAAAAAGCTGCAACTCAAAGCTAGCATAGCGAGTGACATGGTGTAGCAATCGGCACTGGAGGCTAGCTCTAAACACCGAAGCTATGCCCCCGCCATGGCCGGTGGCACGGGGGGAGCTGAAGAATGTACAATCAGGAGGAAGAAGATCAAAGAATGATGTGTACTCGCCAGCGTGTGCCCAGGTCTCCGTCAGGAACATGAAATCCAGTTCACGGGAGGTGAAGAAGTCATTCAGCAGGAACGTTTTGTTAGCTATCGACCTAGCATTTAGCAAAGCCAGACGTAGTTTTTGCTCCGGGCTTGCCGACGGTGTAGTTCGTCTCAGCTGACGAAGATGTCCGTGTTGAACGCCGCGCGGGCCGGGAGCAGTCAGGCGGGCAGGAGTAGCTGCCAGTCGGGCAGGAGTAGCTGCCAGCGGGTCCAGCAGAGTCCGTAGCTCCGGAAAGACAGGGCGAATCCACCGATCCCTCACATGACGTGCAGCGGGAGGGCCATGACATCCGAGGCGTGGATAGGTCCCGGAAGAAGCCGTCAGGTAAGCCTTAAGGTGGACCAGTGCAACACCACGCTTTCCCCGTCGTCTGAAGCGCTTTCGGCGAGGCAGGATGGAGGGCAACCTGCGCAGGTAGAAAGGTATGTCCAACAGTAGAGGGGGGGACGACGATTTTTGGTTGCCAGATGTGGTTTTGGGCAGCAGTATCAACTCCAGTGAGGGTCTGAGGTGGAGGAGGGCTTGGCGATCATAGACGAGCAGAGCAGAGACATTCTGACAAACATAAAACAAAAACAGGATAGCTATAGGTAGACAGCTGAGCGAGCGGCGAGCCGACACAGGCGCCATCTTGTATCAAGTATGATTTCTTCCTTTTTTTTCTAACAGCCTGAAGAAATCTTAAATTGATGCATCATAATGTAAAGGTAGTTGAGACTACTGCAAAAAAGGTCCTATTATTATAATAAGGTTTAATGGTGTAAGCATCTTATTTGTGGCACATATCTGTTATAAGATAGATGGGAAAATAAATATAAATGTTTTTACTCATCAAAATTAATGCGGGATCCATTTTTAGCGATCTCCATCACCACTGAAGGACCACCAACCAGAACTGTGCCATGGATGAAAATGGCTATAAAGCCGGCCAACATGACAATAATCTGGAACACATCAGTCCAGATCACAGCTTTCATGCCCCCCTGTTACAGACAGAGGGTAAAGACAGACAGGAAAACACACCACAACACATTTTACAAAAATAAATATGAGTCATACAGTCTCCAGGTGTCTTTCCTCTGACTCTGACTGGGTATATAAATGAAGTAAAATGCATTTATTTTTAATTGACGCGAATGAAGGCCATATGCACATTGGTAAAAGTTACTTCCTGAAACTAATTACATAAAAGAGGAGGAAAGAGTTAATCATGCCTGCAGGTGTAGAGAATAAATATTGAAAAGCAAATATAGTATATGCTTTAAAGCCTTATCAATTTTACATTTTCATCTGGTGCCTGAATTATGTGTTTTCCGTTGTATAAATAAAGACATTTCCACCATAGATTAATGAATACAAATTAATCAGTATGCAGGAAATTAAATGTTTGGAGGACCCTTGGACCCTGGCTTAGTTTTCCCACAAAATGTACAAACAATTTCCACATTTGGTCTTGACAGAAACCAGTCCTGCCAAACCAACTCCTCTAAGTGATATGCACATTTGATCAGATGTAAAACAGATATTTCCTTACCATTGTTGTGTACAGGGTGCAAATGATCCCTGTAGAAAACAGAGACACCCACAGATTGAGTCCAGTAGCTAAAAACAACAAAACAACAATGGCAAAGTTTTAATGTGGAATATCACTTAAATTTACCAGCTTTTTTGAAGCCTATGGTATAGAAAATGACTATCACTAACAGTGTTTGAACAGCCTTCACTCTGATAACTGAATATTTGTAATCAAATATTTCAAAATGTGTGAATTTGAAAGTTCTTGAAAAACAGTTTTTAAACATTGAAACCAATATACTCAACATTTGGATGAACATATAAAAAGGTTCAAACTTTGGTGTGGTTGTTGATTAGCAATTACACTACGACAATAGTCATTTCGATGAGCAAACTTATCATTTCAATCGGTATTATTTATAATGGAATCAAAATATACTTAAAATACCAAAAGTAAATGTATCCATTCAGCCGAAGGGCACATTTCAGTATAATGTGTATAACATTACTTGATTATAACCAGTGATCAAAACGTATTAGTTGATGTAGCGGTTTATTTTACCACAGGTTTTGTCACAATCTGCTTTCTCACTCACCTGTTTTCTGCATTATCATTCCTTAGTCACCTGGTAGCCACACCCTGTCTCTCTCTCTCTCTGTTACACCCATCAGCTCCGTTAGTATTTAGGCCCACTTCACCTTCACCTCAGTGCCAGATCGTACTTTGCAGCATGCCAGTCTTTCCCGCATTACCCTCCAGATTGCTCTCCCGGTTTCGACCCTGCCTGTTCCTGACCAGCCTGCCTCGCCTGCTCCCTGACCCGTTCTGTGCCTACGACTCCCGTCCTGCTGTCTCCTGGAACCCTCGCCTGTCCCCGACCAGCCCTTTGCCTACTATCTGCCGTGTTGTCTTCTACCAGCCTATTGCCTCCAATAAAGCTGGTTACCGACTATCTCTGGTTTCCCGTGTTCTGCATTTTGGTCCTCAGCTCGTTTGTGACAGAACGATCTGGCCAGAAATGGACCAAGCAAACACCGGGTCTCCTAGAGACCGCTTTGAGAGGGTTGAGGATGCCATCCAAAGACAGGAGGTCACGATAGCTACCTTAGCTACCGAGACCCACCAGGCAACCTCAACCCAGGGACAAACGCTGGCTTACCTTACCTCCCAGATGCAACAGATGGCCGCCACCGTACAACAGCTAGCCGCTACCATGGCTGCTACCGTCCCTCCGCCCGCAGCTCCGATGCTCGCTCCAGCCCCTGGGTCGACGGGATACGCTCCGGAGCCTCGTGTGGGAACGCCGGAACGCTACGCTGGTGAGCCGGAGGGATGCAGGCCTTTTCTCACAAACTGTTCCATATTGTTTTCACTGCAGCCACACACCTTCGCCTCCTCGGCGGCTCGGGTAGCTTTCACCGCTAATCATCTGACGGGGAGAGCACGTTTATGGGGAACTGCTGAGTGGGAGCAGCAGACACCAGCCTGCGCCTCGTTTGCTGCCTTTTCCGCGGAGATGCGGAAGGTGTTCGGTCCCGTTCGTCTGGGTCCCGACGCTGCTGGAGGCCTGCTGAGTTTGTGCCAGGGTTCCGGCACGGTGGTGGATTACGCTATTGACTTCCGCACCAGCAGCCGTCGCAGCAGCTGGAATGAGCCGGCGCAGTGTGACGCATATCTGAGAGGATTAGCGGATTATATGAGAGATGAGCTGGTTTCCTATGATCTCCCTGCTTCCTTGGATGGGTTGATAGAGCTCACCTCTCGGATTGACGGACGAATCCAGACTCGGAGAGGAGAGCAACAGACGCGAGCAGCGGCCCGCCGCTCGCGACAACAACTTCCGGTTTCCGGGAGATTTTGACTTCCGGGTTCGGCGGAGAGTTCCCACTCCTACTCTGACTCACGGTACGAGGTCGAGCCCATGCAAGTGGGTCGTACCAGTCTTACCTCTGAGGAGAGGGAAGTACGTCGAAGAGGTAAAAGACAGAGCTCATCAGTAATGGGGAGTATACTGGTGGGTCAAACCTCTGAGCTGATTCCCAATCTAAGACCCTTGTGCCATGCTCGACTCCTCCTGACAGGCAAGTCTCAGGCTCTGGCTGTTTTTATCGACTCCGGATCAGATGTTAGCATCATTGACGAGGAGCTCGCACTACAGCTGGGCATCCAACAGGTTCGGCTGCTCCAGCCGGTACCGGCTAATGCTTTGGATGGTCACCTGCTGGGAACAGTGACACACCAGACGACACCGGTCCAGATGCTCATGTCGGGGAACCACCATGAGACAATCCAGTTTCATGTGCTACGGTCCCCCCAAATCCCTCTGATTTTGGGTTATCCGTGGCTCCGCCGCCACAACCCGAACATTGACTGGGCAACTGGGTCCATCCTAGGTTGGAGTTCCTCCTGTCATCAGGTTTGCCTCAAGCAGGCCGCCGCACCTCAACTATCTGTGGATATGAACCTGGTTCCGGATGTCACAGGGGTTCCGGCTGAATATTTGGACTTTAAGGAGGTTTTTAGCAAGGCTAAGGCGACATCTCTCCCACCTCATCGGCCCTATGACTGCGCCATTGAGCTACATCCAGGCGCAGTCCCACCCAAGGCCCGGTTGTACTCGCTTTCAGCACCGGAGAGGAAGGCCATGGAGACCTACGTCAATGACTCTCTGGCTGCGGGAATTATTCGTCCTTCCACATCACCCGCAGGAGCAGGGTTTTTTTTTGTGGCGAAGAAGGACAAGACCCTGAGACCCTGCATTGACTATCGAGGTCTGAACGACGTCACGGTGAAGAATCGTTACCCCTTGCCACTCATCTCGTCAGCATTCGAGTTATTACAGGGGGCTACAATCTTCACTAAGCTGGATCTACGAAACGCTTATCACCTGGTACGAATCCGGGAGGGGGACGAATGGAAGACCGCCTTCAACACCTCTTCGGGACATTACGAGTACCTGGTGATGCCATTTGGACTTACCAACGCCCCTGCAGTTTTCCAAGCGTTGGTGAACGACGTACTCCGAGACATGTTGGATCGTTATGTTTTTGTTTATCTGGACGACATTTTTATTTTTTCTAAGAACCTCAAGGAACACGTCCATCATGTCCAGACAGTCCTCCAGAGACTTCTGGAGAACTCGCTGTTCGTCAAGACGGAGAAGTGCGAGTTTCACACTTCTTCGGTCGCCTTTCTTGGCTACATCGTGGGTCAAGGAAGTGTGGAGATGGATCCTTCTAAGGTCTCAGCAGTTACCTCGTGGCGGGTCCCTGATTCCCGGAAGGAGCTGCAGCGTTTCCTGGGATTCGCCAACTTTTACAGACGGTTCATCCGTGGCTACAGCACCGTGGCCGCCCCGCTCACCGCCCTGACGTCATCCAAGGTGACGTTCCGATGGTCCCCTGCAGCCGAGGAGGCTTTTCAGGACCTCAAGGGCCGGTTTACGTCAGCTCCTATCCTGCAAGTACCAGACCCCGCTGGTCAGTTGGTGGTGGAGGTGGATGCTTCTGACGTAGGGGTGGGGGCCATCCTGTCGCAACGTTCTGGTGAGAACCAGAAGCTCCACCCCTGTGCTTTCTTTTCGAGGAGATTGAGTCCGGCGGAGAGAAACTATGACGTGGGGAATCGAGAGCTTCTAGCAGTCAAGTTGGCGTTGGAGGAGTGGCGACACTGGCTTGAGGGGACAGAACAACCATTTCAGGTATGGACCGACCATAAGAACCTGGAATACATCAGGTCGGCACAGAGACTGAATTCTCGGCAAGCCAGGTGGTCGTTATTTTTCACCCGGTTTAATTTTTTTCTCTCCTACCGCCCGGGCTCCCGCAACGTGAAGGCCGACGCTTTGTCCCGGCAGTTCGGGAGGGAGGGAGACACCCGGGGTATTCCGGACACTATTCTTCCTGCTCCTCGAGTGATCGGCGTCCTCGCTTGGGAGATTGAGGAGAGGGTTAAGACCGCTTTGGTGGACCAACCCGGTCCTAGTTCTTGTCCTCTTAACCGCTTGTTTGTGCCTCAGGTTTTGAGGGCTGAGGTGCTTCAGTGGGCTCATAGCTCCAGACTTTCCTGCCACCCTGGAATTCAACGTACCAAGGGGATGGTCCTACAACGGTTCTGGTGGGCCACGCTGGAGGCTGACACCCGGGAGTTTGTGAACGCCTGTCCTGTGTGCAATCGGCACAAACCATCTCACCAAGCGCCAGCTGGCCTCCTTCATCCATTACCGGTCCCACGTCGCCCTTGGTCACATATTTCATTGGACTTTGTGACTGGTCTACCACCGTCCCACGGACATACTGCCATCTTGACGGTGGTAGATCGGTTTAGTAAGATGGCTCATTTCATACCCCTGCCTAAGATCCCGTCAGCTAAGGAGACGGCAGAACTGATTCTTCTCCACGTGTTTCGCATTCACGGACTGGCGACTGATGTGGTTTCCGACCGGGGGCCCCAATTCACCTCTGTGTTTTGGAGGGAGTTTTGTGAACTGATCGGGGCGACGGTTAGTCTCACCTCCGGTTTCCACCCACAGGCCAATGGCCAGACCGAACGGAAGAATCAGGAGATGGAGACCACTCTCCGCTGCATGGCTTCCGATCATCCCACGACCTGGTCAAAACAACTCCTGTGGGTGGAGTATGCCCACAACACCCTCATCAGTTCCACTACTGGTCTTTCCCCTTTTCAGTGTGCATACGGTTTTCAACCCCCATTGTTCTCTGCATTGGAGAAGGAGGTTACCTGTCCGTCGGTCCAGGCTTTCATCCGACGTTGTCGGAGGACTTGGAGGCAGGCTCGAACAACTCTGCTTCAGTCTGCTAACCGGTACGCCACATCAGCGAACCGCCGACGAACCAAGGCACCTGTGTACCAGGTAGGCCAGAGGGTGTGGCTTTCCACTCAGAACATTCCCCTTCGGATGGAGTCTAGGAAGTTAGCGCCCAGGTTTATTGGACCCTTCAAGATTGTCAAGGTCATTAATCCTGCAGCAGTTCGACTGAGTTTGCCCCGGAACATGAAGATCCATCCCACCTTCCACGTTTCTAGGATTAAGCCTGTCCGGGAGAGTACTATGATTTCCGCCGCCCCTCCACCACCACCCCCTAGGATGATCGATGGGGGCCCTACCTACACCCTTCGTCGTCTACTCCGTTCCCGTCTCAGAGGAAGAGGGGTTCAATATTTGGTGGACTGGGAGGGCTATGGTCCTGAAGAAAGGCAGTGGATTCCTGCTCGGCATATCCTCAACCCTCAACTCATCCGAGACTTCCACCTGCGTTACCCGGAGCAGCCTTCCAGGACCCACGCTCAACCAGGCGTTAAGCCAGGGAGTACTCGTCCGCGACGGATCAGAGGCTTCATCGAGGAGGAGGGGGAAGCATCATCAGGCGAGGAGGACGAGGATTTCCAGGAGGGAGAGGCCGAGAGAGCATTCTCAGATGAGTACTGACCTTTCCCATACCTCCACCTTCCACCCGGTGTCTGTAGGGTTTTTTCTTGATTCTTCTCTTTTTTTTTTTCTTCTTGATAGATATTTCTTAGACGTCTGGAGCCGTCCATTAAGGGGGGGGTTCTGTCACAATCTGCTTTCTCACTCACCTGTTTTCTGCATTATCATTCCTTAGTCACCTGGTAGCCACACCCTGTCTCTCTCTCTCTCTGTTACACCCATCAGCTCCGTTAGTATTTAGGCCCACTTCACCTTCACCTCAGTGCCAGATCGTACTTTGCAGCATGCCAGTCTTTCCCGCATTACCCTCCAGATTGCTCTCCCGGTTTCGACCCTGCCTGTTCCTGACCAGCCTGCCTCGCCTGCTCCCTGACCCGTTCTGTGCCTACGACTCCCGTCCTGCTGTCTCCTGGAACCCTCGCCTGTCCCCGACCAGCCCTTTGCCTACTATCTGCCGTGTTGTCTTCTACCAGCCTATTGCCTCCAATAAAGCTGGTTACCGACTATCTCTGGTTTCCCGTGTTCTGCATTTTGGTCCTCAGCTCGTTTGTGACAGGTTTACATGTCAAGGTGTATGTTTTTTTGTGTAATTTAATTGTACAAATCCCATTAATGTATACAGACAGGGGCATCAGGTGTTCTCTCCTACCTTTGTTGAGGATCAAAGCGGGTGCATAGATGACAATCCCTGTGTAAAGCAGCTGGGAAAAAGGAGACATAATGACATAAGCAAACACTGTGACACAGTTTGACAGGTTATGCTTGCTTAAAAACACAGCACAGTGATGTCTTTCTTACCGTCGCCACCAGAAACTGGACACTCCCTAACAGCTGCATCCCTCGACCAAATCTCATCTTCAGATACTTTGAAAGACAGACAGCTGGAGTTACAACACAACAGAGTATCTTCCCTCATCCTTCCTCACCTCTTATATTCATCCCACACATCAGACCCGCAGGTGCATTTCAACATTGTGACAGAAATTCTGACCCTCTTTCTTCACGATGGTGTGTTAGAAATACTTTGTAATACTTTGTATATTAAAAACGTATATAATACTTAATATTATGGTGCTCATTATTTTAAAAACCTAATATAGAAATGTTTTATCCCAAATAATTCCCTTTAGGCGCCTGCTTTTTATATTGCTTGGTCCAAAAACCTTGAAATACTAACACCAAAAATAAATATAATATTTCTTAATAAAAAACTATTAAAATCTTTACATCTTTGCAAACAGGTCACATTAACTATTTTGATCTTGGTATAAATGTTGTCCCTGTACATTTAATGACAACGAATGGGGTAATAACTGGAACCTGATTGGTGCTGGTGATGCCCAGTCGAAAGAATACTGGCAAGAAGAGGTAAGCTGTCAGCACAGAGTTGATGCTCTGTCCGAGGCACATGTAGAGGAATTTAAAGCCATAGCGAGAAGCCTCTGCGGGAACGCCCAGAACCTGGACTGCTGACATAAAACTGGCACAGAGCGACAGACCGACGGGCACTGCCGGCATGCTCCGACCCCCCGTGAAGAAGTCATCAGCAGTGGCTTCCCCTGACCCCTTCTTCAGGGCCTGAAAGAGTCCGATGCCCATAGAGACGGACAACATGGCAGCGAAGACTGCGTAGTCAGCCAGGACGAAGCCTGCAGATTGTTCTTCCATTATTTTACTTTGATTCCCTCTGCCTTACTGTAGTTTGGTGGATCCGGATGTTTGGTTGATCTGTCAGAGTGAATTAGAGGCAATTCAACAGTGAGCAGCAGGAGGATATCATAAACACATTGTTATGTAATGTTTACACACATTTTTAAGAACTAAAACAGGTGAAATGCTCATACAGAAGGTGTAAAAAAAACTGTATTGCCTAACATAATCGGATTACTGATAATTGTTATGTTAAATGGGGATTAGCAGGATTATAATGTTAAAATACATTTTAAATTGAAGAACAATAGGTTACAACAACAGAGTTTTACAATGCAAATGCTTACAGATTAAAGCACCTAACCAGTCTCAAAACACCAAGTGAAACCATAGCTAGTCTTCCAGTCCATCACCCTGGCCTATAGTTCAAAGCATGCTTTAACTGCCTGCCTGGAAATTTAGAAATCTTAAACTAACATGAAGTTTCTTATTTGCTAAACAAAGATATTTGCTATTTCAAACAGTAGGATGTGGTCATGTTTTTTAAAATTGTTATATGTAATATGTTTCATTGTAATGACATGCAGTTTTTCTTAAAAACAGAACAAAGAGGACGCATTTTTTTACAACAAATGTGCGTTTCTTCTATAATAAGCGTACATTAGGGGTGTAACGGTATCCGTATTTGCTGATCACCACTTTCATTGAATTTTGGATGATTTAGTAAAAAATTACCGACAAAAAGAAAAGGTATTAGTAACCATCCGGATCAGATAAAACACACACACACACACACACACACCACACACCACACACACACACCACACAACACCACACACACACACACACACACCACACACACACCACACCACACACACACACACACACACACACACACACACACACACACACACACACACACACACACACACACACACACACACACACACACACACACACACACACACACACACACACACACACACACACACACACACACACACACACAACACACACACACACACACACACACACACACACACACACACACACACACACACACACACACACACACACACACACACACACACACACACACACACACACACACACACACACACACACACACATTTCCCGCTCTTTTGTGCCCATCCCCCACATGGATCACACCTGGCACACCCAACACATGTTCAGTGTCTATTCTTTGTATATTTATTGCAGTTTTTCATGTATACCAGAAGTCTGATACAATATTTACAGTTTGAAAGGGTGTTAAATGAAATGTGGTGATGATTAAGGGTTTATGTGTTAATGTAGCAGTTAAACAGGACCGGTCAAATTTGACCGCGAACACCAAAGTAAGTGTCACGGTCCGTCTGTCTGTGTTGTGTTTTGTCTTGTCTTTTTCTGTCTTTGGTTTCATGTTTTATTTTGAAAACTGTTCACCCCCTGTCTTGCCTGTTGCTTTCTGTCTGTTTTCCATCCTACCTAATTACCCGATTGTGTTCACCTGGTGCCCCTGTGTTTTCTCCTCCCTCCTCACCTGTGTCTTGTTTGTGTGTATTTAAGTTCTGTTTTTTCTGTCTGTCATTGTTGGTTCATTGTTTGTCTTTGACTGTGTCACGGGGTAGGGTTCTGTTTCTTACGCTTTGGCCTTGGCTTGGAAAGAAAGGTATTTTTTCGTTCCTTGGAATAAAGGTTTTTCGTTGAAATCTGCATTTGGGTCCTGCCTGCTTCACTCAAGCCTGACAGAATGAACCAACCACAAATGGACCCAGCAGATGATCCATTTGAGGTAGGATTACAACATTTTACCTTTTATTTGGCTTGCTGCTTTGATTGGTGGAAGGGAGCGTCCAGTGTTCGGCAGAAGAAGGCCGCTCTGGTAGAGGCGCACCGGTTGGCAGCAGAGAAACCATGTTTTGTTGAGTTCTTACCTGACTGGATTTTGGACTTCCTTTCGACATGTGATTACCGGCTTGCTAGCCCCAGGCATGCTAGCCCCCTGCCTCCCAATTCCCAACCTGATGCCATACGTCTCGGTGTGTTCCGTCTGGAGTCAACCCCTGCTTCTTCCCCATTTCCTGCTCCTGTCCAAGAGCCATTCTCGGGTACTCGTCTGGCTTTTGGAGGTCCACAGAGCCTCCAAAAGGCTCCTAAGAGAAGGAGTCGCAGGTCCAGGCTAGCAGCCCGAGCCCCAGAAGCCATGCTTTGGGCTCCAGTGCAGGCCCCAGCAGCCATGGTCCCGGCTCCAGTACCGGCCCACAAAGCCATGGTTCCGTGGTCCAGTGCCGGCCCACACAGCCATGGTATCGTGCTCCAGTACCATCCCACACAGCCATGGTTCCGTGTTCCGGTTCCGTGCTCAGCAGCCATGGTGCTTGCTCCAGTACCGGCCCACACAGCCATGGTTCCGGCTCCAGAACCGGCCCACACAGCCATGGTTCCAGCCCCAGGTCTGGTCCCAGCAGCCATGGTTCCAGCCCCAGTTTTGGCCCCAGCAGCCATGGTTCCGGCTCCAGAACCGGCCCACAAAGCCATGGATCCGTGCACCAGTACCGTCCCACACAGCCATGCTTCCGTGCTCCATTACCTGGCTTACACAGCCAGGGTCCAGGCTTCTATTCCGTGCCCAAAAGCCATGGTTCCGGCTCCAGAACCGGCCCCAGCAGCCATGGTTTCGGCTCCAGTACTGGCTCTCCGGCCGATGCCAGCTCCCCGTGTCCTGTCGGCGTACCAGCCGACTCCAGCCCTTCGTCTCCTGTTGGCTCTCCGGCCGACGCCAGCTCCCCGTGTCCTGTCGGCGTACCAGCCGACGCCAGCTCCCTGTGTCCTGTCGGCATTCCGACCGACTCCAGCCCCCCGTGTTTTGTCGGCGAACCGACCGTCTCAAGTCCCCTCTCGAGTCACTTCTCAAGCCACCTCTCGAGTTCCCTCTCGAGTTCCCTCTCGAGTCCCCTCTCCAGTCCCCACTCAAGTCCCTACTCAAGTCCCTACTCAAGTCCCTACTCAAGTCCCTACTCAAGTCCCTACTCAAGTCCCTACTCAAGTCCCTACTCAAGTGCCGTTGGAGGTTCCGCTGGGAGTCCTGCCAACTCCATGTCCTGTCCCGTTGGGTTTCCCACCGACTACTCTTCTGCCGGGGGTCCTGCCAACCCTATGTCCTGTCCCGTTGGGGGTCCCGCCGACGACTCTTCTGCCGGGGGTCCTGGCAACCCCATGTCCTGTTCCGTTGGGAGTCCTGCCAACTCCATGTCCTGTCCTGTTGGGGGTCCCGCAGACTACTCTTCTGCCGGGGGTCCTGCCAACCCTATGTCCTGTCCCGTTGGGGGTCCCGCCGACTGCTCTTCTGCCGGGGGTCCTGCCAACTCCATGTCCTGTCCCGTTGGGGGTCCCATCGACACCAGCCCTTGCTCCGTCGTGGGTTCCACTGACACCAGCCCGTCCTCGAGCCCAGCCCCCTGACTTTCCCGGCCGCGGTCCTCGCCCTCGAGCCCGGCCCCCTGACTTTCCCGGCCGCGGTCCTCGCCCTCGGGCCCGGCTCCCAGACTCTTCCAGCCGCGGTCTTCGCCCTCGAGCCCGGCCCCCTGACTCTTCCAGCCGCGGTCTTCATCCTCGAGCCCGGCCCCCTGACTTTCCCGGCCGCGGTCCTCGCCCTCTGGCCCGGTCCCCTGACTCTTCCAGCCGTGGTCTTCGCCCTCGAGCCCGGCCCCCTGACTCTCCCGGCCGCGGTCCTCGCCCCCCTGACTCTTCCAACCGCTGCCTTTGCCCTCATGCCCGGCCCCCTGAGTTTGCCCGCTGTTGCCTTCGCCCCTTTGTGAACTCTGCCTTGCCCCCTGATCATCCGCCTGAGACCCCCACCGCAAACTCTGCCTTGCCCCCAGGCCGTCTGCCCGAGATCCCTTCCGGGTCCTCCGCTTTGCTCCTGGGCTGTCAGTCCAAACCCGTCCTCCAGACCCCCTCCACCGACCGTGGTGGACGCTTTTTTTTTTGACGTTTGTTGGACTTTTTTGTGTTTTGGGACGTCTGGGATCCGTCCCTTGAGGGGGGGTAAATGTCACGATCTGTCTGTGTTGTGTTTTGTCTTGTCTTTTTCTGTCTTTGGTTTTATTTTGAAAAGTGTTCACCCCCTGTCTTGCCTGTTGCTTTCTGTCTGTTCCCTCCTACCTAATTACCCGATTGTGTTCAACTGGTGCCCCTGTGTTTTCTCCTCCTTCCTCACCTGTGTATTGTTTGTGTGATTAGTCTTGTGTGTATTTAACACTAGAACCGCCAGAGATTTTTATACCTAAAACCGCCACCGGGGTCAAATTGACCCAGCATTAGAATGCATTGATTTTCAAGGTAAAAGTATTGCTTTAAAAAGATAAATGGTACTGTGGTATTGGTATTTTGACAAGCAATTTTGTGAAATTGTTTCGTTTATTAACGGTACAACATAGCGTTTCGTGAGGCGGTTGTCGTTGTTGGGTGAAAAGCAAACAGCTGTTTGCTGTAATCTTCGGATTACATCTCTGGACTTGAGGGGTGTGCTCTAGGTCGTTACCAGAGTTGGGTGTAACGAGTTACAATATTACTTTTGTCAGTAACGGAGTAGTGTAACGCGCTACTTTTATAATTCAGTAATCACACTACAGTTACTAACATTGCCCCGACACGCGTTACTTCGTTACTTACTAAAATCAGTCATAATCACACTGACAGACAAGAGGGGTTTCCACCGCAGGTTTAAATGTACGTAATCTGCGCGATTTGCGTGTCCACGTGCAGTGCTGCATGAACATGGCTGAGTCAGCCATAACTTTCGAGGGGTGGAGGTATGCCCATTATTTTGAGTTTGTCCTAATAATAGACAGGAATGTGACGGTGAGGTGCAAACTGTGTCCAGGCCAGAAGCTGTTATCCACTGCTGTAAACACCACGTCAAACCTCAACAAACACCTGCAAAGAACACATGCTAAGGTGAAGCTGACGCACACGCTATTTGTTATTTGTTTATATCACGTAGTCTGTTCTTCTTCTCTGTCTTCCGGTTGTTGCCTGTTTTGAATGACGAATACACACTACCGCCGCCTGCTGGTAAGGAGAGTTAATGCCACTCGCGCATGCGCAGTTTGTACGTGCTCGGCGAGTAAAGTAACGAGTAAAGTAACAAGTTACTTTATGTAGAGAGTAACGAAGTAGTGTAATATATAACTTTTTTTGAAAGTAATATGTAATATATTACATTTTTTTTTAATAACGACCCCATCTCTGGTCGTTACCAGCGTAAACTAGAGCTGTGTGGGTTGTCGGATTGCCCTTACAGACTGCCTGCAGATGTATGGAAAAACGACCCTCGAAAGTGGCCTTTGTCGATTTTGGCTGCATCTACGTCTAATTTCTGGAAACACCAGTTGAATACCCCACTTGTCACAATAATATTATCATGCCATTGCATATATGTGGTATTTTAGAGTTGACTAGATATTGATTAAGGCAATAGACTATGATATTCAGTACAGGAAGCTTAGCAACACCTAGACGGTGTACGGCTAAACCCTCGGCCTGCTTGCACCTCGCGTAAAATGGCGGATACCGGAAGTACGGTGTCGCCCTTGGCCCAATACCCGTATGTGTGTGTGAAAGAATTTATAGCGTATAGATAGCGAGAGAGATAGCGTACTTATATAGGCACTATTTTACATTCGATGTCTCCAAGACCTACCGAAGGTTAACATCAGTGATGTACATCGGCTGGTACAAGCTACAGGCTTAGCCCCGAGGAGCAAAAGAGAAAAGGGGTTCAAGATGTAGCTACATATCCAGCTACGTCGACAATTATGAAGTTAAGTGACAAACAAAGCTGTAGTTACTGGCTAACTTTGACAAATTGACAGTCTTGATACAGTGTAAAGCGTTTTAATGATGTACTATTACGTTTTTTGGGATAACATGAATGATATCCAATTCCCCACAGTTTCAAACAAAGATCTACCTTCAGGGAGAGTGAGCATCAGGGCTAGCTGTTACAGGTCCATGAGAAAGCATGAAAAGCCTCACGATCTCAGAGTAGGGAGGAAAATAAAAAGTGTTAATCGGTTCAAAGCCTCAATCAGGTTCATGTTTTGATGTGGCAAGAGTAGATAACCTGTGATTTAGGATTCAAATAAGCCCAGCTAGCTGACGTGTTGCAACAGATTACATAGTGACAATACATTTGCTCACATCAACTGGTAGCTAGCTATGTGTGTGTAGCATGAAGGGGCTACAGATTTATTTTCGTTTTGTAACCCTCTCGTGTAAAATGATAAATACATTAGCTAAACCCAAACTTAGCTTTCATCAAAGATTCTTAATGAGAGGTTGAAAACCTTTTCTGCTTTCATGGAAACCCCAGAAATTGGTTGTGACGGCTGCTTTTCTTTACTGAATGGTTAGTATAATCCATGTAGGGTCCAATTATTTGTATTGGCCAGTGTTAGGTAAGTGCTGGTTTTGTACCCTACATCTATGTTAAGCTGTTCAATGTTCTACTAACACTATTTTATGTAGTTATAATACAAGATAATACATTGAGAGAGCTGAGACAGGCTATACAAGCGTATCTGTTTGAATGTCCTTAACCCTCCGGTATCACAGTGGACGTTTTTGTCCATATGGGTCATTTTTCACTTTTCATTTTGCAATAACTTTGGTTGTGTTGGTGCAGATGGCCTGATTTTTTGTAACAAGGCTATTTTCTCGATCTATTTTGGAATTTCAATTTTTAAATTGGTCTTTAATTCATTGTGTAACAAATCGACTACGCAAATTTGTCATTCGAGACAAAAATGTCCACTGCAAAATGCTTTGATAAAAACATTATATTAAAAGGTTTCTTTCACAACCTTTTTGGGTTCAATCTTTAAAGCAACTTCCGACAATAATAGAAAATATAAAAAATGTAATCATTTTCAGGATTTTAACCTTTTAAATGCCATTTTGACTACATGAAACCGCTGGTTTTTTTCATGATGAAAACAGAGAAAATGTGTTATTTTCCAAAAAATACATATCTGGGGACTGGCTCTTTTTTTATATATATAACAGTCTTGGATATGTCAAAGATTAGCAACAAAATGGATTTTTTTGCATTATTAGTTTTTGCACAAAATCAGATTGAACAAAAAAGTTACAAATTAGTCATTCGGGACAAAAATGTCCACTTCCAAAAACTGCTCTAAAATGACAACAGATTAATATTTTTTTTAAACTTTTTGGGGTTAAATCTTTCAATCAACTTCAGTCCTGATCAAAAATACCAAATGTTAAATTATGTTCAGGATTTTAACCCTTGAACTGCCAGTTTGAAAACATGAATTTGCGTTTTCTATGAAAAACATGCACAAAAAGGCAGTTATTTTCCATATGATAAATGTTGGGGGGGGTCGGCTTTTTTTTAACACAGTCTTGGATATGTCAAAGATTAGCAACAACATTGATTTTGGTTGATTATTAGTTTTTGCACAGAATCAGATTAAACAAAAAACTCACATATTAGCCACTCGCGGACAAAAATGTCCCATCCACTCCCATTATAACCACATCTTTTGATCTCTCCGCCATACCGGTATAAAATCATGCATTTTGTAATGTCAGGGTTTTATATTGGAGGAAAATAGTTACATTTGTCCTTTTTACTGTAAAAACCAGATGTGACATTTTACCATTGAATTACATGCTTGTCATTTCTTGGTTTATTTGCCTGTTGTATAATGGGGCCCTGACAGCCATTGGAATACATGTATGCAACTAATATGATGTAGGTGTGTTGGTATGGATGTGGAAGAGTGGTATCAGCTGATAAATGTGTGTGTGTGTGTGTGTGTATGGATGTACAGATGTAACGCTTCATTTCAGACGCCTACCCGTGCGGGTCCGTGACTTGAAACGCCCCCTTGATAAATACATTTAATTATAATGAAACCAGCTGCAATGGATCATGGATCCACCAGGGGGAGCCGTGATTAAAAAGCTGCCACACCGGAACTGATGTGAAATAAACAGCTGATCTACAGGTATCTGATATAGCGGATATTTGTTAAGATCCATATGTCACAGATAGGATCATATTCTGTGCTAAATAAGAGACATGTAATCATTTACTAAACATCACCATGTTTTTATTTAACAAAATAATGTTTAATTCACGTTGGCGTAAGTACAAAACCATCGCTATGTTTTTAGATCAGGAATTGTAGCCCGGCTCAAACAAACAATTTTCAATCATCATCCTCACGATCATTAATGTATCATATGTTCGCAAGTTGAAATGAATGCACTAAATTTAATCCACGTGAGTTTACAACAACAAAAATAATCGCTTTGTTTTTATATCACATCCGACCGGAGGAAAATGAAACACGGCTCTCACTACCGATCATCCTAATCCCACGGGCAAACAATA
The DNA here is from genome assembly GCA_902827135.1 of Harpagifer antarcticus. Taxonomy (NCBI): domain Eukaryota; kingdom Metazoa; phylum Chordata; class Actinopteri; order Perciformes; family Harpagiferidae; genus Harpagifer; species Harpagifer antarcticus. The sequence continues at coordinate 9,283,662 of CADEHL010001363.1, forward strand.
ATATGTACAGTGTTAATAGTTTGCTGTATTATTAGTGTCTAATATTACTGGGGATTTCGGAATGGTACTGGATTTTGATTGATTGTATCGGCTTCATATCGCAATATATTCCCGAAGTCTGAAATGCAAAAATGTCCCACATTAGGGCAATTCACCCTACATTTAATCATTCCAACAAAATCATATTTCGTTTCTTTTTAACAAAATAAATGTGGTTTAATCCACATAATTTACTGTGTTAATTGTTTACTGTAGTATTGTGCACATTACTTTTCGCTGCTTGTTGCACCCCTGGTTAGAAGCTAAACTGCATTTCGTTGTCTCAGTACCTGCAATATGTGCAATAACAATAAAGTTGAATCTAATCTTGAGCAGGAACAAATGTATTTAGGCTACTTAGTACATATCTGACATTAACGATTAAACACATTTGTGCATTCTTTAAACCGAGTCAAGCCGACTCCGGAGGTGGCGGCACATTAAAGTGTGCACCTGATTGTTTAACTTGAAGGTGCCTGATGTGAACATTTCCAGAAGAACTATAGCTTGAATGGCCTTTGTATACAGTAGGCCTACAGTATAGCCCAACCATTTACACCTTCCTTTTTTCCCATCCAAAGTTTGAATTGGATAAAGGTAATGGTTATCGATGGTGCTTTTATAGCCTATTGTATAATAACTGTGTGATTTATATTGCTTTTCAAATGCATATGGCCACCCATTTACACTGCTCTTCCCGTCAAGAATATAAATAGAACATAGTTAGATCACTTTACATTTCTGCAAATTAATTTTTTAATCACACACGTCTCCCCGTTCCGAAAATAATAAATAAAATAAAAAGAGGAAACAATTTTCAAGTTCAGTTTTCACCGTTTTATTTAAAATAACTGCCATAACAGACACCATACTGTAGGCCTATCTGCTGCGGAAACCAGGACGAGCTATTTCGGGATCTGTTTTTCGGGGGCTCCTCAGTCTCTCATTTACCCGGCTCCTGATCTTATGCCACTGGTCAATGTTCAGATTTGGGAACCAATTGGAAACATAGGACTCAATCTTTTTCAACCTCTTGACGGAAAAAAAGGAAGGTGTAAATGGTTGAATGATGAATAAACAGTGAGGAGGGGTACAGTATGAATACACTAGATATACACAGCAGCCCAGCCTGTGAGCAGTATGAACACCAATGAGCGCTCAGCTCGAGATACCAGCGAGTCGAGAGAGAGAATGATATCTGCATTTTCTCTTTTGGTTTGATTAGGACACATCCTGGGGATTGTGTTTACAAACATTGACCAGACCGTTCACCAGCCCCCACCCCCCATGTTGCCTATGCTGTCCTGTGTTGCGAACTCTTTGTTTAAAACGAATTGGCCATCAGAATGTGTGGAGGAATTCTCCCAAGGGTCACAAGGGTCACATTCCACAGCTCTCCCCCCCCCCACTCCTGTGATCTCCCAACCCCCAGTCTGTAGGTTTGTGTTTGCATATTTCTATGCCGTAATTCATACTGGTCCTCTCACGCACATACATTCTCCTTACAGTATACATAGGCTATATGAGTCCGTGTATCTACGGACCATTTGTTTTTCTTTATTAAAAAAGTAAACCGGAGAGCGTCTGATAGGCGTTTTTGCCCTTTTGCTTTTTACCTTACTAAATGGTCTAATGGTCAGTGGAGCGAGGGGGAGGCCCTCGAAACTCGCGGAAGTGATTCAAAACAAAAAGCATTCGTTTGCTTGGAACAAAGAAAACGGCCAAGACACACATTGAGTCCAGAAAATGAATGTTATTAAGGGCTGTAAATATAATAAGCCTGTGTCTAAAATTGACAACAGGCTTATTATATTTACAGCCCTTAAGATACACTTTTGTGTTTAACAGCTGACCACTACCATGACATACTTTGTTTTAGTAGATTTTGCATGAGAGCAAAATGTATAAATATGAGCATTAAAATATATGAATATGAGAACAAAATGCATGAATGTGTGAGTGACAATATATGAATGTGTGCATTGAAATATGATAATATGAGAGCAAAATGTATGAATGTGTGAGTATAAATATATGTGAGAGTGAAAATGTATGTATGTAAAAGGAGAATATATGTGTGTAAGAGTGAAAATGTATGTATGTAAAAGGAGAATATACACTGAACAAAAATATAAACGCAACACTTTTGTTTTTGCTCCCATTTTTCAAGAGATGAACTCAAAGATCTAAAACATTTTCTATATATATAAAATAACCATTTCTCTCAAATATTGTTCACAAATCTGAAAAAATCTGTGATAGTGAGCACTTCTTCTTTGCCGAGATAATCCATCCCACCTTACAGGTGTGGCATATCAAGATGCTGATTAAACAGCATGATTATTGCACAGGTGTGCCTTAGGCTGGCCACAATAAAAGGCCACTCTGAAACGTGCAGTTTTGCTTTATTGGGGGGGGTCTGGGGGGGTCCGAAAACCAGGCACTCAAACTTTCAGAAGTATACTTTGCCCACCGTGCTCTCGAGTCTCACTGCCGGAATTTGACCGCGCTACTCTGGTAAGTTACGTCTTGCCTTTGCACAGTATTTAAATTATGTTTTATTAATTTCTGCATCTAATGCACTTTGTGTCGCATGGTGTTTGATTTGAGCTCTTGTTAGCTAGCCTAGATTTAATATCTGCTGATAGAAATTAAAATCAATGTTTTTAAGGGCATAAAGTACCTTAAACATACCGTCAGTTTAAATACTGTTTTATACTGAAAAACCAGAAGTTCTTGTGCACATCCAGTTGTTAAGCTTTTATTCTAAAAATCCTTCATCTCCGGTTAGCATTTAGCATGAGGCTAATATACATTTACTATAGAGGTGAATTTAGCAGCGATATGATATGATGTTGCACACCGAAACCTACTGATTTCAACACTACAACTATAGACGTCGAGATATTATTATTGTTGAATATTAAATGAAGGTACAGTTTATTCGAGTACGTTATTGTTTACAGATGTGGGTAGCATGTGACAACATTCGGGTGCTAGTAGAGCCTGTGGAGCCTCGCAGCAGCGAAACTGTGGTGCGCTTACGGCCCCTACACACGGCGGCGTGCGTTGCCGCTTCAACGCTTCTGCCCATTCACTTTGAATGGGGTGACGTCACGACTCGCCAAACTGCATTGTGGGAGCGAAGCGTAGCTTTTCTCTCGGTGCTCGCTGCAAAAGTAGAGCAATGTTCTACTTTTGACGCCTCGACGGAGAAAAAATGTTTCCTGTGGTATTGGTATTTTGACACTAGCAATTGTGTTAAATTGTTTCGTTTATCAACGCTACAACATAGTGTTTCGTGAGTCGCTTGTCGTTGTTGGGTGAAAAGCAAACAGCTGTTTGCTGCGGAGCGCAGCGCGAGCAGGCTCTGGTGAGCGGGAGCGCGCTCCTTCACTACAGACTATCGTGCCACCTAACCATTCGCCAAAATGTTTTTAATACCGGCGGTAACCGGCCAAGCGCCGTGCAAAAAATAATCTTCAAATAAAAGAAAGTCACCGGAGGAGTTAAAGGAGAGTGACAGGGAGTATGAGAAGAAGAGGGAGAGAAAGTTTCAGCCAGCTTGATCGATGGAGTTGGCTTCTAGTGGTGCAGTGACGCGTCACCCTTTTATAATCTATCGATTAGATTTATGATTAGAAAATTATAAAAGACATGTGGAGATTGTCCGGCTGAACAAATTTAGTTATTTCACCTGCACGCATGTCATCACAACGACGTGGACTCGAAGTAAAGTTGGTAATGGCCGGCTGTGCTGCGTCTTTCTCTGTAACCACTTTGGCGTGCTTCGCACTCAAATGTGAACGCATTGTTGAGGTTGAGCTATGATATACCAACGTCTTTTCGCAGAGCTTGCATTTCTCTTCCTTTGGACTTGTAAGTTCAAAGTAGTTCCACGAGGAACTCTTTTTACCTGCCGCTTTGCTCATCTTTAGTCGCACGTGTGAGGGAGAGCGGGGGTGGGGGCGGGGTCGGTGTGGCGCGTGCTGCAGCAGCAGTCTGCTCTGCACGCAGGCTTCCTCCAAGTTTACAGTAGAACAAACTGGTGGTGTGACCAATGGCCATTTACAATTATTAATACTATTACTTTTATTAGCATTAGTCTATATTTTGGTTGAAACTAAGCCAGAAAAAAAAGGGGGGGGGCTGAAACTCGACCAACAACCAATCACATGAATCTCCCGCCCCAGACACACAAGCACGCGGTTTGATTGGCTAGAGCTTGTACTGGCATATGATTCGATTGGCTGACGCCTCCGTCGAGGCATCAAAAGTAGAACATTGCTCTACTTTTTCAGCGAGCACCGCGAGAGAAGCTACGCTTTGCTCCCACAATGCAGTTCGGCGAATCGTGACGTCACCTAGGGATGGGAACGATTAATCGAATATTCAAAATTATTCAGGTATTCGAATAATTATTCATGTATTCGATTATGAGTTATATATATATTTTTTTTTTATTATTCATTTTTTTTTTGGGAGTGATGCCTAAGTTGATTACATATTATCAAATGTAATAATTGAATGTATATGTATACGACAGTGCCATAGCTAAATGTGTTAGGTGACGTCTAAAGGTGTGTTTTGCTCCGCTCACCGGTCCCCCACAGCGGGCAGAGCTGCAGGTGCTGATCTCTCTCTCTCGTGTCCGGTTATACTTCACTCGCGTTTATGTCCAAATCCATCAGATCTAGCTAGATCTAGCTAATGATATGGCTGCTGCCCCTCCCTACACGCAGATCACGCAGACTCAAACCTCATCTCAAATGTGGCGCAAATGAGCTCTGCAGCCGTTGCGAGGTTCCGGCGCTAACAGTTCATGAGCGTGCTCCCCCGCCCCCTGTCAACACTCGCGACACATGAGTGGCCAGCCTAAACAACAATAAGCGCTGCTTGGCAACCGTGTGTGGCGGCAAAGTACATAGACATTTTGACTGGAGAGATTTAGTTTTGCCAGTATTCAACATATTTTACCAGTCATAGTCCGGTAATTATTTACACTCTAAGAAGAGTCCTACACAACAGACATGGCGTCAAAAAGGAGTAATGTGTGAAAATATTTCGACCAGGTTAGTGAGTGCGGTGTAGAGGTCAAACTATGCCAAATTAAACTTATATACATGCTATACCTTGCTATACCCGCAACCTCCGTTCCAGCTGAGAGGGTCTTCTCTACAGCTGGCCTGATTGTGAATCGCCTCCACACATGAAAGCTGTAGGCCTATAGCTGTCAAACTGTGATCACCAGTTCAATACATTTGACAAATTCCACTTGGTTTCTACACTTATTTGAACATGTATGTATTTCTAAAAAATTATTGAAAAAAAATTGGGTAAAAAAAAAATGTCAAAAAAAAATTCTGACATTTTTTCTTTACCCAATTTTTTTTTATAGGATATGTACATTTCGGTTAACCGGTTAACCGTTTTTTGGGGGGTCGAATATTCGAATATACATTTGCTTTCAAATTCCCATCCCTAACGTCACCCCATTTAAAGTGAATGGGCAGAAGCATTGAAGCGGCAACGCACGCCGCCGTGTGTAGGGGCCGTTACACTGTGCCGCGTTTGGGGGGGGTGCTAGTGTGTGTTAAGATGAGAGATAAAAACCATCCCTTGATTGCAAAGTTAATGCAGACTACCTTTGCCCTGCGGCGCAATGAGATCATCAATGATGAGCTACCTGTTGGAGAGATCCTGGAACGCTGGCCTGCCTTGACAATGGAGTCACAGGTGAAAATATTTTAGATATTACAACTATATAATAATTTTGTGTGCCTTTGTCACTGATAACTTTGGCATGTTTACTCAGATTTAGCATGTTATGTTTCTGTTTATCTCTGCTGCCTTCAGTCCACATATACATTGTACTCTGAATTAGATAGTCATTTTATATTTGTGCAGAGTTTCACAGGATAATGAACCTCAACCTGAAGAACCACTTTTACGCGGAGTTGGATCGGCATGCTGTTGAGCTTGTTCAGGAAGAAAGCGCCACGCAAAGGCGAAGTGTCTGAAGTTCAGCTCTTCACCGCCTATGACCTCCAGGTGAGTCGGTTAAGCCTCTTGGTATTTTATTATCATACTAGTGGATTTTCTGTGTGTGTGTTGGGGGGCAGGGGGTCAGCCTGATAGATTTAGTTTTATTATTAAGATACTTGTGTTTGGGGAGGGAACAGCAGTGTTAATGTTATTGCACCTTGTTGTTGTGCTAATGAGATACAGGTGGGATCGCAGACGCCCCAATTTACTACTAAAATGTAAAGTAATATCTTTGTAGACAAATCAAATCACACTAGTTGTGTTTTTTGTGTAAATGTTACAGCATTTGTTTTTCCCTCCTCTAGACTTCTTTAGAGGAAACTGCCACCAGTTTGATCCCATGCAGTCAGTGCCTGATCATGGTTGCAATGGTAAGTGAACAAGACGATCATCTAACATTTGTAGACATTTTCTGATCTGTGTGTGTGTGTGTGTGTGTGTGTGTGTGTGTGTGTGTGTGTGTGTGTGTGAAAAGGTTAAATCTCTATATTCTGATGATGATCATTGCTCTCTTCTTTGTTCATCTGCCCTCTTTGATTGAATACTTTATCAACAGTTTGAAAAAAGTACAGGGGCACAGTTATACAATAATGCTAAAAGCCAAGGATAACAAAAAGCCCTGAGGGCTTGTTTCCATTGTGGTCCTGTGTATTCAATTAATCTGTATGAGTTCTCTGTTCTGATAGGATACTGAAAATGCCTTTTCTGTTTACCAAAGAGCTGTAGGCAAGGGGAGACCCCTGTTACTAACTAAACACTTGATCACAATATATTCACACACACACACACACACACACGCACACACACGCCTAATAACCTTTCAAAATGTGTGCAGTGATTAAGTCTCATGAATGTTTGCGTTTTACAGATGGAACCACACAGATGACACCAGGCTGCTTTTGAAAGGCAAGTCTATTAGACTTAGTGTAATTCCTCATGAGTCATTTGCAGGTTATTTTCAATTCTCACTTTACACTTTTCAATTATATTTTTCTTAAGACATTGCCATCCAGAAGATGACTTCAATGCTCGCTGAAGTACTTGTGGTGGTAAAGGGCCTGTCCAGAGATGTGCAGTTCATCAAGAATGAGTTGGCAGAGGGCAACAATGACCCCGGCTGGTAGTCAGGGACCAGGGTCAGCCACAACCCATATGTTCCCTATCCAGCTGCCAATCGCCAATGAAGACGACTTTAATGAGGCTGAATCATTGCTGAAGAATTAATCAGTCCGTCAAAAGATGCTAATTTGACAGACTGAACTGCATTCATTTATGAAATGTGGATAATATGCCCTTTAGCTACTCAACCACAAATAATTCTAGTCTTAGCTACTCAACCACATATAATTGTAGTAACATTTATATCTAACATTTATATTGACATGACCAAAATTGGGACACCAGGGTTAAAGTGGTTAAACATAACGACTGGCATGAACTTGACTGAATACCATGGGCTGGAATATCAGTGTATCAAGTGTATAAAAAACAAAGTTGGTCTCTGTGTATGAAATAAGAGTGCTGTTGTGCTGTTTCTAACGTATATCCCACAGAACGTAGCTCAATACAACAATACAATATTGAGGTGACCCAAAAATAACAGAAGGTAATAAGGTAAGATTATTTGTATAGTGTAATAATTTAGATTAGTTTACTGATTACAGTAAAAAAAAAAGAGTTGCTGGAATAGGTAAGACAGTTTGTAGTGGCAATCTCATTATGAAAGTTAGGCTGCTGCTTTACAAGATAAATACAGCTTGTTGTTGTTAAGGAAATAATTGTCCTCGACTCCTAGAGATGACGTGCATGACTAACCCTGACGTCTGTTTATCTCCTTTAAGGACATAGGCTGCTTTAGCCATAAAGTTATTGTTCCCGTTCTGTGACCGGTCAACACTAGGTCACAGATGGTCTGTTGTTGTGGGCACACTGGGACACTTCCTTCTTTGTTGTTTGTGGCCTCCAAGGTATGAAATCTTCGAGGCCATAGGTGATGGAGGCAAGTGGACTCCGTGTGCCCAACTGTCTAAACTATCTTATCAAAACATGTTGATCACTCTCTGTGAAACCAGTTAAATGGGCTAACGAGAGAGAGGTGCTCCAGAATTGACGTGGCAACTCTCCCGTGCAGTCTCACCGTGACTGCTGTGACTTGTGATGTGAATCCTCCGGCCGAAACTCCAAATAAATCATCAGTGTTTGACATCCTGACATTCCTGAGTCGGTGACTCCTAATTGCACTGCTACACCAGAAGTTTCCTCCACAGTTGTCAAATCACAAAGTGTATTTAAAATGTCAAGACTCACCAGCAGTGCTGCATTCAGTCCTTCTGGAATCTGTGGACAGTCTTTCTCACTCCTCAGCTGCTGCTTCGCTTGCACACTAAGCACCTTCTGTCGTGCGCACTCCGCGAAAGTTCACGTGTATTCCAAACCCTCCCTCTCCCCCTCTATGGCCAGTGGCGCCACCAGACATTTTTCATAGGGGTGGCCAAATGGGGCCACTGAAAATCTTGGGGTGGCCAACCAAAACCAATCATTTAATTGTTGTAAAAGTATAGACTAGATGAAAACAATGGCAAAGAGAATCACCTACTGATATACTTTGGTTTCTTATTTTACATTTTCTGATACTATTCATCTGAAGTGAATATAATACGGATAGTTAACATTTGACTTCAAACAACATTTAAAAGAACCTTGTTTTGTGTTATGTATACATGTGTTGGTGATTTATTGTTTTGGTTTTTATATATGCTAGTTGTTCATTCCTTTTTAAAAAGACAAATACAGCTTAATTTAAATAAGTTCCTTTATTGCACAAAATGTTCAGCATTCTCAACACATACAATACACAACAGCAACACAACATGTTCTTCAGTTATATTATGTCTCTAGGTTATAAATTGTTTTAGACTGAACAAAGCTGTTTGTGTCACACTGGGATCAAAGATGATTGACATGACTTTATTAAATCAAGTTTTAAAACATGACTATTTTATTTCAACAGGACCCAAAAACACAAGGTAAAATGGTAAATACATACTGTGATTGAACACAAAAACACCATCTATTATTGACCTTTATAGCTAATTCAAAACATTATAAATTATATAAAACACCACCTTTTAGTATTAGACAGAAAATAGGTGAAGAGACATATTTCTATTTTTTTTTAGATTAGGCCACTGTGGTGAGAGTAATACATATAGCTTGTATTCCATTTGTTTTGAAAATGTATATTTATACTTTATAAACAAACTGGTTACCCTTTTTTTAAATTAGCATACAGAACATTATGAAAACAAACTTGACTAATGGTCGCAGGGCTCGACATTATGGACTGCCCGATGGCCCGGGGCCATCTAGTATTTAGCTCGGGCAATGAAGCCTCACCTGCTGAAAAAAACTAATCATATCTATAACTAGTTTAGGTAGTTTGAGAGGTAATTAAAATAGCTACGTGTGATATTCTAACCTGAAGTGTGTGTTTTGTTCCGCTCACCGCTGCATGTGATCATGCAGAGCTGCGTGTCGACTCGTCAGCAGCAGCTGATCTCTCTCTCTCTCCCGTCAGATTAGACTCACGTTTATGTCCATATCGATCAGATCCAGCTAGTTCTAGCTAATGATATGACTACCTGCTTATTAAAAGACAGCTAAACAATAAGTGTCGCTATGCAACTGGGTGAGGCCACAAAGTATAGTGCAGCATTATGCATTTGTTTACATGCCCACCGGAACCCCGAGGCATTACCAACAGATCAACGCACAATCAACCCACACAGGACATCTCTTTCTCCACATTAAGTGTTAGACATTATAATTGACTATTCTTGTCTGTCACATACTCTTCTTGTCTGTCACATAAGTGGCGCAACTGAAGCGGTATTGCGCTAAAGGGAAATTATTTTGAACGAAGAGATTTAGATTTGCTGGCTAACGGGAACTCTGACGTCGCCATTTTGTGTGCTTCGCGGATGCGCTCGGCTCCTCTCGACTGCTGCTCGGGTCTGCTCGGTCAGCTTCCGGATGAGGAGGCATTCATTCGACCAATTTACAGTAGATAACATTACAAAAATTTTTAACAGGGGCCATAATAGTGTAAATAATGTTTGTTTTGGCAGTTATAACTGAATGTAATGTTTTCTACTTTTTTACATCTGGGAAGGCATTTGCCTTCATCAGATGGAAAGTGTCTTGACCAACAACCTAAGTATTTCTTATAGCTATGCAGGGCATGCAAGCGAGCAAACACAAACAAGAACAAACAAACAAGTGAAATGAAGAATAAAATTGAAATTGTACAATATAATATTGTGGTGGTTCATTTTATAATTCAGTCTAGAGAATGCACCAGACAGCATCTAAGACCTGCAAAAATCTAAATGTTCTAGGGGGAGGCTCCCCCAAACCCTTCGTGCCATTTTGTCCACCCGTATTTTTCTGGGCAATCTCTATTGGGCTCAGGGCCATCTGTAAATTAGCTTAGATGGCCCACAGGGCCATCTCCCAAAATCCTTAATGTCATGCCCTGGGTTGGCTCATAACCTCAGAACACAGAAGAGGATAAACTGCATAGATTCTCGTTTCATTTTGAAGGAGCTGCAGAACTAAAGTGTGTAGAAGACTTAAATGATTAAAAAGGTCACACTCACATTAATAAAACTGCTTAGGTTTTAGTTTCACTTTTACAAAACAGAGTTCTACATATACTTTCTAGCATGTATGGCCATCTCCTCACTAGCCCTATGCATTACATTGCATTTAGCTGACGCTTTTATCCAAAGCGACTTACAATAAGTACATTCTACCAGGAAGACACAACCTTGAAGAAAACAGAATCATATAAGTACATCAGGTATCATAGAGCCAAACATTTCAAGTGCTACTCAACTGGCTATAGATAAGCCAGTCCTTTATTAGTATATAAGTGCCTTGTTAGTAATTCTATCGCTCGAAGTGGAGTCGAAAGAGATGAGTTTTCAGTCTGCGCCGGAAAATGTGCAGGCTTTCTGCTGTCCTGATGTCAAAGGGGAGCTCATTCCACCATTTTGGAGGCAGGATAGCAAACCCACGTGTTTTTGCTGATGGGAACTTGGGTCCCCCTCGCAGCGAGGTTGCAGCGAGTCGTTTGGCTGATGCAGAGCGGAGTGCGCGCGCTGGGGTGTACAGTTTAACCATGTCCTGGATGTAGGAAGGGCCAGATCCATTCGCAGCATGGTACGCAAGTACCAGTGTCTTGAAGTGGATTCTAGCAGTTACCGGGAGCCAGTGAAGGGAGCGGAGGAGCAGAGTAGTGTGGGTTGTAGCAACGGGTTGTAGCAGCGATGTTTGCAGTGAAGGACAGGTTGTTATCTAGGATCACACCCAGATTCCTTGCAGTCTGAGTCGGGGAAACAACAGAGGTGCCGATGTTGATTGTCAGGTCAAGAGTGGGACAATCTTTTCCCAGAAGGAAAAGCAGTTCAGTCTTGTCAAGGTTGAGCTTGAGGTGATGAGCAGACATCCACTGAGAGATGTCAGCTAGACAAGCAGAGATGTGTGCGACGACCTGGGTCTCTGAGCGGGGAAAGGACAGAATGAATTGGGTGTCGTCAGCGTAGCAGTGGTATGAAAAACCATGCGGGCTAATGACTGATCCGAGCGAGTTTGTGTACAGGGAGAAGAGGAGGGGACCAAGAACAGAGCCCTGAGGGACCCCTGTAGTTAATTGACAAGGGTCTGACTCGGACCCTCTCCAAGTTACCCTGTAGGTACGGTCTTTGAGGTATGAGGTGAGGAGGGATAGTGCAGAGCCTGAAACTCCAAGTTCTTGGAGAGTGCGAAGGAGGATATGATGGTTCACCGTGTCGAATGCAGCTGACAGGTCCAACAGGATGATGACAGAGGAGAGGGATGCTGCTTTGGCAGTGTGCAGTTCCTCAGTGACAGCAATTAGAGCACTTTCTGTGGAGTGACCTGCCTTGAAACCAGACTGGTGCGGATCCAGAAGGTTGTTCTGATGGAGATAACAGGAGAGTTGTTTAAAGACAGCGCGTTCAAGTGTTTTAGACAGGAACGAGAGGAGAGAGACAGGCCTGTAGTTTATAACATCAGACGGGTTGAGAGTGGGTTTCTTTAGGAGAGGGTTTACTCTTGCCTCCTTAAGACTATTTGGAAAGTGACCAGAAGTTAGAGAAGTGTTGATGAAATGGGTGAGAAACGGTAGAATATCAGGAGCAATAGTCTGAAGGAGGTTTGAAGGGATAGGGTCCAGAGGACAGGTGGTAGGGCGGGCAGAGGTAATGAGGGTAAGAACCTCACTTGGAGAGTGAGGGGAAAAGGAGGTTAGTGTGTGGGTGAAAGGAGGGTCTGGTGACCCAGCGATGAGTAAAGGTGAGTCAGAAAAAGAAGAGCGAATATCATCAACCTTTTTTTCAAAATGGTTAACAAAGTCGCTTGACAGAAGTGAGGAGGGGGGAGGGGCTTTGGGAGGGTCCAAGAGGGTGGAGAAGATGGAAAATAGTTTTTTGGGATTGGAATAGGAAGATTGGATCTTATCTTGAAAGAAAGTGCTTTTTGCCTGAAAGATCGAAGCAGAGAAAGAGGAGAGGAGAGCCTGATAAGTTAGGAGGTCGTCACGGTGTTTGGATTTCCACCGTTTCCGCTCTGCTGCCCTAAGGACGGTTCTATTAGCACGCAGTGCGTCATTTAGCCAGGGAGCAGGAGGGGACTGACGAGCCTGCCGAGATGTGAGAGGACAGAGAGAGTCCAGAGAGGATGAGAGAGTAGAGAGGAGAGTTTTTGCAGCAGAGTTTGGAGGCAGGAGTTGGAACGAGTCAGAGGAAGGGAGGGCTAAGAGCACCGATGAGGCAAAGGTATGCTGCTGCTCCCCTGCCAGCTCTGTCTCTCCTTTACTCATCTTCTTCTTAAAATAAGAAGAGATGTCTGTTGACTTTCTCTTAATTTTCTGCAAATTGACTTTACAAACAGCAGTGATTAATAGTAGCCTACGCATTACACCAGCCCAGCATACCGACATCAGCTAACGTTAGCTTAGCAAGCTAAACTAAGGCTAACTAGGATAGCCGCCAAAGTGTGTTTACAGATGAATTATACCTGAAGTCAAGCCAGCCTTTACTGAGCCCCGAGCCTGTTTTCCAGGTCTTCCAGCATTTTTCTCGTTTTAATGCCATTGAACACCATTTTTGATCAGAATAAAAGCTAAAGGTAAGCATATCTCCGTTTTTTGCTTCCTAAAGCTAACACACTAAAGCCTAAAGTGTTGTGGGGCTTAACAGGCAACAAACGTATATGACTTACCTTCTAGAAGTCTGGTGGATTTTTGTCAACTCCAGTCCAGTCAGTAGAAAGAAACGTTTTGCTGCAACCTGCTGCTGTCTGTGCGAATCTCAGTGGTGTGCACGAGTAACAGAGTGGTGCGCCAAGTATCAGAGTGTTACCATGGTAGCAGAGGGAGAGGGAGGGGCTGCAGTATGAGCGTTGGAAGCTCAAATCAAGCGACTTGCTGGCTGTGTATTTGTTGTTAAATATCAGATAAACTACTGCGCATACGTGACTGGCGAGGCGGTGTGTGGTGGGGGGGGCCAACAGGACCCAAAAACACAAGGTAAACATTAGGATAGCACAAGGTAAACATTAGGATAGCCGCCAAAGTGTGTTTACAGATGAATTATACCTGAAGTCAAGCCAGCCTTTACTGAGCCCCGAGCCTGTTTTCCAGGTTTTCCAGGAAACGTTTTGCTGCAACCTGCTGCTGTCTGTGCGAATCTCAGTGGTGTGCGCGAGTATCAGAGTGGTGCGCCAAGTATCAGAGTGTTACCATGGTAGCAGAGGGAGAGGGAGGGGCTGCAGTATGAGCATTGGAAGCTCAAATCAAGCGACTTGCTGGCTGTGTATTTGTTGTTAAATATCAGATAAACTACTGCGCATACGTGACTGGCGAGGCGGTGTGTGGTGGGGGGGCCAACAGGACCCAAAAACACAAGGTAAACATTAGGATAGCACAAGGTAAACATTAGGATAGCCGCCAAAGTGTGTTTACAGATGAATTATACCTGAAGTCAAGCCAGCCTTTACTGAGCCCCGAGCCTGTTTTCCAGGTTTTCCAGGAAACGTTTTGCTGCAACCTGCTGCTGTCTGTGCGAATCTCAGTGGTGTGCGCGAGTATCAGAGTGGTGCGCCAAGTATCAGAGTGTTACCATGGTAGCAGAGGGAGAGGGAGAGGCTGCAGTATGAGCATTGGAAGCTCAAATCAAGCGACTTGCTGGCTGTGTATTTGTTGTTAAATATCAGATAAACTACTGTGCATACGTGACTGGCGAGGCGGTGTGTGGTGGGGGGGCCAACAGGACCCAAAAACACAAGGTAAACATTAGGATAGCACAAGGTAAACATTAGGATAGCCGCCAAAGTGTGTTTACAGATGAATTATACCTGAAGTCAAGCCAGCCTTTACTGAGCCCCGAGCCTGTTTTCCAGGTTTTCCAGGAAACGTTTTGCTGCAACCTGCTGCTGTCTGTGCGAATCTCAGTGGTGTGCGTGAGTATCAGAGTGGTGCGCCAAGTATCAGAGTGTTACCATGGTAGCAGAGGGAGAGGGAGGGGCTGCAGTATGAGCATTGGAAGCTCAAATCAAGCGACTTGCTGGCTGTGTATTTGTTGTTAAATATCAGATAAACTACTGTGCATATGTGACTGGCGAGGCGGTGTGTGGTGGGGGGGCCAACAGGACCCAAAAACACAAGGTTGTAGTGCCGGGAGATATGGGAGTCGGAGGCGGTGCATCGAAGGTGCAAAAGGGGACTTTAATGAGGAGCTGCAACGGACATGTTGTCGGGTCGCAGCCCGGGTCGACAAGAGAGAGAAGTCAGGAGGGCACACAACATATAAAGCAAACACACAACATGTCCGTGTGGGAACAATACCCCCAACTGTAGTTCCATGTGTGAATGATGTCCCAGTGGTCAAACAGTGGTCACCACACAAGCCCCCCCAGAATTCAACCATGGACACTATCCCCGTGTCCGGGAGGAAGCACCACAGGGGCCGAGGAGGGTGGGGCCGGGCCATGGAACGGGCCGTCGGAAGGGGGCCGCAGGAGAGGGTAGGGGCCCTAACGAGGGCGAGGGCATCCTCACCGGGGGTGGGAGACGGGCCGGAACGGGGCCGCAGTAGGCGTCGTAAGGGGGCCGCAGTGCTGCGACGTGGGGACGGCGTGAATATCCCGGTGGTCCCCAGCAGGGAGGAGCGCTGCCCGGCCGCAGGCGAGGGCACAACGGCAGGCACGAAGTCCTCGGGAAGAAAGAACCGGGTCCCCGGGGGGCAGGAGCAGCATCCCCGGGAGGAAGGAGCCGTGGACAGGGGAGAGGCCAGACGGTGCGCCGTCCGGAGCCGCCGTCGAGGTGAACCGTGAGCCGCGGTAAGAGGAGAGGCCAGGCAGGGTCCCGGAGCGCGCCACCCACGGGCCGATGGCCGCATGGGCGCATGGGCGACGTCCGAAACCGCCGAGGCGAAGGAAGAGGCCAGACAGGCTCCGGAGTGCGCCACCCACGGGCCGATGGCCGCATGGGCACATGGGCGACGTCCGAAACCGTCGAGGCGAGGGAAGAGGCCAGCCAGGCTCCGGAGCGCGCCACCCACGGGCCGATGGCCGCATGGGCGCATGGGCGACGTCCGAAACCGTCGAGGCGAGGGAAGAGGCCAGCCAGGCTCCGGAGCGCGCCACCCACGGGCCGATGGCCGCATGGGCGCATGGGCGACGTCCGAAACCGTCGAGGCGAGGGAAGAGGCCAGCCAGGCTCCGGAGCGCGCCACCCACGGGCCGATGGCCGCATGGGCGCATGGGCGACGTCCGAAAC
Source organism: Harpagifer antarcticus (assembly GCA_902827135.1). Taxonomy (NCBI): domain Eukaryota; kingdom Metazoa; phylum Chordata; class Actinopteri; order Perciformes; family Harpagiferidae; genus Harpagifer; species Harpagifer antarcticus. The sequence continues at coordinate 9,299,608 of CADEHL010001363.1, forward strand.
CGTCGAGGCGAGACGAGGTCCAGGAGTGCACCACCCAGGCGTCGATGAACGTGAGTGGCGTCTGGAACCGCCGTCGAGGTGGTGAAAAAGGTGAGAGTGTCCACACGAGGCCGACCAGACATGGTCGAACCTCCTCTCAGGCACCAGAAAAAGCTCAAAAAGGGCCGTACTGTCCACGGTCAAAAAACAGGTGGGCGAAATCGTGAGAGGATTCACACGAGGCCAACCAGACATGGTCGAACCTCCTCTCAGGCACCAGAAAAAAAAAACTCAAAAAGGTCGATAGCCGTTAGCAGCTAGCCGTTAGCAGCTAGCCGTTAGCTGAGGCCATTAGCTGGCAGCCATCGGTAGCTGCTAGCCGTCGTTAGCCCCACGTGGATAGCTGCTAGTCGTCGCCAGCTAGCGCCGCTGGGACGTGCAGCCGCACGCCCCGAAGAAACAGCCCCATGAGGTAACAATGGGGTTGCTGGTCGACCCAGCAGGTCGTGCATCGTCCCCCCCGATGCGGGAACGGCAAGCAACGTCTCCAGCCTTCTGCGGAGCGCGCACCGAGCCTCAGTCCGCGTGCCGGTGGCAGCCACGGACGTCTCCAAAAAATCCCCGGCATTTCGAGAAAGGAACTCGAGTTCCTTTTGCCGTGTTCGGCTTCGTCCCGGAAACTTCTCAAGACGTGTCAGAGTCACCAGTGTAGTGCCGGGAGATATGGGAGTCGGAGGCGGTGCATCGAAGGTGCAAAAGGGGACTTTAATGAGGAGCTGCAACGGACATGTTGTCGGGTCGCAGCCCGGGTCGACAAGAGAGAAAAGTCAGGAGGGCACACAACATATAAAGCAAACACACAACATGTCCGTGTGGGAACAATACCCCCAACTGTAGTTCCATGTGTGAATGATGTCCCAGTGGTCAAACAGTGGTCACCACAAGGTAAACATTAGGATAGCACAAGGTAAACATTAGGATAGCCGCCAAAGTGTGTTTACAGATTAATTATACCTGAAGTCAAGCCAGCCTTTACTGAGCCCCGAGCCTGTTTTCCAGGTCTTCCAGCGTTTTTCTCGTTTTAATGCCATTGAACACCATTTTTGATCAGAATAACAGCTAAAGGTAAGCATATCTCCGTTTTTTTGCTACCTAAAGCTAACACACTAAAGCCTAAAGTGTTGTGGGGCTTAACAGGCAACAAACGTATATGACTTACCTTCTAGAAGTCTGGTGGATTTTTGTCAACTCCAGTCCAGTCAGTAGAAAGAAACGTTTTGCTGCAACCTGCTGCTGTCTGTGCGAATCTCAGTGGTGCGTGCGAGTATCAGAGTGGTGCGCCAAGTATCAGAGTGTTACCATGGTAGCAGAGGGAGAGGGAGGGGCTGCAGTATGAGCGTTGGAAGCTCAAATCAAGCGACTTGCTGGCTGTGTATTTGTTGTTAAATATCAGATAAACTACTGCGCATACGTGACTGGCGAGGCGGTGTGTGGTGGGGGGGCCAACAAATATATCAGGGTGGCCATGACCCCCCCTGGCGCCACTGTCTATGGCAGTGCGTGTGTGTCAATGAAAACATGGTGAATGTTGTGTGGTTATGAACTATCGGGAATTAGAACAACAGAGTGGGGAAGATTGGTGAAAAAAAGGGAATTTCTTATTTAATTGTTTTTGTTTGATTGCATGGAGTCTGCCATGGACAGTGGCGACTGGTCATTAGGGCACAGCCCCACCTAGTGTCAGCAGAAAGTATTACAAATAATGATTACAAAAAAATATATGAAATATATTTTAAGATCATGTTTAATCATCTGATTCGTCTGTACATTTCTGTTTTAGTCTGTGTTCTTCTAATTAGTGTATACAGTGTGTGCCTATTGAGCTGTTTAGAGCCATGTGGGTCAAAACCTGATCATGCCCCTCTCTCTCACTGTCTAAGTGAACGGTGACTGTAAAAACTACAATGCGCATGCTCAGAGTATTGTCCTATTTAATGTGTGTGGCAAAAAAATAATGACCATAGGGGCACTGAGCTGCCATCCCCACCATACGTCATCTCACTTATTTCAGAGCTGATTGGCTGTAAGTATGTGTGCCGCGAAAAGTATGGCGTGTGAAGAGGAGACGCGTCCCAAAACCCGGAAATAAGCTGCGCATGGGTTCCCTCCACAAAAAAGCAATGAGATTTCTCCATAGGATTTTAGAAAATAGCTCAAAATAAAATCTGTGGTAAACGTACCTGTTAGATAAATGCACGTTTTGTTCAGCCGGATAATATCCATGTGGAGAAGTCTTCAGCTGTGGTAAACTGTGATCCGCCCATGTTAAACTGTGACCCGACTTCTGTGGCTATCTACCAGCGATCATGTTTAATATGAGACTGCACCGGGCCCGGCGCCACGAGGGGGCAAATAATACAACTGAGGGGGCAATGCCTCCTTTTGCCCCCTCGTGGTGCCGGGCCCGGGCATCATTCATCCATCAAAAAGTACAATAAATGTCACAATTATTAAATAACTTTAAATAATTATTTTCCCCAATACACGTTACTATGTTTAGATCAGATATGTGGGCAGGCAGTCAAGCAACGTGTAAAAAAGCCTCAACCCCAGGTGAGCATGTAGTCTTATGTTAGTGTGTGTGCTTAGCTGTAAACCTCTATGCTGTAAACACAGTCGGATGGGTGACCAAAACATCCCCGTTTTCCGGGCAGAGTCCCCGTTTTCGGTGGCTGGTACCCGGTTGAAACTCCCGAAAATGTTCCCGTTTTTGAACGTGCGTTAAAAAAAATAGGGCAAGGTGAAATCAAATGTTACATGTCAGTAAAAACAGAGTAACAGTGTTGTGCCTGTTTGTACCGTTAGCGTATTTCTTCTTCTACTACTTCTTCTTCTTCTTCTATTTTCTTTAATGGCGAATCGCTTCAACTTGGAGCATATATCGCCACCTACTGTTGATTTATTAAACGTTTATATTAAATCCTTGTCCTCAGACCAGTGTTTTTGAGGAACTTGAAGATCAGCTTGTTTACTTCATTTCTTGATTTACTTTTGTATATTGACTTGAAATCCATGTCCTTGATGTTATGTTGTTCCAGTGCAGTTTTCAGAATGAGTCTTTGTCTGTTATAATCCGGGCAGCTAAAAAATACATGATGTAATTTTTCTCCCCAATTTTCGGCGCCCCCGATGGGTTGATGTGCCCTTAGCATTCACCTATACTGCCTATGCCAAGGGCCGGCCCTGGTGAAAACAATATGACATCAACAAAAAATAAGACAGACAACTACAGATAGCACCACACATGATGGTTACTTGTATTTAGGGCTGCAATGCCAGTATGGATCAGGTTTCTTCCAAAGCGAGCCCTTTTACTAGAATAATAATATGTTATGCATTATATAAACCGTATTGGTACAATGAGCGACATCTAGTGATGGATTTTGGAACATTGATTCGATTTTTCTCATGGCAGTTAGACTCTAGAGACAAACCAGGGGACTTTATTTTTATTTTTAATCTGTGTCTGTCCATTTGGTGTAGTATTTAATCCAATATTACATTTGGTTTATATATTAGTCACTTTCTTATGAAATGCCAGGTGTTAGGCCTTGATTTCAACATTCAATCCTAAAAATAAAAAATCAACCAGATTAATGTTTCTTTAATCCTGACCTGACTAGAGGTAAAGTAAATCTGTATAGGAAAACGAGTTAAGGGATAGAGGAGAAAAGGTTATGGTATAATTATAGAGCCTGTCAATTTATAAATTGAGGAAATCAATGTTAGTCTGTTAACCAAAGTGCAGCCATCTGATAATGTACTATCTATTATTAAAGATCAGAGGAAAAGAACAGAACGAGAGGGGTAAATCCGGAATAAAAATAAAGAAGCAAAGAGATTGTAGAGCAGTGAGAAGGAAAAAAGCTTGGTGTGTCAATTCATTACATTGCCAGTATTTTTCGTTGTTGTGAAAAAAAAATCGCCCCCTCTGATTTTTTAACAGCCCCCTCAGTCATTTCATCCTGGAGCCGGGCCTGGACTGCACACACGTCTATCGCTTGTAACTTTGCAGCAAAACACTCACGTCAATAAATCCTTTATTGTTGTTGTCAGTCTTCCATTTGTATCATATATCGTTAATATATATATCGTTTTATATATATATATATATATATATATATATATATATATATATATATATATATATATATATATCGTTGATGTCGAGTCGATTTGATATTTTATTTTGGTGAGTCTGTCGCAAGACAGAAAAGACAGGCAGTATTGCTAGAATATAAACCTTTTTTTTGCATTCTGTTTCTAGCGCAACAGCTTTGGTCCAGATTTACATCAGCTACTGCATTAGCAGACATAGCAACAGGAAATGGGGGCCTATTTAGAAAGTAAGCGTTTAAAAATGTCTATATTGTGAGGCTAAATATTATATTGTATAGCATAATGTTGAATGGCAATTATATATATATATATATCGAAACACATGGCCTGATTTGCAGATTGGAACTTTATGTGTGCACTCGAACCGACTAGAACACATTTAGCCTATATGTAAATGTAACACTTATCACAACATAATGTAGGCTCGCAGGCTGATAAACTAGGATATCTGTTCTCGGTGGATCTTAATGAGGCTTGATACAGACCTCAGTCAGTATATACTATTTATAAGCAAATGCCTACTATAATACACTGAACAAAAATATAAATGCAACACTTTTGTTTTTGCTCCCATTTTTCATGAGATGAACTCAAAGATCTAAAACATTTTCTATATACACAAAATAACCATTTCTCTCAAATATTGTTCACAAATCTGAAAAAATCTGTGATCGTGAGCACTTCTCCTTTGCCGAGATAATCCATCCCACCTCACAGGTGTGGCATATCAAGATGCTGATTAGACAGCATGATTATTGCACAGGTGTGCCTTAATCATGATGGCCACTTTTTAACAAGGTTAATGTAAGAATTGTAAGTGTGGTGGTCTAGTACGTCGTGTTGATCCGTGGTGCACTCATAGCGCGCAAGGCTAGAGTGATTTGTTCTGTTGGGACCCGGGTTTGAGTCCAGCATGAACTTTTTTGTTATTTTCATGTCGATGGACACTGAATATTATGTTTGAATAGAGGATTCCTAATATTGTTTGCCGAGACCAACATTAATAACCCATCAGCATTTTAAAATCTAAATATCCTTGCACATGCAGCAATGATATTTCTGCTGCTTTGGAAAACGAGATAACAGTCACATCTTATCTGGAGTGCTGCAGAATACTGTTTTTACAAGGGATAAATGTCTGTGTAGTCTTTCATATTAAACATGATCGCTGGTAGATAGCCACAGAAATCTTAACACAGTTTAACCTGGGTGGATCACGGTTTAACCTGGGCGGATCCCATTTTTCCCTGGGTGGATCCCAGTTGACCCTGGGCGGATCACAGTTTACCTGAGAGGATCACAGTTTACCACAGCTGAAGACTTCTCCACGCTGCTTTCAAACTCAGAGTAAACAACGTACGCTTCACTGGGAGGCTGTCTGAAGGTGTACACAGGTCTCAGATGGACTTGGTATCACATTAGGGACGATATTCAGTGATAAGTCTGGCAACAATAGCTGGTTATGATTTATTGGAGTTCGCAATGTTTTGAACAGACCTCCCCATGTCAACTCGTTTTTCTTTTTGTAGTCCTCGCTGTTCGCGTCCGGATATCTCCATCGTAACCACAACCTCACACACTGGTACTGAATGTGCATCAAAGTCTTCCTACCGAGCAAAATATACCAAAAGATTTATGTAAACGACAGAAGAAGCGATCAAAAATGTGTATTTCAGTCGAAGGCCACGCCCCCCACCTCTGTAAACCAGTTGATCGGTAATCCGGAATACCGGACAAGGATTCCCTCTCTCCTTTCCTGCTGAAAGATGGTGAGTGTACTCAGGGACGAGGAGTCATTTAACCAGCCGCCAGTAGGAGTCAGGCTTTACTTTCTTTTATATCTGTAATATTCTGTTCTATGGACATGTAAGTGTCTACATAAACAGATGAAGCGGACTTCTCTCATTCCGAGTGTCCATCTTTATTCAACTGGCGTGTAACATGCCCACATCATGGATGTTTAATAAGAACTGGATACAGCGTGGAAGGCGGGGCCTCATTAATTCCTATGAGAGTTGCTCATTGGCGCATGGATGACAAAATGGCCCAACTTTTGAGAGAGTGAAACATCACAGATTACCCAGCATGCCTGAGAAGTACCCGTATGTGCGCTCATAGAGCATGCGCAACTTTAACCACGGCCCCCAAAAGGCTCGTTCACATCAAGCACGTCAATTTGTGCACACGTAACAGCACCGCGCGTTCTGGATTGTTATGATGGATTTGATATTAACGAATAACGAGGCGGCAGTTAGCAGTGTAGTAGTGTAACGTCCGAGCCATTAGTAATTATGCTAACATAATGTAGGCTCGCAGGCTGATAAACTAGGATAATTACTAGGATAAACTAGGATAATTAATAATGGCTCGGACGTTACACTAGCTAGCCGCTAGCTGCTAGCTGCTAGCTGCTAACTGCCGCCTCGTTATTCGTTAATATCAAATCCATCATAACAATCCAGAACGTGCGGTGCTGTTACGTTAATTAATACAACTGTTAGTTTGATTAGAGCTTTGACACATATATCTTTATTTATAAATGTATAAGTATGAAGACTTCCTCGGGCGATATCATATGGTATAGCTAATTCATCTGGGTCAAAACGTGTTGTGCCCACATGCAAAGGTTGTAAACTCTTGCTTATCCCTGCGTGGTATTATAGTAATAGCAAACAGCAACGTTCAACTCCTTTTAATGGTATATTGCAAGTGCAATAAGAAGCTACAGGGACGTTAATCTACGTCGGTAATATTAACTTTATTTAATACAAGATTTACATCATACAGCCCATGCAAGGCAAGGCAAGTTTATTTATATAGCACCTTTCAACATAAGGCAATTCAAAGTGCTTTCCAAAAAACGAAAGACATTAAGAAAATGGCATTTAAAATCAGTCATTAAAAAGAAAAGATAATAAAATAAACATTAAAAGAAAAAATACATGGATAAAAGTTACAGTGCAGTTTAAGATGTGAATAGTTCAATTAAAAGCAGCGACAAAAAGAAAAGTCTTTAGTCTGGATTTAAAAGTAGTCAGAGTTGCAGCGGACCGGCAGTTTTCTGGGAGTTTGTTCCAGATATTTGGAGCATAATAACTGAACGCTGCTTTTCCATGTTTAGTTCTGACTCTGGGGACAGAAAGCTGACCAGTCCCTGAAGACCTGAGAGATCTGGATGGTTCATAATTTAGCAGTAGGTCAGAAATGTATTTTGGGCCTAAACCATTCAATGCTTTATAAACCAGCAGCAGTATTTTGAAATCTATTCTTTGACACACAGGAAGCCAGTGTAAAGACTTCAGAACAGGAGTGATGTGATCCACTTTCTTAGTGTTAGTGAGGACTCGAACAGCAGCGTTCTGAATTAGCTGCAGCTTTCTAATATATTTTTTTAGTGAGACCTGTAAAGACACCATTACAGTAGTCCAGTCTACTGAAGATAAAAGCATGGACAAGTCTTTCCAAATCCTGCTGTGACATTAGTCTTTTAATCCTAGATATATTCTTTAGGTGATAGTAGGCTGATTTAGTAACTGTTTTAATGTGAGTGTTGAAACTCAGGTCAGAGTCCATGACTACACCTAGATTTCTGGCTTTATCTGTTGTTTTGAACATTGCAGACTGAAGCTCAGCGCTAACTTGTATATGTTCTGCCTTGGCTCCAAAAACCATTACCTCAGTTTTATCTTTGTTTAATTGGAGAAAGTTCTGACACATCCAGTCATTGATTTGTTCAATGCACTTACTCAGTGTTTGAATTGGAGCATAGTCTCCTGGTGAAATTGTCATGTAAATTTGTGTGTCATCCGCATTGCTATGGTAACTTATTTAGTTGTTTTTCATTATCTGAGCCAGTGGTAGCATGTAGATGTTAAAGAGAATAGGCCCCAAGATGGAGCCTTGAGGTACCCCACATGTCATATTTGTATTTGTAGTATAATATTTTACAAATGATGAATTACAGCAAACATGTGCAATAACTCTCCTGTTATCTCCATCAGAACAACCTTCTGGATCCGCACCAGTCTGGTTTCAAGGCAGGTCACTCCACAGAAACTGCTCTCATTGCTGTCACTGAGGAACTGCACACTGCCAAAGCAGCATCCCTCTCCTCTGTCATCATCATGTTGGACCTGTCAGCTGCATTCGACACGGTGAACCATCAGATCCTCCTTCGCACTCTCCAAGAACTTGGAGTTTCAGGCTCTGCACTATCCCTCCTCACCTCATACCTCAAAGACCGTACCTACAGGGTAACTTGGAGAGGGTCCGAGTCCGACCCTTGTCAATTAACTACAGGGGTCCCTCAGGGCTCTGTTCTTGGTCCCCTCCTCTTCTCCCTGTACACAAACTCGCTCGGATCGGTCATTAGCCCGCATGGTTTTTTCATACCACTGCTATGCTGACGACACACAATTAATTCTGTCCTTTCCCCGCTCAGAGACCCAGGTCATCGCACGCATCTCTGCTTGTCTAGCTGACATCTTTCAGTGGATGTCTGCTCATCACCTCAAGCTCAACCTTGACAAGACTGAACTGATTTTCCTTCCGGGAAAAGATTGTCCCACTCTTGACCTGACAATCAACATCGGCACCTCTGTTGTTTCCCCGACTCAGACTGCAAGGAATCTGGGTGTGACCCTAGATAACAACCTGTCCTTCACTGCAAACATCGCTGCTACAACCCGTTGCTGCAGATATACGCTGTACAACATCACGAAGATTCGTCCCCAGCTGACCCAGAAAGCCACCCAGGTTCTGGTCCAGGCTCTCGTCACCTCACGCCTAGACTATTGCAACTCCCTGCTGGCTGGTCTACCTGCATGTGCCATCCGACCTCTGCAGCTCATCCAGAATGCAGCGGCTCGTCTGGTCTTCAACCTTCCAAAATTTTCCCACACCACTCCGCTCCTCCGCTCCCTTCACTGGCTCCCGGTAACTGCTAGAATCCACTTCAAGACACTAGTACTTGCGTACCATGCTGCGAATGGATCTGGCCCTTCCTACATCCAGGACATGGTTAAACTGTACACCCCAGCGCGTGCACTCCGCTCTGCATCAGCCAAACGACTCGCTGCAACCTCGCTGCGAGGGGGACCCAAGTTCCCATCAGCAAAAACACGTGGGTTTGCTATCCTGGCTCCAAGATGGTGGAATGAGCTCCCCATTGACATCAGGACGGCAGAAAGCCTGCACATCTTCCGGCGCAGACTGAAAACTCATCTCTTTCGACTCCACTTCGAGCGATAGAGTTACTAACAAAGCACTTATATACTAATATAGGACTGGCTTATCTATAGCCAACTGAGTAGCACTTGAAATGTTTGGCTCTATGATACCTGATGTACTTATATGATTCTGTTTTCTTCAGGGCTGTGTCTACCTGGTCGTATGTACTTATTGTAAGTCGCTTTGGACAAAAGTGTCAGCTAAATGCAATGTAATGTAATGTAATATATCCATTATTACAGCTCCGTGGGCTGGCAGTAAGGCGATATGGGTCCGTTCTTATTGTGCATCCATGGGTAAAGGTAAAACTGAAGTGTAGTACTGAACACGTAACATGAACGTGCCGGGCGGCGCGGTCCCGTGGGTTAGATGCACATTCATAATGCAGAAGGAAATAACTCTCAGAATAACGTTATTAGCACATTTTTACAACTTGAGGAACGAATGTTTTTATTAAGGGCTATGCAAGTGTTCATACTGGGTAGTTTATTTAGTTTAAAAAAAATTATCCAACGATTTACAGACCACTCTTTCCCAATGTAAGTCAATGGGAAAAAGTGTTTCCGGGCCTGGCAACCAAACGGAAGTGTAGTACCGCCGTATGGCCACCGCGAATATTTTCATCTGAGTCAGGCGCACTTGCTGGGGGCTTGGCCCACATGCATTACGTCATCAACGTGATCTCTGTAATCAAAGATCTTGTATTCACAAAGATGTTACAATATCCATAAAGAAAAAGTAAATCTGTTTACAGTTGTTTCATATGGATGTTGAGAGGTATCCATATATCTCTTAATTTTGCTCTCAAAGTGCACCAGATTGATGCATCTAACTTCAATATTTAAAAAAAAAATTCTTCTCGGGGGAGCATGCCCCCGGATCCCCCTAGAGGGTGTCAGGTCCACTCCCCACTTATAAAAATAGCACTTTACCACAGCACCCCCTCTAATCTCAGATGCACCCTGAGTCATTTTGTTTAAGTACAGTGAGCCTTTCTAAAATATACAGTAAAGAGACAAACCCACCAGCATTATAGGATATACTATGACTTTGAGCCAAATACTTGTTGTTGGGCTAAATAATAAATTGACTTGAAACAGTTGCTGATTTAGAGTACTGGCTCCTTTTTCATTCCAATTCAGGCACTGTATATAGACATCTAAGTTTGTTGTGCCCCACCACTTTTGAACATATAAAAACGCCACTGGCCATGGAGTACACTATTGATCTGCTGTTAATTGGTCAATCATGCCATACCAACATTTTAATGAAAAATACATGCATTCATTGTTTGATAACATGTTACAAACATTGATTTTTTTTTCAGAATTTGTTTAATTAGCTTTAAAACTTTGTATTTGTTTTTGTATTTATTTATTTTAATTAGGTTTATTCGTTATTAATCTAGTTATTTATTTGACCATTTATGCATTATTTACCCTTTGCCCTTCTGGCCCTATTTCCCCAATGTTTCTTCATTTCTGTATCCCGTTTCTTTCATCTACTAATGTGTTTTTAACTAACAAACTATCTAACGTATTATCATATACTTATAACTTACCTTTTTTTTTTATTATACCTTATTCATTTTATAATAAGAAACTATATACCTCTCCCATGTCAGTGCCCTCAGCAGCACATGTACAGTATTTCTATCCAGCGAGCAGTAAAATGCTTCATCCTATCAAAGAAATTGTCGATCAAATGACCCATTGTAAAACGGTGAAGGTTGGGTATTGTCATTGTGTTACAAAGTCAAGGAGCACTATACCTTGAGGGGGGGGGGGGGGGGGGGGGGGGCGCTCATCTCACAATGTCGGCCAGGGACGGCCCTGCCTAAACGTCTCATTAACAGACTTCTGCCACAATATACTATGTTCAGCGACTCCAAATATCAGCCTGTAGTATAAGGCTATGGTTTTTATATTCAATTAATCCAGTTAAAGGGGCCCTATTATATTTTTGGGGGGTTCTCACTTTCCATATAGGTTTTTTTCCCAAACTTCCCTCCAGAGGGAGTTTTTCTCCAACACACTCCCCGCCCATGCCTGGATTGAAGTCCTTTGTTTACCTTTGTAACATATGGCATCACTACATAACACTCACGCTTCTATTGGCTCACGCTCCAACACATTGTACATAACAGGACATCTCTTAGTGGTTCACCAATCACAACAGAGCTGGGCTCTGGTTTGAGACAGAGGGTGAAAGGAGTGCTGCAGCACAGGCAGAATAAGACAATTAAAACAGTTTTTAAACACTAAAGCATGGAAACATGTCACAGTAGAGACAACTGGGATCATCTTGTTTAACTGTTTGAGTTTTCTTTGATTTTAGAGCTGAATGCTGGTCATTGGAGAAATGAGAAGTGGCTTTAACCCTGCAGGAGAAGTTTGAAAGGTTTATAGATGTTGGGTTTGATGTATGATAAGGAAACACCAAAAAGTGAATAAAAGGTAAAAATGTCAATACATTTGGGACAAAATGTAAGTGTAAAATGGATATTAAAAAATGTTATAGAGTAAATAGGGGAAATAAACTATATACATGTTCAGATGTGTGCAGTTAAGCTCAAATGGTTTTGTAAAATCTACAACAGGAAACTGCTGAAACCCTCACAGACTGGAGAGGGAAACCACAGTTGTCAGCATGTTCTCTTTTCCTGTACACTCATACGTCAATTTCTGCTCTGACTTTGCTTTCTTCAGAATTACGTTTAATAAAAGTCTTCCCCTATGAGAGTAGTCCTTGACTGTACTCTTGCATATCAGAAATGGTGAAAGTTTAATAACCACTGTTCAAATGATGGAACTTTAACTCGTCAAAGACAGAAAACAAAGTCCGAGCAGACTCGGGGACCGTACTGCTAAACACACATCGTATTAGCATTTGTATAGCCAAAGCCTTCTTGTTCCTTATTGGTTGACCTAGTTGAAGGATGATTAGCACAATCCACGATTCTTTGTCGCAGACCCTCTTCCGCATATATCTACGTATATGTTACGCTTACACACACGTGTCGATTGTCATGGTCAGATTCCCTGCACTACATTGACCGACACTTGACATTGTTCGTTTTTATAGGGAGCTTTAATTTTCATCCACTTCCCCATAGTATCTCTGTACCTCAATAACTTCAGAGAATGTGAAGAATTGCTTACCTGATGCTCTCAATGTGAGGTGTGTTTTTTAACCTCGACACACACATACACAGAGAGAGAATTGTATACAGACCTGTGACCAGCTTTAGCAGCAGAGCCCACTACTCTCCTCTCATGAAGGTAAACACACATTCAAATAGAACACTATTCTGAACCTTGTTCACACCCTTACTCAACACTTCATTATTATACTGTATTATAGTATTTAAGCATTATACAAAACATGTATTATTCCCTTTTATTTTCTAAAACGGAGTACTTCTCAAGGCAAGTTCCACTTCAACAAGTTGCACATACTGCGAGAGACGAGATACTGTTGATAGTGTCGCATCTGCTCGTCTAAATCAGGAAACCCTGAACTTCCTGTGAACACAAGCACATACAGCTGAAACGCAGAAGTCAAAGACGAAAGTCCTGGTTTCACAGAAACCAATGATCGCAAAGAGGAGTTCTGCTGTGCAAAGTAAAAGGTAAAAGTAACAAATATCTTGATATAATGTTTACTATTAAATATGTAAGTAGAAGCTGTGTGTCAAAAAGTGTCAGTTGTATAACCACAATACAATGTTGAGAATGTGCTGTGACGTTAAAGCATGGCTTATAGCTGTAATTTATATTTGTTAATGTAAATGATTTGAAAAGTAATCTTCGTTCTTATCAAAGTAAGCTAAATATAATTGAATCAAATAAGGGATGGTGCAACCTTATTATAAATTATTTCAGGATATGTTTAAGTTGACATACTGTGCTTCTCATTCAGCCACAGCCAACATGGTTTGTCTGATACAACGGAATCCCCATAAATCTACATTTGACTTATTTAGAACAAATGTTTTGAGTCATGGTAGAGTTGTCGACAAATGTAACATACCATTTGTATTTTAACAACATGGCAACACATTATACATCCAATAACAGTAAAAGTCTGAGCCTCAGTTGTGTAATTAATTAGGCTTTTTATGCTTGCTTGTACAGAAAGGATTAGATGTATAAGTAAAAAATAAACAACAAAGATTGTTAACAAATAACCACAGTGGTTACATAAAAAGTCAGCAAACAACAATTCTTAATAAACTATTGATGCAATGTATGCAAATGTAATTTTTCTGTAGAATTGTAATGTTATAATATTTCAACTGAATTTAATGAGTCTTCATGTTTTATAGAATTGTTACTTCCTGTGAGCAAAGACGATGCAACTTCAATGAACTCCTAGGAACAGGGTTTAATGAAAACTAAACAATGTCTCAACTACCTGAAAAGTATAGTATAGATATATAGTATAGAAATATATTCACAAAAGCCAAAAACTATTTTTATGTATGACATTTCTCATATGATGTGACCCTATCGAGCCTGTAATCTAGATTTGTTCCTCAGAATTACCCATGGATCTCAGCGAGGAGGAGTTGGCCCCTCTGGTGATCAGCGAGCGGGGGGGCAGTCAGAGGTCCAGATCTAGCACCAGTCCAAGTTTTCAAGTGCACCTCTACTTCTTCCCAGCCACAAAGAACGCAACCATAATACATATTACAGCCGGCCAAATTTCTGCTGAAAATGTTTGCATCCAAGCAGGCAAAAAATGTGGTAAGATTTCACTGGATAACCATGACTTAGGGCTTCTCGTACCAAAGTGTATAGATTAAACTGTGATATTCTATGTTACAATATATAACTTCATGCTACATGACATGACATCTCTTTCTCCAGGAATCTTACCAGTTCACCAAAGTCTTTTTGCTTTGGCATCCTCCGATCTCTCATTTTGGTATCCTCCATCGCACATGTTCAACACAGAAGAAAACCTAAAAGTCCACTTTAGAGTCAGGTAGGTGTCTCATTTACCTTATACGTGTAACACTAGTATGTTTAAATCATTTATGGGATGGTATTTATTTCAGATTTTTTGTAAAGTCCAGGAATGAATAACGTTGTTGTTAAACTTACATAGTATATCAATGGGTACATTTTAAGAAGTAGTCATAATGTCATGCTATGTGGAATTTGGATGTATTCCTGGTGAGCAGGTTTTCCTTTGAAAACTGGTTTGGACAAGGATCAAGAACATCGTACCGCTTCAGTCTGACCAGAGACACAATCAGTCCAGTGCTTCACTACAGTGTCATTGACTATCTCTTTACTCAGGTAAAGTATACAACATGTATTAACTCGCTCGAAAGTCCTTTCATGGTATATTTAACTAATATTAAATAAAAAGATATACCATTAATTAATTAATCAATGAGGTTGTAGGCTATGCTAAATCTTTATCACCCACATTTTTTGAAAATGCCGTTGCATGAAATGGATATATCATGAAGACTGTGCTGTCCATTTCTTTTGGGATAAAGTTGCGAAGTGACTTTATTGCTAGTGAAGCAGGAGTGTGCCCACCTCTGAGTGCCCAGGAGGAATGCCTCGGCCTGGCCGTGCTGGACTTGTGGAGAATGGCTAAGGAGCGTCATCAGAGTGTCAGAGAGCTCTGCAAAACTGTCAGGTACTTAGATTAGGATAATATTTCATTTTCCTTAAACCCGGCCTCACAGTTTAAAACTTTGATAGATCCCATTTTTCTCTTTCAGAAATAATGATTATATTGATTTGTGACATATTTGTTTTAGTTCAGAGTCAATACAAGTGTTATTCTCTTCCTCTCTCAGCTACAAATCCTGCCTTCCTAAGTTACATCGACATGACATCCAGCGACGGAACCGGCTTGATCGTTTTAGAATCCGAAACACCCTCAAGCGTTTCCTGAAGAAGCTTGGTAACTGCTCCATAGATGAGAGCAGCTTGAAGCTCAAGTACCTGATCGAACTGGCCGGCATCGAGCCATCTCTGGGAAGCGAAACCTTCCAAGTGAATTCTTCTCCCTCGCATTCAACGTCAGCTTTCTGTCTTGTGCGTGTCACTGGGGAAACTGGGATTGAAACCAGTAGAAGTCGTCACACCGAGGGTGTCCTGGTAGGAATACATTAGACTTAAGTTAGGTTTTAAATGAGGCATGCTGGTTATTCTTTTATCCCTCCCAGAAGATGACAGTGCTTCCCAGTTTCAACACAAATCTGCTTTGCCTTGCTTCATCTTGCTCTGCATAATTATCCCTTTTTTTCATTTCTTTTTAGGAATGGCAAACGTTCTGTGATTTCAAAGATATCATAGATATCAATATAAAGAGGGTTTGCCATGAGCAGGTCCCCCAAGACAGCAGGATGGTGACAATAACTCGTAAAGATGACAGATGCTTGGTAAAGGACGTATTTGATTTCCCCAATCATTATGTTTGTTTGAGATTTTGCTATTTGGATTTTATGCAAAGAATGATGTCTATTTATTATTGATTTGCACAACAGGAAGCCAACTTCCAGAGTCTCAAGGAAGCCCTTTCATTTGTGTCTCTTGTCGATGGCTACTTCAGACTGACCACAGACTCCAGCCACTACTTCTGCCAAGACATTGCTCCTCCAAGTATTCTGAAGGGGATCAAGAACCATTGCCATGGCCCAATCACGTGAGTCATTTTGATAATGCTAAATCCAAAGCCATCTTTCGCACACAGCTGTTTTACATATTTTCTTCATATCTTGTTTTATCAGATCCGAGTTTGCAGTCAACAAGTTGAAAAAGTCGGGGTTTAAAGGAAGTGCGTTTCTTCTACGGCAGAGTCCAAAAGACTATGACAACTTCTTCCTTACCGTCTGTGTGCAGGTAAAGATTTTGTGCTGAAGCAACACAATACACAAAATACATTTGATTTAGATATTCATGTCCGTGCAGTGTGCACTTTTGTATGCTTATATGACCAATACAAAGATGCTCTGATGTCCTTAACTCGATTGGCAGCCTGTTTAAGCAATTTGAAATCACAGGATTCAGTCTGTTGCATGGAAGTTTATCTCTATGCAGATTATGCAATTATTTCTGAATAAAACAATTATATGTGGGTACTTTTCCACACTTAAATGTGTGCAAAAGTAATATTCATGTCATTTTGCCCTCACAACATTTGCACTTTTGCTGGAAGTCTACACAAGGATTTCGTTATAACAACCTCTTTAGTGTTGATAACATTGTGTGTATATTTACATTTCTGCAGACTCCACTTGGACCTGATTATAAAGACTGCCTCATTATTAAGAATGAGCACTACACTCTTCCTGGTGTCCAGAAACTGTTTTCCAGCTTGAGGGAGCTCACCAGCTATTACCAACACAACAAGCTGCTTCTGGCTGAAGTACCTGTCAAGTTGGGCCGCTGCAGTCCACCCCGACCCAAAGGTGTGTTTTCCAACTCATTGATAGTATATAACAAGACAAACAATCAATACGTATGGTTAAATATGTAGCTTTGTTAAAAGTATTACCCTTTATTTAATACCATTTTTATAATTCAGATCTTTGACCAAAACAGAAACTCAGCTCACATGCACTGCTAATACATAGCTAGGAGCATAGTGTTATTTTGAAACATGTCAGAATACTATTGCAATTGGCTTATAACTTACTAGGGTGAACAGTATTCAATATAACTCAATACATATGTAATAGTCATGTATCAACTTAACAACTAATTGGATTAGCTGAAATTAGATGTGTTTCTTTATGTCTGTAACCTCAATAAACATGATGTTTTCTGCTCTTTTTACAGAACTTACAAATCTGATAATCATACGCAACAACAGCTCTGTAGAAGCTCAAGGGTCTCCAACGCCTGAAAGAAACAAATTCAGTCATATCCAGTTCCACATGATCAAATGTGAAGACCTTCAATGGGTGAGTGTGTATATTGGACTCCAACTTAAAGATGCCTGTTTCTAAAGTATATCTGAATATCAAGACGAGTGTCTTCTCTTCTAATATGTTGCTCCAATTATCCTTCAATCTTTAAAACTATGATGCAAATACCACTACTGTCTAACAAGAAGGTACTTTGTGTTGATTATGATGAAGGAAACTTTGATGTTTTTTTGCTGTTAGGGTGAATGCCTTCGGACAGGGATCCTTCACCTCGAATTTTCAAAGGCTATAAAACCGACATTTGTGATGGAGAGAAACACGTGACAGATGTTTTCCTGAAAGAGCTTGACGTTGTTCATAAAAATTGCTGGGAGGTGGGTTTTCTTCAGATTAAAAAACAACTGAAATGTTTTTTTAATTATTCATAGATATAGCACTTAGGTTTGGATATCATACACATTATTTGTTTTCCTTCTCTCAGTCATTCTTTGAAGCTGCCAGCTTGATGAGCCAGATTCACACAAACATCTCCTCCTGGTATATGGTGTTAGTGTTTCAAGGAGTCAAAAGTAAGTCTAAACTCAAGTCCGACTTGCAATTTGCTCACACAAAGCTGTGATGCAAGTCTCCAGGAGCTCGATGACACACTCACAGGCTCACAAGCCGAAAAGAACACAAGCATCGCTGTTGCAGCTGGAAACCACACTGCAAGGTTATCCAGGACGATTGCTTCATTGCTACAGTTTTACTGTCAGCTTCATGAAGCTAATGTGTATTATGTTTCTGTGTAAAAGTAGAGTAATTTACAAGTCCCATTGATGTGCAAACAACACAATTCAGCCTTCATTTTGATCTAACTTCCATATCTGTAAAATTAAGAGATTGTATCTTGCACGGTTTGTTGTTGACTATCCACAGACATACAGGCACACAGAAATATAAAAAGCTGCCTTCGTACTAAAAACCTCTTTGGTGGAAGGTTCAAAGTAGGTTCCTTCAGGTGCAAATTTTTGCTATGACGACACAGCCTCTGGAAAAAAATGTCCTCACATCAGATCCTCATCTGACCCGACTCAGTCTGTTATCTGTGGGTTGAGCATTTCTGACCCTGTGTCTGGTTTTGAAGTACAGCTGTAGAAACAAACCTCCTGTGCCTCACAGACATCATGGTGCAGGAGTTTGTCAAGTATGGGGCCCTGGACCTTTACTTGAAGAGAGGGGGATCTGTGTCAGTGAGCTGGAAACTTGACGTAGCCAAGCAGCTCGCATCAGCCCTCAACTTTCTGGTAAGAAGATAACGTTTTAAGTAGAGCATTACTACTTGACCCAGGATTGGGCAAGTTAAACTTTGTCAAAGTTGAATGATGCAGCTCACTATAATAAGTCAACATATACTGCCTAACAGGAAGAAAAAGAACATTGTTCATGGAAATATCTGCGGAAAGAATCTGCTGCTGGCCAGAGAAGGTGACCCATCACAGGGCAGCTCTCCGTTCATAAAGCTGAGTGACCCGGGCATCAGTGTGGCCATGCTGGGGAAGAATGGTAAATCTTCAGGGAAGTAGAGACACCTGATGAATGATACTGTAGTTATAGAACCATTTAGTAACTATATTAAAAGTGAATGGACTTGCTAAGTGTTTGCTGTATACACACACATACATACTTTAATCTCAAGGTATTAAATAAAAACAAAATGACATCCAAATATGTTTAACACATTTAAAAGGTTGAAACCTAGTCCATGTGCATTATTTATTTGTGTGTGTGTGTGTGTGTGTTTGTTTAGTGATCCTAGACAGGATTCCTTGGGTGGCCCCTGAAGTGCTGGAGGACCCAGACAACCTGACTCTGGAGTGTGATAAGTGGAGCTTTGGTGCCACTGTGTGGGAAATCTTCAACAATGGGAACACACCACTGCAGGGCTGTGACCTGGATAAGGTACTACTTTTATTTTGTACTTTATATAAACTAACTGGTAGCAGTAACAGGTTGTTGTATTACTCTGCTTAAGCTGCTTATGAGTTCAAGTGACTTAAAGAGCCGGTTCAAGAAAAATAACTGGTATTGAAGGTGACGAAACCTGTGAATCAGATCTTAAATGCAACCATGCATTTTACCATCTAGCCTATGGGGATAGTACAGTGAATGATACGAGCCACTGATGTTTTCTGCAGAAGCGACAGTTTTACGAGAGCTTCCAGCAGCTGCCTCCCTCCCAGTGGACGGAGCTGGCCGATCTGGTCAGTCAGTGCATGGACTACCAGGCCGCGTTCAGACCCTCCTGTCGCAGCATCATCCGTCAACTCAACAGTCTGATCACTTCAGGTAATCATGTGTATCAATACTTTGCTCATAATGAATACAACCAGTATAAACCACATATCTTATCAAAGGGTTTGTGTGTGTTTCAATTCAATAACAAAATGTATCTGTGATCATTCACAAAATGTGTAGTGGTTTTGGAATCAGGTGAATTGAATACATCAGGAAACCAAAAGTCAGTACTTGTGTTTTGTGTTTCATGGCAGACTATGTGATACTGCATGCCACTGAGCCCGTGGCACAGAGCCCTGTGTGGAGAGCCCTCAGCCCTGATCAAGGCGAACAGACATTGTTTGAGGAGAGACACCTACGATACATCTCCCCTCTGGGGAAAGTAAGTCTGCAGTGCCACAATAGGACTACAATATTTAGAATTTTGGACAATCGGTGCACTTTAATGATCATGATCTTGTGTTTTGAGAAAATCTAATGAATCTTGTCAAGATACTGTGCTAGTATTGTCTGTATGCCCAGGATGTTAAGACAACTTAAAATACACAGCCTTTTTTATATTTTGAATCAACCCTTGTCGTTCTAGACTTCCTCAGTGGTGCACAAGACCTTGTGTTTGATGGACTAACAGGTGTAAACAGGCTGTTGTGAGGGCATGGTGGTGAGGTAATTTAAAAGTTTTTGGGATGTGACTGACTGAACAAGTCAAAACCTTTCCAGGGAAACTTTGGCAGTGTTGAACTTTGCCGTTATGACCCGCTGGGGATAACACTGGTGAGATGGTCGCTGTAAAGAAGCTGCAGCCCAACAAGCTGTCGACCCTTGAGGACTTCAAGAAGGAGGTCAAAACCCTCAGCGTTTTGGACTATGAGTACATCGTCAAATACAAAGGAGTCTGTTACAGCACAGGTAATACAACAATTATTGCAAACATAGCACACGATGTTCTAAAATGTGGTCATCAACTTCAGTAAAAGAACACATTTGTAAGACTGCTATTTAAATGTATAATTGATTAACCATATATTCTATTTAGAAAGAGTTCGTTTTTGTAATCACTGTTTAACCTCTTAAACCCGAGGGTCCCCCCAGTGGACCCCTCCCACCGTTTTTTTACGAGACTATGTCTCAGGGCTTCTTAACATTTATGAAACTATTAATGTTCCATACCCTTTTAACGGTAAGAAACTCAGCTAACTGACAATGTGAACTATGTTTAGCTAAAAGAAACACAAGAGTAATACCAAGCCTTTGAATTAGCATGGAGCGAAAAAATGCTAACTAATGCTAACAGACTTTTGCACAGCACTCACGGTAGAAATGCTCTTATTACTTATCCTAACTGCACAAACAAGATATCCAATTAAAGCTGAGACTCCACAGATTCCACACATGTAATGTCATCACTGTAGGACCCCGAATTCCTGGAGCTATCAGCCAGAAAAGAGAAAGTAAACAACATCTGGTTTCAAAAATATTACAATAATTACGTCTTACCTTTTTTGATTTGTGATCAAAAGTTGTGTTCACCGGAATAAAAACGCCGCTCAAGGTTAATCCAATGTCTTTGTGTCACGTAGAAATGTTGACTGATAATCCATCATCATATTTATGGCAATATACTGGGTATAAAGTTTTGCAGTCCAGGCGTGCACTTTCAGATATGCTTTGTTCGCTTCTCTATTACGTCCGCTATGGTAATGTTTACGTGGATTTGGGAACTGCCCATCTATTCTATTGGTTCTGATGGTTAAGAAAAAGGTGTAAATCACACGAATCGACCAATGGGTTCCAGAGATATAGTCCTGCGTAAAGTATAAAGAATGCCAGCCAGTTTAAGTACATTACGCAGCCGACTTCATTTATTGTTTACTACGGAAGGAAGCAGGAATTGCCGGGACCCAGAGCACACGGAGCACAGAGCGGACAGCAGATAACGGAATTGCAGTTTTATTGCTTATGGATTATCAGAACATTTCAAAGGGGACACTGCCCCATTGGATATTAACCTATGGATTAACTACATCTTCGTTTTTATCGTTTTAATGCCATTGAAGACCAGTTTAGACCAGACAAAGAGGAAGGTAAGCCATTAGCCTAGCGCATGTTAGTACCTAGCGCCACTTGTTTTGATGTAGTTTTTGTTGATAACCTCGCGAGTTTGTATCTTTCAGTGTTGAGGTGTGCACCGTTAGATTCTGTGTCTCCTTATGATCATAAACGATGTGTTGGATGTGCAGCTAGAATAAGTAATAAGGGAGCTAGGAGTGATTTTCGGTACAGTAATAGGTTAGCATTTTTCGCTCGGGGCTAATTCAGAGGCTCACTGTTAAATGAAAAAGATCAGTTAAATGAGTTTTTTCCCGTTATATGGATATAAAATATTCATAGTTTATTAAATATTAAGGTTCCTTAGACGTTGTTTCCTGCAAATGACGCGAAACAGAGTATGTTTCCTGCAAATGACGTTAGGATAACAGAGTATGTTTTTATATTTTTTTTTTCACAACAGTTGTATTTGGATGGAATGAATACCTATAGTGATAATTCAAAGTAATAAAATGATTTTTACAGTGAAAGAGTTCAAATGGAACTGATGGTTCCCAAATTACCCAGAGGTGAGTCCGCCTGGACTTTATTTTTCTAAATCTGTCTAAAAAGGTCAAATTTCACTTGTTTTGCATCAATCTTGATACAGGGTACTTATTATATGTTATAGTTTGGATTCCTAAAGTTTTAGTCTACTAACCCATCATTCAAGGGTGGTTTTCACTATAAGTAATGTTTTTTCTTTAGGCGGACATTAGAATTTACATGTTTTTACTATGTTCCATCTGAATTTATTTTAAAATATAAACATCTATATTGATTCTGACACTTCTACATCCAACTCACAGATGTAACCTTGCTTTGAGAGAAAAGATTATTAATTTACCCCTTTTAGAAGTGAAGATATAGTCTTTGTTGTGTTTGTGGCATTTTCGAGCCTGAAACCTGAAAAACAGGCTCAGGGCTTAAGAGGTTAATAGATGTCTTTGCTCCCTTAAGTGAGAAGTACACACAAGGAAATACCATTGTGGCTTTAACTAAATGTCCTAAAAACAGTTATTTGCCAGACTTGGTGTAATTTTTTGTTATACTATAATTATTATATGCATCTTCTGCATACCTCTCTGAAGAACCAGCACCTTACCGTGGTAGAGAGGTTTGTGTGCCCTGATGAACCTGGGGGCTGTGTTGTCTGGAACCTTGTGTTCCTGGTAGGGTCTCCCATGGCAAATTGGTCTCAGGCAAGGGGCCAGACTAAGATTGGTTCAAAAAGACCTCATGAAAGACGACACAAGAAGTGAGGATACCCGGCCCGGAGGAAGCCGGGGTCCCTTTCTGGAGCCAGGCCCAGAAGGAGGACTCGTCGGCGAGCGTCTGGTGGCCGGGCTTGCCACGGAGCCCAGCCGGGCCCAGCCCGAAAAGGCAACGTGGGCAACACCTCCGCTTCTCCGTCCCGCGGGCCCACCACCTACGGGAAACAACGATGGGGTCGGGTGCGCTGCCAGAAGGGTGGCAGTGAAAGCGGAGGGTCTCGACGGACCAGACCCGGGCGACAGAAGCTGGCTTTGGGGACGTGGAACGTCACCTCTCGGGGGGGAAGGAGCCGGAGCTTGTGCGGGAGGTGGAGGGTACCAGTTGGATCTGGTTGGGCTCACCTCTACGCACAGCGTCGGCTCTGGAACCTTACTTCTGGATAGGGGTTGGACTCTATTCTTCTCCGGAGTTGCTCAAGGTGTGAGGCGCCGGTCGGGTGTGGGGATACTCACAAGTCCCCGGTTGGGTGCTTCGTTGTTGGAGTCTACCCCAGTGGACGAGAGGGTTGCCTCCCTACGCCTGCGGGTTATGGGGGGGAAAACTCTGACTGTTGTGTGTGCTTATGCACCCAACAGCAGTTCAGAGTATACGGCCTTCTTGGAGACCCTGGAAAGAGTCCTGTATGGGGCTCCTGAAGGGGACTCTTTAATCTTGCTGGGAGACTTCAACGCACATGTTGGCAATGATGGAGACACTTGGAGGGGCGTGATTGGGAGGAACGGCCCCCCTGATCTGAACCGGAGTGGTGGTTTGTTACTGGACTTCTGTGCTAGTCATGGATTGGCCATAACAAACACCATGTTCGAACATAGGGATGCTCATAAGTGTACGTGGTACCAGAGCACCCTAGGCAGAAGGTCCATGATCGATTTCGTTATCGTATCATCGGACCTGAGGCCGTATGTTTTGGACACTCGGGTAAAGAGAGGGGCGGAGTTGTCAACTGATCACCATCTGGTGGTGAGTTGGATCGAGTGGCAGGGGAAGCCTCTGGATAGACCTGGTAAGCCCAAACGTGTAGTTCGGGTGAACTGGGAACGTCTGGAGGAGGCCCAAGTTCAGGAGGCCTTCAACTCACACCTCCGGCGGAGCTTTTCGGGCATTCCTGTGGAGGTTGGGGACATTGAACCAGAGTGGTCGGTGTTCAAAGCCTCTATTGCCGAAGCGGCGGGGAGCTGTGGTCTCAAGGTCCTAGGTGCCTCAAGGGGCGGTAACCCTCGAACCTCCTGGTGGACACCGGTGGTCAGGGAAGCCGTCCGACTGAAGAAGGAGGCCTTCAGGGATTTGTATCCCGGGGGACTCCCGAGGCAGTTGCAAGGTACCGACAGGCCCGAAGGGCAGCAGCCTCAGCCGTGGCCGAGGCAAAGCAGCGGGTGTGGGAGAAGTTCGGAGAGGACATGGAAAAGGACTTTCGAGCGGCACCAAAGTTGTTCTGGAAAACTGTCCGACACCTCAGGAGGGGGAAGCAGGGAACCATCCAAGCTGTGTACAGTAAGGATGGGACGTTGTTGACCTCAACTGATGGAGTGTTAGGGCGTTGGAAGGAACACTTTGAGGAACTCCTGAACCCGACAACTCCGTCCTCTATGTTAGAGGCAGAGCTGGAGTATGACGGGGGATCAACACCAATCTCCCGGAGGGAGGTCACTGAGGTTGTTAAACAACTCCACAGTGGCAAAGCCCCGGGGGTGGATGAGATCCGCCCAGAAATGCTGAAGGCTCTGGGTGTTGAGGGACTGTCTTGGTTGACACGTCTCATCAACATTGCGTGGAAGTCGGAAACGGTACCGAAGGAGTGGCAGACCGGGGTGGTGGTTCCCCTTTTTAAAAAGGGGGATCAGAGGGTGTGTGCCAATTACAGAGGCATCACACTACTCAGCCTCCCCGGGAAAGTTTACTCTAAGGTACTCGAAAGGAGGGTCAGGCCGATTGTCGAACCTCAGATTGAGGAGGAACAATGCGGATTCCGTCCTGGTCGTGGAACGACGGATCAGCTTTTTACTCTCGCAAGGATCCTGGAGAGGGCTTGGGAGTACGCTTATCCGGTCTACATGTGTTTTGTGGACTTGGAGAAGGCGTATGACCGGGTTCCCAGGGAGTTACTGTGGGAGGTGCTGCGGGAGTATGGGGTGAGGGGGTCTCTACTCAGGGCCATCCAATCTCTGTACTCCCAAAGCGAGAGCTGTGTCCGGGTCCTCGGCAGTAAGTCGGACCCATTTCCGGTGAGGGTTGGCCTCCGCCAGGGCTGCGCTTTGTCACCAATCCTGTTTGTAATATACATGGATCGGATTTCGAGGCGTAGTCATGGGGGGGGGGTCTGCAGTTCGGTGGGCTAAGGATTGCACCACTGCTTTTTGCAGATGATGTGGTTCTGATGGCTTCATCGGTCTGCGACCTTCAGCACTCACTGGATCGGTTCGCAACCGAGTGTGAAGCGGCTGGGATGAGGATCAGCACCTCCAAATCTGAGGCCATGGTACTCAGCAGGAAACCGATGGATTGTCCACTCCAAGTAGGGAATGAGTCCTTACCCCAAGTGAAGGAGTTCAAGTATCTCGGGGTTTGGTTCTCGAGTGAGGGAACAATGGAGCGTGAGATGGGCCGGAGAATCGGAGCAGCGGGAGCGGTACTGCAGTCGCTTTACCGCACCGTTGTGACGAAAAGGGAGCTGAGCCAGAAGGCAAAGCTCTCTGTCTACCGGGCCATTTTCGTTCCTACCCTCACCTATGGTCATGAAGGATGGGTCATGACCGAAAGAACGAGATCGCGGATACAAGCGGCCGAGATGGGTTTTCTCCGCAGGGTGGCTGGTGTCTCCCTTAGGGATAAGGTGAGAAGTTCGGTCATCCGGGAGGGACTCGGAGTTGAGCCGCTCCTCCTTCACGTCGAAAGGAGCCAGTTGAGGTGGTTCGGGCACCTAGTTAGGATGCCACCTGGGCCTTCCCTAGGGAGGTGTTCCAGGCACGTCCAGCTGGGAAGAGACCAAGGGGTAGACCTAGGACCAGGTGGAGGGATTATATCTCTTCGCTGGCCTGGGAGCGCCTTGGGATCCCCCAGTCAGAGCTGGTTGATGTCGCCAGGGAAAAGGAAGTTTGGGGCTCTCTGCTGGAACTGCTACCCCCGCGACTCGACCACGGATAAGCGGAAGAAGATGGATGGATGGATCTTCTGCATAATCCAGGATTTACATTTTACTTCACATTTTAAATCACAGTGTTAGATCATGGTGCCGAGGGACTTATACAGATACAAGAGATACAATTAGAAGTGTTATTTGTCAGGGTTTGTAATTGATTGGGTTGAATAAATTCAATGTTTGTTTGTTCACAGGTCGCCTCAGTATGAGTTTGGTGATGGAGTACCTGCCCTACGGCAGCCTTATTAACTACTTGGATAGTAACCGACTTTGCGTCAACACATGGCGTTTGCTGCTTTTTGCTTCTCAGATCTGTAAGGTAAGAGTCAGATGTATGAACTCAACTCATGCAAACAGTTAGAATTACAACATTTGAGAAGGTTCTGTTTGAATTTATAGTGATTGAATTATTGCCTGACAAAATCTTGCCACTTTTACATGGATCTTTTGAATACTAAGACCTGAGGTCTTTTCAAAAACAAGTATACGCTTTAATATTACAAAAAAATGTAGGTATCTTTTTTTTCACCACAAATCAACTACATTTTCACAAGCTATAAGCTAGTACCAAATGATGATTGCACAGCATAAAACAAATTAGACATGGACAAAATATATTTCATTTTTTTCTGTTTTGTCATTTTCTCATTTCCAGGGGATGGAGCACCTGCAGACCTTGCGCTATGTGCACAGAGACCTCGCAGCCAGAAATATCCTAGTGGCCAGTGAGTCGCTGGTCAAAATAGCTGATTTTGGGCTGACCAAGGTTGTTCCTTTTGACAAGGAATATTACAGAGTATCGCAACCCGGAGATAGCCCCATTTTCTGGTAGCTATCCTTATTATTAAACATTCAAATGCTCTTTTAACTGAAGTGTAATTGTATTAATATGTAACTATTTGCAGTTTGTGGACCCAAAATGTCCCTAGCATTGAATGATAAATGATATACCAATGAAAAATGTTGTGAAGGGTTGTGTCGAGGCCTAATGTTCGTTCAAATCAGATACGGAGATAGCTGTTTCCAGGCTTTGCACTAAGCTAACATATCAGCTGCCAACTGTAGCCTTATATTCAACCATACACTGCTCTTCTAATGCAGGTACGCCCCAGAGTCCATCAATGAGTCCAGATTCTCTCACAAGTCAGATGTCTGGAGTTTTGGAGTCGTTCTTCACGAGCTCTTCAGCTACTGCGACATCAACTCCAACCCAAAAAGAGTAAGACGCTTACTTGTCTTTATGTATTGAAAATGTTTCAATATTTTCCCCTTTTTAAAACAATCTTTCCTTAATTTTACTGTTTTAGCTATGTGGGGAGATTGGAAACAATGTGCAGAGTCAGTCCATTTCAATGTATCTGGCAAATATTCTAAAGAATAACTGGAGGATGCCAGCTCCTCCAAACTGCCCAGCCAAGGTATGTTCACTCTTTGGTTCAATAGTTGAAATGCAGTAGTCCTTGTGTAGGACTAGTATTAAAAAGGTGTTTTATTTGTTACTTTTTCTACCTAGCTCTACAAATATATTGCAATGTTAAGGTAATTACAATGTAAATCATCTTTGGGGTAATGATGTGGCCTCTGTTTTATACAATGCAAGTGTTGCTCAAAATGAAAAAAACATTATGCAAATATTTATCTTAATTCTGGAAGAAATTTACAAGAGTCTTTGCTGTGGATGAAATGTGTTGTAAACATTTTGCCCCATCTTGTTGAACTAGTCACTACAACTCTCATACAAACCATTTAAATAACAGTTATTCGCTTTGTTGAATATTATATTTTTGTCATTTATGACACCAGGTGTACAGTTTGATGAGGCAGTGCTGGGCATACGACTTCGAGGAGCGACCTTGTTTCTCTGGCCTGGGAAACCAAATTGAAGCCATCATGCAGGACGAGAGAGAGAACCCTAAAGGCTGCCAATCCCTTAAATCCCTTTTAGATTAGCTTGAAAATGCATTGTCACAAAGCTAAAACTGCTATAGACATTTGGTAATATAGAATATGAGGCATCGCTGTAGATTAAACTACCCAGCAGTATATAAAGGAGTTAAAAATAGCACAATCTTACATATTCAGATACACATTAATGCAGCATAACAGATTAATATAGAAACATCATATACAAGAGACAGAGACCATCTGACTGCACAAGGACTCATTGTACTTTTGATACCTTCTATGTACATTTAGCTGATAATACGGTCATACTTTAACACAAGTAAGGTTTTGAATGCAGTACCAATACCCAGATTGGCAATCGTATTTTTACTTTAGTAAAGTATTAGAATACATATTCCACAAAAGGTGTATTCTCACAGCCATTTTCACATAAGATCACGTTCATTGTAGAGTTTTTAGTTGTCCATGTTTTCTTGTTAAACAGTATGAGGTATAAACAAACGATACAAAAATAGTTGAATGTTCATAACGCATTGTTGGCCAAAAGAATCTTTCTTTTATAAAGATATAGAAAAAATATTGTGGCCATTTTATATTGTTCTTAATTCATTTATACTGTGGTAATTGTTGTACTTTTCAGTGGCTTAATTTCATGTACTACTCATGTAGTCTTTTTAAATCCCTCACATGTTTGAAATAAAGCAATTTTGTGGAAACAGCTTTTGTAAATGTTTATTGATTGACATTTTGTAAAATTCGCTTTTTTAATATAAATGTATTTATATGAATAATTGAATACATTTAGAGTATACCTTAAAATAGGTTAGATTGTGTCTTCAAAAGAGCAGAGAATGATAAGAAGTCATACACAAGTGGATACTTTAGATTAACCTGACTGAACTGACACTCCAACGATTACACAAATCAGTATAATATAATGTTTACACAAGTCAAGGAATCATATTCTCATGGTCCACATTTTAAATTCAGATCAGATAGTTTATGCCACATGAAATACATTCTAGCTGATAAGAATCTGTGTATCAGTAAGAGGTCTCTATAATAACAAGGATCATATAGATCTACGCTCTGTACTCTACTTGCTGAAGGCAAGCGCAGTCCAATAGTCCTAAAGCCCATATGAGAAGCAGGACTTAGTCCTGCTTTGGCCAGACAAAACCCCATGTAAACATCGTCAATGGGAAGAATGGTAATAGACCGAGACATCTTGTATATAACCATAGCTGTATAACCAGACAAGAGGAAGCCCCACCACCACAGTAAGAGGGATATGACTCTGACTCCTGCACCTGTACTGGGATATAGTATTTGTTTTCTTTCTTCTGCACAGGCCCTTTGCCCGTGATCAGATGTCCAGCAAAGAGGTGTTTGCTTCCATCGTTGTCCTTTAGGCCTTGGAGATACTCTACCATGTTGTTTGTGTGGGCAAAGACGTCATCGTCACCATTCAGAAGGAAGTGAGCGTTTGGACAGTTTCGTTCCATCCATTCCAGGAAGAGGATCTGCTTCAAGGTGAGGTTGAAAAATGAATCATGAAAGTCCCATTGGATGATGTCATTGTACTCGCGTTGCTCCATTTTGAGAATTGTGTTAAATCTCTCTCTCAAAACCAGTATCTGTGGTCCCTGAGATGAAGACCTTTCGGATCCACACACCATTGTGTAGCCTCTCTTTAGCCCAGGTTTTACGCAGCACCTCTCGACGGTCGTAGTTGGCAGGTGAACTTTTAATGACCAGCAGAAGGCAGACTTCTGCAGATTTACCAGCTCCTCCACATTTGTAAGGAAGGTTCAGTAGCATGGGGAAATGGCGACAGTGTCGAATAGAGAAAGTCTTGGATGTGCTGAGGAAGAGTTTTGAAGCCTGTGATGTTGGCGGCAGACATATTTTGTTGACATTCTTGCCAGGAATATACATAGGTGGTTTTTTGTATGGTTGACTTCTTCTGACTGTCATCCATTCTGACTTTAACTTGTAAGTGGTTGGATGTATGGTGAGTCAAAACACCTTTCCAGATATTGAAAATCAACAAACCAAAAGCTCCACATATAAGAAGAGCTGTTGTCCGATTTTTTCTCATTCTTCACTCTCTGCAAAACAAAACACTTTTTATATCAACAAGTCTCACAGCAGTATGAACATTATAATACATTTGAGCTAGTATACCTATTGTATAGTAACAATAGCTGATAATATTCAGAGTAATAAGTAAGAATAAAACTTTAATCTAAGCAGTGGTGGCCTAAAGGTTTGAGAAGCGAGCTTGTGCTGAGAAGCTCATCAGCTCAATATACTGGACTTTATATAGTCTAAAAGTGAATGGCAGCCTACAGATGAGATTCCATATCAATGGTTTTATACTTTCATAATGTGATTTTATGAGAGCTCTTAGTAAATAAATGGCCAAATGAAGACTGCAGTATTCAGTATGTAGGGAACAGATTGCAAGAGCAAGAAGTTAATCAGTAACTAACGTTTAAGTTCCTTAAATGCTTGTAAAACTAGAGTCAGCTGAGAGGTAACGGTTGATCATGAGGTCAGCAGTGTTTAACTGAAATAATAAAAAGGCAAGAAACTCTGAAATTCCTTCAAAGAACAACCATATTTCTTTTCTCTCTATGCAGCATAAGTCAAGAGGACTGATCCCAGTCTGTCATTTTTAAGAGAAATAGCAACACTGTATATCCAACCCAGTCTCATGGCATTTCGTGTTCACCAACACGATTTTTTATCTATTGATTCGTGTTCACCAACACGATTTTCCCCTTTTTTTCGTGTTGCACAGCACGATTTAAAAGCAATGTATTTCTACTGGTAATGACGCTCATGGAATCACGGCATTCGTTTTGTGTCGGCTGCCCTTAAAGGGCGTCCATTCTCATTGGATAACGGAGAATTGTACACCCGGAAGTATTCCCCTTACTGTCGATTGATTTTACAGTGATATCTGCACTACTCATCGACAAAAAAAAACACCACATTATCCTTATTAATTACACAACATTGATTGGTTTAAATTGTGTGCAATGCTTTTGTATTTTTCCCCTTCGATTCGGAGAAACAATATTTTTTCGGAGTAAAGGTGTCACGGTTGAGTGAAGGAAGCAGGACCCAAATGCAGATAACTCTGATAAACCTTTATTTCAAGGCTAATGAAACTAATACAGGCAAAACAGAACACTCACGGTGAATTCAGTCACGAACAAAAGAAGCACCAACACTGAACACAGGACGAGACAAGACTAAATACAGGGGGGATAATTACAAGACGAGAAACAGCCGGGCAGGGGAGGAGAAACACAAGGGCCACAGGTGAACACAATCAGCTAACGAGACACACCAGGGAAACTAACGACAGGAGGAAAAACATGACAGAACAGCGGAAAACCCAAACCTAGACATAGAACTGTGACATGACATGATAACCGTGACAGAACCCCCCCCTCAAGGGACGGATTCTAGACGTCCCTAAACACCAAAACAAAAATCCAACAACGTCCAGCAGGGTGGGTGGAGGGGGTCCGGAGGACGGGACTGAGCTGACCGACCAGGAGCACAGTAGAGGACCAGGAAGGGATCTCGGGCGGACGGCCCGGGGGCAAGGCAGAAGCCGAGAAGGAGGACTCGGGCGGACGGCCTGGGGGCAAGGCAGAGTCCAAGGTGGGGACTCGGGCTGACGGCCGGGGGCAAGGCAGAGTCCATGGTGGGGGTCTCGGCGGACGGCCCGGGGGCAAGGCAGAGTCCATGGTGGGGCGAAGGCCACAGCGGGCGAATCAGGGGAAGATTCGTCCCCAGCTGACCCAGAAAGCCACCCAGGTTCTGGTCCAGGCTCTCGTCACCTCACGCCTAGACTATTGCAACTCCCTGCTGGCTGGTCTACCTGCATGTGCCATCCGACCTCTGCAGCTCATCCAGAATGCAGCGGCTCGTCTGGTCTTCAACCTTCCAAAATTTTCCCACACCACTCCGCTCCTCCGCTCCCTTCACTGGCTCCCGGTAACTGCTAGAATCCACTTCAAGACACTAGTACTTGCGTACCATGCTGCGAATGGATCTGGCCCTTCCTACATCCAGGACATGGTTAAACTGTACACCCCAGCGCGTGCACTCCGCTCTGCATCAGCCAAACGACTCGCTGCAACCTCGCTGCGAGGGGGACCCAAGTTCCCATCAGCAAAAACACGTGGGTTTGCTATCCTGGCTCCAAGATGGTGGAATGAGCTCCCCATTGACATCAGGACGGCAGAAAGCCTGCACATCTTCCGGCGCAGACTGAAAACTCATCTCTTTCGACTCCACTTCGAGCGATAGAATTACTAACAAAGCACTTATATACTAATATAGGACTGGCTTATCTATAGCCAACTGAGTAGCACTTGAAATGTTTGGCTCTATGATACCTGATGTACTTATATGATTCTGTTTTCTTCAGGGCTGTGTCTACCTGGTCGTATGTACTTATTGTAAGTCGCTTTGGACAAAAGTGTCAGCTAAATGCAATGTAATGTAATGTAATATATCCATTATTACAGCTCCGTGGGCTGGCAGTAAGGCGATATGGGTCCGTTCTTATTGTGCATCCATGGGTAAAGGTAAAACTGAAGTGTAGTACTGAACACGTAACATGAACGTGCCGGGCGGCGCGGTCCCGTGGGTTAGATGCACATTCATAATGCAGAAGGAAATAACTCTCAGAATAACGTTATTAGCACATTTTTACAACTTGAGGAACGAATGTTTTTATTAAGGGCTATGCAAGTGTTCATACTGGGTAGTTTATTTAGTTTAAAAAAAATTATCCAACGATTTACAGACCACTCTTTCCCAATGTAAGTCAATGGGAAAAAGTGTTTCCGGGCCTGGCAACCAAACGGAAGTGTAGTACCGCCGTATGGCCACCGCGAATATTTTCATCTGAGTCAGGCGCACTTGCTGGGGGCTTGGCCCACATGCATTACGTCATCAACGTGATCTCTGTAATCAAAGATCTTGTATTCACAAAGATGTTACAATATCCATAAAGAAAAAGTAAATCTGTTTACAGTTGTTTCATATGGATGTTGAGAGGTATCCATATATCTCTTAATTTTGCTCTCAAAGTGCACCAGATTGATGCATCTAACTTCAATATTTAAAAAAAAAAATTCTTCTCGGGGGAGCATGCCCCCGGATCCCCCTAGAGGGTGTCAGGTCCACTCCCCACTTATAAAAATAGCACTTTACCACAGCACCCCCTCTAATCTCAGATGCACCCTGAGTCATTTTGTTTAAGTACAGTGAGCCTTTCTAAAATATACAGTAAAGAGACAAACCCACCAGCATTATAGGATATACTATGACTTTGAGCCAAATACTTGTTGTTGGGCTAAATAATAAATTGACTTGAAACAGTTGCTGATTTAGAGTACTGGCTCCTTTTTCATTCCAATTCAGGCACTGTATATAGACATCTAAGTTTGTTGTGCCCCACCACTTT
This sequence comes from Harpagifer antarcticus, assembly GCA_902827135.1. Lineage (NCBI taxonomy): Eukaryota > Metazoa > Chordata > Actinopteri > Perciformes > Harpagiferidae > Harpagifer > Harpagifer antarcticus. The sequence goes on from CADEHL010001363.1 coordinate 9,333,070, forward strand.
TGAACATATAAAAACGCCACTGGCCATGGAGTACACTATTGATCTGCTGTTAATTGGTCAATCATGCCATACCAACATTTTAATGAAAAATACATGCATTCATTGTTTGATAACATGTTACAAACATTGATTTTTTTTTCAGAATTTGTTTAATTAGCTTTAAAACTTTGTATTTGTTTTTGTATTTATTTATTTTAATTAGGTTTATTCGTTATTAATCTAGTTATTTATTTGACCATTTATGCATTATTTACCCTTTGCCCTTCTGGCCCTATTTCCCCAATGTTTCTTCATTTCTGTATCCCGTTTCTTTCATCTACTAATGTGTTTTTAACTAACAAACTATCTAACGTATTATCATATACTTATAACTTACCTTTTTTTTTTATTATACCTTATTCATTTTATAATAAGAAACTATATACCTCTCCCATGTCAGTGCCCTCAGCAGCACATGTACAGTATTTCTATCCAGCGAGCAGTAAAATGCTTCATCCTATCAAAGAAATTGTCGATCAAATGACCCATTGTAAAACGGTGAAGGTTGGGTATTGTCATTGTGTTACAAAGTCAAGGAGCACTATACCTTGAGGGGGGGGGGGGGGCTCATCTCACAATGTCGGCCAGGGACGGCCCTGCCTAAACGTCTCATTAACAGACTTCTGCCACAATATACTATGTTCAGCGACTCCAAATATCAGCCTGTAGTATAAGGCTATGGTTTTTATATTCAATTAATCCAGTTAAAGGGGCCCTATTATATTTTTGGGGGGTTCTCACTTTCCATATAGGTTTTTTTCCCAAACTTCCCTCCAGAGGGAGTTTTTCTCCAACACACTCCCCGCCCATGCCTGGATTGAAGTCCTTTGTTTACCTTTGTAACATATGGCATCACTACAACACTCACGCTTCTATTGGCTCACGCTCCAACACATTGTACATAACAGGACATCTCTTAGTGGTTCACCAATCACAACAGAGCTGGGCTCTGGTTTGAGACAGAGGGTGAAAGGAGTGCTGCAGCACAGGCAGAATAAGACAATTAAAACAGTTTTTAAACACTAAAGCATGGAAACATGTCACAGTAGAGACAACTGGGATCATCTTGTTTAACTGTTTGAGTTTTCTTTGATTTTAGAGCTGAATGCTGGTCATTGGAGAAATGAGAAGTGGCTTTAACCCTGCAGGAGAAGTTTGAAAGGTTTATAGATGTTGGGTTTGATGTATGATAAGGAAACACCAAAAAGTGAATAAAAGGTAAAAATGTCAATACATTTGGGACAAAATGTAAGTGTAAAATGGATATTAAAAAATGTTATAGAGTAAATAGGGGAAATAAACTATATACATGTTCAGATGTGTGCAGTTAAGCTCAAATGGTTTTGTAAAATCTACAACAGGAAACTGCTGAAACCCTCACAGACTGGAGAGGGAAACCACAGTTGTCAGCATGTTCTCTTTTCCTGTACACTCATACGTCAATTTCTGCTCTGCCTTTGCTTTCTTCAGAATTACGTTTAATAAAAGTCTTCCCCTATGAGAGTAGTCCTTGACTGTACTCTTGCATATCAGAAATGGTGAAAGTTTAATAACCACTGTTCAAATGATGGAACTTTAACTCGTCAAAGACAGAAAACAAAGTCCGAGCAGACTCGGGGACCGTACTGCTAAACACACATCGTATTAGCATTTGTATAGCCAAAGCCTTCTTGTTCCTTATTGGTTGACCTAGTTGAAGGATGATTAGCACAATCCACGATTCTTTGTCGCAGACCCTCTTCCGCATATATCTACGTATATGTTACGCTTACACACACGTGTCGATTGTCATGGTCAGATTCCCTGCACTACATTGACCGACACTTGACATTGTTCGTTTTTATAGGGAGCTTTAATTTTCATCCACTTCCCCATAGTATCTCTGTACCTCAATAACTTCAGAGAATGTGAAGAATTGCTTACCTGATGCTCTCAATGTGAGGTGTGTTTTTAACCTCGACACACACATACACAGAGAGAGAATTGTATACAGACCTGTGACCAGCTTTAGCAGCAGAGCCCACTACTCTCCTCTCATGAAGGTAAACACACATTCAAATAGAAACACTATTCTGAACCTTGTTCACACCCTTACTCAACACTTCATTATTATACTGTATTATAGTATTTAAGCATTATACAAAACATGTATTATTCCCTTTTATTTTCTAAAACGGAGTACTTCTCAAGGCAAGTTCCACTTCAACAAGTTGCACATACTGCGAGAGACGAGATACTGTTGATAGTGTCGCATCTGCTCGTCTAAATCAGGAAACCCTGAACTTCCTGTGAACACAAGCACATACAGCTGAAACGCAGAAGTCAAAGACGAAAGTCCTGGTTTCACAGAAACCAATGATCGCAAAGAGGAGTTCTGCTGTGCAAAGTAAAAGGTAAAAGTAACAAATATCTTGATATAATGTTTACTATTAAATATGTAAGTAGAAGCTGTGTGTCAAAAAGTGTCAGTTGTATAACCACAATACAATGTTGAGAATGTGCTGTGACGTTAAAGCATGGCTTATAGCTGTAATTTATATTTGTTAATGTAAATGATTTGAAAAGTAATCTTCGTTCTTATCAAAGTAAGCTAAATATAATTGAATCAAATAAGGGATGGTGCAACCTTATTATAAATTATTTCAGGATATGTTTAAGTTGACATACTGTGCTTCTCATTCAGCCACAGCCAACATGGTTTGTCTGATACAACGGGAATCCCCATAAATCTACATTTGACTTATTTAGAACAAATGTTTTGAGTCATGGTAGAGTTGTCGACAAATGTAACATACCATTTGTATTTTAACAACATGGCAACACATTATACATCCAATAACAGTAAAAGTCTGAGCCTCAGTTGTGTAATTAATTAGGCTTTTTATGCTTGCTTGTACAGAAAGGATTAGATGTATAAGTAAAAAATAAACAACAAAGATTGTTAACAAATAACCACAGTGGTTACATAAAAAGTCAGCAAACAACAATTCTTTAATAAACTATTGATGCAATGTATGCAAATGTAATTTTTCTGTAGAATTGTAATGTTATAATATTTCAACTGAATTTAATGAGTCTTCATGTTTTATAGAATTGTTACTTCCTGTGAGCAAAGACGATGCAACTTCAATGAACTCCTAGGAACAGGGTTTAATGAAAACTAAACAATGTCTCAACTACCTGAAAAGTATAGTATAGATATATAGTATAGAAATATATTCACAAAAGCCAAAAACTATTTTTATGTATGACATTTCTCATATGATGTGACCCTATCGAGCCTGTAATCTAGATTTGTTCCTCAGAATTACCCATGGATCTCAGCGAGGAGGAGTTGGCCCCTCTGGTGATCAGCGAGCGGGGGGGGCAGTCAGAGGTCCAGATCTAGCACCAGTCCAAGTTTTCAAGTGCACCTCTACTTCTTCCCAGCCACAAAGAACGCAACCATAATACATATTACAGCCGGCCAAATTTCTGCTGAAAATGTTTGCATCCAAGCAGGCAAAAAATGTGGTAAGATTTCACTGGATAACCATGACTTAGGGCTTCTCGTACCAAAGTGTATAGATTAAACTGTGATATTCTATGTTACAATATATAACTTCATGCTACATGACATGACATCTCTTTCTCCAGGAATCTTACCAGTTCACCAAAGTCTTTTTGCTTTGGCATCCTCCGATCTCTCATTTTGGTATCCTCCATCGCACATGTTCAACACAGAAGAAAACCTAAAAGTCCACTTTAGAGTCAGGTAGGTGTCTCATTTACCTTATACGTGTAACACTAGTATGTTTAAATCATTTATGGGATGGTATTTATTTCAGATTTTTTGTAAAGTCCAGGAATGAATAACGTTGTTGTTAAACTTACATAGTATATCAATGGGTACATTTTAAGAAGTAGTCATAATGTCATGCTATGTGGAATTTGGATGTATTCCTGGTGAGCAGGTTTTCCTTTGAAAACTGGTTTGGACAAGGATCAAGAACATCGTACCGCTTCAGTCTGACCAGAGACACAATCAGTCCAGTGCTTCACTACAGTGTCATTGACTATCTCTTTACTCAGGTAAAGTATACAACATGTATTAACTCGCTCGAAAGTCCTTTCATGGTATATTTAACTAATATTAAATAAAAAGATATACCATTAATTAATTAATAAATGAGGTTGTAGGCTATGCTAAATCTTTATCACCCACATTTTTTGAAAATGCCGTTGCATGAAATGGATATATCATGAAGACTGTGCTGTCCATTTCTTTTGGGATAAAGTTGCGAAGTGACTTTATTGCTAGTGAAGCAGGAGTGTGCCCACCTCTGAGTGCCCAGGAGGAATGCCTCGGCCTGGCCGTGCTGGACTTGTGGAGAATGGCTAAGGAGCGTCATCAGAGTGTCAGAGAGCTCTGCAAAACTGTCAGGTACTTAGATTAGGATAATATTTCATTTTCCTTAAACCCGGCCTCACAGTTAAAACTTTGATAGATCCCATTTTTCTCTTTCAGAAATAATGATTATATTGATTTGTGACATATTTGTTTTAGTTCAGAGTCAATACAAGTGTTATTCTCTTCCTCTCTCAGCTACAAATCCTGCCTTCCTAAGTTACATCGACATGACATCCAGCGACGGAACCGGCTTGATCGTTTTAGAATCCGAAACACCCTCAAGCGTTTCCTGAAGAAGCTTGGTAACTGCTCCATAGATGAGAGCAGCTTGAAGCTCAAGTACCTGATCGAACTGGCCGGCATCGAGCCATCTCTGGGAAGCGAAACCTTCCAAGTGAATTCTTCTCCCTCGCATTCAACGTCAGCTTTCTGTCTTGTGCGTGTCACTGGGGAAACTGGGATTGAAACCAGTAGAAGTCGTCACACCGAGGGTGTCCTGGTAGGAATACATTAGACTTAAGTTAGGTTTTAAATGAGGCATGCTGGTTATTCTTTTATCCCTCCCAGAAGATGACAGTGCTTCCCAGTTTCAACACAAATCTGCTTTGCCTTGCTTCATCTTGCTCTGCATAATTATCCCTTTTTTCATTTCTTTTTAGGAATGGCAAACGTTCTGTGATTTCAAAGATATCATAGATATCAATATAAAGAGGGTTTGCCATGAGCAGGTCCCCCAAGACAGCAGGATGGTGACAATAACTCGTAAAGATGACAGATGCTTGGTAAAGGACGTATTTGATTTCCCCAATCATTATGTTTGTTTGAGATTTTGCTATTTGGATTTTATGCAAAGAATGATGTCTATTTATTATTGATTTGCACAACAGGAAGCCAACTTCCAGAGTCTCAAGGAAGCCCTTTCATTTGTGTCTCTTGTCGATGGCTACTTCAGACTGACCACAGACTCCAGCCACTACTTCTGCCAAGACATTGCTCCTCCAAGTATTCTGAAGGGGATCAAGAACCATTGCCATGGCCCAATCACGTGAGTCATTTTGATAATGCTAAATCCAAAGCCATCTTTCGCACACAGCTGTTTTACATATTTTCTTCATATCTTGTTTTATCAGATCCGAGTTTGCAGTCAACAAGTTGAAAAAGTCGGGGTTTAAAGGAAGTGCGTTTCTTCTACGGCAGAGTCCAAAAGACTATGACAACTTCTTCCTTACCGTCTGTGTGCAGGTAAAGATTTTGTGCTGAAGCAACACAATACACAAAATACATTTGATTTAGATATTCATGTCCGTGCAGTGTGCACTTTTGTATGCTTATATGACCAATACAAAGATGCTCTGATGTCCTTAACTCGATTGGCAGCCTGTTTAAGCAATTTGAAATCACAGGATTCAGTCTGTTGCATGGAAGTTTATCTCTATGCAGATTATGCAATTATTTCTGAATAAAACAATTATATGTGGGTACTTTTCCACACTTAAATGTGTGCAAAAGTAATATTCATGTCATTTTGCCCTCACAACATTTGCACTTTTGCTGGAAGTCTACACAAGGATTTCGTTATAACAACCTCTTTAGTGTTGATAACATTGTGTGTATATTTACATTTCTGCAGACTCCACTTGGACCTGATTATAAAGACTGCCTCATTATTAAGAATGAGCACTACACTCTTCCTGGTGTCCAGAAAACTGTTTTCCAGCTTGAGGGAGCTCACCAGCTATTACCCAACACAACAAGCTGCTTCTGGCTGAAGTACCTGTCAAGTTGGGCCGCTGCAGTCCACCCCCCGACCCAAAGGTGTGTTTTCCAACTCATTGATAGTATATAACAAGACAAACAATCAATACCGTATGGTTAAATATGTAGCTTTGTTAAAGTATACCCTTTATTTAATACATTTTATAATTCAGATCTTTGACCAAAACAGAAAACTCAGCTCACATGCACTGCTAATACATAGCTAGGAGCATAGTGTTATTTTGAAACATGTCAGAATACTATTGCAATTGGCTTATAACTTACTAGGGTGAACAGTATTCAATATAACTCAATAACATATGTAATAGTCATGTATCAACTTAACAACTAATTGGATTAGCTGAAATTAGATGTGTTTCTTTATGTCTGTAACCTCAATAAACATGATGTTTTCTGCTCTTTTACAGAACTTACAAATCTGATAATCATACGCAACAACAGCTCTGTAGAAGCTCAAGGGGTCTCCAACGCCTGAAAGAACAAATTCAGTCATATCCAGTTCCACATGATCAAATGTGAAGACCTTCAATGGGTGAGTGTGTATATTGGACTCCAACTTAAAGATGCCTGTTTCTAAAGTATATCTGAATATCAAGACGAGTGTCTTCTCTTCTAATATGTTGCTCCAATTATCCTTCAATCTTTAAAACTATGATGCAAATACCACTACTGTCTAACAAGAAATGTACTTTGTGTTGATTATGATGAAGGAAACTTTGATGTTTTTTTTCTGTTAGGGTGAATGCCTCGGACAGGGATCCTTCACTCGAATTTTCAAAGGCTATAAAACCGACATTTGTGATGGAGAGAAACACGTGACAGATGTTTTCCTGAAAGAGCTTGACGTTGTTCATAAAAATTGCTGGGAGGTGGGTTTCTTCAGATTAAAAAACACTGAAATGTTTTTTTAATTATTCATAGATATAGCACATTAGTTTGGATATCATACACATTATTTGTTTTCCTTCTCTCAGTCATTCTTTGAAGCTGCCAGCTTGATGAGCCAGATTTCACACAAACATCTCCTCCTGGTATATGGTGTTAGTGTTCAAGGAGTCAAAAGTAAGTCTAAACTCAAGTCCGACTTGCAATTTGCTCACACAAGCTGTGATGCCAAGTCTCCAGGAGCTCGATGACACACTCACAGGCTCACAAGCCGAAAAGAACACAAGCATCGCTGTTGCAGCTGGAAACCACACTGCAAGGTTATCCAGACGATTGCTTCATTGCTACAGTTTTACTGTCAGCTTCATGAAGCTAATGTGTATTATGTTTTCTGTGTAAACGTAGAGTAATTTACAAGTCCCTTGATGTGCAAACAACACAATTCAGCCTTCATTTTGATCTAACTTCCATATCTGTAAAATTAAGAGATTGTATCTTGCACGGTTTGTTGTTGACTATCCACAGACATACAGGCACACAGAAATATAAAAAGCTGCCTTCGTACTAAAAACCTCTTTGGTGGAAGGTTCAAAGTAGGTTCCTTCAGGTGCAAATTTTGCTATGACGACACAGCCTCTGGAAAAAAATGTCCTCACATCAGATCCTCATCTGACCCGACTCAGTCTGTTATCTGTGGGTGAGCATTTCTGACCCTGTGTCTGGTTTGAAGTACAGCTGTAGAAACAAACCTCCTTGTGCCTCACAGACATCATGGTGCAGGAGTTTGTCAAGTATGGGGCCCTGGACCTTTACTTGAAGAGAGGGGGATCTGTGTCAGTGAGCTGGAAACTTGACGTAGCCAAGCAGCTCGCATCAGCCCTCAACTTTCTGGTAAGATAAACGTTTTAATGTAGAGCATTACTACTTGACCCAGGATTGGCAAGTTAAACTTTGTCAAAGTTGAATGATGCAGCTCACTATAATAAGTCAACATATACTGCCTAACAGGAAGAAAAGAACATTGTTCATGGAAATATCTGCGGAAAGAATCTGCTGCTGGCCAGAGAAGGTGACCCATCACAGGGCAGCTCTCCGTTCATAAAGCTGAGTGACCCGGGCATCAGTGTGGCCATGCTGGGGAAGAATGGTAAATCTTCAGGGAAGTAGAGACACCTGATGAATGATACTGTAGTTATAGAACCATTTAGTAACTATATAAAAGTGAATGGACTTGCTAAGTGTTTGCTGTATACACACACATACATACTTTAATCTCAAGGTATTAAATAAAAACAAAATGACATCCAAATATGTTTAACACATTTAAAAGGTTGAAACCTAGTCCATGTGCATTATTTATTTGTGTGTGTGTGTGTGTGTGTTTGTTTAGTGATCCTAGACAGGATTCCTTGGGTGGCCCCTGAAGTGCTGGAGGACCCAGACAACCTGACTCTGGAGTGTGATAAGTGGAGCTTGGTGCCACTGTGTGGGAAATCTTCAACAATGGGAACACACCACTGCAGGGCTGTGACCTGGATAAGGTACTACTTTTATTTTGTACTTTATATAAACTAACTGGTAGCAGTAACAGGTTGTTGTATTACTCTGCTTAAGCTGCTTATGAGTTCAAGTGACTTAAAGAGCCGGTTCAAGAAAAATAACTGGTATTGAAGGTGACGAAAACCTGTGAATCAGATCTTAAATGCAACCATGCATTTTACCATCTAGCCTATGGGATAGTACAGTGAATGATACGAGCCACTGATGTTTTCTGCAGAAGCGACAGTTTTACGAGAGCTTCCAGCAGCTGCCTCCCTCCCAGTGGACGGAGCTGGCCGATCTGGTCAGTCAGTGCATGGACTACCCAGGCCGCGTTCAGACCCTCCTGTCGCAGCATCATCCGTCAACTCAACAGTCTGATCACTTCAGGTAATCATGTGTATCAATACTTTGCTCATAATGAATACAACCAGTATAAACCACATATCTTATCAAAGGGTTTTGTGTGTTTCAATTCAATAACAAAATGTATCTGTGATCATTCACAAAATGTGTAGTGGTTTTGGAATCAGGTGAATTGAATACATCAGGAAACCAAAAGTCAGTACTTGTGTTTTGTGTTTCATGGCAGACTATGTGATACTGCATGCCACTGAGCCCGTGGCACAGAGCCCTGTGTGGAGAGCCCTCAGCCCTGATCAAGGCGAACAGACATTGTTTGAGGAGAGACACCTACGATACATCTCCCCTCTGGGGAAAGTAAGTCTGCAGTGCCACAATAGGACTACAATATTTAGAATTTTGGACAATCGGTGCACTTTAATGATCATGATCTTGTGTTTTGAGAAAATCTAATGAATCTTGTCAAGATACTGTGCTAGTATTGTCTGTATGCCCAGGATGTTAAGACAACTTAAAATACACAGCCTTTTTATATTTTGAATCAACCCTTGTCGTTCTAGACTTCCTCAGTGGTGCACAAGACCTTGTGTTTGATGGACTAACAGGTGTAAACAGGCTGTTGTGAGGGCATGGTGGTGAGGTAATTTAAAAGTTTTTGGGATGTGACTGACTGAACAAGTCAAAACCTTTCCAGGGAAACTTTGGCAGTGTTGAACTTTGCCGTTATGACCCGCTGGGCGATAACACTGGTGAGATGGTCGCTGTAAAGAAGCTGCAGCCCAACAAGCTGTCGACCCTTGAGGACTTCAAGAAGGAGGTCAAAACCCTCAGCGTTTTGGACTATGAGTACATCGTCAAATACAAAGGAGTCTGTTACAGCACAGGTAATACAACAATTATTGCAAACATAGCACACGATGTTCTAAAATGTGGTCATCAACTTCAGTAAAAGAACACATTTGTAAGACTGCTTATTTAAATGTATAATTGATTAACCATATATTCTATTTAGAAAGAGTTCGTTTTTTGTAATCACTGTTTAACCTCTTAAACCCGAGGGTCCCCCCAGTGGACCCCTCCCACCGTTTTTTTACGAGACTATGTCTCAGGGCTTCTTAACATTTATGAAACTATTAATGTTCCATACCCTTTTAACGGTAAGAAACTCAGCTAACTGACAATGTGAACTATGTTTAGCTAAAAGAAACACAAGAGTAATACCAAGCCTTTGAATTAGCATGGAGCGAAAAAATGCTAACTAATGCTAACAGACTTTTGCACAGCACTCACGGTAGAAATGCTCTTATTACTTATCCTAACTGCACAAACAAGATATCCAATTAAAGCTGAGACTCCACAGATTCCACACATGTAATGTCATCACTGTAGGACCCCGAATTCCTGGAGCTATCAGCCAGAAAAGAGAAAGTAAACAACATCTGGTTTCAAAAATATTACAATAATTACGTCTTACCTTTTTTGATTTGTGATCAAAAGTTGTGTTCACCGGAATAAAAACGCCGCTCAAGGTTAATCCAATGTCTTTGTGTCACGTAGAAATGTTGACTGATAATCCATCATCATATTTATGGCAATATACTGGGTATAAAGTTTTGCAGTCCAGGCGTGCACTTTCAGATATGCTTTGTTCGCTTCTCTATTACGTCCGCTATGGTAATGTTTACGTGGATTTGGGAACTGCCCATCTATTCTATTGGTTCTGATGGTTAAGAAAAAGGTGTAAATCACACGAATCGACCAATGGGTTCCAGAGATATAGTCCTGCGTAAAGTATAAAGAATGCCAGCCAGTTTAAGTACATTACGCAGCCGACTTCATTTATTGTTTACTACGGAAGGAAGCAGGAATTGCCGGGACCCAGAGCACATGGAGCACAGAGCGGACAGCAGATAACGGAATTGCAGTTTTATTGCTTATGGATTATCAGAACATTTCAAAGGGGACACTGCCCCATTGGATATTAACCTATGGATTAACTACATCTTCGTTTTTATCGTTTTAATGCCATTGAAGACCAGTTTAGACCAGACAAAGAGGAAGGTAAGCCATTAGCCTAGCGCATGTTAGTACCTAGCGCCACTTGTTTTGATGTAGTTTTTGTTGATAACCTCGCGAGTTTGTATCTTTCAGTGTTGAGGTGTGCACCGTTAGATTCTGTGTCTCCTTATGATCATAAACGATGTGTTGGATGTGCAGCTAGAATAAGTAATAAGGGAGCTAGGAGTGATTTTCGGTGCAGTAATAGGTTAGCATTTTTCGCTCGGGGCTAATTCAGAGGCTCACTGTTAAATGAAAAAGATCAGTTAAATGAGTTTTTTCCCGTTATATGGATATAAAATATTCATAGTTTATTAAATATTAAGGTTCCTTAGACGTTGTTTCCTGCAAATGACGCGAAACAGAGTATGTTTCCTGCAAATGACGTTAGGATAACAGAGTATGTTTTTATATTTTATTTTTTTCACAACAGTTGTATTTGGATGGAATGAATACCTATAGTGATAATTCAAAGTAATAAAATGATTTTTACAGTGAAAAAGTTCAAATGGAACTGATGGTTCCCAAATTACCCAGAGGTGAGTCCGCCTGGACTTTATTTTTCTAAATCTGTCTAAAAAGGTCAAATTTCACTTGTTTTGCATCAATCTTGATACAGGGTACTTATTATATGTTATAGTTTGGATTCCTAAAGTTTTAGTCTACTAACCCATCATTCAAGGGTGGTTTTCACTATAAGTAATGTTTTTTCTTTAGGCGGACATTAGAATTTACATGTTTTTACTATGTTCCATCTGAATTTATTTTAAAATATAAACATCTATATTGATTCTGACACTTCTACATCCAACTCACAGATGTAACCTTGCTTTGAGAGAAAAGATTATTAATTTACCCCCTTTTAGAAGTGAAGATATAGTCTTTGTTGTGTTTGTGGCATTTTCGAGCCTGAAACCTGAAAAACAGGCTCAGGGCTTAAGAGGTTAATAGATGTCTTTGCTCCCTTAAGTGAGAAGTACACACAAGGAAATACCATTGTGGCTTTAACTAAATGTCCTAAAAACAGTTATTTGCCAGACTTGGTGTAATTTTTTGTTATACTATAATTATTATATGCATCTTCTGCATACCTCTCTGAAGAACCAGCACCTTACCGTGGTAGAGAGGTTTGTGTGCCCTGATGAACCTGGGGGCTGTGTTGTCTGGAACCTTGTGTTCCTGGTAGGGTCTCCCATGGCAAATTGGTCTCAGGCAAGGGGCCAGACTAAGATTGGTTCAAAAAGACCTCATGAAAGACGACACAAGAAGTGAGGATACCCGGCCCGGAGGAAGCCCGGGGTCCCTTTCTGGAGCCAGGCCCAGAAGGAGGACTCGTCGGCGAGCGTCTGGTGGCCGGGCTTGCCACGGAGCCCAGCCGGGCCCAGCCCGAAAAGGCAACGTGGGCAACACCTCCGCTTCTCCGTCCCGCGGGCCCACCACCTACGGGAAACAACGATGGGGTCGGGTGCGCTGCCAGAAGGGTGGCAGTGAAAGCGGAGGGTCTCGACGGACCAGACCCGGGCGACAGAAGCTGGCTTTGGGGACGTGGAACGTCACCTCTCTGGGGGGGAAGGAGCCGGAGCTTGTGCGGGAGGTGGAGCGGTACCAGTTGGATCTGGTTGGGCTCACCTCTACGCACAGCGTCGGCTCTGGAACCTTACTTCTGGATAGGGGTTGGACTCTATTCTTCTCCGGAGTTGCTCAAGGTGTGAGGCGCCGGTCGGGTGTGGGGATACTCACAAGTCCCCGGTTGGGTGCTTCGTTGTTGGAGTCTACCCCAGTGGACGAGAGGGTTGCCTCCCTACGCCTGCGGGTTATGGGGGGGAAAACTCTGACTGTTGTGTGTGCTTATGCACCCAACAGCAGTTCAGAGTATACGGCCTTCTTGGAGACCCTGGAAAGAGTCCTGTATGGGGCTCCTGAAGGGGACTCTTTAATCTTGCTGGGAGACTTCAACGCACATGTTGGCAATGATGGAGACACTTGGAGGGGCGTGATTGGGAGGAACGGCCCCCCTGATCTGAACCGGAGTGGTGGTTTGTTACTGGACTTCTGTGCTAGTCATGGATTGGCCATAACAAACACCATGTTCGAACATAGGGATGCTCATAAGTGTACGTGGTACCAGAGCACCCTAGGCAGAAGGTCCATGATCGATTTCGTTATCGTATCATCGGACCTGAGGCCGTATGTTTTGGACACTCGGGTAAAGAGAGGGGCGGAGTTGTCAACTGATCACCATCTGGTGGTGAGTTGGATCGAGTGGCAGGGGAAGCCTCTGGATAGACCTGGTAAGCCCAAACGTGTAGTTCGGGTGAACTGGGAACGTCTGGAGGAGGCCCAAGTTCAGGAGGCCTTCAACTCACACCTCCGGCGGAGCTTTTCGGGCATTCCTGTGGAGGTTGGGGACATTGAACCAGAGTGGTCGGTGTTCAAAGCCTCTATTGCCGAAGCCGCGGCGGGGAGCTGTGGTCTCAAGGTCCTAGGTGCCTCAAGGGGCGGTAACCCTCGAACCTCCTGGTGGACACCGGTGGTCAGGGAAGCCGTCCGACTGAAGAAGGAGGCCTTCAGGGATTTGTTATCCCGGGGGACTCCCGAGGCAGTTGCAAGGTACCGACAGGCCCGAAGGGCAGCAGCCTCAGCCGTGGCCGAGGCAAAGCAGCGGGTGTGGGAGAAGTTCGGAGAGGACATGGAAAAGGACTTTCGAGCGGCACCAAAGTTGTTCTGGAAAACTGTCCGACACCTCAGGAGGGGGAAGCAGGGAACCATCCAAGCTGTGTACAGTAAGGATGGGACGTTGTTGACCTCAACTGATGGAGTGTTAGGGCGTTGGAAGGAACACTTTGAGGAACTCCTGAACCCGACAACTCCGTCCTCTATGTTAGAGGCAGAGCTGGAGTATGACGGGGGATCAACACCAATCTCCCGGAGGGAGGTCACTGAGGTTGTTAAACAACTCCACAGTGGCAAAGCCCCGGGGGTGGATGAGATCCGCCCAGAAATGCTGAAGGCTCTGGGTGTTGAGGGACTGTCTTGGTTGACACGTCTCATCAACATTGCGTGGAAGTCGGAAAACGGTACCGAAGGAGTGGCAGACCGGGGTGGTGGTTCCCCTTTTTAAAAAGGGGGATCAGAGGGTGTGTGCCAATTACAGAGGCATCACACTACTCAGCCTCCCCGGGAAAGTTTACTCTAAGGTACTCGAAAGGAGGGTCAGGCCGATTGTCGAACCTCAGATTGAGGAGGAACAATGCGGATTCCGTCCTGGTCGTGGAACGACGGATCAGCTTTTTACTCTCGCAAGGATCCTGGAGAGGGCTTGGGAGTACGCTTATCCGGTCTACATGTGTTTTGTGGACTTGGAGAAGGCGTATGACCGGGTTCCCAGGGAGTTACTGTGGGAGGTGCTGCGGGAGTATGGGGTGAGGGGGTCTCTACTCAGGGCCATCCAATCTCTGTACTCCCAAAGCGAGAGCTGTGTCCGGGTCCTCGGCAGTAAGTCGGACCCATTTCCGGTGAGGGTTGGCCTCCGCCAGGGCTGCGCTTTGTCACCAATCCTGTTTGTAATATACATGGATCGGATTTCGAGGCGTAGTCATGGGGGGGGGGTCTGCAGTTCGGTGGGCTAAGGATTGCACCACTGCTTTTTGCAGATGATGTGGTTCTGATGGCTTCATCGGTCTGCGACCTTCAGCACTCACTGGATCGGTTCGCAACCGAGTGTGAAGCGGCTGGGATGAGGATCAGCACCTCCAAATCTGAGGCCATGGTACTCAGCAGGAAACCGATGGATTGTCCACTCCAAGTAGGGAATGAGTCCTTACCCCAAGTGAAGGAGTTCAAGTATCTCGGGGTTTGGTTCTCGAGTGAGGGAACAATGGAGCGTGAGATGGGCCGGAGAATCGGAGCAGCGGGAGCGGTACTGCAGTCGCTTTACCGCACCGTTGTGACGAAAAGGGAGCTGAGCCAGAAGGCAAAGCTCTCTGTCTACCGGGCCATTTTCGTTCCTACCCTCACCTATGGTCATGAAGGATGGGTCATGACCGAAAGAACGAGATCGCGGATACAAGCGGCCGAGATGGGTTTTCTCCGCAGGGTGGCTGGTGTCTCCCTTAGGGATAAGGTGAGAAGTTCGGTCATCCGGGAGGGACTCGGAGTTGAGCCGCTCCTCCTTCACGTCGAAAGGAGCCAGTTGAGGTGGTTCGGGCACCTAGTTAGGATGCCACCTGGGCGCTTCCCTAGGGAGGTGTTCCAGGCACGTCCAGCTGGGAAGAGACCAAGGGGTAGACCTAGGACCAGGTGGAGGGATTATATCTCTTCGCTGGCCTGGGAGCGCCTTGGGATCCCCCAGTCAGAGCTGGTTGATGTCGCCAGGGAAAAGGAAGTTTGGGGCTCTCTGCTGGAACTGCTACCCCCGCGACTCGACCACGGATAAGCGGAAGAAGATGGATGGATGGATCTTCTGCATAATCCAGGATTTACATTTTACTTCACATTTTAAATCACAGTGTTAGATCATGGTGCCGAGGGACTTATACAGATACAAGAGATACAATTAGAAGTGTTATTTGTCAGGGTTTGTAATTGATTGGGTTGAATAAATTCAATGTTTGTTTGTTCACAGGTCGCCTCAGTATGAGTTTGGTGATGGAGTACCTGCCCTACGGCAGCCTTATTAACTACTTGGATAGTAACCGACTT
Organism: Harpagifer antarcticus; assembly: GCA_902827135.1. NCBI lineage: Eukaryota > Metazoa > Chordata > Actinopteri > Perciformes > Harpagiferidae > Harpagifer > Harpagifer antarcticus. The sequence goes on from CADEHL010001363.1 coordinate 9,348,821, forward strand.
TGCGTCAACACATGGCGTTTGCTGCTTTTTGCTTCTCAGATCTGTAAGGTAAGAGTCAGATGTATGAACTCAACTCATGCAAACAGTTAGAATTACAACATTTGAGAAGGTTCTGTTTGAATTTATAGTGATTGAATTATTGCCTGACAAAATCTTGCCACTTTTACATGGATCTTTTGAATACTAAGACCTGAGGTCTTTTCAAAAACAAGTATACGCTTTAATATTACAAAAAAATGTAGGTATCTTTTTTTTCACCACAAATCAACTACATTTTCACAAGCTATAAGCTAGTACCAAATGATGATTGCACAGCATAAAACAAATTAGACATGGACAAAATATATTTCATTTTTTTCTGTTTTGTCATTTTCTCATTTCCAGGGGATGGAGCACCTGCAGACCTTGCGCTATGTGCACAGAGACCTCGCAGCCAGAAATATCCTAGTGGCCAGTGAGTCGCTGGTCAAAATAGCTGATTTTGGGCTGACCAAGGTTGTTCCTTTTGACAAGGAATATTACAGAGTATCGCAACCCGGAGATAGCCCCATTTTCTGGTAGCTATCCTTATTATTAAACATTCAAATGCTCTTTTAACTGAAGTGTAATTGTATTAATATGTAACTATTTGCAGTTTGTGGACCCAAAATGTCCCTAGCATTGAATGATAAATGATATACCAATGAAAAATGTTGTGAAGGGTTGTGTCGAGGCCTAATGTTCGTTCAAATCAGATACGGAGATAGCTGTTTCCAGGCTTTGCACTAAGCTAACATATCAGCTGCCAACTGTAGCCTTATATTCAACCATACACTGCTCTTCTAATGCAGGTACGCCCCAGAGTCCATCAATGAGTCCAGATTCTCTCACAAGTCAGATGTCTGGAGTTTTGGAGTCGTTCTTCACGAGCTCTTCAGCTACTGCGACATCAACTCCAACCCAAAAAGAGTAAGACGCTTACTTGTCTTTATGTATTGAAAATGTTTCAATATTTTCCCCTTTTTAAAACAATCTTTCCTTAATTTTACTGTTTTAGCTATGTATGCGGGAGATTGGAAACAATGTGCAGAGTCAGTCCATTTCAATGTATCTGGCAAATATTCTAAAGAATAACTGGAGGATGCCAGCTCCTCCAAACTGCCCAGCCAAGGTATGTTCACTCTTTGGTTCAATAGTTGAAATGCAGTAGTCCTTGTGTAGGACTAGTATTAAAAAGGTGTTTTATTTGTTACTTTTTCTACCTAGCTCTAACAAATATATTGCAATGTTAAGGTAATTACAATGTAAATCATCTTTGGGGTAATGATGTGGCCTCTGTTTTATACAATGCAAGTGTTGCTCAAAATGAAAAAAACATTATGCAAATATTTATCTTAATTCTGGAAGAAATTTACAAGAGTCTTTGCTGTGGATGAAATGTGTTGTAAACATTTTGCCCCATCTTGTTGAACTAGTCACTACAACTCTCATACAAAACCATTTAAATAACAGTTATTCGCTTTGTTGAATATTATATTTTTGTCATTTATGACACCAGGTGTACAGTTTGATGAGGCAGTGCTGGGCATACGACTTCGAGGAGCGACCTTGTTTCTCTGGCCTGGGAAACCAAATTGAAGCCATCATGCAGGACGAGAGAGAGAACCCTAAAGGCTGCCAATCCCTTAAATCCCTTTTAGATTAGCTTGAAAATGCATTGTCACAAAGCTAAAACTGCTATAGACATTTGGTAATATAGAATATGAGGCATCGCTGTAGATTAAACTACCCAGCAGTATATAAAGGAGTTAAAAATAGCACAATCTTACATATTCAGATACACATTAATGCAGCAGTAACATTAATATAGAAACATCATATACAAGAGACAGAGACCATCTGACTGCACAAGGACTCATTGTACTTTTGATACCTTCTATGTACATTTAGCTGATAATACGGTCATACTTTAACACAAGTAAGGTTTTGAATGCAGTACCAATACCCAGATTGGCAATCGTATTTTTACTTTAGTAAAGTATTAGAATACATATTCCACAAAAGGTGTATTCTCACAGCCATTTTCACATAAGATCACGTTCATTGTAGAGTTTTTAGTTGTCCATGTTTTCTTGTTAAACAGTATGAGGTATAAACAAACGATACAAAAATAGTTGAATGTTCATAACGCATTGTTGGCCAAAAGAATCTTTCTTTTATAAAGATATAGAAAAAATATTGTGGCCATTTTATATTGTTCTTAATTCATTTATACTGTGGTAATTGTTGTACTTTTCAGTGGCTTAATTTCATGTACTACTCATGTAGTCTTTTTAAATCCCTCACATGTTTGAAATAAAGCAATTTTGTGGAAACAGCTTTTGTAAATGTTTATTGATTGACATTTTGTAAAATTCGCTTTTTTAATATAAATGTATTTATATGAATAATTGAATACATTTAGAGTATACCTTAAAATAGGTTAGATTGTGTCTTCAAAAGAGCAGAGAATGATAAGAAGTCATACACAAGTGGATACTTTAGATTAACCTGACTGAACTGACACTCCAACGATTACACAAATCAGTATAATATAATGTTTACACAAGTCAAGGAATCATATTCTCATGGTCCACATTTTAAATTCAGATCAGATAGTTTATGCCACATGAAATACATTCTAGCTGATAAGAATCTGTGTATCAGTAAGAGGTCTCTATAATAACAAGGATCATATAGATCTACGCTCTGTACTCTACTTGCTGAAGGCAAGCGCAGTCCAATAGTCCTAAAGCCCATATGAGAAGCAGGACTTAGTCCTGCTTTGGCCAGACAAAACCCCATGTAAACATCGTCAATGGGAAGAATGGTAATAGACCGAGACATCTTGTATATAACCATAGCTGTATAACCAGACAAGAGGAAGCCCCCACCACCACAGTAAGAGGGATATGACTCTGACTCCTGCACCTGTACTGGGATATAGTATTTGTTTTCTTTCTTCTGCACAGGCCCTTTGCCCGTGATCAGATGTCCAGCAAAGAGGTGTTTGCTTCCATCGTTGTCCTTTAGGCCTTGGAGATACTCTACCATGTTGTTTGTGTGGGCAAAGACGTCATCGTCACCATTCAGAAGGAAGTGAGCGTTTGGACAGTTTCGTTCCATCCATTCCAGGAAGAGGATCTGCTTCAAGGTGAGGTTGAAAAATGAATCATGAAAGTCCCATTGGATGATGTCATTGTACTCGCGTTGCTCCATTTTGAGAATTGTGTTAAATCTCTCTCTCAAAACCAGTATCTGTGGTCCCTGAGATGAAGACCTTTCGGATCCACACACCATTGTGTAGCCTCTCTTTAGCCCAGGTTTTACGCAGCACCTCTCGACGGTCGTAGTTGGCAGGTGAACTTTTAATGACCAGCAGAAGGCAGACTTCTGCAGATTTACCAGCTCCTCCACATTTGTAAGGAAGGTTCAGTAGCATGGGGAAATGGCGACAGTGTCGATAATAGAGAAAGTCTTGGATGTGCTGAGGAAGAGTTTTGAAGCCTGTGATGTTGGCGGCAGACATATTTTGTTGACATTCTTGCCAGGAATATACATAGGTGGTTTTTTGTATGGTTGACTTCTTCTGACTGTCATCCATTCTGACTTTAACTTGTAAGTGGTTGGATGTATGGTGAGTCAAAACACCTTTCCAGATATTGAAAATCAACAAACCAAAAGCTCCACATATAAGAAGAGCTGTTGTCCGATTTTTTCTCATTCTTCACTCTCTGCAAAACAAAACACTTTTTATATCAACAAGTCTCACAGCAGTATGAACATTATAATACATTTGAGCTATAAGTCTATACCTATTGTATAGTAACAATAGGCTGATAATATTCAGAGTAATAAGTAAGAATAAAACTTTAATCTAAGCAGTGGTGGCCTAAAGGTTTGAGAAGCGAGCTTGTGCTGAGAAGCTCATCAGCTCAATATACTGGACTTTATATAGTCTAAAAGTGAATGGCAGCCTACAGATGAGATTCCATATCAATGGTTTTATACTTTCATAATGTGATTTTATGAGAGCTCTTAGTAAATAAATGGCCAAATGAAGACTGCAGTATTCAGTATGTAGGGAACAGATTGCAAGAGCAAGTTAATCAGTAACTAACGTTTAAGTTCCTTAAATGCTTGTAAAACTAGAGTCAGCTGAGAGGTAACGGTTGATCATGAGGTCAGCAGTGTTTAACTGAAATAATAAAAAGGCAAGAAACTCTGAAAGTCCTTCAAAGAACAACCATATTTCTTTTCTCTCTATGCAGCATAAGTCAAGAGGACTGATCCCAGTCTGTCATTTTTAAGAGAAATAGCAACACTGTATATCCAACCCAGTCTCATGGCATTTCGTGTTCACCAACACGATTTTTTATCTATTGATTCGTGTTCACCAACACGATTTTCCCCTTTTTTTCGTGTTGCACAGCACGATTTAAAAAGCAATGTATTTCTACTGGTAATGACGCTCATGGAATCACGGCATTCGTTTTGTGTCGGCTGCCCTTAAAGGGCGTCCATTCTCATTGGATAACGGAGAATTGTACACCCGGAAGTATTCCCCTTACTGTCGATTGATTTTACAGTGATATCTGCACTACTCATCGACAAAAAAAACACCACATTATCCTTATTAATTACACAACATTGATTGGTTTAAATTGTGTGCAATGCTTTTGTATTTTTCCCCTTCGATTCGGAGAAACAAATATTTTTTCGGAGTAAAGGTGTCACGGTTGAGTGAAGGAAGCAGGACCCAAATGCAGATAACTCTGATAAACCTTTATTTCAAGGCTAATGAAACTAATACAGGCAAAACAGAACACTCACCGGTGAATTCAGTCACGAACAAAAGAAGCACCAACACTGAACACAGGACGAGACAAGACTAAATACAGGGAGGGATAATTACAAGACGAGAAACAGCCGGGCAGGGGAGGAGAAACACAAGGGCCACAGGTGAACACAATCAGCTAACGAGACACACCAGGGAAACTAACGACAGGAGGAAAACATGACAGAACAGCGGAAACACCCAAACCTAGACATAGAACTGTGACATGACATGATAACCGTGACAGAACCCCCCCCTCAAGGGACGGATTCTAGACGTCCCTAAACACCAAAACAAAAATCCAACAACGTCCAGCAGGGTGGGTGGAGGGGGTCCGGAGGACGGGACTGAGCTGACCGACCAGGAGCACAGTAGAGGACCAGGAAGGGATCTCGGGCGGACGGCCCGGGGGCAAGGCAGAAGCCGAGAAGGAGGACTCGGGCGGACGGCCTGGGGGCAAGGCAGAGTCCAAGGTGGGGGACTCGGGCTGACGGCCCGGGGGCAAGGCAGAGTCCATGGTGGGGGTCTCGGGCGGACGGCCCGGGGGCAAGGCAGAGTCCATGGTGGGGCGAAGGCCACAGCGGGCGAACTCAGGGGGCCGAGCATGAGGGCGAAGGCAGCGGCAGGAAGAGTCAGGGGGCCGGGCTCGAGGACGAGGGCAGCGGCAGGAAGAGTCAGGGGGCCGGGCCCGAGGACGAGGGCAGCGGCAGGAAGAGTCAGGAGGCCGGGCCCGCGGGCGAAGACCGCGGCTCACAGAGGGTCGGGATCGAGGGCGAAGACCAGACAGCTCCGGAGGCCGGGCAGGATCCGGTGTCGGCCGGACAGGAACCGGAGCCGGCGGGACAGGCTTCGGCAGGATCCCCCACGGAAGAGGACCAGGAATTGGCAGGACCCCCAGCAGGAGAGCGGTTGGCGGGACCTCCAACGAGACAGGACAAAGGGTTGGCAGTACCCCCGGCAGGAGAGTAGTCGGCGGGGCCTCCAACGGGACAGGACACAGGGTTGGCAGGACCCCCGGCAGGAGAGTAGTCGGCGGGGCCTCCAACGAGACAAGACAAAGGGTTGGCAGTACCCCCGGCAGGAGAGTAGTCGGCGGGGCCTCCAACGGGACAGGACACAGGGTTGGCAGGACCCCCGGCAGGAGAGTTGTCGGCGGGGCCTCCCACAGCACAGGACATAGGATTGGCAGGACCCCCGGCAGGAGAGTAGACGGCGGGACCTCCAACGGCACAGGACACAGGGTTGGCAGGACCCCCGGCAGGTGAGTAGACGGCGGGACCTCCAACGGGACAGGACATAGGGTTGGCAGGACCCCCGGCAGGAGAGTAGTCGGCGGGACCTCCAACGGGACAGGACATGGGGTTGGCAGGACCCCCGGCAGGAGAGTAGTCGGCGGGGCCTCCAACGGGACAGGACATAGGGTTGGCAGGACCCCCGGCAGGAGAGTAGTCGGCGGGACCTCCAACGGCACAGGACATGGGGTTGGCAGGACCCCCGGCAGGAGAGTAGTCGGCGGGGCCTCCAACGGGACAGGACACAGGATTGGCAGGACCCCCGGCAGGAGAGTAGTCGGCGGGGCCTCCAACGGGACAGGACACAGGGTTGGCAGGACCCCCGGCAGGAGAGTAGTCGGCGGGGCCTCCAACGGGACAGGACACAGGGTTGGCAGGACCCCCGGCAGGAGAGTAGTCGGCGGGGCCTCCAACGAGACAGGACATGGGGTTGGCAGGACCCCCAGCCGAACCTCCAACGGTACAGGACATAGGGTTGGCAGGACCCCCGGCAGGAGAGTAGTCGGCGGGACCTCCAACGGGACAGGACACAGGGTTGGCAGGACCCCCGGCAGGAGAGTAGTCGGCGGGGCCTCCAACGAGACAGGACATGGGGTTGGCAGGACCCCCAGCGGAACCTCCAACGGTACAGGACATGGGGTTGGCAGGGCCCCCGGCAGGAGAGTAGACGGCGGGACCCCCAACGAGACAGGACATGGGGTTGGCAGGACCCCCAGCGGAACCTCCAACGGTACAGGACATGGGGTTGGCAGGACCCCCGGCAGAAGACTAGTCTGCGGGACCTCCAACGGGACAGGACATGGGGTTGGCAGGACCCCCGGCAGAAGACTAGTCTGCGGGACCTCCAACGGGACAGGACATGGGGTTTGAGTGGGGACTCGAGAGAGGGCTTGAGAGGGAACTCGAGAGGAAACTGGAGAGTCGACTGGAGAGGTGACTCGAGAGGGGACTCGAGAAGGAACTCGAGAGGTGACTGGAGAGGGGACTTGAGAGGGAACTCGAGAGGAGACTCGAGAGATGACTTGAGAGGAATCTTGAGAAGGGACTCGAGAGGTGGCTTGAGAGGGACCTCGAGAGGTGACTTGAGAGGGATCTAGAAAGGGGACTCGAGAGGTAACTTGAGAGGGAACTAGAGAGGGGACTCGAGAGGGAACTTGAGATGGGATGAGAGAAGGGACTAGGGAAGTGACTGGAGGAGGGACTTGAGAAAGGACTTGAGAAAGGAATTGAGTAGGGACTTGAGATGGGACTAGAGAAGTGACTAGAGGTGGGACTGGAGAAGGGACTAGAGAAGGGACTAGGAAAGTGACCTGAGGAGGGACTAGGGAAGGGACTAGAGACGGGACCAGAGAAGAGACTAGAGAAGGGACTCGAGAAGAGACTAGAGAAGGGACCAGAGATGGGACTATGGCAGCTGGGGCCAGAGCTAAGGCTGGAACCATGGCTGCTGGGGCCGGGACCATGGCTGCTGGGGCCAGAACTAGGTCTGGAACCATGGCTGCTGGGGCCAGAACTGGGGCTGGAACAATGGCTGCTGGGGCCAGAACTGGGGCCGGAATGATGGCTGCTGGGGCCAGAACTGGGGCTGGAACAATGGCTGCTGGGGCCAGAACTGGGGCCAGAACTGGGGCTGGAACAATGGCTGCTGGGGCCTGTACTGGGGCCGGAATCATGGCTGTGTGGGCCGGTTCTGTAGCCGGAACCATGGCTCTTGGGGCTCGGATTGCTAGCCTGGACTTGCGACTCCTTCTCTTAGAAGCCGCCTGAAGGCTCCGTGGACCTCCAAAAGCCAGCCGAGTTCCAGAAAACGACTCTTGGACAGGAGCAGGAACTGGGGCGGAAGCACTGGTTGACTCCAGACGGAACACACCGAGACGTTTATAGTCAGCAGGCTGGAAATCACACACCCAGATGAAGTTCAAAATCCAGCCAGGTAAGAATTTCACCAAGTCTGGTTTCTCCATAGCCAACCGGTGCGCCTCTACCAGAGCGGCTTCCTTCTGCAGAACACTGGACGCTCCCCTCCACCAATCATAGCAGCAAGCCAAATCAAAGGAAAAATGTTGTAGTTCCACCTCAAATGGATCATCTGCTGGGTCCATTTCTGGTTGGTGCTTTCTGTCACGGTTGAGTGAAGGAAGCAGGACCCAAATGCAGATAACTCTGATAAACCTTTATTTCAAGGCTAATGAAACTAATACAGGCAAAACAGAACACTCACCGGTGAATTCAGTCACGAACAAAAGAAGCACCAACACTGAACACAGGACGAGACAAGACTAAATACAGGGAGGGATAATTACAAGACGAGAAACAGCCGGGCAGGGGAGGAGAAACACAAGGGCCACAGGTGAACACAATCAGCTAACGAGACACACCAGGGAAACTAACGACAGGAGGAAAACATGACAGAACAGCGGAAACACCCAAACCTAGACATAGAACTGTGACATGACATGATAACCGTGACAAAAGGATGGCAGAAGACATTACACTACCCAGAATCCCCAGCTATCGTTTGGACTACACCATGTGCTCCGTTTGACAAAACCCCGTGTTTTTCACGTGATCTTCAAATTTCTCCCTGCAGAAAAAAAAAACATGGCCGAACTTCGTTTTATTCTCGGTGGAAAATGCCTATTTTAAAGTTAGTTTGGCCATTAAAATGCGTTTTGATGTCATTTGATGCGAGAAATATGAGTTGTTAATTCAGAGTATGTGTGCAGTGGATGTACATGATCTTTAGTTTGCTAGTGTTGGAGTTTGGTATACCTCTGCTCCGCGCCGTTCCTATACGAGTTTGTTTTAAAAGAAGGAAAACTCGAAGCAACCAGGATGAGGGTTAAACAATAATCTTTTTTAATAATAAAATACACTTTTCAAAGGGGTCAGTCCACCCCCTGCTCTGGTCCTAATGCCGGGAGAACATATCATCTTGACGGCAGGAGAAAAAGAGACCGGACACCAGGACTCAACAGGAGATATTGTAAAGGAGGAGCTGTGTGGATGCTACCCCCATACAGGTCATCTATTGGCCCATATATAAACGATGGGCTTTCGTAGCGTATCAGCGCGCGCCAGCCGAGATGATCCGGAAACAAGAGTCTCTCGGTTTGAAGCAACACACACACACACACACACACACACACACACACACACACACACACACACACACACACACAGAGAGACAGAGAGGCCTGAGTTGGGTCTAAAGAATATTCCCTTGCTCACATCTTACTCCAAATAATGGTTTTACTCCTCATATTTCCCGCTTCTGGTTACACAGACTGCTATTATTAATACAAAGTAATTAAACACACACATATAATATTCAAGATATGTAGACTTCCCTGCCATGCTGGATATCTTAAGTAGAAGGTACTCTCATCCACCTAGCCCCCTGTCCTGCATAACTACACCTCCTCCACAGAGTAATAAAAACCTGTTTACGCCAACCACCCCAGAATGTCTGTAGCAATTTTAGTCCTCACATTTATGAAAGAATGCAACAGAGAAATCAATATAAAACACAAACACAGGTATTGTTTGAACAGTATTCACTTAACTGCTACTATTGATAATTACCAGATAAACTCCAGGGGCCTCTTTCAATATCTGGAAATTGCAACAAGACTTTCTGCCATTTCAAATGTAACACACTTCCCATATATCAGATGATATAATCTTCACTAGTTATTACGAAGATTACTTCAGGAAATTGCTATCTCAGTTGTAGTGGGTGACATTATTGTCACAAGTAAGAAGGAAATTACATACCTAGGATCTATTCTTGAGGCAAACCTCTCCTGTGACAAAATGGCATCCAATGTAATAAAAAAAGTCAATCAAAGAACTAGATTCCTATACCGGATCTCCTCTCTGGTAAACAAGAACACCCTGAAAACTCTGGCAGGAGCCCTCATTCAAGGGCACTATGACTATGCTTGCACGTCATGGTACGATAGCACCTCCAAGGCGCTAAAAATAAAACATCGCAAAATAAACTGGTCAGACTACTGCTTGACCTTTCATCTAGAACCCACCTCACCTCTGCCCACTTTGACAACCTAGGATGGCTTAGAGTAGACGATAGAGTACAGCTACTTGCAATGGTCCTGGTCTACAAGATCCACTACACCTCTATGGTACCCATGTACATGTCAAAATTCTTTCCAAAGGTCAAGGAATACCATGATCATAACACCAGAGGGAGCTCCACAAATCATGTGAAACCCAGATTTGGCACAAAAAAGGTGGAATACACGTTTCGCAATTATGCCACATCAAGGTGGAACGCACTTCCCACAACTGTAAAGGAAAGTAAAACTATACTTACCTTCAAAACCTCTCTTAAAGAGCACCTTCGGGGGAGAGCATTGCAAAACTGGCCCCGGTAATGGTACAAATCTCAACCTGTCGTACAATGGACAGCTTCCCCCCCCCATCTATGTATATCCTCGCATTTTAGACTCTGTTACTAACTGTATATCTGTAGACTTGGTTGGTCTTAAATGTCCGGTTAGGATGTATTAGAACGAAATCTAAAATGAAAATTGTAAATAAGAAATCTGTATGTAAAAAACCACCTGTATGTAAATTGTAAATAACCCATCTGTTTGTCAAATATGTCTTACATGTCTTAAATGATATGATGAATTGGAAATGGGGGACCCTGATGTAAACAAGACGAAAGTCTTTCTCTGGTCTGCATCCCCTTAACAATTGTATGTTTTGAGCTGTACTGTACCCAATATACAAGTTGTTAATAAACTTTTCAATCAATCAATCAATCAGGACTATCACGGGGTTTGTCAAACAGAGCAAATGGTGTAGTTCAAACGATAGCTGGGGATTCTGGGTAGTGTCGTGTCTTCTGCTATCCTTTACTCCGAAAAAAATATTTGTTTCTCCGAATCGAAGGGGAAAAATACAAAAGCATTGCACACAATTTAAACCAATCAATGTTGTGTAATTAACAAGGATAATCTGGTGTTTTTTAGTCGATGAGTAGTGCAGATATCACTGTAAAATCAATCGACAGTAAAGGGACTACTTACTTCCGGGTGTACAATTCTCCATTATCCAATGAGAATGGACGCGCACATTGCCTTTAAGGGCAGCCGACACAAACGAATGCCGTGCTTCCATGAGCGTCATTACCAGTAGAAATACATTGCTTTTAAAATTGTGCCGTGCAACACAAAAAAAAGGGGGAAATCGTGTTGGTGAACACGAATCAATAGATTAAAAATCGTGTTGGTGAACACGAAATGCCATGAGACTGGTTGGTATATCTCAAAATAACTCCCCGACACATACTGACTTTTTTAACTCATAATAATTCACCATTACTTCTATCGTAAAGGGAGAATTTCAAGATTCAAAGTCGAGGAAAGGCTCATATATTCTATCATTCATTTTAATAGTTCTTATTAAACAAAGCAACATTTAGATGATTACTATAAAGTAAAGTTGTACAAACCTTAAATGTGTTGAGCTGTGTTTAGATTTGACGCTTTCGCTGGTGCTTTTTATTACAAATTAATCCACTGAAGGGTTCCTTTGCTGCCGCTCCCTTAAATGCACCAATGAATATGTTGATAGCAGTGATAACAGGGTTGGCTGTGTGATACATAGCAGAGGAAGAGGAACAGAAAAACGGTAGTGGAGGCAGGCTGGCACGGAGACGTCAGGGACAGGAGACAAAAAATCCAAGCAACAGATCATAGGGAGGAGGAGAACAGCGAGACACACCGGAGGGTCGAAACACAAAGGAATTATCTGGCAGGGAAGTGGCATGAGGACCAGGCTTTTATATCCACAGGTGAAGAGGTGAGTGGAAACAGGTGTGACTCGTCTGCTACTGGGAGGAGCCAGCCAACTCCCTGTCGCACACCAGCCCTGTAGAGGAAAACAGAGAAGGGAGGGGGCAAGACTAAATGGAATAGAATCATAACAGTTACACCCCCCCCCCCCCCCTCCTGGCGTCCTACCAGGCCTGTCCGGTGCCTAACATAAAAGTCCCTAAGGAGATCAGGGTCCAAAATAAGGGAGCGGGAGATCCACGAGTGCTCCTCTAGCCCGTAGCCCTCCCAATCCACCAAATACTGGAACCCCCGGCCTCGCCTTCGCACATCCAACAATCGCTGGACGGTCAAAGAAGGGTGATTGTCAATAATCCGGGGGCTCGGCCGGAGGGCTCAGAGGACTGGAGGAAATTGGCTTGAGAAGTGACACATTAAATGCTGGGTGGACATTCAAGGAAGCAGGCAGCTTGAGCCTAACCACAGCGGGATTAATAATCTGTTCAATGACAAACGGGCCAATGTACCTGGGTGCCAGTTTGCGGGATTCAGTCTGGAGTGGAAGATCACGGGAGGGCAGCCAGACCTTCTGGCCGGGCTGGTAGGCCGGGGCTGGAGTGCGATGGCGGTCTGCAAGTCTTTGGTTGCGAGCAGCAGTGCGAGTGAGAGCTGCCGAGCTTCATGCCAGACTCTGCGGGCATGCCGAAAATGCCAGTGCACTGAGGGAACTGCCACATCCCTCTCCTGGGTGGGGAAGAGAGTGGGTTGGAACCCAACAGAAGCCATGAATGGTGACATACCTGTGGCGGAGCAAACCAGGGAGTTGTGGGCATATTCAACCCAAGGCAGGTGGGAGGCCCAGGAGACTGGATGGTGAGAAGAGACACAGCGAAGCGCTGCCTCCAGATCCTGATTAGCACGTGAGTCAGCATGCCCCTCTACTCGCCCCCTGAGGGCAACTCGGGAATTTCCAGACCCCGCGAGTGAGGCTCAGGGGGAAGCCCCGTCTGAGGTCTGAAAAAAGAGACTTGCAAGTAGAAACTTGAACTAAAATGAAAAACGGGCAAATGTAGATGCATCATAGTGGTTCATTTTATAAACCAATATGAGCTTCTTAAATGTCGCTACCTGGAATATATGTGGTGTTCAGTCTAAGGACTTTCGAGAGAGGAAAATTAAATATTTATTAGACACTAATTATGACTTCCTCTTTACGCAGGAACTTAGACTGAATACCACCAGTGATGTAGATGATGTGTGTAAACGGTGGCATAAAGGCAAAAGTATTATATACATCGGAGAGAATAGAGCTGACGGAGTTGGCATTTTCTTCAAAGAAAAATACATCACTATTATTAGAAGAAGGGACATAATCCCAGGAAGGCTGTTTATGGTGGATTGTTTTTATAAAAATGAAAATTATCGACTTATTAATATTTCTACTGCCCGAGGCAAAAAATAAATTATTCAGAAAACTTAGAGAGCTATTAACAGTGGGTTATAAAATTATATTAGGTGGTGATTTTAATACAGTAACAGAAGACATAGATAAGTGTAGTACAGCTGTTTTTAAACTGAGGGCGGAAGGAAAACTGTTGAAAGAAATCTGCAGTGATGCAGGCCTAATCGATGTCTGTCGCTCACTGAATCCCGCTGGAATGGATTTCACGAGATATAACAAAAAAACTAAAACCTGTATAGACAGGATTTATGTGTTGAATCACTTCTCTGTAACCAACTATAAAACAATCTTTAATAACTTTTCGGATCATCTTTTGGTCCAAACGTCATTATTCTCTGGAGCCCCTTCCACTAGAGGCTTCTGGAAACTGAACACACAATGCCTAAAAAATACTTGTGTCTCAACAGAACTAAAACTGGAAATACAAAAAATAATACAATTGAGATGTTTAACAAACTCTGACATCAAATTATGTTAAACATTACAAATTAGGTTAAAACGTTTTTTCAAATTTAAATGTAGAGAATTAAATAAAGCAACAAATATTAAATGTGAATCATTAATCAAACAATATATTAATTTAAAACAGATTAAAGTTAAAATTAAAACGGTAGAAGACAATAAATCTAAATTAAAAACTGAAATTGATCAATTAACCAGGAATCATTATATAATATTCATACAACATCTGAAATAGATCAAAGAGGCAACTTAATTAAAACCAACCAAAAGCAAATTCAAAGTAAATTCATCAAATGTATAAAAAAAAAAATCAAGAAGGTTGTATTGTGTATAATTAAAAACAGAAACGAGAAGTGATGAGAGATTTATGTTCTGAAGCATATAAAATATAATATATAAATATTTATATAAAATAGCAGTGGTTATATGGGGGACTCATTTTATGAAGGTGTCTTGACTCTACTATATAAAAAAAACGATGAAACTGATATAGATAATTACAGACAATTAACTACAATGAATACTGATTATAAGTTAGTAGCAAAAATAATAATGAATAGATTAACAGATATACTAGATAAAATAGATAAGGAGCAAACATGTGCTATAAAAGGTCGCCTTATGTGGGACAACTTATCAATTTTAAGAGAAATCATAAATAAGCCAAAAGAAGAAAAAGTTTTTTTTATTATTGGACTTGATAAAAAAAAAAAAAAGCCTTCGACTATTTATCCAGAGATTACTTATGGTCGGTGATGAAGGCCTACGGATTTCCTGAAGCCTTCATAAACATGATTAAGTGTCTGTATTTTAAATCTTGTGTAAATGTAAACGGTGTGTTAACAAATGCATTCAATGTTGAGAGAGGGGTTAATTAAGCAGGGGTGCCCTCTAAGCGCAGCTCTGTACGTGCTAGCCATAAGTCCATTAATTAAAATAATAAACAATGACAGGTTAATATCAGGAACACCAGTTGGCCATGCGCCCAAAATAACTGCCATTGCCTATGCAGACGATGTCACTGTTATAATAAAAAACCAACAAGAAATGGATGTTCTAACAAACCACCTAAACCTATATGAATTGGCATCAGGAGCTAAATTAAACCACAACAAAACTGAAGGTGTTTGGATCGGCACCGACGATGCCAAATGCGACATAAACATTCAAGTGAAAAAATAAATTAAGATACTTAGAATAACTATTTGTAGCGACAACTGTGCTGAACTCAATTGGGAGAACAAACTAAGTGAAGTCAAAGAACAAGTTAAACACTGGGAGAATAAAAATACAAATTATAAATCAAGAATAAACATAATAAAATCATTCATACTTAGCAAGATCCTTTTTCTAGCAAACATCTTACCCCCACCAGCCCAAATAATTATGCAATTAAACAAACAGTGTGTCAATTTGGTGTGGGGTACAACAAGGGAGGTTGCTAAACCTAATTTGTTATTTAAAAGTAGAGAATATGGAGGTCTGGGAGCCATAGACCTGGGCATTAAACAAAAAATTACCTTTGTAAAAAACATCTCGGCTGCAATCAATAGGGAAAGCACCTTGGGTTGAGCATGGAGAAATGGGATGGAAAAAAAGAGGCAGAGCTAGAAATGGACCATATTACAAATTACTTTATGGTGACTTCACAACTGAAGTTCAACATTTAGGGAATGATTGGATCGGACTACCAAATAGAGTAATTTTTAAAATGATAAACGATTTCAAATATGGAGGTGTTATAACATACAAAAACCTAACACCTGTCGAAGGTAACGAAGTCTTGAAATTAGTAAAAAGTAAACAGTTATCGGAGAGCATGAGAGACGTGAAGTGGCAGTTAACAGACTTGCGGTCAGAGCTGTGGTCTCATGGAGCTGCTATGTTAAAACTAAAACATGTCCGATGGTTAACTGTGAGGAGGACGAGACTTTACAGCACCTCCTCATGGACTGCTACAGAGCCCAGGAGGTGTGGTCGCTCCTACGGGGCATCGGTTTAGAGTTCAATGTAGAATATATCTCAATCGTGTATTGTATTCTAGATGAAGGGATGGACAATAAACACAGGGAACTTTTTCAGCTGGTAATTTGTATCACATGTATGAACATCTGGAAAACAAGGTGCAAAATGATACTAAATCAGACGATCATAAACAGTGGCACCATTGTGAAACAAATACTTACTGAACTAAGGAGAAGAAAAACCCTGGACAAATCCCAGACTCAGCCATGGGGCATTTTGAGTCTGTGACCGAACTGAGTCTCATTGGAATATAAACGTGCTCTCTTTATGTTATTTATATATTTATTCATTGTGTGTTATATGTATTATTAATGTAACTTTTGTATATCATGTACTGCCCAAATAATATAAAATAAAGTTTTCTAAAAAAAAAAAAGAAGAGTTCTGCTGGAACCCAACAGAAGCCATGAATGGTGACATACCTGTGGCGGAGCAAACCAGGGAGTTGTGGGCATATTCAACCCAAGGCAGGTGGGAGGCCCAGGAGACTGGATGGTGAGAAGAGACACAGCGAAAGGCTGCCTCCAGGTCCTGATTAGCACCTTCAATCTGGCCATTGGTGTGCGGGTGGTAACCTGATGACAGACTGGCCGACACCCCCAATGCCCGGCAAAAAGCTTTCCAAACTCGAGAGGCAAATTGCGGACCCCTGTCAGAAACAATGTCCTGAGGAATGCCATGCAATCTAAAAACATGCTGGGTGATTAGTGTAGCAGTCTCCAGAGCAGAAGGTAATTTAGGTAGGGGAACGAAGTGTACGGCCTTGGAAAAGCGGTCAACAATAGTCAGAGTAGTTATAAGCATACTGTTTCAATCACATTAGTATGCATGAAAAAGTGACCGATGGACACGCCCCCAATTATGCAAATGAGCTAAGTCCCGCCTCCCATTGTTCGAGATCCTTTGATGTGAGGGGGTGAGGTGTTATAACGGGTAGGTGTGAAAAGCCCCCCTGTGGGGTGCCTTTGTTGTCTAATTCTTTGATGTGTTGATTAAGGCAGTCTCTTTGAAGTTATGTTGTCTGGCCCCTGTCCCCTCACACCCCTTTGTTGTCTAATTCTTTGATGTGTTGATTAAGGCAGTCTCTTTGAAGTTATGTTGTCTGGCCCCTGTCCACTCACACCCCTTTGTTGTCTAATTCTTTGCTGTGTTGATTAAGGCAGTCTCTTTGAAGTTATGTTGTCTGGCCCCTGTCCCCTCACCCCGTTGTAGTCTAAGCCTTTGATGTGTTGATTAAGGCACTCTCTTTGAAGTTATGTTGTCTGGCCCCTGCCCCCTCAAACCCCTTTGTAGTCTAAGCCTTTGATGTGAGTTGTTATAACAGGTAGGTGTGAAAAGCCCCCCTGTGTAATGCCTTTGTTGTCTAATTCTTTGATATGTTGATTAAGGCTGTCTCTTTGACGTTATGCTGTCTGGTCCCTGTCCCCTCATGGTTATCTAATCTAATTAGCCTTTGATGTTTTGCCCTTTGATGTGAGGTGTTATAACAGGCAGGTGTGATTTCACACTGGTATGTTATAAGCCTTTGATGTTAATCTAGTTGTCTCTTTGAAGTTATGCGTGAGACGGTCTAGCCCCCCGCCCCCTCCCTCCCAGACCAGGCCTCTCCCCCCTTTCTCCACCCCCTTCCTTTGGCTATGTGGCTGGCAGATTGTGGGGGGGTGGAATTAGATGAAAATAGAAATATGCTCAAAACTAAATAAAAGACAGTAATTTCCACTTACCAAGTCACCTTTCAAAAAAGAAAAATGGCCGAGAGATGCCTGTGACAACTTACCGCCATCCGTTCGGAGCGCCAGTCAAGAAACGAATGCTGCAGCTGTGCGGGGTTCAGACGCCTACAGCCAGAGATCTGTGCACAAACTTATCTCGTGCCCTCTTTTGGTCATGTGCGCGTGTTCATGTGTGCTGGAGGAGGGGCTCTGTGAGTAAGTGGCAGATTTTTCCCGGTTGTGTATTTTCTAATTCTAGCTCACTCGAGCTGGTTTCTCCAAAATGTACACACACACACACACACACACACACACACACACACACACACACACACACACACACACACACACACACACACACACACACACACACACACACACACACACACACACACACACACACACACACACAGTGTGCAGGTTAGTTACAGTA
Source organism: Harpagifer antarcticus (assembly GCA_902827135.1). Lineage (NCBI taxonomy): Eukaryota > Metazoa > Chordata > Actinopteri > Perciformes > Harpagiferidae > Harpagifer > Harpagifer antarcticus. The sequence goes on from CADEHL010001363.1 coordinate 9,366,866, forward strand.
GGAGATGGGCTTCTATCATATTATCTTCTATCATTCTATAATTCATTCTTCTTTTATTTTCATTTCAGGTAGTTGTACCTTAAGAGAATTGAAGGCTGGCATCTGTAAATGCAGATAGATATAAGTACTTTATTATTATGTTATTATCATTATCATTATTTTCTTTCCAATTAAATGAAATCAGAAAATAAGTGATATATGATGGAAAATATGAAAGTCAATGCTTGAAGGAAAATGGACTTCGGAAATCAGTTTTTTATTTTTTATTTACTGTTCTGTAAAAGTCTTGTCGAATGTAATGTTTTATGTTTTGTGTGGACCCCAGGAAGACTAGTTGTTGTCATGCAACAGCTAATGGGGATCCTAATAAACTCAAACTCTAATGGGCTTCGATCTACCAGCTAGCTAGCTAGTCAAACACACACACTGGTTGATGTTACTAGCTAGCTAGCAAACGTCAGCTAACCGCTAGCTAACATAAAGAGTGACCTGTAATTCAATGCAGCGAAAATGAAGAGAAGGTGATGATTATAAAAGTGTTTTATTGTATTGAGTGGTAGAAGTAAAGACATGTCTAACATATTCTTTGTTTGAACAACTTACTGAAAAGGTCTGCCACCAATGACAGACTGGTCGCGGTGATTTACACTCAGCCTACCTGCATCAGGACTGCTGTGGGTGGGAGGCAGTTGATCAAACCATTGTGAGCGAAATGCGGGGGGGGGGTCACAATCTTTGGAAACTTAAAAACTCGCTATTAAGTGTCTATAATCAGCACAAGTTCTTTCATTGCGTATTATTAATTCGATTGAAATTACATACTTATGTTAACAGTGATATATTGGGGGGGACATATCATATTTTTCATATGATCAAAAAGTGGGGGTGCAAAAGCACACGTTTGCTCCCCCAAGGTCAATTGTGGGGATGCACCTGCTCCGCTTGCTCCATTCCTCAGGCGCCGATACCATGCAATGAATGAAGGGAGGGGTGCTCATTCTGTCAAACATAGTAACAAGCAGCTGTTTGTTTCTTTTGTGACCTTTTTTTTTAATACAGGCAATTATACTTTTGAGTCATCTACATTAACTTACTTTAGGATAATAATAAAACCATATTAATAAAAAGATAATAATAGTGTTCTCTGCCCCTCTGTGGTGGAGTTAAAATAACAATAGCCTATTTATTTTTGAAATGTGATGGAGTAAAAGGATAGTAACTGATTATTCATGTTAAGTAGCCGACAAGTAACTAAAACAATTGCAAGTGCAATAAGAAGCTACAGGAACGTTAATCTACGTCGGTAATATTAACTTTATTTAATACAACATTTACGGTACAAGATTTACATCATACAGCCCATGTAGTATAATATTTTACAAATTATGAATTACAGCAAACATGTGCAATATATCCATTATTACAGCTCCATGGGCTGGCAGTAAGGCGATATGGTCCGTTGTTATTGTGCATCCATGGGTTAAGAGAAACTCATGTAGTACGGAACACGCAACGTGAACGTGCCGGTGTTGTGTCACATTATGCCTCCCCGTCATGAAATGCCCCCCTTGTCACGGGAACGCGCATTTCTAAATGACACGTTTACACCTCTAAATGACACGTTTACACCTCTAAATGACACGTTTACACCATAGGTTTACACCTTAAAACGATGTTTAAAACGAAAAGTAAACGTTCAGGGTTTTTATTAATGGTAATAATAAAGTTGTTTAGTGGTATAGTCTTGATTCTTCTGGTTTAACTTTTCGCTCCGTAGGTGTCGAAAGTCATTCGTCACTTCCTTTTCAGTTTTAGTTTTTTGAAATCTTTTTTTAATCAGTTTACACCTCTAAATGACACGTTCACACCATAGGTTTACACCTTAAAACGATGTTTAAAACGAAAAGTAAACGTTCAGGGTTTTTATTAATGGTAATAAAAAAGTTGTTTAGTGGTATAGTCTTGATTCTTCTGGTTTAACTTTTCGCTCCGTAGGTGTCGAAAGTCATTCGTCACTTCCTTTTCAGTTTTAGTTTTTTGAAATCTTTTTTTAATCATTATTGTTACGTCCTGTCTGTATAAACGTGCTTTAAAATGTATTGTTTAATTTTACAGAGTTGTCATCTAATAATCAAAATATATGTTTACAAATGTTACATAGTCTTTGTCAGCATATTATTATATGCGTACAAAGTAAAAGTGTGACATTCATGAAACTTGCTCCATTTATTGGTACCAGTCCTAGAACCATACCCTGAAAAATGCTTGATTGTGGGATTCATAGAAACCTGTTTTTTTTGGGGGGGGGCATTTTATGACGGCCTGTCCATCACATTATGCCCCCCCTTGCTATCTTACAAAATAAAAGTGTGACATTCATGAAACTTGCTCCATTTATTGGTACCAGTCCTAGAACCATACCCTGAAAAATGCTTGATTGTGGGATTCATAGAAACCTGTTTTTTGGGGGGGGGGGCATTTTATGACGGCCTGTCCATCACATTATGCCCCCCCTTGCTATCTTACAAAATAAAAGTGTGACATTCATGAAACTTGCTCCATTTATTGGTACCAGTCCTAGAACTATACCCTGAAAAATGCTTGAGGGTGGGATTCATAGAAACCTGTTTTGGGGGGGGGGGGGCATTTTATGACGGCCTGTCACATTGTTATCCATTTTGCCAGAGCAAGCTTCACGGTGTAACTGTCGGCTTTACCGCAAATTGTTTTTCGCGTTGTCACTAATGACTGTGGGACGCGGGAACGAGTGGGGTGCGCGTGTGCAAGTTGCTTGTGTTGGTAATGCTCAAAATGAATCCAGTAGAAAGACATGTGCGCATATATAAGATAATTATTACATTACATTACATGTCATTTGTTAGACGCTTTTATCCAAAGCGACTTACATACATTCAGGACAATCCCCACAGGAGCAATTACCTGCATTACATTCTTTCTTGATCTGGGCTATAATAAGGGGAGTGTTGGAGCTATATATCTCGTAATATTATTTAATAGTTTAACATTTATTTTCTTGCTGTTTATAGTGTTTATTGTAAATGTATTCTTAGTTATTTCATTCAACATGTATTATTAATTACTGTGTGTATGTAAATGTATTGGACAATTGCAGGACTAGCACTCACTCCACATTGGTTTTATTTCTGACTCGGATGATAAACCAGGCCTGTCATAAAATGCCCCCCTCCCCAAAAGAGGTTTCTATGAATCCCACCCTCAAGCATTTTTCAGGGTATAGGTCTAGGACTGGTACCAATAAATGGAGCAAGTTTCATGAATGTCACACTTTTATTTTGTAAGATAGCAAGGGGGGGCATAATGTGATGGACAGGCCGTCATAAAATGCCCCCCCCCCAAAAAACAGGTTTCTATGAATCCCACAATCAAGCATTTTTCAGGGTATGGTTCTAGGACTGGTACCAATAAATGGAGCAAGTTTCATGAATGTCACACTTTTACTTTGTACGCATATAATAATATGCTGACAAAGACTATGTAACATTTGTAAACATAACTCTGTAAAATTAAACAATACATTTTAAAGCACGTTTATACAGACAGGACGTAACAATAATGATTAAAAAAAGATTTCAAAAAACTAAAACTGAAAAGGAAGTGACGAATGACTTTCGACACCTACGGAGCGAAAAGTTAAACCAGAAGAATCAAGACTATACCACTAAACAACTTTATTATTACCATTAATAAAAACCCTGAACGTTTACTTTTCGTTTTAAACATCGTTTTAAGGTGTAAACCTATGGTGTAAACGTGTCATTTAGAGGTGTAAACGTGTCATTTAGAGGTGTAAACGTGTCATTTAGAAATGCGCGTTCCCGTGACAAGGGGGGCATTTCATGACGGGGAGGCATAATGTGACACAACACCGGGCGGCGCGGTCCCGTGGGTTAGATGCGCGTTCATAATGCCGAGGGAAATAACTCTCAGAATAACGTTATTAGCACATTTTTACAACTTGAGGAACGAATGTTTTTAATAAGGGCTATACAAACGTTCATACTGGGTAGTTTATTTAGTTTAAAAAAAATTATCCAACGAGTTACAGACCACTCTTTCCCAATGTAAGTCAATGGGAAAAAGTGTTTCCGGGCCCAGCAACCTAAAGGAAGTGTAGTACCGCCGTTTGACCAGCACGAATATTCTCATCAGACTCCGGCGCACTTCCTGGGGGCTTGGGATAGAGCTGGCTGCTGTCAGACGATCAGCTGTGCAGCGTCATCACAAACGGACGTCAATTATAAACATTTTTTTTCTTTTTCTTGTTAATATCCATTATCTTCTCTGTTATGTATCTTCCGGTCTTTGCCAATCTGGCCAGCATTTCTTGGTCCTCCACGTCTTTCTCGTACAGCCACTGCTTGAAGCAAACTGAAAATAAGAAACAACAACGTTTTAACAAATCGTATTCAATTATGTGATGAAAGAACTGCAAACAGAATAGCTGTAACTTTAACAAATAAATAACTCAGTTACCTCTAATCATTAACCCATGTTTGTATCATTGAGTTAACTCTGTGTGTTGCTGCTAGCATACATAATATATACCTGACGTGGAAACGTTACTCGTGGATGGGGCTACAGAGCTGCTAGAAAGACAGTCGAACCCGGTGCATTTCTCCGTCTGAATGTGGTGCACTTTTGCTAAATGTTTAGACAAATAGCTCGTGTTACCGCCCTTACATGCTAAATTCTTATTGCACTTTTGGCAACGAGCATTTTCCACCTCAAGACCAAGCCCCCAGGAAGTGCGCCGGACTCTGAGGAAAATATTCATTGTGTCCAAACGGCGGTACTACAATTTCCTTATCAGTCTGTGACGTCGACCGGCCCAGAAATACTTTTTCCCATTGACTAACATTGGGAAAGAGACGTCTGTAAATCGGTGGATAATTTTTTTTTAAACTAAATAAACTACCCAGTATGAACTATTGTATAGCCCTAGAATCATTAAGTCCTTAAAGTTGTAAAATGCACTAAAAGCCGAATCTAGATTTATTCTCTCTTTCCATTCTTTCTAGTGAGCCGAGAGTGTGTGCTTGGGGGGCGGGGCTTAAGGGGCGCATGCTCTGTGAGCGCACAAACGGGTTCTTCTGCTCTGACAGCCAGGCATGACGGGTAATCTGTGAAGTTTCGCTCTCTCAAAAGTTGGGCCATTTTGACTTCATGCGCCAATGAGCAGCTCTCATAGGAAAGAACGAGGCCCCTCCTCCGACGCTGTATCAAGATCTTATTATACATCCATGCTCAAGACGGGTAACATAACTACACTTGGGGCGCTTAGTTCACTCCGCCATGTGTTTGTGTGCGCACGCGCGCGGGTGTGTGTGTGTGTGTGTGTGTGTTGCATGCATGTAGCAGGTTATGTGTGTAAACTGCCCCACCCCCTCGCACACCGACAGGGGAGAGAGATCTCTCGTCTGGATTGGAAAGATCGAAAATAAATCATAGACACACTTTATAGTCTTATTGCATATTAGAAATGGAGTTGGCGACAGTAAGACTGCGATATAATGTTTATGTAGATATAATACATATGACATCTATTTTTTAAATGTCTCCAGTACCGATAAAAAGATCGATAACGTTGTACGTTAACGGTACCACGGTCTTTAATAATTCAGCCCTGGGGCCCCGTTAATACTGGGGCTCGGTACCCATCCCTAGTTTTAATTATTACATCATCAATATTACATTTCGAATAACCAAGTACACAAAGCGCAAGTGGCTAATGCTGCTAAGAACATACCTGGTGATGGTGATGATGGTGGCTCTTCGCTGCAGGATCTGGTCGATGTCCTCCTAGCAGAAGCGATTGCCTTCGTCGTTCTCGTCCATGATGGCGGCGTAGGCTCCTTTCCTCAGCAGGTCCTCGATCTCCTTCTTGGAGAACTGCTGGACCGGCTAAAGGCGACGCAGAGAGACATTTACACAAGTGTATTTAGAAAACTCTTTTTGAAAATAAACTAAGCGTACTGCAACAGCGACTGACCCAAAAATGACTTGGCATCTAGAAATATGATAAGAAATGTTCTTTTTCTCACCCCGTTGTTGTTGCCACTCATGCTCTGCAGGACGGCACGGTCCAGCCCGAGCTTCAGACTAGATTTATCCAGCATTTCCCTCTCATAGTTTCTAGTGATCAGACGGTACACCTTCACCGCCTTAGACTGGCCAAAACGATGACACCGAGCTTGAGCCTGAAATAAAAAATTAAAAGAGGGGTCAAAAGAGCATCATGTGCAGCTGCTGTTCAACGTTTTTAAGCATTAACTGGGAAAATAATATACACTTAAAGAACCGTGGGAATAAACGGAAAGACTGTTGTTGTTGTTGTTGTTGTTGTTGTTGTTGTTGTAGCCCTATTAAACTATCTTTAGGACAGACAGAGCAGATATATATATATTACTTGCTGGTCATTTTGAGGGTTCCAGTCAGAGTCAAATATCACACAGGTGTCCGCAGCAGTGAGGTTCACAAGCTCTTGATCAGGTGTTTGATGTGGGCTGGCATGATCCTTTCTGCAGCGATGAATAAAGAAAACAAAGAAACATTATTAATAATAGTAATGATGGTAACAACAATAATATTAGTATAACTATTTATATAGCACTTACACAATAATTGCAAAGTGATTCTCACAACAAAAATAAAGAACATAACAATATCAACAATAAAAAAACTAATGATTATAGGAATGTTAAGATACAAATAAATGATAAACATTCTAAGAGGCCATATACAAAAGCTAGACTCAATGGCTCTTGATGACATCAATGAGCAGTCCCAAAACATGCTGCTGTATAAAAAGAAATATGTCCAGATTTCTTCTATTTAGTGTTGAATGATTTGTTGTATTGATTGCTGATGGATGTTAAGTTATGTTTTACAATTATAACAAAAAGATTATTGTAATTGGAATTAAAAAGTTTACAAATCGTAGTTTTAATAAAATGACAAGCAATATAGGGTTTATTCAACAGCGGTAAAGCATTAAGTTGCTAAATTAACGTACACAGAACTGTAAAACTTACCACTATTTAGGAAAGGACCTGATCAGAAGGATTGACTAGTAAGACAGCAAAGAGGTAGAGGAGGTCTCTGTCATGTACAACCATTGGTAGATGTTACACCTGAAAGAAAGATAAGGAAATAAGACAACACAGGAGGACAAACATCTTCTTAAGTAAAAGACGAAATCATGTCAAGCTTTACATCTTTCAGTCTTTACAATGCACTGTTGGAAATTACATTCCAAAGGCTAAATTCAAACTCAATACCATAAATAACTGGGTACCAAAGTGCTTTACCTGATAGAACACGTTCCACACGGAGCAGCAACTAACCGGCTGGGCCTTTTGCTGCATATCATCTCCTCCCTCTCCACTGTTTCCAGTAGATATCTACTGCCTCTGTCCAATAAAACTGAAATGCCCCAAAACAATCATAGTTAAAAAGTTAAAAACAATAACTTGCTTTTGCCATTCAAATGTATTAGAATCTCACCTTTTTCCTGGATGCCAGGAAGGCGGTCCCTTCAAGTCCGCAACCAGTCATAGGAGTTCAAATGCAAAGCCTGAACGATGACAAGAGCGAGACTTACATTTTACAAGATAAGTAATACCAGAGCAGTGTTTAGGACATGCAGAGAACAGATCAAATCCCCTGACAGGCTCACACACTTTGGTGATGTCCTCATCTGATAATGATGTTTCATTTTTAGCAGCAAAGTAACATTACTCAAGGTATATGTTGGACCCAACTCATGTACAGTAAGTTTTGCATCTCCTCAACAATGGTCTGTATAGTTGAGTAGAAACAAACTGTCGCTACAGTTTCAGGTAGATTAACAAAGAAAAGTTTGCAATGAAGCACAAAACCCCTCTTTGTAGTCATTAGCTGCCACAGAAAGTACAGCTGGTAACAACCTGGTAGAGTTAGCTAACGTTAGCTAACTTCATGTCCAACTAAAAACCTCTAACGTGCATTACATTGACGATTTTAAACACAACTTAACTCTCTCAACTTGTAAAATAACGTTAATTTAACATACCCTACATTTAACATTAACTACATCACGTTTTTCAGGGGCAACACAAACTGCAGAAAACGTTAGCTGCTAACTGTTGTTAGCTAAGACAGCTAGCTCGTAACAATAGCCTCCTTAAGGTTACGTTAACATTAACTTAACGTTGTAAGAAAGCAAAACGAACCTTCGAGAAATCTTTTACTCTCAGACTGGGTGTAATTGTGTGTAGCGTTGCTTACCTCCAGAAGGACTTTTAGCTGTTTTTAGCTGGACTTTTAGCTGAAATAAATAAATGTGTATTTAAATGTACATGTATACATATTTATTGCCTCATTTATTTATTTCAGAATTTATTTTATAGGCATATTTATATATATATGTATTTAATTATTCATGTATTTATTTAATTTTGGCTTAAATGGCATCTATTTTGTTTTTGTTGTTATGCTGCTGCAACAAACATTTCCCAAATTGGGATCAATACAGTAATATCTTATCTTAATTAAGAAACATAACTATTATAATTAGTGTAGCAGCTGACACCTATTTTCAATATGGATTAATCTACCATTTATTTATTTAGTTCAATTTTCATCTATAAAAATGTCAAAATAGTGAAAATGTTCACGAGACAAAGTGCAAGGTTATATCTTTAGATGTTTTGTTTTAGCCTATGTACTGTATGTCTTAATGCTCTTATATATGACGGTGTGACTTCCATGAAACTAATATTTTATATCTTCCCAACAGACGAGCTGACAGGAAACCTAACACTCTAACAACCACAACATTGCAAGGGCGAGTAAATGTAAATGCTTGCCACAATTGCCTCAGGTCCCTGATGCCCAACAGATTTGAGAATTTCAGGAACAGTAAGTGTTTCCAAGCTGTAGTGTTCCTCTTCTGGCTCGGGGGAGAGAAGCCAAGAAATTCCTGAGAACCTGCCCCTCAGAGAAGATGTCCCTCAGCCAGTCACGATCTTCGGAGGTGGGCTCTCTTGTCAGCGGGTTAAATTAGTTATTGGTTGGAGGAAATAGCTCCTCCACTGAATGTGTACGTTTAGCTGCCTTTGGCTTCTTCCACTGACAGGGGGTGTCAGTGCAGCTGAAATTGTGGATGGCAAAGATGGCTAATGCAGCCGCATGACTGCATTTCCATTGTCCACATGGGCATTCACATTTTGTGGAGAGAATTCCCTCTTCTCCCGCGGGGGCAAGACGTGCTTAGGTGGCATAGAGTGACAGCCAATAAAATCGCAGCATTACTGATGCTGTCCATGGTGCTGAACCACTGTCTTAGCCAGCTGATATTTCTTCTGTTCGCAGGTTCGACACCCGGTTGGGGCAAAGTCTGTGATACATAATCAAAGATAAAGAGCTATCTATGAATCAAGAAATGTGAATCCTAATGTGTTATAGTAACTGTTATTGTGTTTATATTTATTTATTACCTTCAAAAGAAAAACTCCGAAGGTATTATTTATATTTAAGATATGGACCATGTAGTATAAATAATTTACTTATGAATGAGACATGTAGATATTAATCAAGAAAACATCTTTATTGTAAACAACAGAAACACAGCAGATTATGTACAAAACATAATATATAAGTAACAAAATAAGGTAGAAGTAAATAAAGTAAATAATATTTTGTTAAATAAAGTAAATATAAAAAAGTAAATAAAGCAGTAGTAAATAGAGAATGAAATAATGTAAATGTTTTAAAACACACAGGATGACAATTTGGCATTAACAGACACACAGGAGGAAAACAACAGAAGTGATTTCCCTATTCATGAAAAAAAACCTGGTCATTTTCCCTTGTCAGCCTCCCATCTTTTCTTTTCTGCCTCATAAAAATCAGACTCCTTGAAGTTCTTCCAGGTCATCTGCTTCTCCATGCCCTGATCCCTGTAGAGGGATAACACTTTAGCAGGACAGTACACATACTTCCCTGCTACTCCTGGGAATCCTGTGTGTATGTGAGGACTGTTTGGGCCCTGCTTGAGTTCCTTTCTACAAAATCCGCATTTGCGACCTTTGTGCTCTGGCTCAGTGTTCTTTCTTTTTAGCTGGACTCTCGCCTCCACCCTTTGCTTCATAGCTTCCAGTTCCCGCGGAAAGAAAGCTGTCTCGGCAAAGTCTCCAAATGGCATTTTAGGGTCTGTCAGACCTTCAGCACCATAAGTTTTAAAAACCAGCGCCCTGCTGGTGTTCGTACTCATGCAGGAGGCAGTCCGTCAGGTAGTGTGCAGACACAGAGATCCCGTTCCAGCCATCAGAGTCCCCATACTCTCCAAAGGGAGCCGGCTTGGTTTCCTGCCGAAGGAACTGGGTAATTGTCTTCTGGTCGTACTTTCCTTCCTCACCGTCCATGATGTTCTTACAGCTGAGGAGGTACGCCAGGTCAGCACGTTCATATTTCAGGTGCATCAACTCCGTGATCTGCTTGGCCATATCAGTGGGTGACTTGCCGCTGCGCCGGAGCTCGTCCAGTACCGACTTACAGATGGCCTTCTTGTAAGTCAGTACGGCTGGCAGCAGGTTGGTGAACCTCTTGGGGAGCTTTTCCAGCCAGGATGGGTTGTCGGCATACCACCTCTTCCGGCAGACTTTGCAGCAGAGCCTTGAAGACAGCAAGTAGTACTGTCCGGTGGTGCCGACAATCACACGAGGCCTACCAACACCAGCAGAGACAATTTGAGGCTGAGCACAGCCGTCAATACACGGCAGAGTGTAATTGTTCCTCAGCCTTCCCATCAAATTGTCATTTTCTGGCTTCCAGATGAAAAAGGGATGGAGCTGAAACGCGGGGGGGCAAGACACCTGTGGTGGTGGGATTGTTTTATTGTTTAAAATATATTTACATTTGTAATGCCTTCCCAATTATCCCTTTAATTGTATATAGCCTACTGTATGTTTATTTCATGGATATGTCTGTGTTTTCTGATGTGTAATATTTGTAATCTTGGGGCCTCTTCTCTTTAACATCTACATGCTACCACTGGCTCAGATAATGAAGAACAACAACATAAGTTACCATAGCTATGCGGATGACACACACATTTACGTAACAATTTCACCAGGAGACTATGCTCCAATTCAAACACTGAGTAAGTGCATTGAACAAATCAATGACTGGATGTGTCAGAACTTTCTTCAATTAAACAAAGATAAAACTGAGGTAATGGTTTTGGAGCCAAGGCAGAACGTATAAAAGTTAGCGCTGAGCTTCAGTCTGCAATGTTCAAAACAACAGATAAAGCCAGAAATCTAGGTGTAGTCATGGACTCTGACCTGAGTTTCAACAGTCACATTAAAACAGTTACTAAATCAGCCTACTATCACCTAAAGAACATATCTAGGATTAAAAGACTAATGTCGCAGCAGGATTTGGAAAAACTTGTCCATGCTTTTATCTTCAGTAGACTGGACTACTGCAATGGTGTCTTCACAGGTCTCACTAAAAAATCTATTAGGAAGCTGCAGCTGATTCAGAACGCCGCTGATCGAGTCCTCACTAACACTAAGAAAGTGGATCACATCACTCCTGTTCTGAAGTCTTTACACTGGCTTCCTGTGTGTCAAAGAATAGATTTCAAAATACTGCTGCTGGTTTATAAAGCACTGAATGGTTTAGGCCCAAAATACATTTCTGACCTCCTGCTAAATTATGAACCATCCAGATCTCTGAGGTCTTCAGGGACTGGTCAGCTTTCTGTCCCCAGAGTCAGAACTAAACATGGTAAAGCAGCGTTCAGTTATTATGCTCCAAATATCTGGAACAAACTCCCAGAAACCTGCAGGTCCGCTGCAACTCTGACTACTTTTAAATCCAGACTGAAGACTTTTCTTTTTGTCGCTGCTTTTAATTGAACTATTCATATCTTAAACTGCACTGTAACTTTTATCCATGTATTTTTTCTTTTAATGTTTATTTTATTAGCTTTTCTTTATTATTATATTTTCGAAATATCGAAATATCGTTTCCCACAGTGTGACACGTATACATAAAACAAAACAAAAAGGGCCATTTTTTATTTCTTTCAAGTTTGAGATTCAGCTTTATTGTCTTTATACAATTTCAGAAGCCCCCTCCACCCTGCACATACAATGAAACGTATGTTAATCATTATTAAATTAGTTGAATAGAAAACTTCCCCAATAAAATAGGCAATCCAATAGAAAAACATACATAAAGTGCCACAATCCTCACATGTAACATTTCAGCTGAAAGGGAATTTGTCTTTCTTAGAAAAATATGAGAAAAGTGACAAACTTTTTCTCTTTGTCCACAAGAAGCCTCCCTATATTTCCTTGTTCTCTTTAAAAACTAAAATGACAAATAACATCACTATCATTATTTGTGGATTGTATAGTCATACTGCAGTAACATATTTTGGACAATAGACGGCACCACAGTTCCATATTCCCTGTAGAAACCAAAGTTATACTGTAAACCCTACCACCCAATTATATACATCCACACACAAGTTATCATCTTACTTGCAGAGTACAATCCAAAAAAGTAAGATGACGCTGGTACTTGTGATACAGTTTCATCTCTATGGCAGAAACACAGTAAGAAGTCAAAACATTCACCAAACTACAAATAAACATTGGCAGGAAACAAGCAGGTAAAGCTGTATGGAAAAAGTGATGGGTCAAGAACGTCTATCTTAAGAGGAAAACATCCCTGCAGAGAGTATTGGGTCTGAAAACATGGTAAATCTTGCATAGTAACTGGACAGGAAGAAACACTAATTTCCTCTGTGAGTTGATGGCTGCTTTATTGAGAAGTTTGGTTTGTTTGGTACTCAGCAAATCTGATTTCATGTTCTCTGCTGATTATTAACCTGTTGCTTTTAAACAGGAACTTCCTACAGGTTAGCAATATTATGCAAACAGGTCCTGTGTCCTTAATCTGAGCTACCCATTCATTTTCTTTAATTTGAGATGAAGTGCAAAAAATTACTTATTGGTGTTGGAATGTATACAGAGCTCTGCACAGGGCTCTCGCCTAGATGTGTATATACATAGTGCACATCAGGAATACCCTGAAAAAGGTTAAACAACACAATTATATTAGTACAAACTACTTTTGTAGAAAAGTTTCAAGTTTGATGATAAAACATCTCAATATAAAACCTTTTCTTAGCAGCAGGAACATAGAATGGATATCTAACAGACACATTTTAAAAACATGGAAATCTACTTTCTCCTACAGTAATCTCACATGAATATGTTAATTAAATTCCCCTTTACATATATCTATTCAATATAAATATTAAGAGAGAAGATTTCACACTATATCAACTGTTCTCCAGAACATCCTTTGGCAATTTTGACAAAGGTTTCTGGTTTAAAAGAACATTTATTCTTCTCTTTGTGAAGAAAATAAACAGGCACATACTGAAACTAGAAAAGGTTCTCCCTGTTTTATTCCTCTGTACCTGTTCCTCTCTAGTCAAGTTACAGTTTACATTCATATCTGTCAAAAATGTCATCACTTTGCATCCTGTGACTTGTACAATGCAAGTTTACCACCCAATTTTTAAATCCAGTGAAATCTCAAATCTACACTACTGGATTTGAATCAGATTTGATGACAAAATAATGCTTTAGCCTGCAGCTGGACAATGGTATAAAACGGTTTCTCCTGATGGAAAGTAATACCTGATCTAACATCCCAAGAGCAAGTGCAGGAAACAAAGAGTCAATCAGCTTCTGTCACAGCCTGTAAAACAGGTTGGTACAGCTTAAATTTGGGTTTTTTTTGGACCACATTCCAGATTAGGATCATTTAAAATGTTCCACATAAGATACAATTGAGGTGCAAGGAATCTGTGCACCAGTAAAACATCCTGATAAAAGCAAGGATCATAAACATCGAGTTTTCTGGAGGGCATTTGCAGTCCTGCTGTCTTCACACCCATATGAGAAGCGGGACTTAGTCCTGCTTTGGCCAGACACATCCCCATGTAAACATCGTCAATGGGAAGAATGGTAATGGACTGAGACATGTTGTATATAACCATAGCTGTATAACCAGACAGGAGAAAGCCCCCACCACCACAGTAAGAGGGATATGACTCTGACTCCTGCACCTGCACTGGGATATAATATTTGCTCCAAGATGCTCTTATGGGCCCTACGTTATAGATCAGATGACCAGCAAAAAGGTGTTTGCTTCCATCGTTGTCCTTTAGGCCTTGGAGATACTCGACCATGTTGTTTGTGTGGGCAAAGACGTCATCGTCACCATTCAGAAGGAAGTGAGCGTTTGGACAGTTTCGTTCCATCCATTCCAGGAAGAGGATCTGCTTCAAGGTGAGGTTGAAAAATGAATCATGAAATTCCCATTGGATGATGTCATTGTACTCACGTTGCTCTACCTTGAGTAGTTTGTTCAGTCTCTCTTTCTCAAAACCAGTATCTGTGGTCCCTGAGATGAAGACCCTCCGGATCCACACACCATTGTGTAGCCTCTCTTTAGCCCAGGTTTTACGCAGCACCTCTCGACGGTCGTAGTTGCCAGGGGAACTTTTAATGACCAGTAGAAGGAAGACTTCTGCAGATTTATCAGCTCCTCCACATTTGTAAGGAAGGTCCAGTAGCATGGGGAAATGGCGACAGTGTCGATAATAGAGAAAGTCTTGGATGTGCGGAGGAAGAGTTTTGAAGCCTGTGATGTTGGCGGCAGACATATTTTGTTGACATGCTGGCCAGGAATATACATAGGGTTGCCTTATTTGATGTTTATCTTCCCTCACATCTTCTTTGAGGTTGAAGATTTTGTTGTCAATAAAGTCTTTACAGAGATGGAGAACAAACAGACAAAGAACTCCTGCTGGCAAGAGAGCTTTTACACGGACGTTTCTCATCCTTGATTCTCTGTAGTGACAAAACAAAACATGTGTTATTATCAAAACTGTATGACATAAGTAACAAGATTAATTGGTTGTTAATTCTTTAGTTAAGTTCATGGATAGCCCGTCCTCGGGCATTGCAGCCACTGCCACACTGTACCAGTTCAATATGAATTAATGTTGAAGGCCAAAGCAAACCAGGAGCTGATTAAAACATATTATATCATGCTAAACTGACCCCAGTTTTATTTTCCAAGGAGATGATCCAAGTCAGATTTAATCACAGCAATTTGGCCGTTTCATAAAGACAAAATGTGAATAAAAAAAAACATCCTTGAGTCTCTGACAATGTTTATTTATATTCTCCACATAATTAAAGGTGGGGTAGGTAATTTTGGAGAAACCAGCTCGAGTGCGCTAGAATTTGAAAATACACAACCGGAAAAAATCTGCCACTTCCTTACAGAGCCCCTCCTCCAACACACACGAACGCGCACATGACCAATGAGGGCACGAGATAAGTTTGTGCACAGATGGAAGGCTGACAGGCAGGTAGGCCATCCAGTTATTTTAGCCGGGCCGGCTCAGATGATTGGTCGTGCTTTTTACAGTACTACGGCTTCCACAGATGACATTTTTTTATGGATTTTTTGTCAAAACACTTAAGATATTCATTGCTATCAGGATCTTAAGAGCATTCCATGGAATATAACGAAAAATGTATCTCGAGCCGGTTTCTCAAACTTACCTACCCCACCTTTAAGTGAGTTAATGTGAACCTAAACAATAAGGATTGGGTTTAAATGGCTGATGTATCTGTGCTCACAGATATAGCTGGCCTATAAAAGTGTCCCCTGAAAGTCTTATTTATTAATACTTAAGGTTTGGCATTCTGAATCATCAGATTTATCAGAAGTTAAATATCATAAAGTTCCTGGAATGTGTAAATTATCAGTATTTAGCATTAAGTAGTTAGTATCTAGTTTGGTAGCCTGTTGATCTTCCTGAAATGTAAATGTTACACTATGCTCATTCTGCAGAAGAGTGGAGCTTTATTTCAACAAATACATTGTTTAATGGAGATGCCACAAACAGTCTGAAGGTGGTTTGAAACATGTTTTTCTAAATTAGAGGCAGGAATATAGACGATGGAGTTAATTTTGAGATCATTTATATTGCAAATAGAAGCATAGACTTTGAGCATTTACTGTTGATAGGAGATTGTATTTACCTGACTTGAGACTACATAGTGACTATTTTGGCTTACACTCACCATATAAAACACAGAGAGGCTGAATGTCCCTATCATGAAGCTTTCACACATTTCCATATTACTGCTCTGAATAACAAGCAGAGAGCAACAGGAGAGAGCAGACGGTGCCTCAAAGCAGACATGAGGTGGCTTGGCATCTGCCCCACAGAATCCCTACATGCTGTACTAAACCAGCACATGGGCGGAAACGGATGGATGGAATATGTGACAATTACATGATGTCAGACATTAGAACATCAGCACAAACCAGTTAGACCAGAAAAACATGAGAAGAAATGGGGAGGGTCCACCAAACATTAACCTTAACAGTCAAATAAAAACTGTGACAAGCCTCACCCTGTTAATCCACTGGGAAATATGCAGAATGTATGTGCCAATATGCAGACACACAACTGACTGTTTGCATGAAACCTAACAATACACTGCACATTTTGTGGAGTATTTTTCTTCCTTAAAACTTTTTAAATCATATATCATGGTAGTCGACAAACTTATACTGTTTGTATTTTGTTAAGACTGGAGGTCTTGAATTCACTCATTCTTTTCTGCTAGGCAAGGCAAGTTTATTTATATAGCACCTTTCAACACAAGGCAATTCAAGGTGCTTTACAAAAATGAAAGACATTCAGACAAAGGCATTTAAAAACAGTCATTAAAAAGAAAAGATAATAAAATTAACACTAAAAGAAAAAATGCATGAATAAAAAGTTACAGTGCAGTATAAGCTATGAATAGTTCACACAGAAGTTCCACTTTACTGATGCCTTTCTGTAAGGTTTCTCCGAACATGAGCTGTGTACGCTTGTATGGCACATACGTCCCGAGCAGCATACACAGAGAAAATCAGCCAGGACAAATTCCCCAGACACTGATTCTCTGGGATTATAGCCCAAGTTGTTCATTAACCAATACTGTTAACAATATACTAGGTGTATATTAATGACGCATGAGCCATTCAGGCAGTGATGATCTGGCCTCTCTGTGGTTGCCATGGAATTTCTACAATGAAAGTGGTCATTAGAGTGTTGAAAGACACAGACTGACGGGAAGACAACTAACAGGATATTTTACACCCGGACTAAGTAAATGAACTAAAGGACTGAATATTTAACTTTATATTTTTTAATTCTTAAATCTGCAGTTTTTTTCAGATTTAAGATACAAAATGTATGATTGGTTTACAAAACATTATGCATTACACTAGGTTCAACTAACACACACAGCTCTCTTCTGACTAGCTACAACACTAGCAATAAATACAGTTTATTATTATATTTATTTATTCATATGCCATGCACACAGGCACACAGATGTGAAAAAACAGCCTTGGACTAGGTTCCCTTTTAATATGCTGCTGAATCAGCAAAAAGTTGAAGAATTTAGAATTGGAGAACTTTACTCTGAATGTTGTTGAATCGGCATTAACATGAATATAACAAAAAATATGAAGTCTTGAATAAACCTGGAAAGCTCCACATCAATCTGATACAACTTTAAAATGCAGCTTACACATTGATGCATTAGTAAGCATTACTAGAATTTAAGATCAGGTTAAACATGAGCTATTAGATTTCAATTGCTTTTCTGTTGATTGTGTTGTATAAATAAACTAATATTGAATAATTATGTATTTTTTTATACATTTAATATATTCATATTTTACTGATAATTTGTGTAAATTTAAAATGTAAAATAAAATGTGTAATTTTGCTGATAAAATAATCTTGGATGAAATCAAGGGTTGATTTAAGCTGAGCTGTTTTCTTTCAGCAGAGTAGGCTTACTTTTACTTAAGTGATATTGTGAATGATTTTAGAGTACTTATAAAATAATGTTTTACATCGTTGTTTTGGTAGCCTACTTTTTGTTCAAGAGTCTAAATAGTTAACGTCATGTGAAACCATAGTTTTCATTTTTTTTTTTTATGAAAAGGAAGTCGTTATTTGATCAGGTGACATTTAATTTGTATTTACAATAGGACATATTTATAACATTATAGCCTATTATAACTTGTATCACTATACGGTTACAATAGCTAACAATAAAGAAAGGACAGTATAAAAAACAACTTTCTTACTACTAGGCACTTTTTGAGAAGAAATTAAAAGAGGAAATAGCCGGGGTTTTCGGTCAGGAGCGTTGTTTTTCCGACCTATCATAACATGTTATGATATACAATCAATTATTATTAAATAACTAAGTGTAGGGTACTTACAGTTATAGTTCCTCCTGTGAGTCTCTGTAGCCCCAAAGATTATCGCTTGTCCTCAGTAGCATGATTTGTGGTCTGGACTAATGTCAGCGCGCTGGGCGGTGCCCGTTTCTCATGATGGACCTCTGCGTCAGGAGGACTGACTGTCCATACTACAGAATCTGTAGTATCTCTTTTTGGGCCAGTTTTGCCTTTATTAAAGGGATAGATTTGAAAGGGGAATATGTAAGGGTTGCATTAAGTGACTGCAGACCGGATTCAAACTTGTATCCACTGCAAAAGAGCTAGTAAAGGTTTTCTTTAAGAAACATGTAGCCTCTCCAAACTGATGTAAAAGTACAGGTTGCAAAATTGCGTATTTTGCTAGAGTATGTTTTATTGTAAAACTGTACTCATCAAGATTGGACCATGGGGGACAGTAATCATGTTATAATTGTGATGAGTCCTTGTTTATTAATCTTTCACCATGTGCTTAACATTTGATATTGCCAAAAAGAGAATAAATAAATAAAAAATAGTCACAGTGCAGGTTTTTTTTCTTTTTTCTTCTGTATAAAGCTACTATTCTATGTAAGGAGTTTTCCTTTGTATATGCAAATAACACAACACATTCCAGGTAACAAATGCAAATGACCTAAAGACATAACACACACTCACACTTAAAACGAATGTGCTGTAAATATACAGTGTTGTTGTTGCTAGGCAACAGTGTCTAGGAAGCCAAGGCGTCATATACAGTTTGTCTGACCTGCAGCACGCTACCTTTAGGGGTTGTTCACTGTTTTGGTGACGCTGATGGCGCGTCAATGCACATACGAAATTTGAGCAGATGTACATGAAGCTAAGTTGATTCAATGCAACCTGTTGAAGAATAAATCACATTTGCATTTCCAGTTTTGAGTGAATAAGTGCATTCCAATGCAAAGTATGGCGGTAAAGGAGATTGTTTTTACAAATAAAAACTGAAAAAACATAAGCCAAGATAATGAAATACAGGCAAATTACAGAAAGAATCTCAGAACCATTTATTGTTGTTTTTATTAGCTTAGAAGTTTAAGCATCACAACCAAATGTGATAAAGTGCATTTTTCAGGAAGATTTCAAATGTCTTTCGTAAAAGAAGAACATTCCTGTTTTATTGATTACGCCCTATCAATCCTCCAGTCCTGTCTCACTGGGTTGCTGCAATGCTGAGGACGTTAGTTTGACAGACTGGCTTCCCACTCATACAACCTCCACTGTAATTGCTGAAGCTTTTCACAGAGCTGCTTTAGAGTATCATGCGCCAACACCATATGATCACACCTCACCAAGCAAGCTCCCTGGGATATACGATTGTGGTCACGGTGGCCGCCAACGTCGTGCCTGTTGATGCCTGTTGTGTTACTTCCTTGGCATGATGTTCCTGTGCACCAGGAGTTACATGGTGCTGACCCTGTAAATACAGCATGACTAAACAGCGAGAAAATGAAAGCGCTGTCTGGTGTCTGTACAAACGGCTTATCCCTCAACCTGGGCTTACACTGTTGTCGACATGTAGTCAACCCCATTTTTCCTTCCCTCTCTCTCTTTCTACATGTGCCTGAGTGAGAGGAATCTCCCCAGGCTCCTTCATCCCCTTCGCTGTCAATCCTGGATTCACATTTGTCTGCTATTCTCTCTAGATATTTAGGGATTCATCGCTCCTATTTGTGACTCCAAAGGGCCTTGTGGCCGAGGCCTGCCCACAGACAGTACCCTTGAGCAAAGACAGACAATAGAAATGTATTTGTTATAAAAAGAGAGCCAACACTGAAGGGATAGCACCCGGCTGATAGATTGCTTGTAGTGAGGATTTGTGTGTGGCGATTATCGCTGACGAATCTACTATATTCAAGATATGATCAAATGATTACCTGGCTGGTAATTAAGCATCAACTAAATAGCTTCTTGGTTGGTTCTTAAGTTTCCGCTCCATCAACAAAGCAATTCATATTTGCTCAACAACAGATAGTGTTTTCACATGGACACAAAGCATGATGAGCAAAAATACAAGGTAATTGATATAAGGAGAATCAAATCCCAAATCCATTTCTTCTCTGTTTCCTAATGTTGTGTTCTAATGTCATTGCGCTGATACAAAATCACATAAAATGGAAGACACAACTCATCATTTGAAGCAGCGTCCTGGAGTGACACAGCTTACACACGAATAAATATGTTCAAATATTAATGTTCCTGATTCAAACAAACAGTGGTGACTCTCCTATATTTCACTCAGGATGTCTACCACAGGGGCCGCAGTCACAAATGCAAATGAGATGGGGAGTCAATGGCATGTCTCTGGAGGTAAATTATGCATTAGTCTGCATTTTGCAACTCAGGGTCCTGCGTGTCTGGAGTTTAAGTCTGCAATGTTATTCAAGGAAGGTGGGTGGTTTTCTTGGGTAGACACACCTACCACCATCTCAGGCAGGTTATTGTGCATTAATTCCTCACCACAAAGCGCTGTATCTAGCTGCCAAGAGGATACTGCATCCATCTGCCTATAGAGAACCGCAGTGACGCGTCGTAAAACCCGGAAGTAAGTTAGCATTTTTAGCACTTCCGGTTCCTTCGTCAAAAAGCAATGCATTTTCTCCATAGGGTTTTGGAAAATAGCTCGAAATAAGGTCTGTGGTTGACACAAATTTAAGAGATAAATCACGTTTTGTTCTACGACATTAAATACATCAGCAGTGACTCCACTGGTGATTTTTGAAGAGTTTACGTGTCTGAAAAACGTTGGTTGTTACCGAGTGGCTGAATAGGACTACAGAAATTGTCGAGGCCGTTGTACGTCATTACGCCTAACACGTAAACACTCCCGCTAAGTTTGTTTCCCCCTGTGTTGTGCTTGAAAGCAAGTACCTGCCTATCTTTAGTATCTGTATATCTATATCTGACTATTAGAATCTGTATTTTTGAAATTGTCGTTTTTAACACCGTAGTTTTACAAATTATAGAATAATTAATTACTAGTGTTTTCCAATTTTACTCGGCAGTTCGTTTCGTTAGCTAACGTTAGCTAAAGCTAGCGCTACTAGTTAGCTACGCAATGCTTTATTGCTTTGCTCCGGGTTGCAGCCACAGGTCTTTGCATGAAACGTGCTCGTTCTATCGTTTCCCGGCCAATGTTTTCCAAAGGAGAGTCTGGATTCGTGCTATGAGGTAAGCTGACGTTACATTTGTGTCCATGTCACGGTGAAATGTAAATGATGGGTACTGACTGTATCGCCGTTTTAGAGATGGCGCTGCTAAAAAGACCGCAACATAAGTAAAGATACTGAATACATCCTATTAAAACCTGTGTGGCTTATATGATAAGTCTAATTAGTACAAGCAGCCTAACGTTTCACCATGTAACTAAAGATTGTAGTCAGGGAAATCAGTTTGACATATTGAACTAATAACAAATCACCTCTGGCTGGCAGAGAACTCTCTGCTCCATAGCTTCTCTTGGACGTAAAATCACATGTACATTTTACATTTATATTCAATTTAGTATTCCATCCCTCACATACTTTTGTATATATAATAACTTATATTTTGTTTTTGTTGTTATGCTGCTGCAACAAACATTTCCCAAATTGGGATCAATACAGTAATATCTTATCTTAATTAATTAAGAAACATAACTATTATAATTAGTGTAGCAGCTGACACCTATTTTCAATATGGATTAATCTACCATTTATTTCTTTAGTTCAATTTTCATCTATAAAAATGTCAAAATAGTGAAAATGTTCACGAGACAAAGTGCAAGGTTATATCTTTAGATGTTTTGTTTTAGCCTATGTACTGTATGTCTTAATGCTCTTATATATGACGGTGTGACTTCCATGAAACTAATATTTATATCTTCCCAACAGACGAGCTGACAGGAAACCTAACACTCTAACAACCACAACATTGCAAGGGCGAGTAAATGTAAATGCTTGCCACAATTGCCTCAGGTCCCTGATGCCCAACAGATTTGAGAATTTCAGGAACAGTAAGTGTTTCCAAGCTGTAGTGTTCCTCTTCTGGCTCGGGGGAGAGAAGCCAAGAAATTCCTGAGAACCTGCCCCTCAGAGAAGATGTCCCTCAGCCAGTCACGATCTTCGGAGGTGGGCTCTCTTGTCAGCGGGTTAAATTAGTTATTGGTTGGAGGAAATAGCTCCTCCACTGAATGTGTACGTTTAGCTGCCTTTGGTTTCTTCCACTGACAGGGGGTGTCAGTGCAGCTGAAATTGTGGATGGCAAAGATGGCTAATGCAGCCGCATGACTGCATTTCCATTGTCCACATGGGCATTCACATTTTGTGGAGAGAATTCCCTCTTCTCCTGTAGATACCTGTGGTGGTGGGATTATTTTATTGTTTAAAATATATTTACATTTGTAATGCCTTCCCAATTATCCCTTTAATTGTATATAGCCTACTGTATGTTTATTTCATGGATATGTCTGTGTTTTCTGATGTGTAATATTTGTAATCTTGGGGCCTCTTCTCTTTAACATCTACATGCTACCACTGGCTCAGATAATGAAGAACAACAACATAAGTTACCATAGCTATGCGGATGACACACACATTTACGTAACCATTTCACCAGGAGACTATGCTCCAATTCAAACACTGAGTAAGTGCATTGAACAAATCAATGACTGGATGTGTCAGAACTTTCTTCAATTAAACAAAGATAAAACTGAGGTAATGGTTTTTGGTGCCAAGGCAGAACGTATAAAAGTTAGCGCTGAGCTTCAGTCTGCAATGTTCAAAACAACAGATAAAGCCAGAAATCTAGGTGTAGTCATGGACTCTGACCTGAGTTTCAACAGCCACATTAAAACAGTTACTAAATCAGCCTACTATCACCTAAAGAACATATCTAGGATTAAAAGACTAATGTCACAGCAGGATTTGGAAAAACTTGTCCATGCTTTTATCTTCAGTAGACTGGACTACTGCAATGGTGTCTTCACAGGTCTCACTAAAAAATCTATTAGGAAGCTGCAGCTGATTCAGAACGCCCCTGATCGAGTCCTCACTAACACTAAGAAAGTGGATCACATCACTCCTGTTCTGAAGTCTTTACACTGGCTTCCTGTGTGTCAAAGAATAGATTTCAAAATACTGCTGCTGGTTTATAAAGCACTGAATGGTTTAGGCCCAAAATAAATTTCTGACCTCTTGCTAAATTATGAACCATCCAGATCTCTCAGGTCTTCAGGGACTGGTCAGCTTTCTGTCCCCAGAGTCAGAACTAAACATGGAGAAGCAGTGTTCAGTTATTATGCTCCATCTGGAACAAACTCCCAGAAACCTGCAGGTCCGCTGCAACTCTTACTACTTTTAAATCCAGACTGAAGACTTTTCTTTTTGTCGCTGCTTTTAATTGATACATTAATATCTTAGACCGCACTGTAACTTTTATCCATGTATTTTTTCTTTTAATGTTTATTTTATTAGCTTTTCTTTTTAATGACTGATTTTAAATGCCATTTTCTTAAATGTCTTTCATTTTTTGTATAGCACTTTGAATTGCCTTGTGTTGAAAAGTGCTATATAAATAAACTTGCATTGCCTAATAAAGATGTCATGTGACACATCAAATGGATTTGTTGATGGGAATTAATGTGAATAAATTAACTCTAGGTTAACGGTACTCTTGCTATCACTACTCACCCACACTCTATAAACCTTGTCCCTCATGCTAGCCCTGACAACACCGGTAAGCACACCTTCATCTAGGCTGCACTGTTTTACGTGTCCTGACTTGTTGTGGTTCTCTCCTTTATCTACACTCTTCTTGTCATCTTTGTAAAACGATATCAGACTGGTAATTGACACAGCCATGACTTCTAGTTAAATTCAGTGTGGCTAAAATGAAAAGCTTTGTTAAAATATGCAAGCACGCGGAAGTCAAAGTCAGCTTTATTGTAAAAAATTCTACATGTGTTATACATCCAGAAATATCGAAATATCGTTTCCCACAGTGTGACATGTATACATAAAACAAAACAAAAAGGGCCTAGATAAACGGGGTATACAGTTTAAAATGTTAATATATTTAAAGTGTTCAAAGTGCAGTTTCAGTGCAAGTCAGTTGAAACGATCTTAAGTTGGCGTGACGTTGAAGTCGTGCGACCCTGCTGCTGTACTGGCTTGTAGTTCGTTTATAGCATAACGTTAGCATTTCGCTTTTGGCGACTAGATTTATGATTCAAAAATTATAAAAGTAGGGGAGACATGTGGAGATTATCCGGCTGAACAAAACGTGATCTGTCTCTTAAATGTGTCTCAACCACAGACCTTATTTCGAGCTATTTTCCAAAATCCTATGGAGAAATTGCATTGCGTTTTTGACGAAGTAACCGGAAGGAGTTTACATCCGGGGTTTAAGACGCGTCACTGCGGTTCTCTGTGCTTTGGGTTCATACGTTTGAAAAAAGCCCTTTATTGACTCAACTGAGATGCACTCAAATTATGCATTTGAGTCAGAAGAAATGGCTTTTGATTGTTATCAGCGTGTTTAGGAGTCACTCCAGTTCTATCAGCGCAAGTTCAATAATTTGTATGTTTTACCCTGCTGCCTGTGTTAAACACAGTCTACTTGAGTGGCCTGTTTACAAAAAATATATGTTTTGTTAATTCTAGAACCTCAAAATGTTCTGTGGTTGTCGGTTCAGTCAGTTTGTTTTTTGTTCTTCTTTTTTCTGGTATTAGTTACTGGGCAATAGATATCAAATTATTTAAAAAATGTTTGACATTAGTTTAATTAATTTACGTATCTTTAAAAGATCATTGAACTTTGAACATGATACTGTTTGAGTTTTGGTTTCTCCCAGTGTATCTCAGAAACAGTTGGAAGAGGATATTGAAACTTTTAGTAAAAGAGTAATTAATTACATTACATTCATTATTTCCTTTTATATTGCTAACGATGTGTATAATTGAATTTAACGTAATGTAAATTATCTCATATATACACACATTACACACAATATTTCAATGGCAGAGTTAAGACAATGACCATTATGAATAGTTAAAAAGATATTGTAATCAAGAATAAATGGTCACATTGTCCATTTGAGTTACTTATTTAAATATTTACAACAAATACACATTTCCTACATCACTTCCTTAAAAACTAGCTCAACATCAACATTTGGCATTTCAGTTCTTTTTGATTTGGTCATTTTTCAAAAGCAAAACAATTGATTTTCACAGCTCATCATGTGGCCATCTGTACAATAGCAGTTCATTTGATATATTTTAGATAGACTGACGTTATCAAATATTGTATAAGAAGCAAACTCTATCTGCAAAATAATAAGTAATAATTGCAATTAATTACACGTGAGAACTGACATTAAACATTGAAATTAAAACTCTGCTGGATGCTTATTTCCATGAAGCTTCACGCTGAGATGTGCTGTGCTGAGAATGCTGCTTCTTTATTAACGTAACAATTGTAGTAATTAACAATTAAAATGGTGCTTACAGTTAAGTCACTTGTAAAATGAAGTGCCTTACTGGACAGCTGGGTTCTATAAGAACAAATAATATGTGTATGCACCTTACTGAGCAGGGTTTTTATGACTGAAGCAAGCAGAAATGATAAGCCTTGCAGTTAATGTGACATACAAGTAGGTGGCAGAGCAAAGATGCACTCCAAATGATGTTTTGGTATGAATATATGTCATCACATCAGAGCACCTCATCCTGCCTAAGTGGGATGTTATAGACCTATAAAACCACATGTATGATTCTCTGACCACATAAAATGACGATGCTATAAACCCCTGCCTTCAACTGCCTGTTTGACAGTGTGCTGTCCATCCAGTCTCCGATTTAGTTTGTTTGGATCTTCAACATACAAAGTTTTCAGTGGACCTTAAATGTGTAAACAGACTAAAGTGTTAAGGGTCAATCTTTGCAGAATCAACCATTTCAATAGACAGCATTCATTGTGTCACAGTGTCCTTGTGGGCGACTTTGAACCTAGGACAGCACAATAAAAAAATCAACTGACAACAGACACACAGATCATTGATGTAGAAATAGTGCAGAATAAGACTTTGCTCAAATGTGAAGCCCACAGAAGAAATGCAGGTGCACAATTCCAACATAACAATAATTTGCAGCAATTATCTTTGATTACCTTTCTCCTTCTCACTGACGAGACAGACTATCCCTAATCACTGTGCAAGATCCAAACTTTTACAAGTGCCAACAATTACAGTGATTTTCTGAGAAAGACACTCTGCTTTACTGTTAGTAATTTGTACATTTTAGATTTATCCCAGAAGATCAGATACGAAATGGAAATGGTTTTATAATTTCAGCTGCACGGAAATACTGTACAAAATATTTTCAATAGCATTAATGCTAAGTGATGTGCAGGAGACGAACAGTCTACTTTTCTTAAAGGGATTTTCTGATCTTTTCTCTTTGAAATTCAATAGCTAAATGTTTTATGCCGGCTGTATTAATTGAAAATAAGCAGTGAGAGAAGTCAAAATATCTGAATGAGAAATTCTATGGAGGTAGGTTAAATTATTCTGGAAACATAATATTAATATCCCAGTTCTATGCCACATTTCCATAAACGTAAACTCCATGTCTACCTGTCAGACGCAACTATTTTGGCTTATATTTCGACAAAATGTTAAGGTTGTTCAGTATTTTCCTATAACAAAATTCACTGGCCAAGCATGTAGACCAGTGAAAAGTAAAATTCCCCTCAAAGTATGCCACTTAAAGTTCCCGAACAATTAAGGATTAACCAATGCTGTCTTATTGTGCTATTGAATTGTAACACTTAATTGTGTTTGAGTATTTCCCTACATTTACCCCAATACTTTAGTTTTTGCCAAGCATAAAACCCTGGATGAACTAATACTCGCCATACAGTAAAAACTAGACGCTATAACCGGAGTGATTCATCACTGTCGTAGCATCATTACTGCAATAATTTAACGGAACATGGGTCATCAAAACAAGACCCAGCAAACTAGAAACCATTCATAGTTTCACTGTCACCCTCTCGCCTGCTCATTTAAAGTGAGAGGAGAGTGGCACTAATGTTTTTGTCTGAGCATCATCCGCTTCTGGATAACCATATCTGATTGGTTGTGTGATTAATTGATTAGTGTACTCGGGGAATGGATTGTTTGCATGATTGAGTGAGTGATGGTTCACAAGCGGGATTGGTTGTTTAGCGTTATGAGGCATAACATGAAGGCGGTCCAACTGTTTAAAATCAGCAAATTACGATCCTGTTATGATATTTTGACTGCTGATGCTATACTTCAATTAACCCTCCGGTATCATTCGATTGGATTACGCAAATTAGTCATTCGAGACAAAAAAGTCCACTGCAAAATGCTTTGATAAAAAAATTATATTAAAAGTTTTTTTTCACAACCCTTTGGGTTCAATCTTTAAGCAACTTCCGCCCTAATAGAAAATACCAAAAATGTAATAATTTTCAGGATTTTAACCTTTTAAATGCCATTTTGAATACATGAAACCGCGGTTTTTTCCATGATGAAAACAGAGAAAATGAGTTATTTTCCAAAAAATACATATCTGGGGACTGGCTCTTTTTTTTTATAACAGTCTTGGATATGTCAAAGATTAGCAACAACATTGATTTTGGTGGATAATTAGTTTTTGCACAGAATCAGATTCAACAAAAAAGTCACACATTAGCCACGCGCGGACAAAAATGTCCCATCCACTCCCATTATAACCACATATTTTGATCTCTCCGCCATACCGGTATAAAATCATGCATTTTGTAATGTCAGGGTTTTATATTGGAGGAAAATAGTTCAATTTGTCCTTTTTACTCTATATCACCAGATGTGACATTTTACCATTGAATTACATGCTTGTCATTTCTTGGTTTCTTTGCCTGTTGTATAATGGTCTGTCTGTCTGTCTGTCTGTCTGTCTGTCTGTCTGTCTGTCTGTCTGTCTGTCTGTCTGTCTGTCTGTCTGTCTGTCTGTCTGTCTGTCTGTCTGTCTGTCTGTCTGTCTGTCTGTCTGTCTGTCTGTCTGTCTGTCTGTCTGTCTGTCTGTCTGTCTGTCTGTCTGTCTGTCTGTCTGTCTGTCTGTCTGTCTGTCTGTCTGTCTGTCTGTGTGTGTGTGTGTGTGTGTGTGTGTGTGTGTGTGTGTGTGTGTGTGTGTGTGTGTGTGGTGTGTGTGTGTGTGTGTGTGTGTGTGTGTGTGTGTGTGTGTGTGTGTGTGTATCAGTCTGTCTGTGGGCATGTCTGCCCTGATTAGATGATGTCACTCAGGTTTGTGGACCCAATCTGCCCAGCAACACCATGGTAACCAACTGCAGAACTGAGTCCCATTAAGAATGCATTGAGGATTAAATCTGACAATTTTGCCACCTGTTCAAAATCTATGGCTCCTATCAAAAAATTAACATACCGTGAGCATGAGGGAACCCCAATGAACTGATATATGTTGTTTTGTTGTGTTTTGTGTGTAAAACGTGGAGATGGGAGCAGTTTGTTTAAAGTTTACTTCTCTCTGTTCTGAAGATAGAACCGGACACATTTAGCATGGGAGTCTATTGGGAGCTAGGTGGACTTTTTGACAAGTTGTTGTCTCTTCATGCCCTCAAGACACCTTTTGTTTAATTTTTTTGCTTAATTTTTTGATTTTCCAACCTAGGAGAGGTTTTCCTACGTTTTTCATGAAAAATGATGTCCAAGGAGTGTAGGGTTTGGGAATTATGGCAGGTTTAAAAAACTAATTTGGGCGAATTTCAAGCTGTCCTCCACTCTGTTTTGAGATCAAAACACTCTAGACGTAACGAGTTGCTCAATACACTCTAATGTTAACATCTGAATAAGGCCTCTTTACCAAGCTCCAAACTAAGTTAAATATTTGTAAAAAAGACATCAAAAATCTGAAGAACACATTTTATAGCTGAAGGTCTTGCGATCATTTTAAAGTTGGAATGAAAGTATGTGGAAGGAGTAGCATTTGGTGCATGGTGTAGTTAAAAGAGGATTTTAAGGTTCCTCCCATTGAGTTCCATGTTAAAAAAAGATAAAATATTTGGAAAATGTTGAAAGTTTCCCACCATGTGCTGAAAAGGCTGAATATTTTGATATTTGAATGGTTTCTGTAGGTGAAAGTATAGGCTGAAGTTATTGAGAGCCAAAGTATTGTTTGAAATAATAAGATTAAAGATTTGAAGAACTATAGTGGAATGCTGTGGAATACATAAGGAGATACCTCTGCGGCATTGATTTGGATAACTTGATATCTCCTGAAAGACTAAATATAGTTTATTTAAGAACTGATAATGTATATTTTCTCCCCAAAGTTTCTCTCTGACATGAAGAATACTTTGTGGTGTAATAAAGTCATCACACACTGACAATTGTCTTTACAGTTCAATACCCACCAGTGATTTAACACAATTGATCAGTCTGGTTTGATCATTTATGAAATACAAAGAGAACACTTAACATTTGTGACAGTATTGACAAAAACACAGTTTCAACAAGTGCACATTTATCACCTGAAGGTATTTTCACGGTATACAGATAATGGCAAGGCAAGGCAAAACCATAAGGTCACTGGCTTGACGATTGGCTGGTTCTCCGACTCACTGGACAAGACGAACAGGCACAGGACAAACGAAGACTACGACAATATCTACACAAGGTAAGGAGGTGCAGGTGGAAACATCAGGGTAGCGTAGAGGTCAATCACAGATGCGTGTGACAAACGATGGGAGGAAACACAGAGCCAACTTGCGAGAGACGACGTGGAGGGGAAGATCCCACGATAGGTTCAGGCTCCTTGGCTAAAGGCTCAGGGTCAAACAGACGAGACAGGGCTTCAGGCTCGACATTCTGAGAATCTGGTCTGGAAGAAAGAACAAAATCAATAAAGAACAACCATAAAGTCCACCTAGCTTGGCGAGAGTTTATCCTTAACCAATAACAGATTATCAAGCAGTTTTTGGAGAACCTGGCGGACTTGTTGTTTATGTGATTCAAGGTCGGGGAAGTAAATCAGAATGTCATCTAATTAGACAAAGACAAACGGTTAAAAACACTCCTTGGATATGTCAAAAACCTCATCTACATTGTGGTAGCAGGCAGGGACTGAAGATAAATCAGTTGCGTGAGCATTCTTTCCCCCACCCCTTCAACCTCTCAGAGTGCTAATCAATGTGGGTGTTATGTGGTTTCAACCAGGGGAAACTCAATATGATGGGATGTTGGGCCGAATTAAAAAGGTGAAAAGACATGCACTTGCGATGGTGATCGTTCATCATAATTTCTAGAAGCTCAGTTTTGTCACTTTAAATAAGAGCCTATCCAGTACGAGCACTTTTATGGTTCTTTCATTAGGGTCATTAGGGTCTTAAAGTAATTTGACTGAGATGAGAGCAGGAGATAGGAGGCGGGGCTTAAGGGAAAACCGAGGTGTGCGAATGGCGACTCTCTCATTATCTCTTACGAGGAAACAATGGCAAGGCACTATAGGCCAAACAATAAGGTTACTGTGGCTTGACAATACGCTCTTTCAAAATCTCTTTTTCTGACAGGACGAACATGCACTGGACAAAGGGAGAACTGGACAATACGCAAGGTAAGGGGGCACAGGTGAGTTGCTGCACTCCCTGCTGTATGTCAGTCATCTGCTCTTCTTAAGAAATTAACCCTGAGAGCAATAAATATATATACACAAGGTAAGGGGGCTCTTACTCTACAAAATGAAACAGGAAGGCACGATACAACACAAAGACAGGACAAAAACAAATTTAGATAACTAAACTTCACATCTCTTTCATGACATGACAGGTCGTTTACAGTTTACACACAAACACCTGAAACATTCATGTTGGTAAAGATTTTTTGATCATTTACAGACACTTGTCATTTGTATAAATAATCACAAGTGGTTCTCAATATTCAGTTTATTGTGGGTCTTACTGGTCTTCAGTGCAAAGGACTGAAGGTAGTAACGAATCTGCAAGGTAACCACATCCTCTTCCTGCCTTCCTTCTCGCCCACATCCTATTGACTGTTAACACCTTTTCATTATTTGATCTGTAGCTAACACATTGTCTGGGAGGAGGAGCACCCCATGCAGGCAGATACAACATCACGTATGGCAAAATCAGCAAGAACAATCCCAGCATGAAGAGCCACCAGGTGAAGGCGATGCATTTAATGGGAGCAGAAGCAGCATAACGGTGTACAACCGGGGGAGACGCAGTCACCCCAAAGTGCCCTCAAGGTCCAAGTGTTGCCAACTAATACTCATGATAGGATTTATCAGTTCCCCTCTCAGCCCAAATAAGTAAGGCAGAGAAAGTAAACATTCCCATGACTATTTAGAGTAAAATGCCTGATGATAACACTGCTGCAGGATGAACCCAAAGACTCTTATGCGGGGGGAGTTTTCGGCCAGTTTCAAAATTCTAAAATATCTGCTGCAGCTTGAGATATTTTAGGACATGTCTGAGCTTTATGGCCTGCCCTGTGATAGTCATGTTCATTCTCAGTGTCAGTAAAAATTGATCCGGATCAAATAAAGCCTGACAACCACCATGTCCATGTAGCTGAGTTCACTCTTCAGAAGCATTGAAAGGTTAGAAGTCTAACTATTTAGTGAATATAAAGAACACAGTGGTTATGATCTCCACCCATTCCCTGTGGACTTTGCGGTTGACCTCACACATTTGAAGTTACTCAACTGTCCTTCACCTCGTCCACGTTCTCCTTAACCCTCATCCAGCAGCAGTGTCCGTGTGTTTAAGGCTGTATATGATTTTTCTACCTGAAGTTGAACGGGGAGATTTCCCGTAAGAATACAGCACTCCCCTTCTGTGGAAACGGCAGATGTTTTGCAAGTAGGCATGGTCATGGTCAAAGAAGAACTTGCTCTTGCTTACAGAGTTATCGTCACAAAGTGTAAAGGGTTCTGTTTGTCACTGCAGAGGGCCCTATCTTGCTGTGAGGATATATAACGACACACTGTTTATGGCTATGAAACACTTTCCTCCCCAAACACCTCTGCGGTTTAGCATTTCCTGTTGTCATAGCGATGTCAGTGAAGGCAGGAATCCAATGAAACAGAAGAAAATGAAAAAAAATCATAACAGGAAACACTCCACGAAATGAGTCAAGCGACACATGGTATCTTGCCGATTCTACCCCCGGGGAAGTAAATCAGAATGTCATTTAATTAGACAAAGACAAACGGTTAAAAACACTCCCAAGCCTTGGATATGTTAAAAACCTCATCTACATTGTGGTAGCAGGCAGGGACTGAAGATAAATCAGGAGGATCTAATCCTGTCTGTTTCGTGACTATAGTTTTCTGTCTCTATCTCAACTAACGGATTAAAACAGTTGCGTGAGCATTCTTTCCCCCACCCCTTCAACCTCTCAGAGTGCTAATCAATGTGGGTGTTATGTCGTTTCAACCAGGGGAAACTCAATATGAGGGGATGTTGGGCCGAGTTAAAAAGTGAAAAGACATGCACTTGCGATGGTGATCGTTCATCATAATTTCTAGAGGCTCAGTTTTGTCACTTTAAATAAGAGCCGTCAGATTTGTTCAAACTAAATAGACTATCCAGTACGAGCACTTTTATGTATCTTTCATTAGGGTCATTAGGGCCTTAAAGTAATTTGACTGAGATGAGAGCAGGAGATAGGAGGCGGGGCTTAAGGAAAAACCGAGGTGTGCGAATGGCGACTCTCTCATTATCTCTTACGAGGAAACAATGGCAAGGCACTATAGGCCAAACAATAAGGTTACTGTGGCTTGACAATACGCTCTTTCAAAATCTCTTTTTCTGACTCACTAGACAGGACGAACAGGCACTGGACAAAGGGAGAACTGGACAATACGCAAGGTAAGGGGGCACAGGTGAGCTGCTGCACTCCCTGCTGTATGTCAGTCATCTGCTCTTCTTAAGACATTAACCCTGAGAGCAATACATATATATACACAAGGTAAGGGGGCTCTTACTCTACAAAATGAAACAGGAAGGCACGATACAACACAAAGACAGGACAAAAACAAATTTAGATAACTAAACTTCACATCTCTTTCATGACATGACAGGTCGTTTACAGTTTACACACAAACACCTGAAACATTCATGTTGGTAAAGATTTTTTGATCATTTACAGGCACTTGTCATTTGTATAAATAATCACAAGTGGTTCTCAATATTCAGTTTATTGTGGGTCTTACTGGTCTTCAGTGCAAAGGACTGAAGGTAGTAACGAATCTGCAAGGTAACCACATCCTCTTCCTGCCTTCCTTCTCGCCCACATCCTATTGACTGTTAACACCTTTTCATTATTTGATCTGTAGCTAACACATTGTCTGGGAGGAGGAGCACCCCATGCAGGCAGATACAACATCACGTATGGCAAAATCAGCAAGAACAATCCCAGCATGAAGAGCCACCAGGTGAAGGTGAAGCATTTAATGGGAGCAGAAGCAGCATAACGGTGTCCAACCGGGGGAGACGCAGTCACCCCAAAGTGCCCTCAAGGTCCAAGTGTTGCCAACTAATACTCATGATAGGATTTATCAGTTCCCCTCTCAGCCCAAATAAGTAAGGCAGAGAAAGTAAACATTCCCATGGCTATTTAGAGTAAAATGCCTGATGATAATACTGCTGCAGGATGAACCCAAACACTCTTATGCGGGGGGAGTTTTCGGCCAGTTTCAAAATTCTAAAATATCTGCTGCAGCTTGAGATATTTTAGGACATGTCTGAGCTTTATGGCCTGCCCTGTGATAGTCATGTTCATTCTCAGTGTCAGTAAAAATTGATCCGGATCAAATAAAGCCTGATCGCCACCATGTCCATGTAGCTGAGTTCACTCTTCAGAAGCATTGAAAGGTTAGAAGTCTAACTATTTAGTGAATATAAAGAACACAGTGGTTATGATCTCCACCCATTCCCTGTGGACTTTGCGGTTGACCTCACACATTTGAAGTTACTCAACTGTCCTTCACCTCGTCCACGTTCTCCTTAACCCTCATCCAGCAGCAGTGCCGGGTGTTTAAGGCTGTATATGATTTTTCTACCTGAAGTTGAACGGGGACATTTCCCGTAAGAATACAGCACTCCCCTTCTGTAGAAACGGCAGATGTTTTGCAAGTAGGCATGGTCATGGTCAAAGAAGAACTTGCTCTTGCTTACAGAGTTATCGTCACAAAGTGTAAAGGGTTCTGTTTGTCACTGCAGAGGGCACTATCTTGCTGTGAGGATATATAACGACACACTGTTTATGGCTATGAAACACTTTCCTCCCCAAACACCTCTGCGGTTTAGCATTTCCTGTTGTCATAGCGATGTCAGTGAAGGCAGGAAGCCAATGAAACAGAAGAAAATGAAAAAAAATCATAACAGGAAACACTCCACGAAATGAGTCAAGCGACACATGGTATCTTGCCGATTCTACCCCCGGGGGAAGTAAATCAGAATGTCATTTAATTAGACAAAGACAAACGGTTAAAAACACTCCCAAGCCTTGGATATGTTAAAAACCTCATCTACATTGTGGTAGCAGGCAGGGACTGAAGATAAATCAGGAGGATCTAATCCTGTCTGTTTCCTGACTATAGTTTTCTGTCTCTATCTCAACTAACGGATTAAAACAGTTGCGTGAGCATTCTTTCCCCCACCCCTTCAACCTCTCAGAGTGCTAATCAATGTGGGTGTTATGTCGTTTCAACCAGGGGAAACTCAATATGAGGGGATGTTGGGCCGAGTTAAAAAGTGAAAAGACATGCACTTGCGATGGTGATCGATCATCATAATTTCTAGAGGCTCAGTTTTGTCACTTTAAATAAGAGCCGTCAGATTTGTTCAAACTAAATAGACTATCCAGTACGAGCACTTTTATGGTTCTTTCATTAGGGTCATTAGGGTCTTAAAGTAATTTGACTGAGATGAGAGCAGGAGATAGGAGGCGGGGCTTAAGGAAAAACCGAGGTGTGCGAATGGCGACTCTCTCATTATCTCTTACGAGGAAACAATGGCAAGGCACTATAGGCCAAACAATAAGGTTACTGTGGCTTGACAATACGCTCTTTCAAAATCTCTTTTTCTGACTCACTAGACAGGACGAACAGGCACTGGACAAAGGGAGAACTGGACAATACGCAAGGTAAGGGGGCACAGGTGAGCTGCTGCACTCCCTGCTGTATGTCAGTCATCTGCTCTTCTTAAGACATTAACCCTGAGAGCAATATATACAATACATATATATATACAAGGTAAGGGGGCTCTTACTCTACAAAATGAAACAGGAAGGCACAATACAACACAAAGACAGGACAAAAACAAATTTAGATAACTAAACTTCACATCTCTTTCATGACATGGCAGGTCGTTTACAGTTTACACACAAACACCTGAAACATTCATGTTGGTAAAGATTTTTTGATCATTTACAGGCACTTGTCATTTGTATAAATAATCACAAGTGGTTCTCAATATTCAGTTTATTGTGGGTCTTACTGGTCTTCAGTGCAAAGGACTGAAGGTAGTAACGAATCTGCAAGGTAACCACATCCTCTTCCTGCCTTCCTTCTCGCCCACATCCTATTGACTGTTAACACCTTTTCATTATTTGATCTGTAGCTAACACATTGTCTGGGAGGAGGAGCACCTCATGCAGGCAGATACAACATCACGTATGGCAAAATCAACAAGAACCATCCCAGCATGAAGAGCCACCAGGTGAAGGTGAAGCATTTAATGGGAGCAGAAGCAGCATAACGGTGTCCAACCGGGGGAGACGCAGTCACCCCAAAGTGCCCTCAAGGTCCAAGTGTTGCCAACTAATACTCATGATAGGATTTATCAGTTCCCCTCTCAGCCCAAATAAGTAAGGCAGAGAAAGTAAACATTCCCATGGCTATTTAGAGTAAAATGCCTGATGATAACACTGCTGCAGGATGAACCCAAACACTCTTATGCGGGGGGAGTTTTCGGCCAGTTTCAAAATTCTAAAATATCTGCTGCAGCTTGAGATATTTTAGGACATGTCTGAGCTTTATGGCCTGCCCTGTGATAGTCATGTTCATTCGCAGTGTCAGTAAAAATTGATCCGGATCAAATAAAGCCTGACCGCCACCATGTCCATGTAGCTGAGTTCACTCTTCAGAAGCATTGAAAGGTTAGAAGTCTAACTATTTAGTGAATATAAAGAACACAGTGGTTATGATCTCCACCCATTCCCTGTGGACTTTGCGGTTGACCTCACACATTTGAAGTTACTCAACTGTCCTTCACCTCGTCCACGTTCTCCTTAACCCTCATCCAGCAGCAGTGCCGGGTGTTTAAGGCTGTATATGATTTTTCTACCTGAAGTTGAACGGGGACATTTCCCGTAAGAATACAGCACTCCCCTTCTGTAGAAACGGCAGATGTTTTGCAAGTAGGCATGGTCATGGTCAAAGAAGAACTTGCTCTTGCTTACAGAGTTATCGTCACAAAGTGTAAAGGGTTCTGTTTGTCACTGCAGAGGGCCCTATCTTGCTGTGAGGATATATAACGACACACTGTTTATGGCTATGAAACACTTTCCTCCCCAAACACCTCTGCGGTTTAGCATTTCCTGTTGTCATAGCGATGTCAGTGAAGGCAGGAAGCCAATGAAACAGAAGAAAATGAAAAAAAATCATAACAGGAAACACTCCACGAAATGAGTCAAGCGACACATGGTATCTTGCCGATTCTACCCCCGGGGAAGTAAATCAGAATGTCATTTAATTAGACAAAGACAAACGGTTAAAAACACTCCCAAGCCTTGGATATGTTAAAAACCTCATCTACATTGTGGTAGCAGGCAGGGACTGAAGATAAATCAGGAGGATCTAATCCTGTCTGTTTCCTGACTATAGTTTTCTGTCTCTATCTCAACTAACGGATTAAAACAGTTGCGTGAGCATTCTTTCCCCCACCCCTTCAACCTCTCAGAGTGCTAATCAATGTGGGTGTTATGTCGTTTCAACCAGGGGAAACTCAATATGAGGGGATGTTGGGCCGAGTTAAAAAGTGAAAAGACATGCACTTGCGATGGTGATCGTTCATCATAATTTCTAGAGGCTCAGTTTTGTCACTTTAAATAAGAGCCGTCAGATTTGTTCAAACTAAATAGACTATCCAGTACGAGCACTTTTATGGTTCTTTCATTAGGGTCATTAGGGTCTTAAAGTAATTTGACTGAGATGAGAGCAGGAGATAGGAGGCGGGGCTTAAGGAAAAACCGAGGTGTGCGAATGGCGACTCTCTCATTATCTCTTACGAGGAAACAATGGCAAGGCACTATAGGCCAAACAATAAGGTTACTGTGGCTTGACAATACGCTCTTTCAAAATCTCTTTTTCTGACTCACTAGACAGGACGAACAGGCACTGGACAAAGGGAGAACTGGACAATACGCAAGGTAAGGGGGCACAGGTGAGCTGCTGCACTCCCTGCTGTATGTCAGTCATCTGCTCTTCTTAAGACATTAACCCTGAGAGCAATATATACAATACATATATATACACAAGGTAAGGGGGCTCTTACTCTACAAAATGAAACAGGAAGGCACAATACAACACAAAGACAGGACAAAAACAAATTTAGATAACTAAACTTCACATCTCTTTCATGACATGGCAGGTCGTTTACAGTTTACACACAAACACCTGAAACATTCATGATATGTTTCAATGAAACAGAAGAAAATGGAAAAACAGCATAACAGGAAACACTCGAAAAAAGTCAAGCGACACATGGTATCTTGCAGATTCCAGTAAATGGCAGCTTTTCCTTTTTTTCCTGGCTCAGTTGTGGTTTGAGATATTAATCCACAGCAAGAGAGGAAGAGTTTCCTCCCTTTGACTGTTGCGGCGCAGACAACACATTTGATTCACCAGGATAGGGAAATCAAGAGCGAGCAGACTGAAAGTACACAGCGACAGATCTTAAAAGTGTCTGCACCTTGTAAAAAATATTGGAATAAGTCCTCTTTGATTATAAAATAATTGTTTATTTGATAATAAGGAAGTTAATAGAAAGGGGTCTGTGATATCAATAAAAAACATTGAGTTTAAGGTCACTGTTTGGCAAGCAAAAGTCCTAGTGAGAGATGTTCTGTAATAATCTTTCAAGTGCTAGTTTAAGAATTTCTTTAAAAAAAGACAACAAATAAGTCTCAAAGGGCCTAAAGACCACATATTCTGGCTGACAATACCTGCTGAAATAAGGTTTGCACAAGTCATGCACAAGAATGCTCTCTGCGTGGAGATGTCAAACTCCAACCCTTTCATGCATAGAGGCTACTACAGTGGACAGCTTTTCAAAAGGTGTTTTCTTGTATATGCATGGGTTTTGGTGGCATAGTTGCACCATCAGCCATATGACCCTATTGTATCATCCCATACACTGCCACTCAGTGGAAAGTCAGTGCAAGTGCATGATACATTTCTCTAAACCAAGATGAACGACAGAAAGCCAGATGGACCAAGTCACCTGCCGATATCCAGCCAATCCTTTCATGGAAAGCGCTTCCTGCAGGTATAAAACATTTGGTGACATCAAGTAACAACTAAGGAATCATATAATTCATAAATGGTCAAAGTATTGATTTTATGTTTGCAGAAAATTATGATTATTCACCTGTCCACTAAAGTGGAGGTCATGCATCACTGGCTATATACTACAATTCATACTGTTACTGCTACTGTTCTTCATCAAAATACTTCATTTGCAATATATTTTTTTGTTTTCAGTTTAGACTTTAACGCATACAAATGTTCAAATTTAGAAAAAAAATGTTTTATATGTCCAGGTGGACAACCTGAGTGGACATATAACATTGGCATGGCCAGGAATGCCACATTTGCCCACCGGGCAACACCTGAGAGTCCCACCTCGGGCATGTATCGTTTATGGAGAGGACATGCAACTCCCTAACTCGCTTCCCTGAGGCTATGGCAAGCAGAAATGCTGCCTTCGTGGGCAGCCACCTAAGCCCCACCTGGGCCAGGGGCTCGAAGGGAGGAGATGATAGGGCATCCAGCAGCAGGGGCAGGTCCCATGCCGGAGCCCTCAGGTGCTAGGGGGACGCTGCCGTAAAGCCCCTCTCATAAAGAGGGACACTGACCTGGGGCACCCCGCCATGGCGCCGTCGACCCGAACATGTCGGGCAGAAAAAGCAGCCACATGAATTCAGACTGGAGTCAGAACGTCCACTATCTAGAAGGGACTGTTGTCTGAGCAACAACGTACATGCTGTCCCAAGGAACATACACATTATTGCCCCCCAGTTGGGGTAGAAAGTGTGTGAGTGCGCACCCTCCTGGGCAGACCGCTGACCCTCCACCTGTGCATGTGCTGTGGTCAGCATATAGAATGGCAGCACCTTCAGGAATCTGTTGATTCCTCTGAGGTCCATGGCGGCACTAAAGGAGGTTATGCCCTCTAACCAGTGGCTGCCACACTGGGTTGTCGATACCATCTCACAGGCTTACGGGGCCAGTGGCCGCCCCCTGCCATCGGGCTGAGATGCCACTCTACAAGGAGCATCTCAACATCTTGGGCTGCCCTGAGGGTGGTGCACCTGGAGACCATCTGTGCCGCGGCGTCGTAGGCGTCTTCCGGCACATTCTCCAGTTGTCATCAGGTTAATGTCGCCACTCCCCATTCTTTGGGCGTGGTCCTTTTGCTGAGCTCTGCTGCTTCCAGTGGTGAGCAAGGGCTTGGATTCTTCATGACATGGTTGGTATAGGTCATCCAGTGCTAAAGCACCGCCTCTGGCGGTCAGTAGGGACGAAATAGAACGATAGTTTGACAGCACTCTTACTGGCGTTGTATTTATTTAT
The DNA here is from genome assembly GCA_902827135.1 of Harpagifer antarcticus. Lineage (NCBI taxonomy): Eukaryota > Metazoa > Chordata > Actinopteri > Perciformes > Harpagiferidae > Harpagifer > Harpagifer antarcticus. Next base: position 9,407,191 of record CADEHL010001363.1, read on the forward strand.
TTTAAATGAAAGGAAAGGAGGTTTCAAACTTCCTTTATAACCTCCTTTAGCTTAGGAACCACTGGACCTCCCTAACCGAAAGGAGAGGAGAAAATGCTGTCCCACAATGCCTTGCAGCCGCAGCATTTGACGTACCACAACAGTCGGCAGGGAAACAAACGATTATGACGGAGAAATTATATCATGAAAGTTACCGTGCTTATTAAGCATTTTAAAACGTATGTGGTAAGTTGCCAAAGTGCTTTGTTCTGAACGTTCATCAGTATTATAATAAAAAAGAGAAATATGAACGTTAGTTTTTACTGAAATGATCAAATAGTCAACATTTCACAGTCTTTACTGAGCTGTGTGGAGTTTGTTCAACTTTTAAAAGATGTTTGAATGGTGATATACACAGTGATATATGTTAAGGACTAACTTTTATAATAAATACATTTGTATTGATCTTTTCATAGTTCATACAATCATACGCATTTGTATTAATGTGGACAGGGCCGGTGTTGCAGTATAACGTGAGTCATGACAACATAAATTCATTCATCATAAATATAGCACGTTTGTTTATTTTAGCAAACCATGCTCCAAGTAAAATTGAATAGAAATGATAATGTATAATCTTTTTGAAAAATAGAGATCGCACATCAGTCCTGTGTACAGATCAGTTCGATAAAGTCATGCCAAAACAGCGACATTTTACACGATAAATACGGGTTTAAATAGCAGCATTTGCCACGGAAGGCGAGTGGCAGCTACCATAAACGTTCTCTTACTCTGGCATCTTGTGGCAACTCCCGTTGAGCAGCGGCAGATGCCTCGGCAAGTTGTGGCATCTGTGGCATATGCCGGAAGTACTTGCCACAGCTACCACAGAGTAGCGGCCTCTGTGGCATATGCCGGAAGTACTTGCCACAGCTACCACAGAGTAGCGGCCTCTGTGGCATATGCCGGAAGTACTTGCCACAGCTACCACAGAGTAGCGGCCTCTGTGGCATATGCCGGAAGGACTTGCCACTGCCTGCAGAAGCCACGAAATGAGCCAGGCCCTACTGTGATTTATTCAAGTTTGCAATATTTTGAACAGGCATCCACACAGTCACCTACTTTGTAATGTTCGATACCTCCCTGTAAGCGCCACGATATCCACCTCTAACGCACAACCTCACATACGAGTACTGAATGTGCATCAAAGTGATCTTAGGAAGGCAGATATAGCAAAAGATGAACGTAAACGACAAACGAGGCGATCGACATGGTAAGTCAACAATGGGTCCTCAATGTACACGCCCCGGATTCCTATGACGAAAATAATAGAACGTCGCCAGTTGTCATGACTCACGTTATACTGCAACACCGGCACTTATCATGGCTGCCACTGAGGGACTTCCGGGTCATTTCACTCCGTTAGGAAAGTTCCTAAGCTAAATGGACTATTCGACTTCAGCCATCGATTCGACCAAGACACTGCTGGTGAATATTTGTAAATGTATTAATCTGTTTGAACCATGTTTGATTATATGTATTATTATTTCTAGTCCTGAGGTAAGAAGCTAAAATTTAAGATGCTGAAATATAATTTACTTTGTTGAGATGCATTTATTTTTGATTAAATGTTAAATGTAATTATAAATTAAGAAATGAAAGTGCTTGTTAAAAGATGGCATGTTTTTTGTTGAAAATGTTTATTTACCTAAAGTGAATGAAAGTAATGTTTTGTGTTAAAGGTTTTCAACCTGAATGAGCATCAAGAGGCCAACAAGAGGCTGAATGAAGCAATAAGGAATCTGCAATCACTCAAATAAAGAGAAAAGATTCAAATTCGAGTTGTCCCATGTGTCCTTCTGGAGTGAATCAAGCCATTTTCAAGTTTAGGCAGGAGTCAATAAAACCAACCAAATCACAACTTGACAGACATAATTCATTTTTTTCAACTCAACGTTTCAGTTTTTGCAGTGTATGTAACATTTCAGATATCAATAACATCGCTGCTGAAATATGAGATAAAAGCATTAAAAAACCAACAACCTTTTGTGAAAAGGTTGAAATTGTAGATATTTTCAAAAATGTACAATACTAAAAGTACAGCTTACTTGAATTGTGCAGTATCATGTTTTGAATGAAAGGATCAGGTAACATTTGTATTTAAAATATAAAGGAATATGCATAACGACGAGATTATTATAGAGCCTATTATAGACCACACAGAAAGGACAGTGGAACACAATTGAAGTATACCAATTGGATTATCATAAACCCAGACATTATTTGCAAATAGAGTTTTAAAGGTCTCCTATTATACTATTTTGAGGCATATATTATAGGTCTCAGATATATAAAAAAATCTTTCTATTGAGTGTTTTGCTCCAAATACCAAACAGATCACCAATTATAGCCCCCTGTATTTCAGCCCTGTTACAAAAGTGCCGATTCTGGGCCCGCAGCTTTAAATGTTGCCGAACTGCTGCTGGCCACGCCCCTTTGGAGCATGCATGAGCTCTCTTCTGTGAGGAGAGGTTTCTACCCAGATACTTACAGTTAAATGCCGTTCAATTATGTTCCAAACCACATCAAGGATTATTTCTGAAACAGTATGGAGCTCAAATGCTTTTTCTCTTGCAGGTTTTTTAAGCGGAGTACCTTTTTATATCCTGCTTTTTTACACATACTCTCTCCATTACAGCGTTAGCTCTGAGTGTTAGCGATGCTTGCTATTGTAAACACAGACCATATTATTTACTTACTTGTTTCTGATAGCAACATTTCTGATAGGGCCGTGGCCGTAAAGCCAGCCCATATTTTAGTAATGTTGTCATGACTGCAGCAAATCTGGATCAGCTCCGTTTCCCCCCCGTTTTTAGAGATGTGGGTAAGGGTAAGGTAGAAAAGAGAGAGGGTCTGACACTTTGTGAGTCTCCTTACACACCGGAGACACATATTTATGTATAAAATACATCAACAAGTGCTTTTTGCATAATAGGTGACTTTTAAAAAGGCTACGTTTAAGGCACTTCCACATTCACTCTTCAGACCCGAAAGTCAAAAGGCCAAAGTATCTACACAATAGAAGTTTATTAACTTATGTTTGTATTTCTTTTATTGGTTTATTTGACAGTCATGTTTATTGATCAGCAAAAACTTTTTATTTGTATCTAAAATATTGCCTATTACTTTAAAAGGGAAGCTCACTGCAGTCCTTTAGAAGTGTGTTCAGCTACTTCAAAACAGCATTAGGCTATATGATATTTACTGTATATATGGTTTGTATAAATAATTAAGTGTAGGCTACTTACAGTTATAGTGCCTTTTGTGTGTCTCTCTAGCTCCAAAGATTATTGCTAGTCCTGAGTAAGGCAAGGCAAGTTTATTTATATAGCACTTTTCAACACAAGGCAATTCAAAGTGCTTTACAAAAAATGAAAGACATTAAGAAAATGGCATTTAAAATCAGTCATTAAAAAGAAAAGCTAATAAAATAAACATTAAAAGAAGAGATACATGGATAAACATTAAAAGAAAAAATACATGGATAAAAGTTACAGTGCAGTCTAAGATATGAATAGTTCAATTAAAAGCAGTGACAAAAAGAAAAGTCTTCAGCCTGGATTTAAAAGTAGTCAGAGTTGCAGCGGACCTGCAGGTTTCTGGGAGTTTGTTCCAGATATTTGGAGCATAATAACTGAACACTGCTTTACCATGTTTAGTTCTGACTCTGGGGACAGAAAGCTGACCAGTCCCTGAAGACCTGAGAGATCTGGATGGTTCATAATTTAGCAGTAGATCAGAAATGTATTTTGGGCCTAAACCATTCAAAGCTTTATAAACCAGCAGCAGTATTTTTGAAATCTATTCTTTGACACACAGGAAGCCAGTGTAAAGACTTCAGAACAGCAGTGATGTGATCCACTTTCTTACTGTTAGTGAGGACTCGAGCAGCGGCGTTTTGAATCAGCTGCAGCTTCCTAATAGATTTTTTTTGTGAGACCTGTGAAGACACCATTGCAGTAGTCGAGTCTACTGAAGATAAAAGCATGGACAAGTTTTTCCAAATCCTGTCTTAGACATTAGTCTTTTAATCCTAGATATGTTCTTTAGGTGATAGTAGGCTGATTTAGTAACTGTTTTAATGTTTTATCTGTTGTTTTGAACATTGCAGATTGAAGCTCAGCGCTAACTTTTATACGTTCTGCCTTGGCTCCAAAAACCATTACCTCAGTTTTATCTTTGTTTAATTGGAGAAAGTTCTGACACATCCAGTCATTGATTTGTTCAATGCACTTACTCAGTGTTTGAATTGGAGCATAGTCTCCTGGTGAAACTGTTACGTAAATTTGTGTGTCATCTGCATAGCTATGGTAACTTATTTTGTTGTTTTTCATTATCTGAGCCAGTGGTAGCATGTAGATGTTAAAGAGAAGAGGCCCCAAGATGGAGCCTTGAGGAACCCCACATGTCATATTTGTCAACTCAGATGTGTATTTACCTATATAAACAAAGTTGTTTCTGTCCTTTAAGTAGGATTCAAACCAATTTAGGACTGTTTCCGAAAGTCCCACCCAGTGTTCCAGTCGGTCTAGTAATACGCTGTGGTGAACAGTGTCAAACGCAGCACTGAGATCTAATAATACTAACACTGAAGTTCTGCCAATGTCTGTGTTTAACTGGATGTCATTAAAGACCTTTACAAGAGCAGTCTCAGTGCTGTGGTTTGGACGAAAGCCTGACTGGAACACATCTAAACAGTTATTTAAATGCAAAAAATTACTCAACTGTTGAAAAACAACTTTTTCAATGATTTTACCTAGAAATGGGAGGTTTGATATGGGCCTATAATTGTTCATTACTGAAGCATCTAGATTATTCTTTTTTAAGAGCGGTTTAATGACTGCAGTTTTCAGGGCCTGAGGAAAAATACCTGAGTGAAGAGATTTGTTTACTATATGAAGTAGATCTGAGGCCATGCAAGGCAAAACATCTTTGAAAAATCCCATTGGAATAATATCAAGGCAGCAGGAGGAGGATTTCAGAAGTTGTATAATGTCCTCTAGGTTTTTATCATTAATCTGATGGAATTGTGTCATGGTGTTTGAATTGATGTTAAGTGGACACAGAGACAACACATTTGCTGTTCCTGATGCAGAGGCACTGACTGCTTGTCTGATTTTCTGAATTTTGTCAGTGAAAAAGGAGGCAAAATCATCGCACGCCCTGGTGGATAGAAATGCAGAGGCTACTGACACTGGGGGGTTAGTTAGTCTGTCGACGGGAGCAAACAAGGCACGTGCGTTGTTTTTGTTTTTGGTAATGATGTCAGAGAAGAACGATTGTCGTGCGTTTTTCAATTCCAAATTATAAAGGCCAAGTCTCTCTTTATAGATTTCAAAGTGAACCTGGAGATTTGTTTTTCACCACCTACGTTCAGCTTTTCGACACTCTCTTTTTTCTGTTTTCACGGTCATGGCCTTTCTCCATGGAGATATTTTCTTGCCAGACACTTCCTTTACCTTAGTTGGAGCAATGGCATCTATAATATTTTAAATTTTTGAATTAAAATGATCTACTAGCTCATTTACTGAGATGTTAGCAGGGGCAAGTGTGGAAGAAAAATTCTGAGTAAACATTTCCCTAGTATTTTCAGTTAAATGTAGCTTTGTGGTTACCTCTTTTTGAACATTTTTGTGAACAGAAATAGAGCTCTCAAAGAAAACACAGGAATGATCAGAGAGCGCAACATCAGTCACCACAACCTCAGAGATATTCAGAACCTTTGAGATAATTAATTCCAGAGTGTGCCCCTTATTGTGCGTGGGCTCCGTCACATGCCGAGTCAGTCCATAGCTATCAAGAACACAAAACAGTTATTTTGCCCCTCTGTCCTGAGGGTTGTCAACATGGATGTTAAAATCACCAACAATGACTAAACGGTCAAAGTCAATACACACTATAGACAGCAGTTCAGTAAAGTCATCATAAAAGCTTGCACAGTATTTGGGTGGTCTATAGATATTTAGGAACAGAGCTCGAGAGGAGCACTTCAGCTGAAGTGCCACATATTCAAAAGAAGCAAAGTTCCCATAAGATGTCTTCCTGCATTGAAGAGAATCATTGAACAGAATAGCAACTCCACCCCCTTTCTTATGCATTCTTTCCTGACTCATAAAACTAAAGTTGGGAGGGGTTGATTCGATAAGAACAGCTGCACTGTTATTTTGTTCAATCCAAGTTTCTGTTAAAAACATAAAATCGAGATTGTGCTCAGTGATAAAATCATTGATTAAAAATGTTTTTCCTGCCAAAGACCTGACATTTAATAAAGCTAGTTTAAGTTTGTTAAACACACTATCAGTCATGTTTTTTGTAACAAGCTGTGGCTGACATGGAATCACTGCTAAATTAGATAAACTCACACAAACGTTTGAGCGCTTCCTGTATCTACGATGATTCACCGCTCTTAATCTATTACCTATCAACACAGATATCGGCAAAGCTATAGGCAGGCAGGGTCCCAGCATGTCCTGGAAAGAGTTGAGAGTGCCATACGCCATTGAGCCTGGACCCAGCACACATCAGTAAGCATTTTGTACACACACATCCTTATCAGGCTTCGGAGACTGCAGATGCTTTCTTGAAGGGAGGGGCGGTGGTTGACGTAGGCACGGTGATGGAGACGGGGGAGATGGTGCGGGGGTAGAAGACATGCTGCCAGGGGGGGGAGGTGGTTGACGTAGGCATGGTGATGAAGACGGGGGAGACGGTGATTTTGGTGGGCGTCGTTGAGGAGCGGGGGTAAAGGACATGCTGCCAACCCTGCGTATCGCCTTAGTTTGGTCTTTGGACTCCAGGAAGGAATCGGTGCCAACCCTCTGTATCGCCTTCATGTGTTCAGGGGGGGGGGGGGTGACGGGCAGTGGAGACTCCTCCATGTGTCTCCCATAATCAGAACATTCCTCAGGCGGGTGCAGTGATAATTCTTCAGTGTTTTCTGCGCGATGTGTTGTGTCTTTCTCCTGTTTTGATTCCTCTTGCCGTTTGTCCTAGGCAGAGGGAACAGATTGATGACGCAGGCAGTTGAAAATGTTAGAGATAAACAATTTCACTCCTGACTTGTTCAGGCAAACTCCATTTGCCTTGAAAAGATGTCTGCGATCCCAGATAAAGTTAAAATTGTCAATAAAATTGACAGAATGGTCAGTACAGGCATTGGAAAGCCAGGTGTTCAGTGCAAACAATCTGCTGAATCTCTCCACTCCTCTTCTGACTGGCGGTAGAGGGCCACTGATGAACACCTCCGCATTTAGGGAGCTGACAGTTTCCAACAAACATTTAAAGTCTTCTTTCAGCACTTCTGACTCTTGTTTCACAACATCATTTGTTCCAATGTGTAGTACTACATTCTTCACAGTTGGATGTTCAGCCCCAATATGCAGGATCTTCTCAGCCAAGTCAGAGACCACATCCTTGGGAAAACAGAGTACTTTGGTGTTGTTCTTATTACACAGACCTTTTACATCTCTTACAGCAGAGTCACCCACAATCAGAGTTTCAGGCCTAGTCGTTAGCTTTCCCTCTAGCCTTTTACTTTTGGAGTAGCTATTGGTCCTTACCCTGCTGTGTGAAGAGGACAGGTTATCCAGGTCATCAGAGAGAGATCTCCGGTTCTCGGTCAGCGGAGCGTATCTGTTCTGGATTGGCACACTTGGTGGTTGTTAGAGATTAAAAGGGATTGACGCTCCACGTTTCAAATCTCTCCGCGTTCCTACAGAGCTGTTTATATGGAAGGAATTCAGTGCCACCAAGTCAACAATAATCTACTTTAATGGCAATATTACAATGCAACACAAATCAATACATTCAATACAATAATACATACAATACAATATACATTCAATACAATATACTTGGGAACCCGAATATACCTGGTGATCACGTCAGCCAGCCAGCAGAAAAGAGAGAGCATTCAGTTGTGTCTTCTGCATTTATGCTTAAGCAATGGGAGGGATCATCCGATCCCTCCCCTTTGATTGGCAGCCCAAATATCCCACACCCCAAATCTTAAATTCCCCCACTCACAGGTGGCGAGAGCATTTGCATACAGTGCAAGTCAAGACATGCGGCCACCTTCCCCCGCTGGCCCTTTGTCCTCAAAAGTCCATATGGTCTCTCTGAAGTCACATGTGATTGCGTCAAAGTCCAGCTTACAGTTTTACCCAAATCATTAATACATTCAAATATTCTACTGCATGGTTTAGGAGGATTGTTTGTAATTCTCCCTTTAGCAGCTGTCCACTGCGGTTTCCTAGTAGGAACAGGGGTTGAAGAGGCACTCTTCCTGGGTGATAACAATGCAGGCCAGCCGGTCGCATCACAGATTTCAGAGCACTGGGCTCTGCCTGTTATCCGTCCTCCCAAATCCCATGGAAATGATTTAATCTTCGGCTTTGCACCCAGAGAGTTCCAGGGAGGACTACCACTTGTAGATTTATTACCCAGTACACAGCCCTCCTGTTCCTTGGTATCCTTGTAGCTGCTAACTAGCTGTGAGTTAGCATACCCTTCTCCATTATTTTGCAACACTGGTAAAGTGGTGTCATTCCCACGACATAGTCCATTCACTTCCACGTTAGCTTCCAACCGTTGCATTTTAATTTCCAACACATCGATCTTCTGTATAAGTTTGTGGAAGTCATCTGTAGAGAACGGAGGCATTTTGCTACCAACTAGCATGCAGTAGCCTACCAGGCTTTAGCTGTTGCTAGGCCACGCTACTGTAAGACTGAGGTCATCGTAAAAATGTTGAAATATGGCTGAAACCCTCCGTCTATTTACGAAGATGAACTGTCCCAGTGATAAGTTAATGTCCAGGAGCCGCTGCTCGAAGTTTTCAGAGAATAAGAATAGGAAAATCAGCATAAAAAGTAAGCAGAGGCAGGAGCAAGCAGAAAAGCGTCTGCACTGTAAGAAAGATAAGCACTTAAGTAGCATGACTTTGTGTTCTTACCTGCTGGGCGGTGCCTGTTTCAGCTGATGGACCCCTCTGCGTCTGTATGACTATCTTGATTTCTTGACTCAAATATTTAGTGAATTTCTTCTGAATGATTATTGAAAAAGATAGCAGGTTACATTTTTTAGATATATGATGAACAGCGAGGTAAATCTACGTATGAAAGTACAGACTCTCAGTGCTCTTGTGTTTTGATCTTAAAAAGTGTCACGTTGCATATGTCTTTTTAAAACAAACATGTACATATGCATTTTGTTTTAACGCCATGTCCTAATCGCTGATCATAACTTTAGCAGAATCACACCCAACAGGCCCATAAAGGAAATGGAGAGCTTGTTATTTTCTAACACCTTCTTCCTAGTGTTTGACATGGAGAATATTTTGCAGTGTAAAGAAAATTCGTCAGTGACACTGAAATTTGTATTTACAGTTCGATACCCACCAGTGATTTAATGCCAGCCATCCGTTTGGTTTGATTATTCAAGAGATGGTAAGTGAACAATTAACTTACAGTATTTTTAGAAAGAGCTGGAGACCACATAATCAGCTCAGGCTCCTAATTTGCATTGTCATTCAGAAAGTACTCAGATAAAAACGTTTACACTGTGATTTATAAACTATAGCATTCTTAGCAGAGAGGACTTGAAGTGTAATAATAAATCGTAGGCAAAAATTTAGGGAAAACATAAAATACTATTTTATTCATTTACAGCATCTAGCAGTTTTTCTATAGTGCAAAGTCAGTGTTACACTAACTACTGCTACCAAAATATAAATAAAATCCAACCACACATCTCAGCAGTTTAAGCACAGTTAAAGAATGTTCTCTTATTCAATGCTGAATGAATATTATCGATCATACAGAATTGTGCGTTTCTCTGAGACTAAAACAACAACAAAAAATGACTGAATTCAAACAAGGCAGGTTGATCAACCAAACATTCACTCCAACAGCTTCGTGCCAGGCTCTGTGCACTCAACACCCAGGATACATCACACCAAACCAAACAAAGCAAAAACACATTTGTTCCCGTTGTACCAGCACATCATTTCGTGCAACATTCTAAGACAAAAAAAGATTAGATATCAATTTTTTTTGGCATTTCTTGTTGACGTAGCCAACAAAAACAGTGTTAGGAGGACATCTCTACCTCATAATGATTTGATCCAAAATATTAACAAAGTCACAAATCCAGATGTGTTTATTGCAATTGTCCCCTTTGAGAATCAAACCTACTGCACTGATCTATTGTTTTTAAATGAAAAAGGCCTCTTCAAATTAAATTATAGAATCCAAAAAATACACCAATAATTGGTGCGTCAACGCTGCATCGACAATCAAGGCCACATTTAGAACTGTTGATGATAAATGTTAAAGGCAGCTCAGGGCACATCCGGTCCGATGTCACTGTAGGCAAGGTACAGGATAACAGATTTGATGAAAGAAAAAAGAGAATCAAAGGCTAAATTAAATGTTTCAAAACTTTACTGCTCGGAAAAAGGGAAACGTTCTTACCCAGCCTTATGGGCGGGATCAAGATTCCTCACCAACTCTTTGCTGTATCGCCATGATATTTATTTCAAATATTGACTGTCACAAGATGATGGATCTGTCTAAATTTGCTGATCCTTTGACCTCTCCTTTTTGCGCCACCTGCAGGTCCAATGAGGCTTAATCTGATGTTATGGTCAAAATGTTACCCTTACTCAAACCAATAAAGTTTTGCAAGCTTCAACTGAATAGTTAAATTCACTTTTCTTATAGAGTTAAATGAGATGATCACTACCGTTCAGGAGAGTGGTACCTATCTTCTCATCCAACTTTTGGTAAGAAAGTGGATAAGTGTACTACAGCAATTTAACTATCCAGTTAGACTGTTCACAGAACAAAGCGTACATTCAAAATGCCATAATGCTTTTATCTGACTTACAAACAAAGAGAGTGAACTCCTAAAGGCCAGGAACAAACCAGTGGAACACTTTTCAGTTAGCTGTTTCATATTGGAGAGTACAAACCATCCTTAATTTTATAAAAATAGAGTTGTTATTGGAATAAGATTAAATAAACGATGAAAGAGAAAGTGCAATTAAACAAAAGATATGCATATACAGTAGCACTGCAATTATTATTATTACAGTCAGTGAATAAATGGTTTGTACTGTCTGAGCAAATACTGAAAAATGCAGAGTCTGCTATTTCATTATTTTAACCGATCAGCAAATAATCTAAATCCTGAATATATTTAGATCACTGTCTTTGAAAAAAATTGAAAAGCAGAAGCTGGAACGAGCAACGACTTAAATAATCAAAACAGTTGATTATTTCATGTTCATGTCTAATCTGAAGTCTTCACATTTCCACCACTCTCTTAAGCGCAGAGAAATAGAAAATAGACAAACGTCATCAACGCCAACTTCTGAAAGTAACATTCCTCAAAACAGCCCCATCTGAACTTTGAAATGAACCCTGGGTTATTTCTCTCATGCGAGTTTAACCTGCGGAGGCGGGAACAGGATGGGGTGATGAGCTGGTTTGTGTTCCTGTCGCTCCGTCAGCTCTGAGGTCACTGCGGCACATGAAGCTGGCCTTCTGTCCCGCACCGTCTTCATTCAGCGTCTCCGTCCCGCTTTAGCAAAGTGTCCTGGCGGCAGAAAACCATGTTGTTTAGTCAACAAGTGCTACCAGAATAAACCTTAAACCTAAAAACAGCAGGTCAATTTGTGTTTATCAGGGAAGCTACCAGAGGAAGAACATTATATTTCAATAACAAGCAGCTAATAAACACTGGATTCCAACTCATGCTGGATTTTGTACAGTTCTGTGTTAAGGAAATTCAGATAACACAAATCAATCAAATGTAACATGTGACAGTCCTCTATTCTCAGATTTGGAATAAAATGTTGCTAAAACCTGGATGATGCACAGATGAGACATCCCAAAAATAGTACGCAGTAAAAGACACAAATTAAGGAAATCTCTAATCTGTTATAACCAAAACAGTTCCAACTTTTACAGAAAATGTTGTGCTGAAGAAGAATGCTGACAATCATGATAAGAAGCAAATTGACAAATACAAAGGTTTCACAGCCAAAGACCTTCTAGAGACATGATTTGCTTACAAGGTGTTCGCTCATCGTTACATGTGCTTTGAACAAAATAACAGTGCAGCTGTTCTTATCGAATCAACCCCTCTCAACTTTAGTTTTATGAGTCAGGAAAGAATGCATAAGAAAGGGGGTGGAGTTGCTATTCTGTTCAATGATTCCCTTCAATGCAGGAAGACGTCTTATGGGAACTTTGATTCTTTTGAATATGTGGCCCTTCAGCTGAAATGCTCCTCTCGAGCTCTGTTCCTAAATATCTATAGACCACCCAAATACTGTGTAGAGCTTTTATGATGACTTTACTGAACTGCTGTCTATAGTGTGTATTGACTTTGACCGTTTAGTCATTGTTGGTGATTTTAACATCCATGTTGGCAACCCTCAGGACAGAGGGGCAAAATAACTGTTTTGTGTTCTTGATAGCTATGGACTGACTCAGCATGTGACGGAGCCCACGCACAATAAGGGGCACACTCTGGAATTAATTATCTCAAAGGGTCTGAATATCTCTAAGGTTGTGGTGACTGATGTTGCGCTCTCTGATCATTGCTGTGTTTTCTTTGAGAGCTCTATTTCTGTTCACAAAAATGTTCAAAAAGAGGTAACCACAAAGCAATATTTAACTGAAAATACTAGGGAAATGTTTACTCAGAATTTTTCTTCCACACTTGCCCCTGCTAACATCTCAGTAAATGAGCTAGTAGATCATTTTAATTCAAAAATTAAAAATGTTATAGATGCCATTGCTCCAACTAAGGTAAAGGAAGTGTCTGGCAAGAAAATATCTCCATGGAGAAAGACCATGACCGTGAAAACAGAAAAAAGAGAATGTCGAAAAGCTGAACGCAGGTGGCGAAAAACAAATCTCCAGGTTCACTTTGAAATCTATAAGAGAGACTTGGCCTTTATAATTTGGAATTGAAAAACGCACGACAATCGTTCTTCTCTGACATCATTACCAAAAACAAAAACAACGCACGTGCCTTGTTTGCTACCGTCGACAGACTAACTAACCCCCCAGTGTCAGTAGCCTCTGAATTTCTATCCACCAGGGCGTGCAATGATTTTGCCTCCTTTTTCACTGACAAAATTCAGAAAATCAGACAAGCAGTCAGTGCCTCTGCATCAGGTACAGCAAATGTGTTGTCTCTGTGTCCACTTAACATAAATTCAAACACCATGACACAATTCCATCAGATTAATGATAAAAAACCTAGAGGACATTATACAACTTCTGAAATCCTCCTCCTGCTGCCTTGATATTATTCCAACGGGATTTTTCAAATATGTTTTGCCTTGCATGGCCTCAGATCTACTTCATATAGTAAACAAATCTCTTCACTCAGGTGTTTTTCCACAGGCCCTGAAAACTGCAGTCATTAAACCGCTCATAAAAAAGAATAATCTAGATGCTTCAGTAATGAACAATTATTGGCCCATATCAAACCTCCCATTTCTAGGTAAAATCATTGAAAAAGTTGTTTTTCAACAGTTGAGTAATTTCTTGCATTTAAATAGTTGTTTCGATGTGTTCCAGTCAGGCTTTCGTCCAAACCACAGCACTGAGACTGCTCTTGTAAAGGTCTTTAATGACATCCACTTAAACACAGACAGTGGCAGAACTTCAGTGTTAGTATTATTAGATCTCAGTGCTGCGATCGACACTGTTGACCACAGCATATTACTAGACCGACTGGAAAACTGGGTGGGACTTTCGGAAACAGTTCTAAATTGGTTTGAATCCTACTTAAAGGACAGAAACAACTTTGTTTCTATAGGTAAATACACATCTGAGTTGACAAATATGACATGTGGGGTTCCTCAAGGCTCCATCTTGGGGCCTCTTCTCTTTAACATCTACATGCTACCACTGGCTCAGATAATGAAAAACAACAAAATAAGTTACCATAGCTATGCAGATGACACACAAATTTACGTAACAATTTCACCAGGAGACTATGCTCCAATTCAAACACTGAGTAAGTGCATTGAACAAATTAATGACTGGATGTGTCAGAACTTTCTCCAATTAAACAAAGATAAAACTGAGGTAATGGTTTTTTGGAGCCAAGGCAGAACGTATAAAAGTTAGCGCTGAGCTTCAGTCTGCAATGTTCAAAACAACAGATAAAGCCAGAAATCTAGGTGTAGTCATGGACTCTGACCTGAGTTTCAACAGTCACATTAAAACAGTTACTAAATCAGCCTACTATCACCTAAAGAACATATCTAGGATTAAAAGACTAATGTCACAGCAGGATTTGGAAAAACTTGTCCATGCTTTTATCTTCAGTAGACTCGACTACTGCAATGGTGTCTTCACAGGTCTCACTAAAAAATCTATTAGGAAGCTGCAGCTGATTCAGAACGCCGCTGCTCGAGTCCTCACTAACACTAAGAAAGTGGATCACATCACTCCTGTTCTGAAGTCTTTACACTGGCTTCCTGTGTGTCAAAGAATAGATTTCAAAATACTGCTGCTGGTTTATAAAGCTTTGAATGGTTTAGGCCCAAAATACATTTCTGATCTCCTGCTAAATTATGAACCATCCAGATCTCTCAGGTCTTCAGGGACTGGTCAGCTTTCTGTACCCAGAGTCAGAACTAAACATGGTAAAGCAGCGTTCAGTTATTATGCTCCAAATATCTGGAACAAACTCCCAGAGACCTGCAGGTCCGCTGCAACTCTGACTACTTTTAAATCCAGGCTGAAGACTTTTCTTTTTGTCGCTGCTTTTAATTGAACTATTCATATCTTAGGCTGCACTGTAACTTTTATCCATGTATTTTTTCTTTTAATGTTTATTTTTATTAGCTTTTCTTTTTAATGACTGATTTTAAAATGCCATTTTCTTAATGTCTTTCATTTTTTGTAAAGCACTTTGAATTGCCTTGTGTTGAAAAGTGCTATATAAATAAACTTGCCTTGCCTTGCCTTGCCTACGTGTAAACATTTGCCAGAAACACAGCAATCGTCAGCTCTTTAAAACAGTTAATGTGCAGCATATATCTCAATCTCCTCTCTGAAGGTGAGTGAAGGTGCCTGTGTCTGCTTTATTTTTATATACGCGTGTGTTTGTCTTGCCTTGACGAGACATGTGTTTGGACCCATGTGTGGCCCCTGGATGATGAGGGGGTCCTGGGACTCTTTGAGGGAGAAGCTTTGCTCCATGAGGGACCGGGACGGCCTGAACTCCTCTCTCCACCACCACAGAGCCATTCCCCCCAGCAGCACACTGAGAAACACTGGGACACACACACGGCTGTTAGGCCTATATAAGGCTTCAGAGATACACATACATTTAGAATAGTAGTAATATTGGAGTGCTTCTCCAGACAAAGATTATTTACATTATTAACCCGATAAAAAAAACTACTCAAAAACCAAATAACTGGAACCAAAAAATGTATAATTGACTTAACCCTCCTGTTATCCTCAGATTTACTTTACACCCTTTATTCTCTGGGGTCAATTTGACCCCAGTAGTTTAAAACTCAAGACAATGATCATATTCCAAATTGTAACCATAATGTATGTCTCTGGTGCTTTAGGTGTCTTAGTTGACTACCTATACAACCATTTAAATAAAACATTACCCCAACCTTCCCCCCACAGACCCCTTTTCACATCCAGAATTCCTATTCTTCACCATAAAATCTCACTGACTGAAATAAAATGTTAAAGTAAGATATTTTTGATGCTGTCAAAGGACCAATAACTAAAGCAGAGGGTCTTTTTTTTTACAATGATACATTTGCATGTAATAGTCACCTCAATATCATCCTACACTATCAACACAAATATGTGTAAAATGTTGACATTTGTATATGTTTTATACGACTGAAACAGCCTGGGGTCAAATTGACCCCAAGGAACACCGATGCATACAAAGTGCATACAAGACATTTAAAAAAGATCTTCATGTTCATTTTATGTTTACCCATTAGTCCTCACTAAATTAGGAAAAGTCATGAAATACTAAGAAAAACGTGAACCATTTTTTAAGATACATTAAACATTGAATGGGGTCAAATTGACCCCAAGGATAACAGGAGGGTTAAAAAGCCTGCACACTAACACTGTTCACAATTAAAAATGCACTCCGTTAAATGCTGCAACTTTTGGAACTACTTTGTGACATTGCTTTTGCTTCTTTATAGCCTTTAGTGGCGGTGAAATCATAAGCCTGAATTTATAATCAATTGCTCCACAACAGTGCATGTTAACAAGCAGGGAGTTACCATCTCAATAGGAAACAGTGATGTCAAATTTTTATTTGATCGATTGACTTTTAAAGTCAATGTTTTAGTGCGAGTCATCACCAAAGCCAAAAGTGTCAACAACAAACAACATCTTAATTGCCTCCACATTTTATAAGCAGTCATTGACTTGATAAAAGGCTTATTTTAACAATAGTGTGTTTCGGGGCAAATACTAAAAGAAAAGAACAGGAGGTTTCCCAAACATGTGATGAGGTTTTGTTTTTACAAAATATTTTGAGGGATAGAAAAGGGTCTTACTTATAAGAGAGAGGATCCCAGCAAAGGCAGGGTCAGATATGGATGTTGCAGGGACTGTCTGCGAAATGACGGGAATTTCTTGAGACGTGTTTTGTTTTTTTTCCGAACAAGTGCAGTCGAACTGTGGACTCTGAGACAGCAGGTCGACAACATACTCCTGTTGGCACACCGTCCCAGCATGCCTGCATACAGACGGCCCTAAGAACCAGGAGAAAGTAAACAAAGTGTGTAAGGCGGCATTAATGTGACTCCAGCAGCACCAATCTACAGTGTCAATCAATACTTGAGTGAACCCCTGAACCATCAACAGAAACAATACTTAAAGCAAAATCACTTTAATGTCCGAATCATACAGTAAATGTCTGATTATTTGACCCGCCATACCGTTTGGTTGGAGGGCCGGCTGAACGATGACCACGCCCCCAGGTGAGGTGACGTTTGACATCAGAACTTGGAGGTTTCCGCCATTGTGTTTGTTGGCTCGGCAGATGGAGTGCGTAACTTCTTCACTCCAATATAAAAAACCCTGAAGCAGAATTGACAGAGTTAGACGAACTGTTATCACACCTTCGAGAATTTCTAGATGTTGGATATAAAGGAAAAGAGAAAAGCCTCTTAGTTCAGCGTCAGGATAATGGGATGCCCAGCAGACTGGATTTATACACTGGAGTTTAGAGTTAGTGCAGTGAGAGCAGGAACTCTCACAGATATATTTAACCCTCCGGTCTCACTGTGGATGTTTTTGTCCATATGGGTCATTTTTCACTTTTCATTTTGCAATAACTTTGGTTGTGTTGGTGCAAATGGCCTGATTTTTTGTAAAAAGGCTATTTTCTCGATCTATTTTGGAATTCCAATTTAAATTTGTGAAATCGGTCTTTAATTCACTGTGTAACAAATCGACTAAGCAAATTAGTCATTCGAGACAAAAATGTCCACTGCAAAAGACTTTGATAAAAACATTATATTAAAAGGTTTTTTTCACAACCGTTTTTGGGTTCAATCTTTAAAGCAACTTCCGCCCTAATAGAAAATACCAAAAATGTAATAATTGTCAGGATTTTAACCCTTTAAATGCCATTTTGAATACATGAAACCGCTGTTTTTTTTCATGATGAAAACAGAGAAAATGTGTTATTTTCCAAAAAATACATATCTGGGGACTGGCTCTTTTTTTTTATAACAGTCTTGGATATGTCAAAGATTAGCAACAAAATGGATTTTTTTGCATTATTAGTTTTTGCACAAAATCAGATTAAACAAAAAAGGTACAAATTAGTCATTCGGGACAAAAATGTCCACTTACAAAAACTGCTCTAAAATGACAACAGATTAATATTTTTTAAAACTTTTTGCGGTTAAGTCTTTCAATCAACTTCAGTCCTGATCAAAAATACCAAATGTTAAATTATGTTCAGGATTTTAACCCTTGAACTGCCAGTTTGAAAACATGAATTTGCGTTTTCTATGAAAAACATGCACAAAAAGTTATTTTCCATATGATAAATGTTGGGGGAGGTCGGCTTTTTTTTTTTAACACAGTCTTGGATATGTCAAAGATTAGCAACAACATTGATTTTGGTTGATTATTAGTTTTTGCACAGAATCAGATTAAACAAAAAAGTCACACATTAGCCACTCGCGGACAAAAATGTCCCATCCACTCCCATTATAACCACATATTTTGATCTCTCTGCCATACCGGTATAACATCATGCATTTTGTAATGTCAGGGTTTTATATTGGAGAAAAATAGTTAAATTTGCCCTTTTACTGTAAAAACCAGATGTGACATGTTACCATTGAATTACATGCTTGTAATTTCTTGGTTTCTTTGCCTGTTGTATAATGGGGCCCTGACAGCCATTGGAATACATGTATGCAACTAATATGATGTAGGTGTGTTGGTATGGATGTGGAAGAGTGGTATCAGCTGAGAAATGAATGTGTGTGTGTGTGTGTGTATATGTACAGTGTGTGTGTGTGTGTGTGTGTGTGTACAGAGACAACAATATACAGTAGATTTGGTTTACAGCAAGTCGCAGTTTTCACCTCATATCTTTCTTTCTCTCTCTCACTCCCTCATTCCCAAACTCATACACACTCTTACATATTAAACCTCCTTGAACCTTGTATGTGTGTGAGTGATTGTGTGTGAGAATGAGACAGGAGTAAGTGTGCTCTCATGGCGTTTTGTTTTTCATTTGTGCTGTTTCATGTGTCTTTGAGGTAAACAGATGTATGATCTTGACCCAGCTTGACCTCGATGTTTTGAATTGTTTGAACTTCAAAGTCCTTTGATAATGTCAAGCAGACATACACAGCGATACATACACTCCTTGAAGTAAATAAAAACACCTGGCTGCAAAGAAAAAGCTTCAAATATGTGTAGTTTGGCTGGATGGTCATTTCATTCCTGTGATACGCAACAAGCAGTAAGATGAAGAGGAGCTTCTCTGTAGGACAAGAGGTCTCTGCTCATGCAGCCCCTAACTTCAGCTGCAGGACTCATCCTCTGAAACAGAAACACCCTGAGAAGGAGAATCTGGTGTGGTTCTGAACTGAGCTTGAAAGGAATCAGCACAAAGATAAAACACCTTTTTGCCAAACATGAGAAGGAGAATCTGATGTGGAGTTTGTAGTGGAGTCTGATCCTTCTTCGTCCGACCCTTCCCCTGAAAGTGGAGAGGCCACAGAGGATCCCATCCCGTAGCCGCGCTACATTCCTCTGCACTATCCTATCCGGAGGATCGTGTCCGTCATGGCAGTGTGTGGACATCAAAACATTTTCAAATCTGGTTTCCCTCTCACGAGGAAACGTCACGCTACATTCCTGCTGCCAGAGGTTTGGTTTTAGGATCCACGCGTTATGCCATTACGAGTGGCATAAATAAGAATTAATGACGTGGAATCCTTCTTTGATTTATTCTTTACCCCTGAGATCATCAGCAGTATTGTCGACATGACACACCTGCATGGGGGACCTTCGGTGGCAAAGTGGGGGGATGTTGATGCCACAGATGTTTGAGCAAACATTGGATAGGATAGTGCAGAGGATTGTAGTGCAGAGGAATGTAGCGCAGCTACGGGATGGGATCCTCTGTGTCCTCTCCACTTTCAGGGGAAGGGTCAGACGAAGAACGATCAGACTCCACCACAAGCATCTGATCATTTCCCTAAGCATGGCTTCACGTGGCGGCGCAACGAATATTATTGTTACTCCTGTGGCAATCTCTGGTGCTATCATACCCTTTGTGGTGTGATTGAGGAGGGGATCACTAAGCACTTTAGTGAACATCAGGCTTTTTTCAAACTATTTGGCAAAAAAGTGTTTTATCTTTGTGCCGACTCCTGTCAAGCACAGTTCAGATCCACACCAGATTCTCCTTCTCAGGGTGTTTCTGTTTCAGAGGATGAGTCCTGCAGCTGAAGTTACGGAATGCATGAGACCTCTTGTCCCACAGAGAAGCTCCTCTTAATCTTACTGCTTGTTGCGTATCACAGGAATGAAATGACCATCCAGCCAAACGACACATATTTGAAGCTTTGGCTTTGCAGCCAGGTGTTTTTATTTATTTCAAGGAGTATATGTATGGCTGTGTATGTCTGTTTGCTAAAGAGTCATTATCAAAAGGACTTTGAAGTTCCAAACAATTCAAAACATCGAGATCAAGCTGGGTCAAGATCATACATCTGTTTACCTCAAAGTCACATGAAACAGCACAAATGGAAAACAAAACGCCATGAGAGCACACTTACTCCTGTCTCATTCTCACACACACACATACAAGGTATAAGGAGGTTTAATATGTAAGAGTATGTATGAGTTTGGGAATGAGGGAGTGAGAGAAAGAGAGAGAAAGAAAGAAAGATATGAGGCAAAAACTGTGACTTGCTGTAAACCAAATCTACTGTATATTGTTGTCTCTGTGCACACACACACTGTACATCCAGACACACACACATTTCTCAGCTGATACCACTCTTCCACATCCATACCAACACACCTAGATCATATTAGTTGCATACATGTATTCAAATGGCTGGCAGGGCCCCATTATACAACAGGCAAAGAAACCAAGAAATGACAAGCATGTAATTCAATGGTAAAATGTCACATCTGGTGATATAGAGTAAAAAGGACACATTTAACTATTTTCCTCCAATATAAAACCCTGACATTACAAAATGCATGATGTTATACCGGTATGGCGGAGAGATCAAAAGATGTGGTTATAATGGGAGTGGATGGGACATTTTTGTCCGCGAGTGGCTAATGGGACTTTTTTGTTTAATCTGATTCTGTGCAAAAACTAATAATCAACCAAAATCAATGTTGTTGCTAATCTTTGACATATCCAAGACTGTGTTAAAAAAAAAAGCCGACCCCCCCCAACATTCATTATATGGAAAATAACTGCCTTTTTGTGCATGTTTTTCATAGAAAACGCAAATTCATGTTTTCAAACTGGCAGTTCAAGGGTTAAAATCCTGAACATAATTTAACATTTGGTATTTTTGATCAGGACTGAAGTTGATTGAAAGATTTAACCCCAAAAGGTTTTTAAAAATATTAATCTGTTGTCATTTTAGAGCAGTTTTTGGAAGTGGACATTTTTGTCCCGAATGACTAATTTGTAACTTTTTTGTTCAATCTGATTTTGTGCAAAAACTAATAATGCAAAAAAATCCATTTCGTTGCTAATCTTTGACATATCCAAGACTGTTATAAAAAAAAAAGAGCCAGTCCCCAGATATGTATTTTTTGGAAAATAACTCATTTTCTCTGTTTTCATCATGAAAAAAACAGGGGTTTCATGTATTCAAAATGGCATTTAAAGGGTTAAAATCCTGAAAATGATTACATTTTTGGTATTTTCTATTAGGGCGGAAGTTGCTTTAAAGATTGAATAAAAAAAAGTTGTGAAAAAAACCTTTTAATATAATGTTTTTATCAAAGCATTATGCAGTGGACATTTTTGTCTCGAATGACTAATTTGCGTAGTCCAATCGAATGATACCGGAGGGATAAACATTTTCTTTGTGTGGCCCATCCATACCATCATAAGGCTTTTTACCTCAAACACAGCAAGTCCAAAGGGCCGGTCCAGATAACCGTTAGACTCTACCACTGTTTTTCGGTGGCGGCCCTCTAGATTTACTCTGGAGATGCTTCTCATCCCCTGGTCCACCCAGTACAGCAGCTGACGAGGCATATCTAGGAGGAAAAAGTGATCACATTAAACCACAACCTGCATTATGAGCAGCATCACGAACCACAATGAATGAACTGTGAGGAACATCAGCCCTCTGAACAACTGAACAACTGAACTGCTGAAACAATTTCACAACATTCATCTGCTACTTAGTAATTATTTATCTATTATATCATTCCAATAACTTGCATATAGACTCGTATTGCACTATTCCAACTCTTTTGTATTACTTTTAATATAATATACTTTAATATTGTTTTAATATTGTCTGCTTATCTGTATTATTGTGTTGCATTGTTGGCGAAGCCTGTGACCTAAGATTTTCAACGACATAATTACTCTGTAGCTATGTTAGTTTGACAATAAAGAGCCTTGAACCTCTGGCTTTTGCTTATAAATACTGTTCCTGTTTCAAACAGGGAAGACTGAGGGCCTTCCCCCTTTTTTTTGTATTTCTCAACATCGACATTTTACTATATCAGATTTTAACACCTTCTGAAAGCTCACCAAAGAGGCAAATCTTACTCAACCATTTTTTCCGTGAAATGTCAGAACATACCCAGAGAGAGAGCGACAGGGAAGCGTATTGAGGAAGTGACCAGAGGCTTCCTGTCTCGACCCTGCAAGCTCGATCTCTCAATTTGTGGGGAGCTACCACACTGAGCCCACAAGAGCAGCCTGAGAAAACAGAAGCAGTGATGAAATAACACAAGATTCTTGCTTCATCCTGTTTTAGATGTCCTTTTAGTTCCTATTCTTCCATCTGTTTTGTATTTCTTTAACAGTCTTGTGTTAGAACATCTCACATTACATTTTACATTACATTACATATCATTTAGCTGACGCTTTTATCCAAAGTGACCTACAATACAGTATGTGCGAAAACCATAAAGAATCAAACTCCGAACAACAAGGAAACTGCAGATATATTCACTTCAAGCAAGATCCTACCATAGTAAGTGCTGGTGAATCAGATACAAGGCCAAAATTAAATCAACAAGTGCTTAATCAATAACTGAATTGCCAAGGTACAGTCGAAATAGATGCTCTTGCTGTAAGTGGTGCTGTGTTAGCTGTCTTTATAAATAACAATGCAATGCAAGATAACAATTGTATTGGTCCTTCTGACGTGAGTCCGGGGAACCTTCTGGACGATGCTAATAAAAAGTAACCGCCTCCTACCCTTGGAAAGGATCCACAGCCACTGCTGAAGGTCTGTCCAGTCCGGTGATGAGCGGACGCTGAGCCGAACCGTCCAGCAGACCAACGTTCACAGAACCGCTCTCCATACTGGTCCAGTAGAGGAGCTGATGGATCCAGTCCACAGCCAGGCCTGATACCGATCCTTCAACTTTCAACACCAAATCCATTTTATTTCCATCCAAAGAGACCCTGACAAACATCCAAGGGGGAAGGAAACATATAAATAAATACAATAATGGGTGTTTATTCCACGTTCTGATATATCCAATTCAAAATCTGAATATGACGAACGTGGCTGCAGGCTTCAATGTAGGGCTTGGCAAAAATCAACTATCCTGATTAAGTAAGGACATTTTATATCATGATAACTGTCAAATATTTAATGGTACTTTTTATATTTTTTCTGTATATTAATAAATACATTAGAAAAGTATAGCCTATGGCATATTTTCTGGTTGTTTGTTAAATAAACCAATATGAAATAACCATTTCCATGTACTATTTTTGTATAATCCAGTGTGAATTAAATGTTAGAAAGTACATGCTTGATATTATCTGTTAGGATGGTGTGTTTGAGTGGTGGCTCCAGCTGCACTCTGCTACCTGTACACAGAGCCTCGTCCTGGCCGGGCCCAGTACAGAGTTCGGTTAGAGACCAGAGTCGCCACCGGCCCCGATCCTGGTAAATATAGAGCCGGCCTCCTGTGCTCCGTGCCAGTGACGCTGATCGTTCGTATTCCTTGAGAAGATGGGAAAACCAGCTGAGCCTCTTCTCCTGGAAGGAAAACAGAATGCTCGTGAACTGTTAGCGCCAGTGTTATGCATGTCCACTGCACCTCGCAGGAGCGCGCCACAGCGTAAAGCACTCACTGACATTTCAATGACTTGTATGGCAAAGTTAGGGTAGTAGTAGTAGTAGTTTGGCGGGCATGCATAACACCGGAGCCTCGCTGCGGGGAAGCTTTGGCGCTGTACTGATTTTTCCGTCATTGTTAAAAAAAATCCGTCAGACGGAAAATATTCGGTTAACGCGACCTCTGGACCCCTTCTATATTAAAGTAGCTCTGACGACAGAGTTATGAAATAAAATGCTGCCCCAATGTTGATGTAATTTATCATTATTTATTAGGTCTTACTTGGCTTTCTATGATGAAAAATAAGATAACAGTAAGACCGAATAAATAATTAATCAGGGCCTCCTCTTATCCTCCCAAGTTCTCAGTTGCAGAAGTAATAACCTTGATATTTTGGAGGCTGGTAACCAGGTGCATTAAGAGTTTGTTTCTCACCTTTGGCTTTGCACTCGTTCGTTGTTTGAATCCTCTGGTAACCCTCCTGACAGTCACATGTCAGGCTGCCGTTCATGTGAACACACAGCTGATCACACACATCGCTCTCCAGGCATGGGTCAACCTCTAGATAAAAGAACGGACACTTTGGAAGGAGTACGCAAAGTAATGTGTTATTAATTATGTAAATGGAGCCAGTTCCAAGTGCCCATGACTCATTTTTCAGGACACATCTTCATAACAGGTTTTAAAATGTAAATCTAGCAGGCGGTTTTTTATTACATTACATTGCATTTAGCTGACGCTTTTATCCAAAGCGACTTACAATAAGTACATTCGACCAGGAAGACACAACCTTGAAGAAAACAGAATCATATAAGTACATCAGGTATCATAGACCCAAACATTTCAAGTGCTACTTAACAGGCTATAGATGAGCCAGTCCTTTATTCGTATATAAGTGCCTTGTTAGTAATTCTTTTTACGTTTTAGGGCTGCCACTCACCCTCACACTGGCTGTCCCCGACCAGCTTCATGTTGCTGGGACAGTCGCAGAGGAAACCCATCAGCTGGTCCACACACCGGTGAGAGCAGCCTCCATTACCGACCAGACATTCATTCTGGTCTGCAGAAACACACATTACATCATCATTAGTGGTTTCATACCAGAAAGAAGGAAAATGGTACTAAAGAATATATCTTAATGTGATAAGAAACGTTCATAAGATCAGACACAAAAGCAACCGTCCAAAATACTAAACCAGAAACCAAAATTGTTCCTGTATGGTATTCATGAGTAGAAAATCATAAAAAAGAGTTCTTCCCATCTCATGACAATCTTTGATGTTAAAAACATTCTTTCCACCCGCAATATTGACATAGTGCGTTTGTCTTTGTCAAATATTGCCCATTATAATGCAATAAGGCATTTGTAAGTCTGCCAGACAAAAAAAACAAAGAAGCATCTTATAATTTGGGTCTTCACCAAACTATTGTATCTAATACAAAATTGACAAGATGCTACTATAGAGGAAAAGCCAGGGGATCAGTGACTACAATTACTGCGGAGGGACATGAATCTGTGTTATCCAATTTGGAGCCAATACATCGATGTTTTGAGACATTGCACTTATTTAGAACTGATTTGTTTGGGGAAAAAATTCTGAAAGCAATCAAAGACATAATATACAGTACAGAGTTCGGATGAAAAATAATTCTTATGAAATAGAAGCATCCTAAAACAGACTGGAGAAAAATCTTTCAGATACAAAACACAGCTTCCAAACAAACAAATTAAAAACATTAACAGTTGACAATGAGCGTGGTTTGTTTATTATATTTGATTTGTTGGTGGATGCTTTTTAACGCCGTTTGATTTGTGGTCAGGGAGGAGAAATTATTTAGAATAAGCACAAGAGTAAGGATTATTAAAATATGTTTTACAGTTGCTAACAACAGAGAAAAACAGAGATGGATTCATACACTTAAAGGCTAATGATGGTTTTGATGATGAGGCAACCCACTGACATTTTGATTCATGAATTCATTGAAAAGAATATTAAATATCCAAAAATATTTTTTCTTACAAGACCATGGTGCCTTCTTCAAGTTTAATCTTTTTCCTAACCAACGTTCTACATGCTAACAATAATTAATTTAACTCCAAACCATGTACAAATCATCAGCAAATCAACACCTTGGAAAAGCTGCAAATGGAGAATATTCAGCTTTTTTTCCTATTGGTTTGGTTGAATAATGAGTGAAATAATTATTTTAGAATTACACTCATCACATCTTTGACTTAGTTATTTCATACTATAACATGAGAAAAACTGTCCCTTCTTTCAGTTCAAACTTTCTTTTGGAACAACCTTAGTCTCCACCCAAAACATTTTATATGACCAAAATGCTGGGAGCCACTGGGCAGTATGGAGCAGCGCTACACTGCCCTCTGCTGGCTGGACAGCAAGGCATCACAAGCGAGCCATCAAATACAGATTGTGTTTGTTTAACATTTCTTTCTCAAATCGTTAGCCATTATTTTGCTGGCATAAGCCTGCTGTTAAACTGGAAACCATTCATGTATGGCCTATATATAGCCTACGTGAAGCCACAGTGTATTTTACAGGAGTATTTAGTTTAGTTTATTTGTTTATAGTGTTGTGGACAGTCCCCATTCATTAACTGTCACAAACAACGGTGAATGGGGCAGCTTTAGCCAACATTGCTAATTTCCATCTGTTGTCCCTGGCCAGATGATAATAGACACCCTTCAAATCACAATACATCAACAGCATTAGTTATAAAGAAAGGATGGAAGACAAGTACATAGAGTGAAACCAACACATTCTCACTCCCAACTCGTAGTGACTTTATGTCATGATCCCTTGGCGTCACTATCAAACATTTAAATTTAAATCATATAATTAATAAATGGGTGAAAATTGCTTGTGTCCATAATGGGCAGCATTAATATATACCCACAAGACAGCTAAGGCCAGAAGAGCTTTATTTAACAGCTGGTCTTATGTCTGTGACCCCTCCTGTTGTTAATTGATAAGCCTGAAACATGCACTTGTCAAGGTTCAGAGGCACATTTTGCAAATATGGCAGTAGCCATCGATCATCTTAAGATAAGATAAGATATACTATATACACTTTACAGCAGCATGTGTAACAGTTGTAAATATGCAGTAGTGTTTATTTGTAAATCATTTAGTATAATCACACAAATTCTGTGTTTTATATTTAATAATTATATTGAATGTTCAATACCTGACAAGGTCGGAGATGAAAAAAGGTCGGAGATGAAAAACTTGGGTCGCAGGTTCCTCAACAGTGCATTACAAGACATCTATCAATATGTGTGTACCACCACCATTAAACTTTCATATTCTGCACATTTCTTATTCTATCTACATACATCTTATAAGAGTATAATAAATATGTATAATATCAGTTCAAATAAGTGCTTCAACATAGTTAACATTGCAGGAAAGTTGATTGTCAAGTCCCAAAACAAATTATGCAATATATTAAACGTTAAGTACTTTGTCAGGCTTAATATTTAGATACCCCCAATGCTTTTTTCTTATTCAAAAGAAGACCTTAAAGGTGGGGTAGGTAAGTTTGAGAAACCGGCTCGAGATCGCTAGAATTTGAAAATACACAACCGGAGAAAATCTGCGACTTCCTTATAGAGCCCCTTCTCCAACACACACGAACGCGCACATGACCAATGAGGGCACGAGATAAGTTTGTGCCCCGATGGAAGGCTGACAGGCAGGTAGGCCATCCAGTTATTTTAGCCGGGCTGGCTAAAATGATTGGTCGTGCTTTTTACAGCGCCACGGCTTCCACAGATGACATTTTTTTATCGATTTTTTGTCAAAGCACTTCAGATATTCATTGCTATCGGGATGTTAAGAGCATTCCATGGAATATAACAAAAAGTGTATCTCGAGCCGGTTTCTCAAACTTACCTACCCCACCTTTAACCTAAAGTATTCTTTAATGTTTAAATAAAGCCTTATTAGATGGTCTGTTTTGCACATCCTCCTATTAATATCTTTGGACGTCCTGCACTAAACTGTTCTTCTTGACATTTTCTATTCTATATTTCTATCATTGACCTTCTACTTTCCCCCTATTTTGCATGTACTCTTAATATTTTTATGTTTTCATCAAATATAACATATTCAACAAAAAAATTCAATAACGTGCTTTAACCAGTAGGCGGTGTTGGTTAAAAAACTGTAAAGTTTACAGTGTTAACACAATAAAATATACTGCTGTTTCCAATTTAGTTTATGATGGATGTATTTTGTTATCCACTCATATATTGTTTGGATATTTGTAACACCAAATCGACAGTGGTCAGTGGTCTAGTTAATACAAAATATATTAACCGACATAATATTAAAATGAACTCTTATTTTGAAAATACAGCTTCCTGTGTTCGAATGAGCTGCTCCGACCCTCGGTCCTGACGGACTCCAAAAGTCTGACAATATACAATGAAACAAATAAATAAACACAAGGATAATTGTCTTGTTGAGTAAATAACAGTGTGTGGTTTAGAAAAGAACACAAAATTAGAAGGAAAAAACGATGAAACAATACAGATTTCAGTATTCTGAGCCCCTACTCTCACCCTAACTGACGGCAACAAAAGTCCGACATTATACAATTATAATAAAGAAGTAAAAACAATAAGTGTGGCTTGATATTGAGTAAGAAAAAGGTTGATAAACGCTGCGAGAATGGGTCTGCAGAGAGCATTTCTCCGTGATCCCAACTCGTCTATTACCAACGTTCAGGGAGCTCTATGCAAGTCATTGGGACTCCCTGATAGTTGAAAATTGACGCTAAAGGGCCCCCACTGCATTTGATAGTGACGCCAAGGGATCCTGACATAACGTCACTATAGTACGAGTTGGGAGTGAGAATGTGTTGGTGAAACACACGTTACTACATACATGTTGTTATGGAAATAATTGTCCTCGACTCCTAGATATGACGTACATGACCAACCCTGACGTCTGTTTATCTCCTTTAAGGACATAGGCTGCTTCAGCCATAAAGTTATTGTTCCCGTTCTGTGACCGGTCAACACTAGGTCACAGATGGTCTGTTGTTGTGGGTACACTGGGACACTTCCTTCTTCGTTGTTTGTGGCCTCCAAGGTATGAAATCTTCGAGGCCATAAGTGACGGATGCAGGTGACTCTGTGTGCCCACCTGTCTAAACTATCTTATCAAAACATGTTGATCACTCTCTGTGAAACCAGTTAAATGGGCTAACAAGAGAGAGGCGCTTCAGAATTGACGTGGCAACTCTCCCGTGCAGTCTCACCGTGACTGCTGTGACTTGTGATGTGAATCTCTCCGGCCGTAACTCCAAATAAACCATCAGTGTTTGACATCAAAAGCTCCTGCTCTACCGTGTCTCCTTCCTGAGTCGGTGACTCCTAATTGCACTGCTACACCAGAAGTTTCCTCCACAAATTGGCGTCACGAACAGCATACCAACAAATCTTCAGAACTGGTAAGTGTGATTTCAAATTTACATTTGGACATTGCCTTACCAGAATCTGTGATTGACGGTATCCTAAAATTACCTGTGAAACTGAGTGGCTGTGGTTCGTTTTTGGTTAATAAACATTTGGGGATAATAGACTCAGGGGATCAGTGTTTGGCTGATTTTCCTCTGTGTGTGCTGCTCTGGACTGAAGTGCCATACAAGCATACACAGCTCATGTTTAGAGAGACCTTAAAGGAAAGGCATCAGTAAAGTGGAGCTTCTGTGTGAGAGCAATGTAAAGATTTGTATTGAACAAATCGCCGAATTCTGGGGTTTTCAGCGGCCAAGCACAGCAGTTGAAAATAAGCAGCCAGAGATATTACTGCTATCGCCTCTATAAACACTTGCTCCAGCTGCAGCCGTGGGTGTGCGTGTGTAAACCTCCCCGTGCTTGTGGAGCTGGAGAAGTGCAGCTGAGAGGGAGAAAGTCACATGTTTTTGCCTATAAAAGTTTGAACTCACACCACCGCCATCTCTTTTGAATAAAAATGAAAAAAGAAATGGTCTAAAAGCACCCGTTGCTTGGGACCGCTTTCTCATGGTTAGACGGACCAGCGCGAGGTGCGTGCATCGCCCGATGCGCCACAGTTCCCAGGGACATTGAGGAGCTGATGGTGGTCCGGGGTGCATACATAAAATTATAGGCTAATTGATCACAGGTGGGTAGTGGCACGCAAACATAGAGCAAACTGTGTTTCATCATTGGATGAGCTCGATAGCAAGTGAATAGGCTGGTCGTGTCGGACTACAGTCAACTGGGCTGTCGTTTGGAGAGAAAGGGAAGAGGAAAAAGTCTGTGGGCTCCGGTCGGGGGGGCACAGCGCCACTAGAAACGGATAGTGGTGTCGCAAGAGGATAAGTTAGTTATCGCTCTTGGACGGCTTTCAGGCACCGATCTAGGACTTGTATACAAGGGTGGGTGCGTGAGTTAAGGCGCCCCATCTGCAATTCCCCTCCCCCTCTGAAACCTCCTAATTCGGACTAAATTGAGCTGGATGAGCTTTGCTGTCACGCTGGTGTTTATTACGAGTTCATGTTTTGTTTGTCTGATTGTTTGTATGGGGGGTCTATATTGGTTTGTCCCGCCGTCTTGTGTATGTTTTGTAACAACTAATAATGAATCAGTCCATAGACAGGGTAAAATGAACTAAACTTTAGTTATCCCACCAAAAGTAAATGACTTGAGAAAAATAAATAATATAAAGATGTAAAGCAAAAATTCTGGGAGTATAAATGTGCTGCAAAATGAAAATAAATAGCAAAAGAGTGTTTTTATGTCCTGCATCTGAGTGTGCTGAGGAAAAAGTAAACAAGAAGCACCCTGATCAGGGTGTGCGCAGTGTAAGAAGAAAATAAGATTATATTGCTTTAAGAATCCATTCTTAAATGGTATTGCTGGTATGTTAAGATATCTTTGTGACCTTGTATAAACCCTATGCCCCGTCCTGCGCCCCGAGACCCTCAGAGAACTGCCTGAGGAGATCAGGGTTGCAAAATCCGTTTTTTCTAGGTCAATGTTGTATTATTTGTTTAATTCATTCTTAAATCCATGTATTGTATGGTAATAATGAATAAAAACGAAGTGTATTGAACACATTCCGAAACAAAGCAGATAAGACAGAACTAGACTCAGACATAATACTAATTGTTGTTGAAACCTTTTGCGCTGTTGCTGCAAAATGGAAACTTTGCTGATTGTCTGTTCCAACTGGCCACTGGAATCGGATAATTAATATAAGTTGAAGTTCAATTACAGTTTTAAAAAATAGTTCAAATTATTTCTCGTATCAACCAATTGGTCTCCATAGACATTACTAAAATTAAAATAGTTCTTAAACTACTGACAAGTTTTCTGAAACCGAGCTTATGAACAACAGAGTAAAGGTCGCTGGTTAAGCCAGGATCAATAT
Source organism: Harpagifer antarcticus (assembly GCA_902827135.1). Lineage (NCBI taxonomy): Eukaryota > Metazoa > Chordata > Actinopteri > Perciformes > Harpagiferidae > Harpagifer > Harpagifer antarcticus. The sequence continues at coordinate 9,438,512 of CADEHL010001363.1, forward strand.
ATTTGTTGAAGTTTTATTGTGTGTATAATAAATGTGTGAGCAATTCTTTAAAAAGTATAATGTTGCAATCTCCTTAAAATAAGTAATTACGGTTAAAAAAATAGATGTTGTTTTCCAAGGGCCTGTCTTTCACAGGCCCACACTTTGAATCATGACACTTCCAAGTCCTACAGAGATCAGTATCACTTTGTGTTGCAAGCCAAATCCAGGGGTTCTACTCGAGCCCAATTTTAAATACCATGAAGAAAAGTATTGAACCCAGCTCGAGCTAAATGTCAAATGTATTTAATTAATGTGCAAGTGTTTTGATTTAGTTAAAATGCTCCAGTCTAGCTTCCTTCGAGTTTAATCTCATAACATTCTCACTGCTGTGCTGTCCCAAATGTTTTTAAACCTTGGGCAGACAAGCACATACACACACACACACACACATACACACACCCACACCCCCACACACACTCACACACTTTGGATAAGTATTCACCTTATCCAAATTGTAAATTGTTGATTAGTAATTCAAGATTAATTATTAAATTAAATGTGGTACATAACATAGAATAAATAAAATAACTTTGACTTGATCATTTTTGTTCACAACATTAGACCTTGTCCTCTAATCTCTACTAGAATAAGATAAGTGTGCATGTGTGGGTGTTTTAACACTCCTGTAATGTACCTAGTCTTGTTATCCTTTTCGTTACAGAGCTGGGAAAATGGTGTATTGATTAGATTCTGATCCGTGCAAGTCCAATTTTGACTGACTTTAGTTATAATGTTAATGTTAATTTGATTTCAACCCATAAGTAATTATTTAGATTAACTCAACATTTCACATGATGATGGATTAGTGTTCCACATTTTTTTCCACTCATTTGTTGTGCAATTAGGCCAATGGTAAAGAGAGACATTGATGACCTTGTGTCCCTTTTGTTGGTACGTGGTTCCATTTTGTCTGGCCTTGGACGGCTTCACTAAGAGTCACCCAGTTCTACCCTGCTACAATCCGGCTGAGTGCAGTCACAGAGATGCTATGGCTGCTCTACATGAAATGACATTAATGGTCTGGTCCGAGAATGGACACCATTTCCTGCTCCCAGAGAGAATGACGCTCCTCAAACTGAACATTACAGCCGTTGATACTGTCTCACGTGGGTCTGCTCCCCCCACGAGCCATGAACTGAAAGCTTGACATCTGCTTTGAACACCTGGAAACCTCCCTGTCACACCAGCCCTTGGGTCAGTCAGATGGGATTAACGGCTTCACTTAGGGCATTTGGTTCAGAAATATGACTCTCGTTACCGCACAGTGGGTTGTTTTTTTAAGGCTATTCATACTGCTATGCAGAGGATGCCTGGAAGTTGGCAAGCTGTTAAAAGCCCCTACTATTTTTAAAATAGGCCTAATGTCAGGGGCCTCTTAGTTCTACATGTATTCACATTATATAGAACAATGTGTCCACCTGGTAAAAACTAGAGGCTGCACGAAACTCAGGCTACAATACAACCATTCTGTTCTGCTCTAACGATTCAATTGATAGACTCTACATCAAAACAATTAGCTTTCATTGTTTCCAATGATAACGTCACCTTAAGTGGAGGAATGCAAACCTGTTTTCAAATGTAAGGTTTTGAATTTGTTTGACATTTCTCAGTAATGACACCCTCAGACACCCAATATCATTCATGCTATGCCATCAGTAATAACTCAGATGTTAAGGGGGTTGAAGCTTTTCCTCCCAAATCAGATATGCTTTGTTTTTCAACAAAGGTATACATTTCCTGCATAATATATGTTTCTCACAATTGTTTTTATTGCAAGCTGCACACAGGTGATACTGAGTCTTCTCGAGTAATAGATTATAAACTACACCATGCTTAAATAGACTCCTAAGTTATTATTTCATATGTGACATATGTAAGAAAAGGGAGGGAAGAGTCAATTATATTGAGTAATTGATTTTATATTGGAACATTTATTACTCAAACCTGTTTTATGGAAGAGGAAAATATATATTTCTGATAAACTAATATTTTATCAAATGGTGAATTAATATAACATTTAGAATCATTGAGAAGGGGTTATATCCACAGGGACTAGCTCACCTTTAAATTACAATAACATTTCTCTGCTTTGGACTGATGAGTATATGATTCTTGTATGTTAAATGACTAACACAAACCTTACATTTATGCATGTGCATGTGTCAGGAAGGCTCCCAAATAATTCTGAGGGGCCTATCCTATTTTTGTAATTAAATGATAATGTGCTAATCCATTACTTTGAGTTGTCTGCACTCAGGAAAACATCCCTATCAGGTGTTAACCCAATAGCTAGGACAGCTCTGAAGGCCAAGGGTCAGAGAGAGAGGATCACACTCTCCGGCTGCAGAGGGCACCCACATCCACGGGCAAGGAGGCACCATCCACGGGCAAGGAGGCACGAGGTCGTTCGAGATGAGAGGATTATAATCTTCAACTATCTGAGGAGATGGGATGCTTCTTCACCATTCTGCTCTGTGGGCTCAGGCAGACAACCCTGCGGGACGAGCGAGGGCGTCAGAGGCTTCATACAAAGTTCCTTGTTTCTTGGAGGAGCAGATGTCTTCATAACCTCTCCCATCCACGGGGGGAGACCTGGATGCACCATTTGGAATACGCAGTTGCACTGCTCTCAAGCAGATAGCAGAAGGAATGCAGGCAGATGAGCCTCCGTTTCACTGGGGGATCATACAGTGCTCACTGAATTGAGCCACACAAAAGCAGAGCAATTGGGGGGGTTGAAATATGGCGCTCTGATGACGAAGAGTTTGAGCCAATCAGCACCTCAGTGCTAATCTACAGTATCAGGATGCCTTTACACACACACCAGACACTCTTTGTCATAAAGAGAGGAGGAGAACGAGTCAGAAAGACTGAAGGACATGTTCTTCCAGCTTTCGTACAAAGATGAACTTTGAATTGATTTTATATCTTGGATGTTTACAGATGCACAATTAATGACTGTTTTTATATTTCTAATGACCAGACATGTGTTGAATAGTGGTGATTAATATATTTTGCCGGATCAGATTACACCTTCGCACTAAACAAAATTAATTAATTAATATTTTCAGATTATAAAGTATTGAATAATAAGATATCTCTACTATTATCACAGATAATGTTAATATCCTTAATCGTCCAGCAATCAGGCTTAACAACACTACTCTTTAATGTATTATCCATGTACAAAAAAAGACCTACAATGATGTTTCAAGTACTGGATTAATTTCAGTTTTGGCCCAAAACAAATATTTATAATATTTCATATAACAATTATGTAGCATATTTGATCCTCAAATTAGAGAAGTATAATTTAAAGAAATTGATATTCTATATTCAACATTAGATAAACACAGAAGAATCCTTTCCATGTACCATAAGTAGATGCTCAGGTAAGTATGGCTAATGGGAATAATTGATAGACTTATTTGGCACAGATTAGTGGTAGCATTTACAAATGTGATAATTCAAGTTTTAAGAATGTTTAATCCTTCCTTTCCAGGTTTTTACAAAAGTCTTTGAATATTTGCCTAACTTTTCCTTTTCAGATTTTGAACAATGTACTTGACTAAAATGAATGTATTGATTTGACTAAAGTGCCTTACTAATGACTAAAGCGTATGTAAGTAAACGTAAAAGTAATCCTAATATTGAGGACACTGCACTTTTGCAGATTACAGATTGATAAAATCACAACTGTGAATTGTATACCTTAGCTGGATCTCTTAGGATCCTAAGTTTTAAAATGCTTTTGACTAGTGATTGCCTTGAAGTAAATCTTTAAAACGGCAAGCTGGTTTTGATTTTATAGTTTGATGAATGAAATTAACTAATGATAAATGATAAGATATATTAGTTTAAAACAAATATTTAGCTATTTTTGCATCTGTGTTTTATGTGTGTTCATTATTGTGCTTTTGACGAAAGATGATCAAACACTGATGAGATGATTTTTCCTATTATGATTGTCTGTATCAATCATTGTGATTGAGTGTTTCAATCTTATTCTACTTTGTGATGTAATTAATGTAAGGTGAGACCACACTCAAATCTGGAGACGCCTATTGAGTTAAGTATTGACCAAATTATTATTAGACTAATGTTTTTAGGTTATCATAAATGATAAAAAGAGTGGACTGTTATGGAAATAATTGTCCTTGACTCCTAGATATGACGTGCATGACCAACCCTGACGTCTGTTTATCTCCTTTAAGGACATAGGCTGCTTCAGCCATAAAGTTATTGTTCCCGTTCTGTGACCGGTCAACACTAGGTCACAGATGGTCTGTTGTTGTGGGTACACTGGGACACTTCCTTCTTCGTTGTTTGTGGCCTCCAAGGTATGAAATCTTCGAGGCCATAAGTGACGGATGCAGGTGACTCCGTGTGCCCACCTGTCTAAACTATCTTATCAAAACATGTTGATCACTCTCTGTGAAACCAGTTAAATGGGCTAACAAGAGAGAGGCGCTTCAGAATTGACGTGGCAACTCTCCCGTGCAGTCTCACCGTGACTGCTGTGACTTGTGATGTGAATCTCTCCGGCCGTAACTCCAAATAAACCATCAGTGTTTGACATCAAAAGCTCCTGCACTACCGTGTCTCCTTCCTGAGTCGGTGACTCCTAATTGCACTGCTACACCAGAAGTTTCCTCCACACATATCACATATAGCACATCACAATCAAATAACAGAAACGAGGGGCAACATCCACGATCACAACATATAACCCACATGCCATATCCAACACAGACTAGTGTGTGCAGGTGTAGTTCTCAGTGAACCATGTTTTTAAGTGAGCTGTAAACGTATCACTCACCACAGTTGTCCTCATCGCTGCCATCAGAGCAGTCTGGGGAGTGGTCACACCTCCAGGTCTGACGGATGCAGTGCCCGTCTCCACACTGAAACTCAAACGGCGCACACACGGAAGAAGTCTGCGGGCGTGGCCGAGGCAAAACACACATGTGTGGAGACTCGTCCCGCCCGTCTTTGCAGTCAGTTCTCCCGTCACACAGCTTGTTTCTGGGCAGACAGGTGTCAGACGGTCCGCAGGAGAAAGACCCAGGGATGCTGCAGTTCAAGCAGGACGCCTCATCACTGCCGTCGCCACAGTCCTCCACGCCATTGCAGCGTAAATGTGAAGATATACAAAGCCTGCTGCGGCAGGCAAACTCATCCTTCTTACAGGACACGAAATCTGTGAAAAGTCAGACAAGTTACATCAATAAATACGTTTGTACAGTCATGGAAAGCTGAAAAGGCTTCCGTTCAAATGTAATCTGAGCATTATAAGCTTTTGGTACGCCACTAACATTTATAGAAAAAACATTATTGACTTCGGAGCATTTTATTTTGTGTTTCAGTTTGTAACAAATCTCTGAATGCTGTTTCAGAGCAACTCAATAGACCAACAAAAATAAGTGGGAAATTGTTTGGTGGGGGAGTAAATATGTGGACAGGCTAATGATTTATATATTTGTGAACACAATACAAGTTTTCATCAGAACCAGCTGCCTCATGGGTCATTACGTTTATAAGAAATGCTGTTTTAGATTACATCTACCCAGATCCTCAATTAAGGCAACTTAAAAAGAAAGATTCAAGAAAATCTACTTGAAAACTGTTAAAACCACAAAACACAAATGTATGACTAATCCAGCACCTGGTGAAATAAACCACACTGGAGCAAAAATAAATAAATGGGGAAAATCCAATATTATCATTAAACGGCTAACTGTTTTGCAACATTGTCAAACTACCTTACCTGACTGAAATGTAATGCGTTGCCTAGACTGACAACAGATCATTTCCTCTTGATATTTTTTATTCTCTACTATCTCATAATAAATCCACAGTAATTTGCAACTCCTACATTTTCCTGGCTGGTTTTCAAACCAGCTTCTTTCAACTGCAACACTACCCATATTCATACCTGCTGGGAATTCCTAACATCAACAATGTTTGTGTTTATTGGCTACCTTCACCTTTAATCCTTTCAGAACATTTTCTCCTGCAGGGTTTTTCAGGTTCAGGCTGAACACCAGATCCCTCCGGAATTCAATACATTCAATTCCAAGTTACTTGCAAATTACTTTAACAGGATTACATAAAATAATCTGCAGTGGCATTTTCCCCACAATGAAAGAAAACGAGCTGATGTCGTTTAATCAACTTAAACTGTATTACACAACACTGTAAAAACGAGTGTAGGTAAAATGCTTTGCCTGCCAACACAATCATTAGACATGCCATTTGTCTGAAACTGTAGACTTTGACACCATGGGTGCTGGTGATACCTCGTGTGGCCCCAACATTATGTGTGCTTTAGTTTAGTGTATACATTCTCAGTAATGTGCAATTATTGTGATGGTGCAGTGTTCATGTAGTATTTCTGTTTTTACACAAACTTCCAACCAGGCTGTCAGACTGCATCATTGTCAAAGCAAGCATCCATCTCTCCATCAGACACTCTCTTGGCTAGAAAGGGGAGCTACTTAGAAAAATCCCTTTTGTTAATGAGTCAGTTAGATATTGAGATGTTTGCAGCATTCCGTTTCTATGCAATACAAAGCTGTGACAACATTTGAATACACTTCAGGCTGGCACCAACTCTGGGTTCTTCTCACTCATTTTTGTTTGACAGTGTTGTGTGTACTGGTATGTGTGTGTGTTAAAATGGTATCATGTTGTATACTCACCACAGCGTTGTTCATCAGATCCGTCCTCACAGTCTTTGTGCCCGTCACACACTCTCAGTCTCTGGATGCAGGAGCCATCACTGCACCTGAACCCACGCTGCTGGTGGCAGGCGTGCAGAGACTGAGCCTCTGCACCTGAGATACATTCAAACACAACGTTTTAGTCTTACCGTTTCATAATATACATTTTCTTTCATAAAAGGCAAGGCAAGTTTATTAGCACCTTTTAACACAAGGCAATTCAAAGTACTTTAGAAAAAACATTAACAGCATTAAGATATAGTGCAGTGAAAACAAATAATAAAATGATACTTACAATATTTAAAAACAGTCATTAAAAAGCAAAGAGAATAAAATAAAGATAAAACAAGCTCATATAAAATAAAACAGGTATTAAATACAAGAATACAAATTACAGTGCAATGTAAGATCTGAATAGTTATTTGATTGAATCGTTAAAACAAAAAGTGCATTCCTATGATATAAAAGTGTTTCCATCTAAATCTACTTAAACTGATGCAGATGAGGAAATAGTTAAGGTGACAGAGTCTTGTTACACAGTCAATTAAAATACTAATGCTGTAATTTTTATTTAATATTTAAATAAAATAATGAAAGATTATTTTTGTGTAGAACCTTTTAAAAAAGGTGTTTAAATCTGAAACTAAATTTGCACTGCAACGCCTGGGTCAGATAGAGTTCCGCATTGTTTTTAAAATATGTTTCTAGCTTTATTGATACATTTTGCACATATATTTTAGTCCAAATACGACATTTTCTAGAACATATAACGTCGGATAACATGATGTGTTTGTATAGTAACACTTAAACTAGAAAAACCTTACATATATCAGAAAAAGTGGACTGTAGTTCGCAGACTTCATTCAAACTGACAGGTCTGCTCGACTGTAAACCGTCGCTACTTCACGTCATTTATTTAAAAAGCGCTTAAGTGTAAGCAGCTCTTTAATGTCACACTAATGCAAAAGTAATTTCTGCATCTTACCCAAAATATAACACCAAGATAGTGGCGCTAGCAGAAGAAATAAGCCTCCAAGGTGTCTCATGTTCGGTGTCCTCCACAGTTGCGTCGCGGAGTTATGACGCAATAGTTGATTCAGTGGTTTGTGATGAAAAAGTAACATGATGTGCTTCTGAAAGGCTGATGGTGGCTCTTTTAAATACTTTGATAATATACTAAATAAACATATTTAATCATGTTAAAGGTAAAAGGCTATCACTTATTTTAATTGTGCTCGTAAATGAACTACATATTTGTATTTGTTATTAATTGAAAATGAATGCAATTTGAAGTTTGTAAAAAAAAACACGGAATCCTTGTGAGTAATCAATATAACTTAACCCTCTACAGCATACTGTTGCCCTCAGGCAACAAACCACTTTTTTCGACCTCACACTGGCCCTCTAAAGGTTTTTATTTTTTTTAAATATACACAATGTCACCTGACATGCTGGTGTCCAATACAATGAGGGAATTATATGGGTGTGGCATTTTATCTGGGGGTGGAGCAGTCCTTTCTGCAAGCAAAGCTTCAGGGGACTCAGGGCCACCACTTGGTAAGATACATTTAACTTTTTAACATATTAGAAATGTACACAATTTAAAATAAAAAATACATGCATGTGCATGAATACGTAAAGAAGTATATTTGATTGTTTAAAGACTTATTATGTATTTATTAATTAGCTAAAACTATGTTTTTTTGTTCGTTGCCTCAGGGCAACACTGTGCACTTTTTTCCAGGCAATATCATACAAGTGTGCAAATGTGCTCAGCTGTAAAATGATAAACATAATCAATGTTTTTACTATCTACTGATATTTACAGGAAATGGACCCCAAAACATGTTATGGGCAGAAGGGACACGATCAGGCTGTTAGGGCTATTCCGTCTGACAGTGAGGACAGTGAAGGTCAAGATAGGGTTAGGCACACAGACACACACACATAGACACACACACACAGACACACACATAGACACACAGACACACACACATAGACACACACACACACACACACAGACACAAATACACACATAGACACACACAGACACAGAAACACACAGATACACACACAGACAAACACAGACACACTCACACACCCACACACAGAGAGACACACACATACAAACACACACACATACAAACAAACACACAGACACACATACATTACAAACACAGACACACACGCACAGACACACACACACACATACATACACACAGACACACGCACAGACACACACACAGAGAGACATACAAACACATACACACAGACACGCACACACAGACACACACACTCACACACACCCACACACAGAGAGACACACACATTCAAACACATGCACACAGACACACATGCACAGACATACACACAGACACACACACACACACACACACACACAGAGAGACATACAACCACATACACACAGACACACACACACACACACACACACACACACACACACACAGAAAATTGAATTCATATAGAGTTGTTTTTTCTATTTCTTCTGAATTGTAGAAATCCTTGGTGTTTCAATACCCTCGTAGCAGAGTGTTGCTCTGAGGCAACAAACCAACCCCTGGTTGAGGGGTGAGGGGGGGGTCACATTTTATAATTGATATAATATCAGGGACCCCTAAGCTCCTAAAACACATGGTGAAACATTTTTTTTCCTCCCACAATAAAAAGTCATGCCATAGAGGGTTAATAATTTAATTTTGTATTATAATTATATTTGTATTATATATATTTTAACAAATGTTTTATGTGTTTAATTGTATGTTTTACATGATATCACATTATCTTTTTATCAATGTTTGACTCAAACAAAACCCTAACGTTTTTTGTTTTAATGTGCAGAAAAACCCTAACATCAAATCAAATCAAGTTTTATTTATATAGCACATTTATAAACGATTTTTGGTCGAGCCAAGTGCTGTACATATAATAAAAATAGCCTACAGTCGAGACACTTTACAGCAAATACAACAGCACAGATTGTTCAGAATATCAGTATGAGAAAAACGACCCTCTATCCTTAGACTCTCACATCGTACAAGGAAAAACTTCCAGAGAAAACCCACAGTTTAAAGGGAAAAAAATGGGAGAAACCTCAGGGAGAGCAACAGAGGAGGGATCCCTCTCCCAGGACGGACAGACGTGCAATAGATGCCGTGTGTAAATCGAAGAGATAATACATTTTACAGCATATAGACCAAATGTTAGGAAATGCATGTGTCTGTAATAAGAAGATGAATCCACGAGGATGTCAGCTACAATCCTGTGGAAGCCATCAGGGAAGCAGCATGCCGAGACCCAAGGCAGGACCGCAGAGACAGGTTCAGCCACGACCCGAAGTCCACGACTTAATCCAGAACTCAGGATAGAGGATCCAAGACACAGGACTACAGCAAGAGGATCAGCCTCGACTCCGGATCCCGGCGTAGATATAGATACAAAACAAGAACAAAGATTTGGCTGTGTTAATCGGAACAAGAGAATACACAGACACAGACAGAGAGGGGAAAGGTCATTGGATAAAAGTTATTCTTGATAACCCTCTAGAAAGATCTCATGAACTTCCTCACTCATTCTATCAAGACCCGAGCAGTTCTATTAGATATAGGATAAGAAACAGAGAGAGGGAGCACAACAACATGCCCCTCAACAAGTCAGATCAAAGTAACATTACGTTGCCTACAGTCCGCAGCACTGTGAGTGCAGACGTCGATGTGTCCCATTATCACATCATAATGTACAGGCCCGGTTCCAGAACAAAATGACTCAGGGTGCATCTGAGATTAGAGAGGGTGCAGTGGTAAAGTGCTATTTTTTACAAGTGGGGAATGGACCTAACACCCTCTAGGGGGGGTCCTCACCTCCTCTATGGGGGTCCGGGGGCATGCTCCCCCGGGAAGATTTTTTTTTTTTTTAAATATTAAAGTTAAAAGCATCAATCTGGTGCACTTTAAATTGACCAAATAAATGCAGCAGACATTGTTATTTAACCACAATTACAATGTATTTTATTTCAACTAAATTCTTATTATTACTACTATTACTATTATTATTATTATATATGTACTACTTTTCACTTTTTTTTTTTTTTACTTTTCATTTTTCAAATGAGGGTGCATAACGACTCAACTGAGGGTGCAATGCACCCTTATGCACCGCGTAGAACCGGGCCTGATAATGTATCATATATTTCCTTATCTGAGTCAGCTGAGCCGTATCTGGCTGTGCAACACTCACAGTGTCACATACTGCATAACTATTATTTTAAGCAACACATTAAGTTGACGAAACACTCGAGTCAAATAAAATTAAAGTCAGATCCACTCGTGTCTTAGACGGGGCAGTGATATCATAAACCTGTTAATGTACGCATTCAAACACTTTTTCTTTTACCAGCTGTATTCACCTTGCAGGTGCAGCTATGTGGCTTTGATCCTGGATAAAGTGTTTAAGTCATGGATGTTTAAAGTTTAACTTCTTCATATTTGACTAGTATTAAAATTCACTTTTCATTCAGGAAGTATGACGCTGCGCTGTCAGTGCGCTTCTCCATGTTTGTGATTGGTCGAATGCTCCAAATACCACCCCTTTCAAGTGAACGCGCACCTAACTCAGGATAGAGGATCCAAGACACAGGACTACAGCAAGAGGATCAGCCTCGACTCCGGATCCCGGCGTAGATATAGATACAAAACAAGAACAAAGATTTGGCTGTGTTAATCGGAACAAGAGAATACACAGACAGAGACAGAGAGGGAAAAGGTCATTGGATAAAGGTTATTCTTGATAACCCTCTAGAAAGATCTCATGAACTTTCTCACTCAATCTATCAAGACCCAAGCAGTTCTATTAGATATAGGATAAGAAACAGAGAGAGGGAGCACAACAACATGCCCCTCAACAAGTCAGCCTGACATTAAACAGTCCCCCTCAAACTAGACTTTTCTTGTCATAGCCTGGCCTACATATAAGACATTATATTACATAACTCTTCAGATTTAAAATCCTGTGAACTAAAACGGCTCACCTTTTCAGAGAATTTTTTGTATATTGTATATAATATATTGTCTGTATTCAGCTTGTTGCTGATTAGACCCCCCTCAAGTACAGGTTGAGCTGAATTTTGGTAAAGTCACCACTACCCTTCTAAAAACAAATCAATTTTCAATCCATCCAAATTAGATCCAAAATGATGTTGAGTCACAAAAAATCTTTTCATTTTCATAATATCAAGTCTTCATCTCATGACCTAATCCATGGTCCATCTGACAATAGTAATGACATGAAGTGTTTATTTTAATTGATACTTAAGCAGCTTTATACTCATTTATGTTTAATTTATCTTTTTGAGGGAATTATTTTCTCAAAACGAATTTAATTACAAAGATATGTAATATGTAAAATACAATAACATGATAATAATGATGTATGAGACAGAGTGAAAGTCTACTGGGAGCTACTCAAGTATCTACACTCCGTCAGCCAATTAAGGGCAATTTTCTTGTGAACAAAATGATAACTGTTTTGTGGACTATATGAGGCTGCACTGTCCTGTTTGGGGAGAGGAGTTCCAGCCTGTCCTTCAGGCCTTTTCTCTGTGGGCCTCAGCCCCTCCAGCTTCTGCATCGACACACATCTACTGAACACCCCCCTGCTATACCGCTTAGCCAGTATCTCCAAAAAGTGCTGCAATGTATATTTACTCAATGATGATTTAAACTCAGTTTCAATTAATTCAGTTTAAGATATGACCACAATAACTACAAAAACCGTAAATAGAAGACATTTTATTCACATTTATTATTGTACAGGACACAGGCAGTAGGCAGGCCTATAAAGCAGATGTGGAGGGAGGATTTAGGTCATTGGTGTTGAGGGAGGTAATCCTGCTGCTCAGAGGTGCTGCTCAGAGGTACGGCTCGTCTGTGGAGAGTGTTGGCTCCCTGTAGACGGCCCCCGGGGTCACACAAGGCTTTGAGACCTCAGCAACTTGACTACAAAGAGATGAGAAGAGAAAAGAAAAACAAATATGACATGATTTAGACAAAAATAGTCTTTCACATATCAGGATGTTTGTTGTTATATTCAACAGTAAAAGTTTGCTGCTCACATTACTTCACGTCAGATCAATTAATCTAAGCATCGGGGCATTTTTGGCAGGTGTCTGCTGGTTTACTCAGAACATTTATTGCAGTTATGCCATCTGCAACTATGAACATAACTACCTTACCGCACATGACAGCGCATTGACAGAGTCATTTACCTGCCGGCGGTGAGAGCCATCTGAGAAGACATGATGACAGTGGCGGGAACCGACTCTCTGCGTCCATCTCTATTGCAGTAGTAATTGCTGGCAAACTTGTGGCTCGGGCCCACTGGCAGTTTGGGTGGTGGCTGAGACCTATAGAGAAAGCATTGTTAACAGAATGAAGCCATATCTCTGCTGTGAAAATTATCGACTTAACGGGGACTGTCTATTTGTGGGGGAATGTCATTGTAGGTAGTGGTGTCATTATGAAGAATATAATAGAATTGGAGGGATGAAATCCTCCTTAATGGTCACACATGCAAAGCACACAGCACACATAGTGAAATGTGTTCTCTGCTTTTAACCCATCCTAGTACTAGGAGCAGTGAGCAGCTATTGTACAGCGCACGGGGAAGGATATAGCATTGTCAGTTTGAGTAACAGATCCATGACTTTCCAAAAAGTCAAAATATGTCGTAAAACTGTGAAGTAACACTTTTTTTTCCTCCCGCCTCTCACCACACACCAAGGAGGCTGTCACGACGTTAGCACATTTTGCTTCTTTCTTTCAGAATGAGGTGAAAAGTATTAAAAGAGGTGACAATCACTACAAGTCTGGGCATGTTGAGAGCTGTACATGCACAAAAGGGGAGAAAAAAATATAAATGAGAATAAAGTAAACAGGTGTAAAATACTATATGACAGTAAAAAAAGTTGTTATTAATAAACAAGAATACAGTTTAAAAGGAGAGTGATTTGTAAAATATCCATAAAGAAAAATTAAATCTGCTTACAGTTCTGTTTCATATGGTGGTTGAGAGATGTATCTCAGCTCCTAATGTTGCTCTCAAATTGCACCAGATTGATGCTTTTAACTTCAACATTTAATTGTGTTTCCTATATCACATGGATAGGAAACTAAATACATTCACACACATCTTGTGTCCATATCTTTCTGTTTTGGTGGTCATGCCACAACCGTGCACGTGCATGCATACGCAAGTCATGGTAAGATATCTGGATTAAGAGGTTGCTTTGTCTTTGCACAGCATGAAAGAAAGGCCAAATGGATGGGCTGTGATTTTAGTATTTTTAAGCAGAGGTCAATCATTTGTACGGCCCTCGGAGGATGTTGAAAAATTGAAATGGCCCTTGTGAGGAAAAAGGTTCCCCACCCCTGGGTTAACACATGTAACTACATTGACTAGGAAAGAAACTTGTCTGGTAGTAAGTGGCAGTGCTGCCCGAGAGCCACATTACAAGACACATGCATGAAATAACTAATCTACTTATAGGCAGCCAGATAATTTATTCAAATCAGTTTCAGATGCCCACAAGACTCTAGGAAATTAACACATTAAATCGGTCTGATCCAGGACGCGTTTGCAGGTGCTGTCCTCCTTGTTTTTACCGCCTGTATCAACACGTCATTCACACTGGGTTGTATTTGTTTACAGAGATAATAAGTCAGTGTTTAGCGTTAGGTGAGTATGTAATAGCACTTTTGGGAAGCGAAGTTAAATTGGCAATTGACAACATAATTGCTTTATTGTATCATTATGAAGTTGATTGCAGGGTGTAATGGCTCCATCGGTGTTTACATTAAGCACAAGTGTACAAAGTCTTACCTCTTTCCAATCTCCCCATATCGCAGCTGGAGCTTGCCTTGCAGGTCATGCTAGAAAAGAAACATCATTACTGATTTATGCTTAAAAACGCATGATATAAGACATAATCATGTAGCTCTCATCCAACTCAGCTCGACCGGTTTGCTCTTAAAGCTACCTAGCATTAGCACCCTCGCGCTCTTAAATTAGTACTGTTCGCCCATTTAAAGCAATACATATCCAGGTAATAAATCAATATTCATGTCACAGTAAGTCGCAGTTCAGATACAACGTGTGTATGTGATTCTTACCCCCGACAGAAGATTTCGGAGCCTCTGGATGATTTTGGTAGCAGTCGCCATGTTTGCTGTTGTGAAGGACACAGGACTTCTTCTTCTGTCAGACTAAAGTTTCTCATAGCGTTAGTGACACCTGTCGGTCCGAAAGGAAAACTACCGACACACATAAAGCACTGAAGTTTTGAAAATAATAGTTGTTTTCATCATTAGTTATCGATATAAATATGTATTTAAATGATGTTGCATTATAAAAGTGAATGATATGCAATGTATTACTGTAGCATGTTGCTATAGCCAAGTGTGCCTAATTTCTTAGAATGTATTAATACCATTATTTTACATAATATGTTTACAGCCTACTATGTTTTTTTTACAGCAACAGAACTGTTTCAGAACATTGTATGCGACTCAACAAAAATATCTCTCTATACCGACGTAGTGTTTCCTTATCTTTCACCTCTAAACCTTTATGTAATACGCCCAAGGGTGCTGAAAGCATTCTTGCTCTGTTTTTAAAGTAACTTTGATCCAGAAACTGCTTCACTTGGGAATTGCACTGTTGTACAGAATATAAACCACAGTCCCGTATTTCAATATTGACTGATACATTAGTCCAAATAATGCAATATATCATTCTGTTAACATTAAGAAATAGATTCTGAAACTGTGGAAATCGGACTTTTTCCCCTAGTTTCAGATCAGGGGCCTATAAACTGGTTCAACCTAACCTGGATATGTTTGAGTTAGCCGGTTGGCCTAATCCAAAACATACGCGCTGTCCCTAAACTGTACTACGACGCTGGTTATCATGTGGATCGCTCAAACCAGCTGTGTCCTATCTAGTTAGGTGCGCGTTCACATAAAAGGGGTGGCATTTGGAGCATTCGACCAATCACAAACATGGAGAAGCGCACTGACAGCGTAGCGTCATACTTCCTGTGAAAAGTGAATTTTAATACTAGTCAAATATGAAGAAGTTAAACTTTAAACATCCATGACTTAAACACTTTATCCAGGATAAAAGCCACATAGCTGCACCTGCAAGGTGAATACAGCTGGTAACAGAAAAAGTGTTTGAATGCGTACATTAACAGGTTTATGATATCACTGCCCCGTCTAAGACACGATCTGACTTTAATTACATTTGTCTCGAGTGTTTCGTCAACTTAATGTGTTGCTTAAAATAATACTTCTGCATACAGTAGGCCTATGTGACACTGTAAGTGTTGCACGGCCAGATACGGCTCAAGAAGCTGACTCAGATAAGGAGATATATGATACATTATGATATGATATGAATGATAATGGGGCACATCGACGTCTGCACTCAGTGTACTTATGTTGTGGCAGATATTTAAGTAAGCTTTATTAACGCTAATGTTATAATAGTCAGATTGCTCTGAAGATGGGAGGTGATATTCTATTAATGTTCACGTTCACACAGTGGGTGATTTTTGCCGGCCGTCTTTCCTGCAATGGCAGTTTTTCTGTATTTCCTTTCTCCTGTAATATGACTTGATCGCTTAAAACTCCGCACACTGAGCTCTGATTGGTCAGCAGGCAGTGCTTTCACTGAGTTGATCTCTTAGCCTGCAACCTAACCAGGGGAGTATACTACGAATCTAGTTCAATCTATCCTGGATATGTTTTGAGTTATCCGGTTGACTTAATCCAAAACGAAGCCGCTCTCGCTAAACTGTCCTACAACGCTGGCTATCAACTCGTTCGCTCAAGCCAGCCGTGTCCTATATCTAGTTATGTGCGCGTTCACATAAAAGGGGTGGTATCTGGAGCATTCGACCAATCACAAACATGGAGAAGCGTACTGACAGTGCAGCGTCACACTTCCTGAATGAAAAGTCAACTATAATATTAGTCAAATATGAAGAAGTTAAACTTTAAACATCCATGACTTAAACACTTTATCCAGGATCAAAGCCACATAGCTGCACCTGCAAGGTGAATACAGCTGGTAAAAGAAAAAGTGTTTGAATGCGTACATTAACAGGTTTAAGATATCACTGCCCCGTCTAAGACACGAGTGGATCTGACTTTAATTACATTTGACTCGAGTGTTTCGTCAACTTAATGTGTTGCTTAAAATAATACTTATGCATACAGTAGCCTATGTGACACTGTGAGTGTTGCACGGCCATATACGGCTCAGCTGACTCAGATAAGGAAATATATGATACATTATGATGTGATATGAATGATAATGGGACATATCGACGTCTGCACTCACAGTGCCGCGGACTGTAGGCAACGTAATGTTACTTTGATCCGGTTACTTATGTTGTGGCAGATATTTAATTAAGCTTTCTTAACATAATAGTATAATAGTTATAATAGTCAGACTGCTCTGAAGATGGGAGGTGATGTTCTATTCATTTTCACGTTCACACAGTCGGTGATTTTGGCCGTCTTTCCTGCAACGGCAGTTAAAAACTGTATTTCCTCCGCACGCCGAGCTCTGATTGGACAACAGGCGTGGTGCTTTAGCTGAGTTGATCTCTTATCCTGGAACCTATCCGGCTTCGGAGTAGGGCTGCAACAAACGACTAATTTGATAATCGATTAATCTATCGATTAATGAAACTATGAATCGATTATTCGGATCGTTAAGGTTTTAACTGTACTACTACTTATATCGATACTGCTTATCGATCCGGTCCTTTTAACGATAGTATTAACGGTTCTTTTGACAAGAAATAAGGTAAACTAACTAAACAAATTGTGAACAAAACTAACATTGCTTTTTATTTTAATTAAATGCATAATATTTCACATCAAAAGAAACAACAATGTTTTAACAAATCATATTAAATAATGTGATGACAGAACTGTAAACAGAATAGCTGAAAACTTTGACAAAATAAATAACTCAGTTACCTCTAATCATTAACCTATGTTTTTATAACTGAGTTAACTCCTGACGTGGAAACGTTACTCGTGGATGGGGCTACAGAGCTGCTAGAAAGACAGTGGAACCCGGTGCATTTCTCCGTCTGGATGTGGAGCACTTTTGCTAAATGTTTAGACAAATTGCTCGTGTTACCGCCCTTACATGATAAACTGTTATTGCACTTTTGGTAACGAGCATTGTCCACATCGACACGGCTAAGGTTTAACCACACCTCGGAGCGCGTTCTCTCCGCCATCTCCTCCGTGTGTGTGTGTTGCATGCATGTAGCAGATGCGTGTGTGTGTGTAAACTTCCCCGCCCCCTCGCAAGCAGGCGGGGGAGAGATCTCTCGTCTGAATTGGGAATAACGAAAATACATTATAGACGCATTTTGTCGTCATATTGCATATTAGAAACGGAGTTGGCGACACTAAGACTGCGATATAATGTGTATGTAGCAATAATACATATGACATGTTTTAAATGTCTCCTGTACCATAAAAAGAGCGATAACGTTGGAGCTTAACGGGGTGGAGAACACATGTGATGACGTCACCAACGAATCGACGACTGAATTAGTTGCCAACTAATTTGGTAATCGATTTTAATCGATTAGTTGTTGCACCCCTACAGCACAGGCAAGGTTCCAGGATAAGTGACGATGGAGATCTAGCTCGCTAAAAAGTGAACCAGCTTCGTAGTCCCGGAAATCCCAGAAGTTATTTTGCCAAACGAAAATCCTGCTTCGTAGTATACTCCCCAGGTTAGCCGCTAAGCATAAGTTACCATGGAGATCTAGCCTGCTAAAAAGAGAACCAGCTTCGTAGGACCGGAAAGCCAGAGTTTCCCCTGAATTTAGCTGGATAAGCGAAAATCCTGCTTCGTAGTATACCCCCCAGGTTATGAAAACTGGCAATCCTCCAAAAAGTTTTGACAACATGATAATGTTACAACACACCCAAGACAGATGTATTTTGTATAATGCTTTACTTTTTATATTGCAGCAGCATAACTCAAATTATTTGAGATCATGGCTCTAGTTATCTTTCTACGGTCTTATTGTCTTGTCATTATCTTTTTTATCGTTAATTAATCTGTCATCGTGGGTGGACATTATTGTCCCATTTTTTTATTTCGTGTGTCTGTTCTTTCCCTTTCTGTGTGGTAAACAATGATAGAGAACACAAAACACCAGTGGTGTAATTCTAAGGATGACTCAAAGAGAAAAACACGTTTTATTTGTTGCACAAGAAAACACAGTACAGGGCGACAGGGCCGGTATACCATGCAATCAAGTAATACAGGTGTGTGCTTGTCTCATGCAGCATGCACTGAACAGAAGAGTGCACAGGAGAAAACATGCACATGTACAACAATTTGACCTGCCAGTTTATTCTTTAAGAGAAAGTTTAACACCAGCTGAGAATCGTATCTTTGAGGACCTCCAGTGAATGAAGTTTTTTTCAAGCATTTAATATGTTTATATTCACGTCGATACAAGGGTATTCAGATACATTAAGGTTACATGCACTGCAAAAAGGGTTCCCCAAAACTTTTAGCCATATGATTTTGGAAATAATACTTGCATATTTGACGATTGTTAGATTTAACTTTGAAAAAGCTTTTCCTATGCTCAGCTGTTTTCTATTTAATTGTAATAAACGTACTTCTAGAACAATGACGTGCATTTTCTATTCATCCCTCTGGAGCATTACCTGCCCTAATTTGCACAAAATAGATGTATACTATATATATATATATATTAGATGTACACATGGCCATCATCATCCCTTTGCCTGGATAGTATTGTCATCTACAAACAAATATATTTTCAAAAGGCTCAACCCATGAATTAAGTGCATGTAAACACACTCAATGCTTCTCAGCTCGGTGCTAAATTACTCTTTATGAACATTTTGTAAAAAACAAAACAAAAACGGATATGTTACTCTGATGAGTGTTGTTTCTTTAGTGGTATCAAAGAGGGTAGTTTCATCATACAGCCACAGGATAGAAAATGTTTGTACAGTACATAGCATGTTTGTTCGTTGTAAACAATTCTGTCAGACTGCAAAAATAACTGAGCCATTCAGCGACAAAATCTCTGTGCTGCTCGCTGACATGACAACACTCTAAAAGGTCGTCATCTTGAGATTTCAGGAGGAAGAGAGACTTAGGTTACACATCAATAGCTCTGAAGCTTTAGAAACAGAAGACTCAGGAGAAAGTTGGTACAAAATTCAGCAACAGCCACTGACAAATAAGACAATAAACCTCAAAACTCAGGAAGTACAACCAAAATACTAACAGCCCATTCCCTCAAGTCAGACTTCCCAAAAATCCTGGTTCCTCGACTAGTCATTGAGCATTTCACATCCTTTAACACATCTGGAATTATATACACCCTCGTTATCAAAATATACATCAATATTTGTACAATACAAAGACATAAAACATTTGTTCAAAGAAGCCCTGGATTTGGATTCAATGTAAGGATGTGTCCCTCTGCCATTTTCAATTTACCTTCAACATTCTCTTACAAAATACGTTAGTGCACTTTTCCTTTCGATGTAAACATTACTACACGGTAAATTAAGTAGGAACAGGTCTTGTAGGCATGGTGTCTCTTACATGCTCATCAGAAAAAACAAAGACAAAAGCTACAGTTTCAGGAAAAGATACTCCAAAAATACACAAGGTTGCAATACTTTTCCAGGTACAAAATGTGTTGATATTATAGGTAAGAAAAGACCAAAAAATAAATACTCAAATGCTTTCAACAAAACTTTGAAGAAGACGTAAACTTCAATTTGGCTGCTCTATTCCCCCCCCCCCCCCCCTCCAGTAAATTGCATGCTTTGAGAAGAACAATTTATTACAGCGAGACGAGGAGCCATGCTGAATCTGTGTTTGAAGGTTCCATATAGTGAGCAAGAAAAATATACGTTTGAGTTACCTCTACTATATGGTATCACACTGAGATTATATCGAGTAGCAACAGAGCAAAGTGTGTCGCGTTCTTCATCCTGAACTTCAATTTACAGAAAATGTTGTCAAGACTGCAATACCAGCGGGAAACAACACGTACTTAGAAACATCCAATAGCCGCGTTCACACTATGGTTCACACCGAGTACTTTGCTGTACTTAGTTCCCGGCACAAGTTCCCCCAGGGCACTAAGTACCCCCAGGGCACTAAGTACCCCCAGGGCACTAAGTACCCCCAGGGCACTAAGTACAGATCGTGTTCACACCGGAATAAGTTCTCCGAGGGAAGATTACGCAAATGGGCCGCTGACGTCACTTCTTCTTCTTCTGCTTTGGGTTTACTGGCAGGCCGCAAACCACTTCACGGCGTATATTGCCATCCGAAGTCCCCAGCCGGAAGTCCCCGGAGTTGTAAGAGGACTTCAGTAGAAGCTGCTGGGACTCCCAGCAGCTTCTACTGAAGCCTTCCGAGTAAATCGCCAGAACGCCGACACCTCCTCATCTCCACCGCTCCCATGTTTTCTTTTGTGTTGCCATAAGTTAGTCTCTCTGCGTTTGTGCGCTGGGCTAATGCTAATAATGCTAATGCGAGGATAATAAAATGGCGGCTCTATAAAACATTTCAGAGTTTTACGCATGGATGTATAATAAGAACTGGATACAGCGTGGGAGGCGGGGCCTCATTAATTCCTATGAGAGTTGCTCATTAGCGCATGATGATAAAATGGCCCAACTTTTGAGAGTGAAACGTCACAGATTACCCGGCATGCCTGAGAAGTACCCGTATGTGCGCTCATAGCGCATACGCAACTTTAACCAAAATGCTCGTTCACATCAAGCACGTCAATTTGCGTACACGTAACAGCACCGTGCGTTCATGACAGCATTGTAATGGATTGTTATTATGATGGATTTGATATTAACGAGGCGGCAGTTAGCAGCTAGCTAGTAATTATGCTAATGTACACATCAATCGTTATGTACTTATATTACGCTGTAACAGGATCTAGTGATATCAAAGCAACAGAGCTTCATTTAGCATGAAATAATTATTGCACTGTGTATATATATATATATATATATATATATATATATACACATACACACACACAGTGCAATAAGCTTCTTAGTCCAATAATAAGCTACAGGGACGTTAATCTAACGTCGCTAATATTAACTTTATTTAATACAACATTTACGGTACAAGATTTACATCATACAGCCCATGTGGTATAATATTTTACAAATGATGAATTACAGCAAACATGTGCAAGATATCCATTATTACAGCTCCGTGGGCTGGCAGTAAGGCGATATGGTCCGTTGTTATTGTGCATCCATGGGTAAAGATCAGGTAAAGATAAACGCATATATTGCTGAACACGTAACATGAACGTGCCGGGCGGTCCCGTGGGATAGATGCGCGTTCATAATGCAGAGGGAAATAACTCTCAGAATAACATTATTAGCACATTTTTACAACTTGAGGAACGAATGTTTTTAATAAGGGCTATACAAGTGTTCATACTGGGTAGTTTATTTAGTTTAAAAAAAATTATCCAACGAGTTACAGACCACTCTTTCCCAATGTAAGTCAATGGGAAAAAGTGTTTCCGGCCCAGCAACCTAAAGGAAGTGTAGTACCGCCGTTTGGCCACCACGAATATTCTCATCAGACTCCGGCGCACTTCCTGGGGGCTTGGTTTTACGGGGCGTGGTTTGCAATCGCCCAGCCAATCAGAACTGTGGTACTTTTTTCCCGCAGGAAAGTACCTGCTCTCAGCAGGCGCTAAAAATGGGGTGAAAAGTTCCCGGCACTTAGTTATTTTTTTGGTGTGAACGTGACATCAGGGGTACTAACGGAACTAAACGCGAAAAGTACGGGTGAAAAGTTCTCGGTGTGAACGGGTGTGAACCTATGGTGTGAACGCGGCTATTGACATTTCTGCCTTTAACGATATGGCTTAAGCCTTAGAGGACGCTGCACTGATAGCATGGCACATAAAACCCTTTTTGAATCGACTATATCATGTAACAGATTGTACTTTCTGTGTGCAATATTACCCTGCACTGACCTGTTATAAACTCGAGAAAATGTTTGCTGTGACCATGAATTCACACCGTAAGAAACATGATCAACAAGTAAATGGAAGAACTTTATCTTTCACAACTATAGCATGTGATTTTTGCACAAACTACAGTGTCTGACGAGTGCAAAAAGAGAGTAAAACGTTTTTTTCCTTTCATGCTAATTGGGGCTTGGTAGCTTTGACTGCAGCAGCAAAAAAAAAATACTATTGTTGTATTCTTTCACACACACATACGGGTATTGGGCCGAGGGCGACACCGTACTTCCGGTGTCCGCCGTTTTACGCGAGGTGCAAGCAGGCCGAGGATTTAGCCGTACACCGTTTAGGTGTTGCGAAGCTTCCTGTACTGAATATCATAGTCTATTGCCTTAATCAATATCTTGTCAACTCTAAAATACCATATATATGCAATGGCATGATAATATTATTGTGACAAGTGGGGTATTCAACTGGTGTTTCCAGAAATTAGACGTAGATGCTGCCAAAATCGACGAAGGCCACTTTCGAGGGTCGTTTTGCATACATCTGCAGGCAGTCTGTAAGGGCAATCCGACAACCCACACAGCTCTAGTTTACGCTGGTAACGAGCTAGAGCACACCCCTCAAGTCCAGAGATGTAATCCGAAGACATGCAGCGATTTCTTCGGTCGTTAATTCAGAAAAAAAACCTAGTGCGCTCTGCCTGGCTACGTTAGCTAGCTGTTTATATTTGCACTTCCAGGATATTTGCACCTCCGGGAAAATGGCGTATTTATATATATATATATATGGCGCGTGTTGCATTGTGGGTAGCTCGTGACGTCACTGTGTGTGAAAGAATATTAAAGATACAACTGCTGATAATTCATCAAACGTTGACACATCAACCATGTTTCTCACAGTGTGAACCAAAGGTCATTCTTAGGTTTCTGAAGATCAATATAATAGCAGTAAGCTATTCAAAGCTGCACTGTTCAGATCTAAATTGACACTGAATGAAAAACTAGTACCTTTTGGTCCTACAACAATTATGCTGATCATTATCAAACTACTCTGTACTGCAACAATATATTTAAAAAATAGACATTTATACAAAAAGCAATCCAGTCAAAAGACAAAACCACATTTTATGGATACAAAAATGTTGACCCTTGGCTCTTTAAATCAGACCTTCCCTCTTTCATCATTACTAACTCATCATAGTTTATATATGTAATAAATAAGACCAGCAGGTCTGCAATGCCTTGAGGCAAATTTGAACAATTAAAAAAATTCAAGTAAAATCATCTCCTTACTCAGTTCATGAAGTTTGTAAATGACTTTACAACTTTGAAAGACTTGAAATAAAAGATGAGCAGTTGAAGTTAGTGCAGTGGTGAGTCGTCACTTTTCAAATGCCCTTGTTGTGGATTTTCCTCTCTGCACTCAGTCTTCTCTGTGGAGGGACCAACCTGAGGACCAGTGGGGGGGCTGTCTGCTGCCGGACTGCAGCTGTTGTCACAAAGAGGACGTCCTGCCTGTTGTGGCTGAGAGGAAGGGGCGCCCGCCTGCGGCACTGCTGTCTCGTTGTTGGTGTCCTCGCCGTCTGAACATGGCTCCCACTCATCCTGCTCGCTCTCTGTTGAGCCCTGCACGGCGATCTGGGGCACCAGAGTGAACCTCCTGACCACCGGCACCTCTGGCTCCACCTCCACGCTGGTCTGGGGTCGAGTGAGGGTCCAGGCCGTCCCGTGCCGATGCTGCTGTGTTTGGGCGCCCGGACCTGGGGTGCTGGATTTCTCTTCCGGCTCGTCAAAGCTCACCTCCTGCACTGCTTCCTGTTTCTTAAAAGAGTCTCTTCGCTCTGATAGGTTGAGTTTTCGCATCACGACCAGCTGCTCCGATCGTTCCATCCCAGAGTCCCTCAACCTCTGGCTGCCGATGTACCCCCCCAGCCTGCTGAGATCCACACCAATGTAGGACCCTCCACAGGACCCCTCAGCCTCCAAATCCCCCAGCAGGTCCCCCTCGCCGTAAAACGGAACCTCCAGCGTGTGCCGGCGGGGGGTGTAAGACTTCTTATCAGCATGGTACACACCAGACAGCTTCTCAGCGGACTGTACCCTCTTCAGGAGAGGAGAGCGGGGGGGCTCGGCGCTGCGGGGCCGGACAATATGTCTGACGATGGTGGGGGGGGACAGAGTTTTGCCGTGGTAACTGTGAAAGCTTTTGGCGAAGCCTGAGAGTGGAGAGGGAGAGCGCTGAGGAGAGAGAGGCTGGGCTGAGGAAGAGGAAGAGTTGCAGGCCAGGGGCGAGGGGGGGATGTTGCTGGTTGACTTCCGGCGGCCCGCCTTGGTGTAGCGCTGCGTGCTGAGTTTGGAGCCCAGGCCGTGGAGAGAGCTGGGCCGGATGTGTGCTGCGGGAGAACTGGGAGAGCTGGAGCAGGGAGACGTGCTCTGAGGAGAGTTGTTGTCTGGGAAACAGAGGGAAACGGTTTCAAACATTGAACGTCACAAGAGGCAGAAAGATAAGATAAGATGTATTTTATTACTCCCAATTTGGGAAATGTTTTTGTTGCAGCAGCATAAAACAAAACAAGGCATTGCACATAATAACAAAATAAATAAACTATTCTAAAATATAAACATCTCAAAATAGAAATAGAAATAAACCAGCATTAGAGAGTAAGACAAATATACAGATGACCAAGAAACCTCAATATTTAAATCATATTTACGCACAGCCAGTTGTAAGATTCTTACAATGGCACTAGATCTCTGGATGTTATGAAATTAATATTGCAACAAAAGAGCCTCTACTCAATATACATTTTCAGATCATCATGAATAATTGTGCGGCCACACTGCTCACCACAGGCCTGATGGTCGGGGGCGGGGCTCCGGCAGGGTGTGGAGGGGCCGGGGGAGAGGCTGTGTGTTGGGGAGCCAGGAAGACTCTCACTGGAGGACACTGAGTGGTGGAGACCTGAGTTAAAGCTGCGACTGCTGTGTATCACTGTGCTCTGCTTGGACAGCTTCTTTAGGATGCTTCGTCGCCTGGAGGAAGAACATAGAGTCAGGAAAATGATATTGTTTATTCTTGTTAGTACAGCACGGGCACTGACACCAAGCTCGAAAGTGTTTTTTACGTTTGTGTGGCCTAGCAGGGGATTCAAGAATCTGTGTCTGTTGTCTTGATTTTAAAATGCATCTATAGAAAATCTAAATATTATTCTAATTTGTAGATGTACATTTTTAGTATAACCCCTAACATTTGGAAGGCCCTTTTGGCAAGCCTGATCTCATTACAGTCATTCACAGGCTGTAGCACATATCCAAATAGCAGTTCTTGCACAAATTATTTTTCAACACAGTATATTATTTTCTAAGTTGTTATACAAGTGGTATCAACCCAAAAATGGCTACAATCACTTATGAAACATAAAACCGGACAGGGATGGGCATTGTGTATTTATTTAATAATGTTCTAAGCCCTTACAACACTTCTGTTCTTGTAGAACTGTTGGGAGAAAATATTCTCCAGTATAATAGACCAAACCTTGCAGTGAGTGAAATCAAAGTAATACTGAGTTGCTGCTAAACTTCACTTCCCGTTGTGTAACACAAGAGGGAGACAGAGACCGTTGCAGGTTAGTTTCTCTGATGACATCCACCATTTAGCAATCTCACAAAGTAAACAAACGATGAGTAACACTGCAGAGCTGCAGGGAACAACACGGAACGTAAACCTCAGATTCTCACCTGTCGTAATTATCTCTCCTCTTGCTCTTTCTGCTGCGACGAGCCATCTTCCCTTTGTGTTTGGTCTTCCGCGCTGGACCCACTTTGATGGACGTGTTCTCGAGTGCTATGGTCTGAAGAGACACCTTGTTGCCACTCTGCAAATTTCATACAGAGTAATGAAGGAATCAATTGTGATACGGACAAAGGGAAACTTTAATATGAATTTCAAGCGCAGTGGTAACCAGTTGTACCTTCAGTAGCAGTTCTATCATCTCAGGGTGGACCAGGCCCTGGACCGACTCTCCGTTGACGTGGGTGATGAGGTCTCCAGTGCGGAGCCCTGCCTCGTAAGCTGGATTCCCCTCCTCCACACTCTGTCAAACAGCAGCACAGTGAGGGTAAGGAGAGGAGTTTATTGGGACTATTACATAAACAGCTTTTTTATACTCTTTCTTCTGTTATTAAAGTGAAGCTAGGCCTGTCACAATAACTACTTTAGTTAGACAGAAGTCAAATGTGATAAAAACAATATTATGGTCATTTCAACACCATTTGATCCCATGTTAAATCATGAAGATTTAATAGCATTATAATGTAAACTTTTAATTATTAAGGTGTTAAAATATTAGTAAATACAACTTAAATAAAATAATACCACAAAATCAAAACAATAAATAAAATGTACTTTTGGGTCATATAACAGAAATGTGCAATTTCTAAAGTAATTAAAAAAGGTAGGGATAACTAGTCTACTGTCTATTCTAGTTGCTCTATTATGTATCTTTGCCACTTAATCATTATATCGACATGACTGATAATTATTCATAAGATATCCCTATTTTGTGAAACCTCGAATAGTAAACCCTACAATAACGTTGCAATATCGATATTTAGGTATTTGGTCAAAAATGTTATAAATATTAAGGTCATGTCCATTAATCGTATGATAAGTTGATAGCGTAAATACTCTCACAGGCCTAAGTAGAGCACATTACTTGACATGGACACATGACTTTTATAAAAGCCTGAGCACAGCTGCGTATTTTTAATGACACCCACCGACACCATGTGATGCACCGTGTAGACATCGCTGTCGCCCATGTAGACCCGGATGGCCTGCAGGGTGAAGCCGTACTTCTTCCCGGAGGTGTGGATGATAATGGGAGGCCTCAGGCTGCCCGGGCTGAGGGAGAAGTCCCGGCTGGGGGAGGAGTCCCGGGATGAAGGGTTTGAGGACAGAGAGCGAGGGGAGATGGGACTGGGCTGGAGGCCGCTGGGCGAGTCGTCTGAAACAAACAAACCATCAATATCCTATGAATATGTCAAAATGCACCGCCTACTACCTCAGAAAGGGGATTTTAGAATAAAAGGTTAATGAATATTGTCCTGTTCAAGGGGTGGAATCCTATTTGTTTTATTTTATTAGTCACTTTCATTATGTTCTAAATATAGGCCTGTTTACATCCATGATAACCAACATTATAAGAGATGTAAAGCTAATATTTTGTAACATGTAGCATCAGTGACTTATTGTCACATTAGTTTTGTTTTGGTTAGAGTTGATGAGTTTTGATGTTAACTACCTGTAGTGATGATGAGGGACAGGGCTGAGATGGAGGCTGATTTGGGAACCTTCCCTCCGCAGGGCAGCCTCTGTCTGTCCGGCGTCTCCAGCTGGTTACCGAAACGTCGAGGGCCGGTCGGCTCTTTGGGGGACGAGTGTTTGGCCCCAGTGCTGTTGCTGCGTATCCTGATCCTCCGAAGGTTTGACACGACCACCTCAGCTGCAGGTTACAGTATATAAACAATATATAAAAACACTGTTGCTTCTAACAGGGGCACTAATACATGTTGTGGATTTAACGTCAGACACACTCAGTCAGTCTGGATTTACCTTCATCATCAGTGGAGAGGGCGAAGCGGGGCATGGTCTCCAGGCTGTGGGTGCTACTCATCACCAGAGGGCTGGTGCTCCTCTCAGACTGGGAGGAGCTGGAGGAGGCCCGAGGGCGCAGGCTGCAAACAGACAGAGACCAGTTCAACCAGTAAACCAACTAGTTCAAGAGTCAGAGCGATCACAACAACAGCTCAGTGTACTGACTACTAGCTGCTTTCAAACAAACCCATGACAATTCCTTTAGGCATGATTACGTTTTTTAACAGCAACTTTGCATGTAACCTAGTAACTAAGAATTTACATATATATCCGATTCGTCAAGTCTTACCAATTGAATTCAAATACATTTAGCATTTCGATAGTGCCTTGTTTTTATTAGTGCTCTAGTTAATACATTTATTTTGTAAGTGTAGCCTTTTCTTGTTGTTTTAATCATCAAAATGCTGATTGTATGACTTTGCATTAGCCTACAATGGGTTTTATTGACACATAAAAACAAGGTTATTTGAGAGCATATGAGTTATTTGGAAGTTTGTTGCAACATTATTATTAATAGGGTCATATTTATACCAATATTTACACTAATATACTAAACTAATGTAGGCTATATATCATGATTTATCAGAAAAAAGTAAGCAATGCTATTTAAAAACAGCCCAAATTGAATCTTTCATTACATTTTGTTGTCACTAGCATTGAAATCTCTTCCTAATGATTTTGAGTTTGACATATTATTTTGTATCTCCTACCTGGCCATGCGCCCGGCGTGTCTGCGCTCGGCGCTGCCCTCTGCTGTGCCCGGGCAGGAACTCAGTCCCCCCACCTCCCCGCGGTCCTCTTTGTCCTCGCTATGGCTCCGGTCGGAGGAGAAGCTCAGGTTGGATGGCGTGGCCAGATGTTCTGTGCTGCTGTAAACCTGAAAGATTGAAATGGAGAGAGGGTGTTGGATCGAAAGCTGAGCTGAGTATTGAAGAGCATGATGTAGAGCTGCATAAAGCAGTCATACCACAACCCCCACCATTTGGTTCTAAACATATGACTTTGTTATGTCAACAGCAAAACCCAGTCAGTTTAACTCGATTTTTTTCACAGCATGGTAAACATCTTTAGCACACATTTTTTTTTATACAAATATTTTAACCCTTTTTTTTCAACACATGTTGCACTGTCCTTGGGTGCTTTGAAAGGTGCCTCTAAATAGAATTAATTATTATTTACCTTGCTGAAGCGATGCGACCAGGATGAAAACTGCCTGATCTCCAAGGAAGATTCTTCATCATTGGTTTCCTCATCCTCGTCTGATGCCAAATGATGGTAACGATCTGAACGAGCTGAAAAAATGTATTCATGTATCCCTTTTTAAACATTTTTACATCACAAAAGAGTTGTGAAAGTGTTTTAAATGTAGAAGGAAACCAACTCTTTAAACCTGGAGTCAGGATTAAACCTACTATCGAAGTAGCTCGTGTCGTCCTCCGCCTCCAGCTGCGGGATGAATTCAGCTTTCTGTCTCAGGAGTCCATTCCAGTCCAAACCAATGAAGAAAGGGTTCTGTTTGACCTCCGAGGCTCCGCCTGGAAAAACACACATCTTTTTTGTTAGAGCCAATCAAATACTGGAAATATTTAAAAAATGTGTGACTTCAATAGAAGTGGCAACATGTATTCAATAAAAGGGCCAAAAATCAGTTTATCCATTTTGACAAAGGTGATTTGTTTTTTACTTTCAGTGTCATTATAATTGTATCATGTGATAATCAGCAGTAAACTGAGCAGTACCAGTTCCCAGTCGGTCTAAAGGACTCTGTCTGAGCAGGCGGGTGATCAGATCCTGGGCTTCAGCAGGCAGGGCATCGTCTCCTTCTGGCCAAATTATGTCATCTGCAAACAAGAAACGGAAGAACAAGCTAGATATATCACATATAAAAGCATAAGAAATGCTAAGAACGTTTCTGAAGGTGTTGCTGAACACTAAATGTGAAAGAAAAGATATGTAATGATAAAAAGATTTGAATTTATGCTAACAAATGATTTTTGACAAGCTACCGACAACTTCTGCAGAAAGCCACTACGCCAAGCACGATAGTTTGACAAGACCAGAATAAATGAATCCAATTAATATTAATCTAATTTGTTCTGAAGATCTGTCTTGAACACTGGATCTTTAAGAACAAACGTATGACAAAGAAATACTGTTCAGGTGAAGAAAAAAACATTAGAAAAATGTGACTTCCGATTTCTTCCACTGATTGATATCATTTCAGCGCTCACCACTAACAACTTGTCCAAAAAGCTCTTCAGGTGTGTCTCCAAAGAATGGGACGCAGCCAACCAGGAACTCATAGAGGATGACCCCCATGGCCCACCAGTCCACAGGCTTCCCATAGCCCTGTCTGAGGATCACCTCTGGGGCAATGTACTCCGGAGTGCCACACACCTGCACAAGCAAACCAGCACAGGTGAGTAGTGGGAAACAGAAACAGCTGCTTCCATAATACGTTTGTATTCATATTAAAACCAGTCTCACCTGTTTGTCTATAAACTCTCTCGTGTCTTTCTCCATGTGACCCTCGTACAGGTTAGTGGTCATGTTCATGAGGCCAATTTTAGACAGGCCGAAGTCCGTCAGCTTGATGTGGCCCATTGATGTTATCAACAAACTGTGGGAAAAACACCAAATAATAAATGTAAATGATCAACATAAGCAGATTTGAACCTAAATGAACTTTACTTTTGGATATCACGAGAATACACAAAACCCAGATTGAAATACTAAGGAGGCTAACAAAAGAAAAACAGGATTGTGTTTAATTACAGATCATGTCTGTACTGTACAGAAAGTGGTGGTACATGCAAAAGCTTAAAACAGGAATGAAGTTTGTGTTCTCACTTGTCAGGTTTGAGATCCCGATGCACAATTCCATAGTTGTGAAGATACTCCAGTGCCAGGACTGTTTCAGCAAAGTACAACCGTGTCATTTCTACAGGCAGTGGGCCCATGTTCTTGAGCAGGTTGGCACAATCTCCACCTTTATGAAACAGAAAACAATAGGAAATGTGTTCATGGCTAATGAATCCCTATTTCTAGTACTAAATTGCCACTAGTGTGTAAGGAGCATAAGATTAGAGTCAAACGTCTAAGTCACAACAAAAAATCCCACTTTCTCATCATTACCTTCCACATACTCCATGACCATGCATAGGTGACGTCGTGTCTCAAAAGAGCAGAACATGGAGACAACGAAGGGGTTCTCGGCAAACGTCAGGATGTCTCGCTCAACAAAAGCCTGCTGGATCTGGTTCCTCAGGACGAGGTTCTGACGATTTATCTTCTTCATGGCAAACCGTTGTCGGGTCTCCTTGTGACGGACCAGATACACGGCCCTGTAGAAAAACATATGAGCCACATTAAACCAATTATTTTCACACTGGAAGTAAGATAGTCTTTATTCTCTGTACTGTGGCATCTTTCCCATCGAAACCCACACATTTCCCTTCTCACTAAAAGTTGCATATTGATAGATGAATGATCAGATGTAGTGATATTATTTATTAAATTTGGTTGGTACTAGTGTTAATTTCGTTGACTAAAACTATGACGAAATATGTTCGTCAACGACCTTTTTTTCCATGACGAAAACAAGACGATGACGAGACGGCACCGACGGCAGTAAACAATAACTGCAACGAAATCATCATGCAATATCGTTGACGAAAAGTGACGAGACGAAAATGTAGTTTACTAAATAAAAACTATGCCAAAATCTCTCTTTACTTTCGTTGACGAAAAATGAGGAGACAAAATATTATCAAAGATAACGTTACATCTCTGATAGTCAGTTTTTCTCCCAGCAGTTCCATTTCCAGTGGTCGCACTCGCGTTAACCGAATACCCCCCCGTCATCGCGAGTGAGTGATACATTGTGCACTCGACGGATAATAATGGATTATGACGGAAATGTTACGATCCTGTCCGTCAAAATGACTGACAACGAAAAAGTCTAAAGCCACCACTGCTTGGGAGAAAGACACAACGTGATATTTGGGCCCATTTTCGCTACAATGAGGCGGAGAAAAAAAGCGAATGCATTGTTTTATCAGAAGGGAAGCAATGTGGCCATAACACAGCTGGTAAAACACCACAAACCTGACCAAAGCTGCATTCTTAATCATTCAACCTGTGTTTTTCATCAAATAAGGACAAGATATAACGTTATTTATTTATATATACTAAAATGAAATTATTGGTTTTGGCCAGACTAGTTTGACTGAAATGTTCTATATAATCTGATGACTAAAAAAGACTCCACAGTTTTCATTGACAAAAAGTAGACTAAAATAATTAGTTTTCTTTGACTAAAATAAGACTAAAATGCTCAGACTTTTAGTCGACTAAAACTTGACTAAATAAAAACAGGGTGAAGCTGACTAAATATGACTAAAACTAAAAAGGAATTTAACACAGGACTAAGACTAAAACTAAATAAAAAAATAGCTGACGAAATTAACACTAGTTGGTACCAACTAGCTTTAAAAAAATAAAAAAGGAAGAAAAGATAAATTAATTTTTGGCATATATTTTTTAAAAGAAGTGCACAATATTACCTGGGATGAAAAGGGACAACAAATACTTATTTATTTAATTTTTAACTGGACTTTTTGCAGCTATTAGAAATAACCAGTTTGTTTTTTTAGGATTAAGGATTCGCTTTACCTTTATTTAACACATAACAGCAAAGATAGGGAATCTCTGCATAGGGTTGGCTTTGCCGTGTCATATTTAACTCCCCAGACACCATTGTAGTGGATGACATTTTAAATGTTTTGGGGTAATTGTGGTAATTGCAGGTCTCAAAAAGTTTTCTGTTCTGAGAATCAAACTCGTCATTAGACTATCATCCAGTTAATTCATTAAAAACCACCTTTTAATTGTTTTGGATGTTCGATCAAAGGAGAAACTTAGTTTCTGACAAGATGATTATGTATAATCAAAAAATAAAATGAAACTGCTACGGTTTCCTGTAAAGGTTATATGGATATTCTAGCATGCAGAGGATTTTCAAGGATCCCTTTTTTGCAATGTTTTGTAGCTCTTAGGCTTAAAAAATGTTTGGAAATGAATAAACAACACCCTGAAAAAGCAAGTAAAGGTAGACAACGTTTAAAATGTCTTACCCGTAAGCTCCATTACTGATGAGTTTGATTGTGTCAAAGTCACTCTCAAAAGGTTTCCTTCGAGTCGGTGTCAGCGTCTGTGGGACCTTGTTCTAAAAAAAGGAGGCAGAAACATGTTTAAGGCCAGTAGTGGGCAAGTTAAAAATGCAACACAGTAAAAGCAATACTGTTATTAGGATAATTACAGGGCAATCATGTCCAAGGGCTTGTTCTGCTGTCTGAAACATACTGGGTTCTTACACCTTTTCCAAAGTCAAATTCAAGCACTTTTCAAGCATTTTCCAGCTTTTCAAGCATCTTACAGCTGTTGTAAATTACATATTTATATACACATACTCAAATGATTATTTCCCTACCTCACAATAAATCAGATGTTCTTTATGCTATAAACAACCAAATGTGTGTTTCGTGATAGCCTTCTACACGAGGATGAAAAATTAAAGAAAAGAAAACTAAGTTTAATATTTCAAAATGAGTGACCCATCTGTACGTAGACTAGGCCTCCCATATAACCTGGCTGAGCCAATATAAAACAATCAGCCAAATAACTTTTCAATACATTATTGATTACTATTGTTGAGGTACTTTTAGGTTGGCAGTAAACATAAGTCAGAGGTACATGGTGTACTTTCACTCCTCTACAGTTCAGAGGTACATGGTGTGTACTTGCACTCCTCTACAGTTCAGAGGTACATGGTATACTTTTCCTCCACTACATGTATTTAATACCTTTAGTTACTTCACAGATGTGGATGAATGATGTGAAATCTAATCAAGTGTTAAATCAGACTTTAGTTCCACCTGGAGTAAATTCACAAGCTACCATGCAGTATACAAAGTCATTCAAACTAGCTGCACCTTTACCAGCTTTGAGAACACTTTCATGATCAATCATTATAAAACATATCATATATATTATTCTGACATGGACCAATCTGCACAATGACTACTTTTACGGTCGCTACTTTCACTATATTTTGATGAGAATACTTTTCTACTTTCACTTGAGGAACATTTTGAATGCAGGACTTTTACTATGACAGAGTATTCCTACACTCTGGTACTTCTACTTTTACTCAAGTACAAGATCTGAGTACTTCTACTTTTACTCAAGTACAAGGTCTGAGTACTTATTCCACCTCTGGTAGTGTATTAGCCTGAATTGTAGCCACAAAATCACGCAGAGCTGCATAAAAATAGACTCACAATGGTAACAAGTGGAAAATAATATTTACAAATGTGTACAATGATTTGTAGGTAATGTTGACTACTCAAGACACCTGACTTATACATCTTCAAAGGAAGACTGTGTTCATTCTACAATTACATGGGATTAAAGCAAAATGTAGTTTTACTTGTATAATACTTCAATTTTATATAAAAGACAGTTTGGGTGTCATCCTCGACGGCACACTTTCATTCAAATCTCACATCAGTAATATCACTCGGTCTGCCTATTTCCATCTACGCAACATCAACCGCCTCCGCCCGTCCCTTAACCCTAAGACCACCGCCATTGTTGTTCACACCCTGGTCACTTCCCGCATCGACTACTGCAACTCCCTTCTCTTTGGTCTCCCTCTCAAATCCATCCACAGACTTCAACTGGTTCAGAACTCTGCTGCCCGCATCATCACCAGAACCCCCTCCATTAACCACATCACTCCTGTTCTTCAGCAGCTTCACTGGCTCCCCGTCAAATCCCGTATCGTTTTTAAGATTCTGCTCCTCGTCTTTAAGGCCATCCATACCCTCACTCCTCTGTACCTCTCCGACCTCCTGCACATCAACACACACATCCGCACACTCAGATCTTCTGCTTCCCTCAGCCTCACTGCACCCCCCTTCCGTTTAACCACCATGGGGTCTAGAGCCTTCAGCCGCTCTGCACCCCGCCTCTGGAACTCCCTCCCACCTGACATCCGCAACTCTGACTCTCTCTCCATTTTCAAATCACGCCTCAAAACATATCTCTTCACACTCGCATATCCACCCTGATCATTATCCATCACACATCCTGTTTTCAATCAATCAATCAATCAATGTTTATTTATATAGCCCAATATCACAAATGTTACATTTGTCTCAGTGGACTTCACAGTTTGTACAAAATATCAGTATGACAATAAGACACCCTCTGTCCTTAGACCCTCACATCGTACAAGGAAAAACTTCCGAAGAAAACCCACAGTTTAAAGGGAAAAATGGGAGAAACCTCAGGGAGAGCAACAGAGGAGGGATCCCTCTCCCAGGACGGACAGTCGTGCAATAGATGCCGTGTGTAAATTGAAAAGATAATACATTTGCAACATAGGTAGTCCAAATGTTTTTTATTTGATTGATTTATTTACTGCATTGTCTTGTTCATGACTCTTATGCTGGTGTTATGTATTGTGTATCTTGTTTTTTATGTGTTTGTACGGCGACCTTGAGAGCCTTGGAAGGCGCCTATATAAAATAAATGAATTATTATTATTTATTAGTTTGTTTTCAAATAAACAAAGTATTGGCTTTCAGAATATTAAACTTGTTTCGGCAAATTCAGATGATAAATACAACTTTGAAGCTTGTAACGGCATAATTACAAG
The DNA here is from genome assembly GCA_902827135.1 of Harpagifer antarcticus. Classification (NCBI taxonomy): domain Eukaryota; kingdom Metazoa; phylum Chordata; class Actinopteri; order Perciformes; family Harpagiferidae; genus Harpagifer; species Harpagifer antarcticus. The sequence continues at coordinate 9,474,789 of CADEHL010001363.1, forward strand.
CAGAGAACGGATTAATGTAACGTCACAGCAAGCATAACAACAGCCGGTGTTTCTTGTGAGTGTTTCCCCGGTACACAAATGCAAAAATACACACACACACTCGCGAGCTTCCCCCAGACCAGTAATAAAAACGAAAATGTGTCTTCGGGTCAATGTGACTGATTTTGATAGAGCAAGTCACATTTGGTTTAGGCACGAAACATACTACCAGTAGAAATACATTGCTTTCAAAATCGCTGTGTGTCGAATCAATAGATTATATTTCATGACCAGTGGCAGCTGGTGGAAAATATTTTTGGTGGGGCTATGGAAATAGGGACCAAACCATACTAAGGTGGTCCGGGGGGGATCCTCCCCCGGAAGACATTTTTGAGAAATGACCCCTTAAATTATCTGGTGATGTTAGAGGGTGTGTGTGTGGGGGGGGGGGGGGAGGACAAATTAAGGCTTAAAAATACGAGATAATCCATAATCTTCAGTGTGGTTAGCTATGAATCTTCCAAAACTGTGCAACAGGACAGTAGGCCCACACAAAAGATTTTCACGGGAGACTCCCGATTTCATTGCCCTCTCCCCGGTTTCCTCCCGGGGTCATATTTCTCCCGATTTCTGACAAAATCAGATTTACTCACGACTGTTTCCACTCGGACTTTAATACAGCTACACCATTGTTTGGTTTCCATGGTAGCGTGTCTCTTTAGCAGCGCGCGCAACTCAAAGTTTGAGAGGGTGAGGAAGATGAAAACTGAACAAGAATCGACAACTCCACCCTCTGCTCACTCCTTTCCTGTAAAATACAGGTCCAGCCCACACATATGCTCCATGGTGCTACAGGCATTGCCCTTACAACTACAATAAGCATGTAAATGTTAATCTACAGCTTCGGTGATCCACTAGCACCGAGACGCAGCCATCCTCGACAACTACTGTAGTGTCACCTTGGATACGAGTCCAAACAACTCACATACACACAGGCCAGGGCGCTGACACGGCGCCCTTTGAGCATCAGATCTGACGACGCTGATTGGCTGAAATTATGTTTCGGCGGCATAGTATACAGATAGCAACAGTCAGCTTTTTTTTTAAATATATTTTTTTATTTATTTTTAATTTTTAATGACAATCAAACATGTGGGAAGAGGGGGGGCGGCGCCCCTAGCGCCCCTATGGGCCGGCCGCCATTGTTTGTGACTATAAACACGAAATGCCGTGAGTGCTTCATCCTCTGAACACCACAGGATGGCGACTGTAACGCACATAACATAGCTTTCCTCTGAAATGATTTTCCCCTGCAATTATTATTATCCCTCAATCGCGTTCGCTATTCAGCTAGCTAACGTTAGCCTAAACAAACGTAACATGCAACGTTAGCCTAATCTAAAATGCTCTACGGCGTACCTTTCATGTGGCTCGTCAGCGCAGACTCTCGCATCGTTATTTTTGCAAACTTTGCAGGAGGCTACTCGTGGGCTTGACCCTCGTCTTAGCCATGGCTTGTATTTGTCTTCTGCTAGCCAACGCTCGTTGAAACTGCAAACTCCTGGCACACAGTCATCTATCACTCTCACCAGAATGCCCAGGTCACACGTAACACAAACACTTGCAGGTCGTGCGCATCGCGCGGGAAGGCCGCAGCGGAGCTGTTTTATGTAGAAGCGAAGCAATTCTTTTCTTTTAATCTAAAAAGCGAACTATTCAGTCAGACAGCAATTTATTGTAAAAGTAAAGCATTTACATTTTCAAGCATCATTCCCAAAATTCAAGCACTTTCCCAACCTTGAAAACACCACGTCAAATTTCAAGCATTTTCAAGGATTTCAAGCCCCCGTACGAACCCTGAACATAAACTATACTGCGGTCTAACTACTAAATACATAATTATCACATTTTGTCCATGAGGAATCAGGAACAATATACATAAAGCATTTTTGATTTCAGATAAAATTGCAGAACATATGTTTGTAAGAATTCATTTATTATCTTATTTATTAAATCCTAGAATATCCTTTACAAAAATTAAATAGTGTGCACACTTACAGCTAGTCTGATAACAAAAAAGGGAAATGTACCTCCACACTGCCATCTGTGTCCACTGTCACTGAAGGACTCACATCATACTGTTCAAGCTCTAGAAAGAACAGAAAGAAAGACAGTGTTTAATATTACTGCAAATAACACTCTGAAAACCAAACTTTGAATCTTACGTTTTTAAACAGACTAAACCTGAATTTGAGGCTAATGAAGTGTGCAGCTTCACTTCACGGCAGAAAAGTCCTTTACCTTCTAAAGGGTCGCGGGTCAGACCCAGCTGGCTGATGATGTAGCGTGGGATGTCTGTCTTGATAACCTGGCCGACTTTGGCATGACCCTCGGCGGCCTCAAGTAGGTGATAAAACTCTTCCGGGTCGAACTCCTGTAAACATCATCAAGTATTTTTAATGTCTTAAGTCAATTTCCTGCCAGATTGAAATCAAAGCAAGACAACAGCAAAGCAAGAGTCTTCTCTGTATCAGTGGTACAAGTCAAAAGTAACTGTATCTCATAGATGTTCAGCTTCTCATTCAAGAAAAGTCGCTCTGGATTTACTACTGAACCTACTCATTTATCGGGTACAAAGAGTGGGTGATTCATAAAGACTGAAGTGAAAAGTTGTCAAAGTGTCAAGAACATTAGTGGTATTTTAATGATTATTATATCACATGGTTTTGGACAGGTTATGTGAGGCCTATCACAATGACAACTCACATCAATTTCACTGTTATCCAACTAATTATGTTTTAAAAAAAGACATTTAATAAACTAAAAAATAGTAAACACACTTGTTAAACTGAGCTACTCTTTGTGTGTTGTTTACCAACATTCAACAAAGACTGTATATCATGTGGTTCGATCGGTTACTTTGCCTTCTTGGAAGTGATTTGTGATTCTCAAAGAATTAAAAGAAATTGATCAAAACGGTATTTTTCTAGTGACAGTGACCGTTTCTCAAGGAGGCTTGCTTGGTAGCACATATATGCTGGGCATTTAAACAGTGATTCGATGACGTAGTATGCTTGAAATAGTGGCTCTGGAGCAGCTTTACTCGACATTGAGAAACGGCCAATGTCTCAAATAAACTGGTAATCCAAAGACATGTATCTTCTTATGGGGAAACAGTGAAAGTTAAGTATTATTGTCTTCCTTTAATGATCCTCATCATGCTGCCCACACATCCACTTTAATTAAGGTCACAATTTCACTCGTGTTATACTTTCATGTGAACTGGCTACTAGGACTTTCAAACACAGTAATCTTATTTTCAATCAGGAAGAGATTTTCTTTTCCTCAGCTTACCAGACACTCCAGGAGGCGAGCCGGCCTAGAGATTATGATGAGGATCTTCCTCACCAAATGGATGATGACGGCCACCTCCTCGCTTTCAGAGCGCTCGTAGGCCTGAGGGGTACATAAGAAAATGTATTTATGAAACCAACCAACTCATTACAAATCACCCAAGAGAGGATAGAATACATCGACACTGTTTCAAAAACACTTTAAAGTAAGAAAAAAAAACAAGCAAATAGATATTTAAGAAGTTGTGGGATAAAATATGGCATGTAGGTGTCATTCATTTTACATAATGACGTCAAAATCCAATACACTACATCAAAGAGACATTTCTAATTACTTTAATAAACTGGTCCCAAAATAAAAAATGTGTATTTACCCGCCCTTGGTACTAGGATTTGGTTGTTCCAGTGGAAAATAAGTGATCCAAAGGGAGGGGGGGGGGGGGGGGGGGGGAGACACTTTTCCACTCCTGACAAAAGATGCTAGCTTCATGCGCAAACTGGAAATATACATATATAAATAACAGTGTGTTCAAAGCTGATTGGTACAGTATTAAGAGAAGAAACTGCTGCTGCCTGACAGAGATGCGTCACAGAAGACATCACTTTAAACCAAGAGGAATTATTAGAATAATCACTGGGTGGGTGGAGTCTCAGTGAGTCATCCACGGCCTTTCTTGTAGACTGACGTGAATGTACTAGTGTAACACATGGATTCTTTTAATGTCCTCCAAAGCTTCCAATTGTTAAGAGAAGCACAGTCATCACATGTGAGTTTGTGTGTTACAGTCACACACTTTGGTCATGACAAACCCATAAAAGGGTAAGAAAGAGAAAAACTGTTTTTTTACTAGAAAGTCGCACGGTAGACTTCACAAACAGCCTTGTGTCCAACTATTAAAACACATAGGATCGTCACATGCTCAAGCATTAAGTCTGTCTGGTGAATCCGGTTTAAATAATAAACTATGTCAAGTACTTTTTTTATTGTTTCTGTGCTTCAATTTCCAGAGATCATCTTCTCTTTTTATCTTATTTTGAAGAATTTTCTATAGGTGTTGCTTCATGGTACAAGTTAAAGTCATTTTGCTTATAACAAACTGTCAGACGTCAAGGTCAAACACTGAGCTGCACACTTCAGGTGACAGGCAGAAATCAATGGAGGTTAATTGAATTATTCTTCTAAGTTGTTCTTTATAAATATGAGTACTACATTGGTCACCTTCTAGTAGGGCTGCAACAAACGACTAATTTGATAATCGATTAATCTATCGATTAATGAAACGATTAATCAATTATTCGGATCGTTAAGGTTTTAACTGTACTACTACTTATATCGATACTGCTTATCGATCCGGTCCTTTTAACGATAGTATTAACGGTTCTTTTGACAAGAAATAAGGTAAACTAACTAAACAAATTGTGAACAAAACTAACATTGCTTTTTATTTTTAATTAAATGCAGAATATTTCACATCAAAAGAAACAACAATGTTTTAACAAATCATATTAAATAATGTGATGACAGAACTGTAAACAGAATAGCTGAAACTTTAACAAAATAAATAACTCAGTTACCTCTAATCATTAACCTATTTTTATAGGTTTTTATAACTGAGTTAACTCTGTGTGTTGCTGCTAGCATACATAACACCTGACGTGGAAACGTTACTCGTGGATGGGGCTACAGAGCTGCTAGAAAGACAGTGGAACCCGGTGCATTTCTCCGTCTGGATGTGGAGCACTTTTGCTAAATGTTTAGACAAATTGCTCGTGTTACCGCCCTTACATGATAAACTGTTATTGCACGTTTGGTAACGAGCATTGTCCACATCGACACGGCTAAGGTTTAACCACACCTCGGAGCGCGTTCTCTCCGCCATCTCCTCCGTGTGTGTGTGTTGCATGCATGTAGCAGATGCGTGTTTGTGTGTGTAAACTTCCCCGCCCCCTTGCAAGCAGGCGGGGGAGAGATCTCTCGTCTGAATTGGGAAGAACGAAAATACATTATAGACGCATTTTGTAGTCATATTGCATATTAGAAACGGAGTTGGCGACACTAAGACTGCGATATAATGTTTATGTAGCAATAATACATATGACATATGTTTTAAATGTCTCCTGTACCATAAAAAGAGCGATAACGTTGGAGCTTAACAGGGTGTTGAACACATGTGATGACGTCACCAACGAATAGACGACTGAATTAGTTGCCAACTAATTTGGTAATCGATTTTAATCGATTAAGTCGATTAGTTGTTGCATCCCTACCTTCTATACACCTGAGTGCATTTCCCAGGCGAGAGCCAACAGGTAATATTTTTTAAATCCTCTGGAGCAGAGAGAGGAGCTGTGGATTATTGTTATTGATTAATGCATCAGTGTTTCTTAGGGTCAAAAACACTAAACTCACAACTTAAAATGAAAGCGTTTAGTCTATTTAATAAAAGAGCACATGTTCAATGTGAAAAGTGACAGTAGATATAGATTAGTTGCAATTTGGTGCTATATATAGAATATATATAAATTAAAATTAGGGTGCAGCGCCCCTCCAAGACAATGGTAGGGGAAACACTAGAGTGCTACATGTACCAGCCTCTATGAAGTGAAAGTACTTTGTATCACCACATACATCAACCCAATTGAATTACAAGCCACAGTGACATTTAGAAGAGTGAAGATGTAGTTTCATCTTTTCAACAGTCACACTTTTTCGAGACAAATTGTCCTTGGCACGCAGAGTGAGTCTCCAGGTCTGTGTGTGCGTGTGACAGCATTTGTTCCCCTGCATGGGAACAGACTTATCAGTTCAGCTGGAGGTACAGCGAGTCGACCATGCCTTCTGTCTGACAGCGCGCAGAGGAACAGGGAAAGAGGTTGCTATAGAAACAACATTTTATCACAACAGCAAAGATCTGGGACAAAAGCACCTCTCACCATCACTGACAATTTCCACAACCAGATGTATTGTGTGTGCGTTTAGCTATCAGACGGTTATTGAGCGGTGTGCCCGATTGCACATTTCACCCTCAGCTCGATCAATCCCCTTTCATAACTTCATTACATCATAGTGTTCAGATGAAGGGTTCATATGCAGTTGTAGTATACAATTAGATGATATATTTTTGCAAGTTTCAAAGACATTTTAAACTAATTTCATTACTACATTGGTCCTGCTGGACCCAAGTCAGCTGGCTGTTTCCCCACCTCGTGAAGCAGCTTCTCCAGCTTCTCCTGCAGCTCAGCGAAGTAGCGGGAGGTAACCAGGCCTTTCTGGGATTTGTCCAGGCAGTCTCTGAGCAGCTCCACCAACTGGTGCTGGATGAAGCCCAGCACCCCGTCAGCCAGAGGGAGGGAGCTGTCTGGAGAGCAGTGGGTGATAATCTCAAACAAGCGCTCCTCCATCTGGGCCGTGGCCTGCAGGGACAACAACCACACAAACACACAGTTAAGACATTAAAAGACAGCTTATTATTACTTTTTTATTCTTCGCAGCCCCAAATATTCATTATATTTCTGTGGGTAAAGTCATATAATTATTACCAGTGATGCAATTCAATGACATGTGTAGCAGCTAAGACTTGTGAATTTCAAATCTGTTTTTATTTTTGAGTTTTAAGACAATTCAGATTTCACTATGGCTGGAGTAGGTTTTTTCATAAATGTTTTTTGGTTTGTACCTTTGGAAAACGTTCCTTGTAAACATGGTTCATCATGACAATCTCATTATCAAATGAGACGTTTGATCGCCCGGGGCTGCAACAGAAACAAAAGTACAGGTTAGAATATTTCACTTGACAGTTGAATATTATTTTCATTATTGATAATTTGTAGTGCCAATTATTTCCACCAAAAATCTGTTGATCTGGTCGGATGTACACTCATATTTGTTCTGTATTTAAAAAAGAGAAAAGAAGGAAATAAATTGACTAAATTGTTTAGTCTACTAATCAACGCAGCTCTGCATACACTATTAAATACAACTCTCCACTTAGCTAGGATGGGGGGTGGGGGGGGGGGGGGGGAAGTGGTTATCAAGGCCAATATTGTAAGAAAACATGAAGCCAGCAGCTCTACGCACTAACGCTACAATCAGATATGATTTGCTGTCAGGCTTTGATGTTTCGACACCACCAGCAGAGGTTTATTCTGACCAAACAGTGTGAATCATCAACATCTCTCAATTAGTCATTTACTGGAACACCACTTCAGTGTTTAGGCAGATGAGACAAGTGTATTTTCACAAAAAGAATCTTGCTTGATGAGGCTTCAAAGAGAACAGATGGAGAGAAAACCTATCACATCCAAACAGGCTCCCTAAGCTGTGTTTTTGTCATGAAAGACGCCTCTGTTAAAGTGGATGGCTGCAGCCCAACACACACTGCTGCGGCTCACTGAGGCTCTCTGCATCAGGCCCCCCCGCCCCCTCACACAACCCCCAACCTTCGACTTCAGTTCAGCAGTTGGATCCCTGAGGCGCTCTGTCAGCTAGCATGCCCACGCACTGCACACCATGGTGCCAGAACACAGAGCACTCAGGCATCGCACAAACAGCGCAGAGCAGAACCAACACACAAAAGTTGTGGAAAAGCTCTGCAGTCAGATCCCCCTGCCGGCCCAACAGGCGCGTGTAATCTACGAGACGCACTTCAGAGACACAAATTTGCATGTGATTTTGTCTTGGTCATACCGAAGAGATGACATGTTGACATATGACAGTCTACCTGTACATTGTGACATGCATAATGTTCTTATAAACATTGCAACACTGTCCAAAATTAAACTGAAATGGGTTATTTTCCCAAGCAAAGAGGTAGTTAATCCCAGGAAGGATTACTGCATTTAATCTGTAGAAATTATTCATTTCATATGATGACGGGCCAAGAAACAATATTAAAAGGAGGTTTGGACCCGGTTCAGACTGGGTTTTGAAACATGAGAATATAGTGGTGAACACACGTGTGACTAGCTAACATCTCAGAGAAAAAGAATAAACACTTCACAGACACAGGTTAAATTGTGCATCAAGAAAAGTAAATAGTCATTTAAATACTCAATATGTTGCTTAGGAATTACCCCATAAGCACTTTTTCTAGTATAAATACCTAGCATTATAGAAGACACATTCGATTAAAATGTGAAATCAGTTTCAGCTACCTGAGGCTCCGAGACCGAGGTCGTATGAGCGTGGAGTGCCGCCCATCCTCGTCGGTCATGCTGTCTGTGCTGCGGAAGTGTTTGAAGAGGAAGTGCAGCTCATCTGGAGTCGGCTGGTAGGGAAGCTGGTGAAGACGCTCCTGGGAGGAGGAGGAGGACTGCAGACACAAAGATGGATTCATCAGTCCAGAAGATTTAGTATTTTCTACATTCAAACATTTTGAATCTACACATTATTTTGCTGTTTTTTTAGCTTAAAAAAAGGCACATTATCTTTTAAAACACCATGGATAAACGCGATGATATTTACAAGAATAATAAAGACAGTTGCTAAGGGAGATGATGTGATTCAAAAACACCATGCTGCAATGTTTATACTGGGCCATTATATCTGATCCAGTGAGTTTAATAAGAGGCAGCAGCTGGGACCTCACTGATGGTATAAAAACAATATCTGGTAGATAATAGGAAACAAAAATGGGAGATTTATGTGGAACTATTTTATGACACAGAATATAAAGATTTTTTTTTACAGTGGCCTTTTTTTTTTAACATTAAGACGAATAAAAGAAAGGTTTTACCCACTCTATATATTTAATAATAATGTATTCATATAGTCTTTACCGGGATGGAAAGGGAATACATATTGGGTTGTAACACATGTTCAAACATCAACAGCTTTTCTTGGAAATGGATGATTAGTGAAATGAAGTTAAGCAAAAGACCAATTTAATAAGGTGCTAAATATAACAGTTTGTCAAACTCAAGATAACAGTTCCAGTAAACCGTGCTACTTCCTTCTGTAAAGAGAATGTTGCTGTTTCTCATGTCTTGCCAGAGGCATCACTCTGTACATTTGGATAAGAGACACTACTGCTAAAAACACATGTAGACCTTAAGTCTGGGCAGTTTGCAATAAAGTTGCTCCTTGTATTTGCAACATTTAAAGGTTATGTTTATGATGACAGCAGCATATTGCATTCTGTGCCAACATAAGCCTGTCCTGATAACACACCTGTGGAGGATTTAAAAGAGGCTGCTGTATGAATTTAGAATAGTAATCAAACAGTGAAACATGAACATCTCCAGCCAATAAGTAAAGCTTTTCTTCCAGTAATGGGGTACATATAAATGAGTAGATCAGAGACATTGATATTTACCTAATTAAGTTATGTTCAACGTCTACTGAGGCACTGAGTGAACTCTTTCCAAGCTGAAGGGGACATAATGTACGATGCTAGCAATCTGTTGAATGTTGCCGTCTGTTCTGTCCTAAACCAGAGGGACAGCATCTGTGGAGTCTCTTTATTATGCCTCAGTATAAAGAGAGCAGTGAGGGCCACTGAAGAGCCCTATTGTCCCCACTGACCTCTGGGTCTGCGGCTGGGTCTACCCCATAAAGTTCCTATAATAGCTGCACATGGCAGAGTCTCACCACAGACTCAGCACACTATTCCCCCATCGCACGCTGCTCATTTGAAAATGTCATTATGTTATTTTGTGAGCAATACAATTGCAGCTTTATTCTAAATTGTTAAATATATTCAAATAAGACATTTAATATATACAGAAAAAAATATCTTTGAAGTGCTTTCACATCCTTTACATTTTTTTATTTATCATCAAAAGTAATTGAGGGAATAATCTTTTATAATGACCTAACAGAAAACCTCATACATAAGGCCATTTTAACATAATTATTACAGCTGATGTTGATGAAGAAATCAAAGACAAGGACCTTGAGAAATTGTGAAAGTGACAACTATGTCATGTTTTGCTGAAAAGCTGTCATAAAGCGTGCCACACACACACACACCCCCCCCCCCCCCCCCCCCTTCATCTCCCCATTAGCACTGCGTACACACAGACTGTGTGTGATACTTCCAACACCGGGTTCCACAGACTGAGAGAATGACTAATCCTAGCAGATGATGGAGAAAAACAATTAACAGTTTGTCATCTCAGGCCTGGCATTCACCGTCCCTTATTGCATAAACCAATGTGCTATTTGGGCAAAGAGAGGTGTTAGAATCGCCTGGCCACCATTTACTGAGCGGGGGGGGCTGGACATGTTTTGGGATGACTTACTGAGACAGTGGAGCTCGGCGGGTTGGTTCCATAGCCAGACGAGGGGAGGGACGCCAGAGACCATCTCCGGCCCTCAGCTCTGAGAGGAAGGGACATGCATGTTATATAAGCCTCAGCAGCAATGGCACAGATAGCATTACATAACAAGCGACGGAGAGTCCTGTGACTAGGTGAGCATGAAATTATTCTCTATATATACAAATCATATATAACAAGGTTCACTGTGTCCTTAATTGATACAAAGCAAGCTATACGTTCCCGTAAGGGAGAGCTTTGTAAGGAGGAGCATCAGTCGGTGAAAAACACATAAAAACACATGCCTTAAAAGCCAACAGATACAGTGCAAAAATATTAGAAGAAGCTACCTGTCAGCGCGAGCCAAGTGACTGAGATCACGACAGCAACAGAGAGAAAAGGAAAAGGAAAATAACGCATTTCAGTGAGTTTTGGGAACCTTGCGGAAGTGATCCTGTGGCCCTTGGCATTCAGCTGAGGGATTAGTACTGACAATGTTTCCTTCCTTGCCAGTTTTCATTTGCCCAGATACAAGGAGCGGCAAGCAAAATAAATTAATTTAAGGATTTAGTTTACATAACAGAAACAAAACCTCAAAGCATGACCTGAGAAAGGACCTTCTCTGCACTTTGAAATATGCAACACACAGCAAAATGAAGAGAAAATAAAATTAAGCTTAAGGTTATGTGTTTCAACATTTGTTTGACAGAGGAAACAAAAGGGTTATTACACAAGGAAAATTACAGATCAAAGAGCTCCATAACATTTCAATATATTTACAATGAAACACTGAATGCATGACTTATGTGATAACTTCACAATGTTGTTTGGGAAACCACTACAAAGCTGCATTTGACAACCGTTTAACCAATGATTTACTCGATTGTCTCTGACTTCATTTGTTCATGAATTTCATCTGAAGAGCTTTAATAAATTCCGACATATACAAGAGAACCAAATTTCAAGCTGCAAGGAACAGAGATGGCGATTGTTCTGCAAGACATTGAGTATTTATTACTGCAGAAGTAAAGATGTTGAATGCCAAAATGTTGCTTTTTCTTTAAATGTAGTTCCTTTTATCCTCAGCACAATAGATAATCCTATACTCTCAATTGTCCCTCTATTAGCTACAACTGCCGTTCAACGCTTGTTAATGCTATAAACACAGAGTGAATAAATGAAAATATCCAATGAGCAGCAGATCTCAGGGCAAAAAGCACTTTATCATTGGAAAAGGTTGAAAATGGCCAGATAAGACTACTTTGAGCTGATAGTAAGGCAACAGTAACCAGAATAAGCACTTGCTACAACTGAGATATCTGAGAAACATGTCTTAACCTTAAGCTGAAGCAGCAGAAGGAGTCCACATCTACTCCTGTCAGCTAAGAACAGGAAACTGATCGTAGATGTGCAGCCAACGACAAATTTAAAGAAACTGTAATATGAACCAAAATCTCTGAGCTATGATATGTCCTGAAGATGTATTGCCTGTCGTCTTGATAGTAAGCTCCTGTAGAGTAATAACTCACGGCTGTCATTTTCTATTCTGTTCTGATCGTATCTAAGGACAAGCACCTGAATCTCTCATAAGTTTTAACAACTGTTCGTCCTGGTGTCTTCAAGGTGCCGCAACACATGCCCGGAGCGAGACAAGCATGTTGCCATGGGAACTGGGTTAAATGATGTGTGAGTGGGCTTCGGGAGTATCCTCTATCTAACTGCACACATCTTCCTGAGGAGGAGTCGGCTGTAAGAAGACATGGCAGAGGGGGGGGGGGGGGGGGGGGGTGAAAGCTCGACCCAGTCATTTAGCTGCTGTTGATCTGAAGCTTCCAGAAGGGTCCAAACACACACCCCATCTCACAGGAAACCCTCAGAGGGAGTCAGGGCCGGACTGGGACAATAATTCAGGCCGGGAATTATACACCCAGCCAGGCCATTACCAGTTTTCTTTTGTGCCATTTTGCTGGATTTATTTGTCAATTTTTACAGCGTTGCTGCCCATAGTGATAGCCCTAAACTTTAAATCTACTACCCCAGAATAAACATATGGACATGGGTTACTATTTAAAACAAATGTGCAAATCTATTTAGGAACCTGTCCATGTGAACATATTTTAAGTGGAGGTGGACCTCAAATCCTCTAGGGGGGTCCGGGGGCATGCTCCCCCGGTAAGATTTTGTTTTAAATGTTGGACTTAAATGCATCAATCTGGTGCATTTTGAGGGGGAAATAAAGAGACTACACTACACCCATATGAAACAGAACTGTATACATTTAAATAATCATAAAAACATGGCCATAACCAATAACATACCAATATTTAAAAACATTTGAACTTGTTTATTTATTTGTTTTTGGTTCATTTATAGTTGTGAGTGTGTCTGGGCTCCTGAACCAGCCTCACCTGTCTCCCTCCTCTTCCCCTGCTCCTCTTTGAGGCAGCAGCAAAGACTAGTTTTAGCTCTCAACAAGTTTTTTAAGTGTATCTTACCTTTTTTCACCTAGTTAACTTTTTTTAAATTTTATTCATGCATATTTTACTAATCACTACCCCTCAAATGGAAATATGTGTTTACATAAATGGTGACCAAACCATTTGAGACCCACAGAGAACTTAGACTAAGTTAACTATCTAAACACTCAGAGAGTCCTTTACCTCACCTGAGCTGTAGTTATCAGCCTCTCAGTCTGACAGGAGAGGACTCTCCTCCACCTCGTTGACAGCTCATTATATCCGTTAGCGCAGCTAGCTAGCACCAGATGCTAACAACAACAATACACGTAACCGGTGCGCACTTTCTCTCTCGCGCCACACATACACACCCTCCCGAGCTTGAATGACACACAGAGACCAATCGAGGAGGGCATTAGTGTATGATATGTATGAAAGTGGCCATGTCGGCAGGCCACATTATGTAAACAGCCAGTCACCCTCTGTGAGGCAGAGTCAGACCCACATTTGCGCAGCGTTGCGTAAACAAAACATACATAAAAAAAAAAAATTCTCAGGCCAGCAGGCCACTTAGCAGGCCAGGCCATCGGGAAACCTCCCGGTCCTCCCGATGGCCAGTCCGGGCCTGGAGGGAGTACAGGTAAGGTTTATTTTATATTCATTGGTTCATTTGGGTTCACATTGTGAAGTTAAAGCGATCAATGGTTGGTAAACTTAAAGTGGACCTATCATGCTATATTTGAATAATATAGTGTAGGGCCATACCTATATAAAACATGTCTGTGAAGTTTTTTTTCAAAATACCAAACAGATCATGCATTTTAGCCATGCCCCATTTCACTCTATTTGCTCTATTCCAGCCCTGTCTTCACAAGGGCTGATTCTGTGGCAAATGAACTGCAGCTGACCACGCCCCCCTGCAAAGGAGGGGGGGCGAGGCATGAGCGTCATGTTACCATGCTGTTACCATGCCCTTACCATGCCACGCAACCTCTCATTCCCCTGATAGGTGAAGAGTTGCCCATATAGGCGGAGCACCCTGTTTCTGACGTCAGAACAATTTCAAATCTGTATCAGTCTGTACCAGATCCTTTGCAGCCCCGTTTTTAGAGATTTGGGTATGGAGGAAAAGAGAGAGGGTTGTGTTTTCTGACACTTGGTGAGTTCCTGGACACATATTCATGTATAAAAGACGTACAAAAGTGCATTTTGCATGATAGGTCCCCTTTAAACAACATCGACTTGGTAATCAACACTGAGTGCTTTGATTTCAACAACGTGCCAAAATGTTGTATACAGCCCTGAAAATGTATTTTGGACAAGACAGATGAATAACAAAATGGCAGCCAGTCCATTCAGTTCATGAAAACCTCACTATTTGTAATAATTTGCCTTCTCAAGAGCGGCTTTACCTAGTGCTTCTGTTGATTGAACATTTTATTTAAATTTAACATTTTGCGAAACAATAAATGTCAAGTCTTACATTTAAAATCTTTGTGTAAATTGCAATAGGCGCTTTCACACCGGAGTACTTTTCCCAATATAGTTCCGATAGTTCTTGAAATGTTGCGTTCACAGTCACACCAAAAAAATACGGAACTAGAACTTAGTTCATGAGAACCTTTTCACCCCCTTTTTAGTCCCTGCTAGAGAGCAGGTACTTTCATGGGAGAAAAAGGTTCCCATTGTGAGGAATTGCGGTATCTCCTTCTTTCTGTTTGTTTGTCTATCTGTATGTCTGTCTTCCTGGCTGGGCGTGGTTGACCTACTTTCCGTTTTCCGCCAACTCACCTCCGCTCCTGTTTCTCATCATCACTGATTACCACCACTCACCTGCTGCTGCTTAAAACTCCGGTTCGATCATCAGACTTCGCCAGTTCTTCGTATACTCACAGTGGTAAACCCCAGTTCCGGCTGACTAGATTTTCTAGTTCTTTTGTATACTCTTCCTGTTGGATTTTTTCGTATGATAATTCGGTTCTGTTTTTTGCCTGTTCCAGAAACTCCACATTCCATTCCGTCCTGCCTGCCACGTCCAGCCCAACCTCCGTCTCAGCCCTGCTCCACATTCTCCCTACTCTGTTCAGAGTTTGCTTTGTCCCCTGCCTGTTTTTTTGTGGACTTATTAAATCCAGTCTTTTTGACACTTCACATAAGTCTCCGTCCCAGTGTTCTTGCATAGCGGGTTCAAGTTTTGTGTCTCTTTACGAGGAGCTTAACACCCATTTCTGATTGGCTGGGCGGATTGCAAACCACGCCCCGTAAAACTCTGAAAAGTTTTGTGAAGACGCCATTGTATTTGCTGGCATTAGCATTATTATCATTAGCCCAGCGCACCAACCGAGAGAGACTAACTTATGGCAACACAAAAAAAAACATGGGAGTGGTGGAGTGATGAGGACTGGAGGTGTCGGCGTTCTGGCGATTTACTCTGAAAGCTTCAGTAGAAGTAGCCAGTAAACCCAAATCAGAAGAAGAAGACGTGACGTCAGCGGCTTCATTTGCCTAATCCTCCCTCAGGGACTTATTCCGATGTGAACGCGACCTGCTCTTTAGTTCATCAGAACTAAAGAGGTCTGATGAACTAAGTACTGGGAACTAAGTACGGCAAAGTACTTGGTGTGAAAGCGCCTAATATTCAATTTTATATATATTTTTTAAATATTCAACAGTATTTTCAAGGACCGTATTTATTTATATGGCCATTCTAAATGAATTACAGGGAAACTAGACATAAAGTTTAGGTGATACAATTCCAAATAATTATTTTATGGAATTGCTATTTAAGTTTAACCTAATGATCTTTTTGGAAGTTCACAGCAGGTGTCCATTGAAAATGAAGTTGTCCTTACACAAGAATAATAATCCCACTTTAGTTCCGATATAGTTCCGAAATGTTGCGTTCACACCAAAAAGAGCCCGAACTAAAATTAGTTAATGAGAACCTTTTTTACGCCCTTTTCCGTCCCTGCTAGAGAGCAGGTACTTTTGTGGGAGAAAATGGTTTCTATGTCTGATTGGCTGGGCGGAATGCAAACCACCGCCCGTAAAACTCCCAAAAAGGTTTGTGAAGCCGCCATTTTATTATCCTCGCATTAGCATTATTAGCATTAGCCCAACGCACAAACGCAGAGAGGCTAACTTATGGCAACACAAAATAAAATATCGGAGC
The DNA here is from genome assembly GCA_902827135.1 of Harpagifer antarcticus. Taxonomy (NCBI): domain Eukaryota; kingdom Metazoa; phylum Chordata; class Actinopteri; order Perciformes; family Harpagiferidae; genus Harpagifer; species Harpagifer antarcticus. The sequence goes on from CADEHL010001363.1 coordinate 9,491,006, forward strand.
GGTGGAGATGAGGAGGTGTCGGCGTTCTGGCGATTTACTCGGAAGTAGAAGTAGAAGCCAGTCCCCAACTCCGGGGACTTCGGGTGGCAGTATACGTGGTGAAGTTGTTTGCGGCTGTCACTACCCGATCCGTCCCCCTGCCCGGTCTGTACTGCGCATGTGCAAGATGGTCCGCCATATTGGAGAACTCCGGACGGCAACCCAGGAAGGACACTTGACACAGTGGCTTTTGGCAAAGCTGAAAAATAAAACTCGAGAGAGATGAGTTATTGTTATTACAACGTGACTTCACTATTATTTAACAACTCTTTTTATTGGGTTCTTTTATTTGGGGTTAAGTACATTGTCAGAATAAGTGAGAAACGAATTTAACATATGCTATACATTTTTGCATACATTAAATATTTATTCAGTATGATAGCTGTCTAACAGAAGTTAAATTCATTTCTCACTTATTCTGACAATGTACTTTGTTGTAAAAATAATACTTTTACACCAATTATTTTTCAAAACAGCTGATGTGGATATGACCCCCTACCTCCATGCTCACAATTGCAGAAGTTATTGTACTGTAAAAATTCTGTATTATAATTTCCTGTCGTGACAGGGTTGACAGCTTGTGACAGTACTGACTTAATAGATTTAATTGATTCAGAAAAGTTATGTTTGTATTTTTTAAATCTTATTTTGGTAAGTTTTCCTTTTTTAAACCATTATCATGATTCAATATTAGAATGATGTGGTAATAATCATTTAAGGACACACGATAAGATTTAATAGAAATGTATTGATAACCGCTTGAAGCATTGTTATAATAAACACATTTATTACAACATAACATTGGCAATTTAACAATTCATTTAATCTAGTAATTGACTAATTGTCAGCTTACATTTTTTTTATAGATAATACCCTCCATTACAATGTTAGTAGGTATTTAAAGATCCCCTATTATACTGTTTCTCATCAATATATTACAGGTCTCAGATATATCCAGAGCCTGTCTCTGATTGGCTGAAACACCAAATAGATTATTGCAGCATCCCATAATCCCCTGTTTCAAAAGTGGTGATTCTCTGTCTGTTACTTTAGTTCGGGGGTCGGCTACCCCACCATCGAGCTCCCCCCCGTTGATAATTCACGATCGTCGGCATGCTGATAAAATAAAAATAGAGAGAAAAAACAGATTAGCTTATGAAAATATGTGCATCTTAAAAGTGCTTAATTTTAGATAAATAAAATTAAGTGTAGCAGCAGCTTGAGTTTCCCTTTTTCTTTGTTAACCGTTTCACATCATGACCTAACAGTTTCAGACGATTATAGAACAATCAGTCTTCACACATCATAACAATTGCACAGTTTTAAAGTTTCTCTTTCTTTCCCTCTTATATATTTGTAGCAATATCATATTCAGAGCTTAGGGATGACTACAAAAGAAGAGGGACACTGTGTGACAGTGCCTGACGTGATAGGGCCTGATGTAACAGGGTCAGGGCTTGACGTGACATGGCCTGACAGTCGGCCATTTTAACTGCTATTTCTCAGCATTTCAATATGTTAATAGTTAGCTTGCTAGCAAGGGATTTTAGTGAACTAATCTAAAAAAATGTAATAACAAAAACAATATAATCCTTTTCTGGGATATTTTAACGTGACAGCGCCTGACCCTTTAGCTTGTCCACGTAAAAAAAAAAAAAGGTGTAAAAACAAGATTAAAATCTTAAAATTCAAGGACAGAATGTACCCACTTATTGTCAGCTCCTCTTCCGTCAGATGATGTAACTCCTTCACAATCATGTTTTTAAAGGTGTATTGCAGTATTTTTGATGGAGTATTTTATGAAGCGTGACAGGACTGAGGACTGTTGTAAAACACATTTTTGGTCAAATGTAAGCATTATTCAATGTTTTTAATGAACTGTGGTGAAAGATAACAAGTTAAATGTGTTATTAATTAAACCCCGGGGATTTTATGCGAGCAATATATATATATATATATATATATATATAAACTCCCCAAACAGGCGAAAACCTACCAGTTTCACCCACTGTCTCTGCCACCTCCCTCCATGCCTGGTTCCTCCGGTTTGTATCCCGTTAATAGTTCTGGTCGTAAAGAACCGGGTGATTTGCTACCGTAATTTCTCGTTTGGAATATGAGGAAATGAACTGCGGTCTGGTCAGGGGCGGACTGGGACTACAAATCAGCCCGGGACTCTCGACCGGCCCACTTCGGTACCGCCGGCCCACCGCGGTGCTAGTGACTTACCGCAGAGGTAGACATTAAGGGTAAAATGCTACTGGCATTATATTATGACTGGCCCAACCATTGTAACCACTGGCCCGGAGCATACGTCCAAAAAAAAAATAATTAACACATTTGTTGCAATAGTAATGTATGCACTAACTACATTACTACATGTACTACAACATTTGAATCATCAGTTCTTCCTCATTTTCCTCAATTGTTCATATTTTGTTTATTAAAATAATGATATTGTGGTCATTGTTAAAAAATGTCTGCTATTATTATGAGTATTATTATTTGTATAATGCGCTTTCTGCCTTCCTGTCATTAGGAGTTAGACATGTAATGGCTATGTAATTGATTTGATTAGAACCTTCATTATCCTAAACTGCTGGGACATTTCCCTATAGCCAATACCTTTATATTGTCTACTCTTCACTTACTTGTCAGCATAGGTCGGCATTGATGTACAGAGCCGACAGAAGACCTTGTTTATGTTGGCATCATATTGAGAGGTGCAGCCAGTGACGCGTCCTAAAACCAGGAAGTAAGCCGCTGGTTCCCTCGACAAAAAGCAATGGGATTTCTCCACAGGGTTTAGGAAAATAGCTGGAGATAAGGTCTGTGCAAAACGAACCTGTTTGATAAATGCACGTTTTGTTCAGCCAGATAATCTCCACATCTCTACTTTTATAATGTTCGAATTCTAAATGTAATCGATAAAGGGTTTAGGACGCGTCACTGCACCGCTCGAAGCCAACTCCATCGATCAAGCTGAAACTTTCTCTCCCTCTTCTTCTCATGCTCCCTGTCACTCTCCATTAACTCCTCCGGTGACTTTCTTTTATTTGAAGATTGTTTTTTGCCCGGCGCTTGGCCGGTTACCGCTAGTATTAAAAACATTTTGGCGAATGGTTAGGTGGCGCGATAGTCTGTAGTGAAGGAGCGCGCTTCCGCTCACGGGAGCCTGCTCGCGCTGCTCTCCGCAGCAAACAGCTGTTTGCTTTTCACCCAACAACGACAAGCGACTCACGAAATGCTATGTTGTAGCGTTAATAAACGAAACAATTTAACAAAATTGCTAGTCAACATACCAATACCACAGTAAACATTTTTTTTAAACAATATTTTTAGTGGCCCGAGCGGGCAAGTGGAAAGTACGTTATGCTGGCCCGGGGTGTCTAAATAGTGGTTCCGGGCCAGCGGGCCATTTATAATGTCGAGCCCTGCCGGTTACCGGCCGGCCCACATCGTCCGACTGGCCCACTTCAGTACCGGCTCATCGGGATTCGTCCCGAAGGCCAGTCCGCCCCTGGGTCTGGTTCTCCCTGTGTGTGTGTTTCGCTGCGCTTACCGGTCCGGCGGGCGCAGCTGCAGGGTTTCTGCTTCACACACGTTGCATACCGCTATTTTACTGTCTTTTTCGGATACCTTAAAATAATGCCAGACCGGTGAAGCCATTTTGGCGAGCTTGTTTTGCTGCACACAGAGAAAAGTGTCATGTATTTTACGTCATGCGATCGGCATGTTTAGAGAGCACCGATCGATCAGTAGAGAGTGAGTATCGGCCGATCTCGATCGGTGACCGATCGATCGGAGCATCCCTAATTAAGAATAAAACTCTCCTCCCTTGAGACTATTCAGCTGTGACAAAAGAAATCTATCACTTCACAGGGAAAAGATTCACAAGCAGTGCTGCTGACATACCTTCGGGCAAAAGGGAAGTTGAGGCAGGCGCCGGTCGACACATTTCGAGGACTGTCTAAAGGGCTGCTTGCAGCTGAAACAGAAAAGACAGTACCGGTATTATTCCTAACTGTGATAATTAACTCAGGAAATAGAGTAAAGAAGACCAAATGGCTGCATTCACAAGTTGAAACTTGTGACATCACGTCTCTGCAGGAACCCTCCATCACTTAAAAACCCAGTGCCATTTACCAGCACCTCAGACAGGTCCAATCTATCATCTTGGAATTACTCTTCAAACATTACAGCACTGATCTGCAAACAGTCAAGTCTCACCAGAGTCTGGTTGCCTCCACTAGAGACTGTGGTTCGTTTACATGCAAGTAGTTGAGTACCAATTAGGACACAAGAGAGACCCAATTAGAGGCCGACTGCACTCTGTGATTAGATAATCCTCAGCAAGATTGAGTTCAAAAGGGAGCACATCCACATACTGCTGGTTTGAGGAGCCCTTGTGCAAACCTCTTTTCATTGAGTGCAGCTGCTTCATGGCATGAAGTACTGTTGATTCAGAAGCAAAAGAAAACTAACAATTTAAAGTTTATTTAAACACTTATCGATTGTCAATCATCCTTAAACGGTCTGCACTTTTAATTCTTCAACCTGATGGACAGTGAACTTCTCTAAGTCCAAATTGACCTTAACACATTTCATAAAAAAAGACATATCATTTAAAACATAGTTTTCTGAAGCAACATGAAACATTGGAGATTGTTGGTACAGATGTTCAGCAGAGGCTGAACTAATAATATGACTTATTGGTGTACAGGTACCCTTTTTTGGAGTACGATTTATATATAATTGTTTTTGACGCAGTGTGTCATAACTGAAAGGATTCAGTTAATGGCTGATGTGTGCAGATGTGCTCCAGATGATCTGAATATGTCTGAATAATCTGCAGTCTCAACAGCATACTGGCTATGGGGCGGCTTAATAGTTAGATCCAAACAAGCTTACTCTCGTATTACTGAGCGTGTTGCTAGGCAGTGAGCCATACAGCTTACAGATATTAATGTTAGAGGAGCTTCTAGCAGTACGCAACATGACAAACAGTTAGGAATTTGCTTGAAACGTAATTAATCAAACCCCTGCAAAGTTTCCATATGCCAAATGTGGCATATGTGTGTTGACATCAAACCCGTTTAAAGCTTCACATGTCATCTCTAGCGTTTGGAAAGGTAAGAATAACAACATTTAAACCTACTTTATAACCCCAAGGCACCTACATGTGTTTAAAAAAGACAGTATCAAATACTGTCACTGATCATTATATCTGAATGTAATCAATCAATTTAAAAACTGTACATTTTAAACAAGATTTTGCAACAGACAAAATGTAAATAATGCTGTCATGTATTTAAGCTTCTGTGTGCATGTGCATCAGTTTGATTGGTCAGTGCAGTTATTTGCTGAATGACACACTACAGCTGAAGTAGAGCCAACACCAATGCTAACATGTGTTTGTTTGCAGCTGCGCTCCTGTTGGGACATGCTGGGATTAAAAGGATACCAAGCGTTGCAGTAGATCTTACCGGTGTGCAGTGAGAGAGGTGAGAGCGGTGAGAGCGGCCGGGACAGCGTGGGCGATAGCGTCCCGACACCGAGGCTCTTCCTGTTGCTGTTGCGACAGCTGGAGCAAAACAGAAGAAAAAAAGGTGTCAACACAAACTACCAGCCTGATCACACATCATTCATCTCCCATCACTTTGAACATGTCTTTATTACCTGTTGTAACAACACAGTGGAATTTCAGCCATTAAAAAAGCACCAATTAGAAAATTGTCCCCCAGGTTATCTTAAAAGAAAGCTTTTTCACTAGAAATCAATGTAGGTGTGGTTTATTATGCTATATGGGTTGAAGTGTTTGTGTAACACTCATTATCACTGCTCGAACAATCTAGAAAATACCCTGGCGTGTCCCTTTAATGAGTGGAATCATTTTGGCGTATCCACCTATAATTACAAGTTTGACTCATGCAATGCTTCAACTTGTCATCAGTGTGTGTATATGTGTTTTGAGCAGCAGCTTGAAAACACAAAAAACCTTTTCTGTCAGCGCAAAAACTTGGCAGATTAAGAAGACACTCGACCTCTTAAATCCACAACTGTGATCCACTGAGCTCAAACTGTTGTACTACATTGAGTATGCTGGAACAACAACGAAACACATCCTTGTTTGTGTGCCAACCGCAGATATTTAACTGGGAGTTATGGAAATAAGCAGGCGTTTTATTATACTTTTTAGTTTAGTTGGAATTTATTTAATTGTATACTCTTTACTTAGTCAAATCGTTTCTTGTATTTTGCACATTTTGTATCATCACATAATATCATATACATCCAAGATTTGACCAAAGGAGAATGAAGAAATGCTTCTAAACCTTACACAGAAAGGAAGATGCCGTTGTTTTTGTTTAAATGTTGTTAAACTGAGAATGTTAAGCATATTTGCTTGGAACAGGATTGAAATGGTGAATTGCTTATCTGAATAGTTGCAGATAATTGTTCAGCTCCATTCAATTAAAGATATTGAATATATTAATAACTGTATATTCAGGAGCTGTGTACTATGGCTTCTACTCTTTTTTAGTCGTTATATTTTTCAGATGGGAAAATGTGCAAACTGAGTACATTGAGCGAACATCATAGCCACCATAACTGCTCTTGATTGGTATTCAAATGAGTCCCATGAATCCTCAAATGTAGGTACACACCATGGTCAAGAATATCAGTGATCAACCGCAAGCAGACCGAAAGTCTTTGAACATCTTTTGAATACTTTACCAAAGATACACACTTTCTGGTCTAGTACAGATGGGGCTTATGATACTTTGTCTCTGCCCACTGAGATTTCTTTGTCTCTGCCCACTGAGATTTCACTCCACGATGAGGTTAGTTCCACCTTCAGAGCAGCTCTTCCTTGGTAGGTGTTTATGTAACTACTACTCTAATCTGCGGGCAAATGCTCGACACACCAGCATGGCTGTGTCAGCTGAAGAGGGGAAACTGGTGAGGGCCAAAACACAAAGAGGAAACCTGCTGTCAACAGACTCAAGGCTGAAGGGAGGGAGTGTGTGCCCAACAGCAACAGCCGGCCAAGCTCTACAGATGTCCAACTGTGTGTGTGTGTGTGTGTGTGTGTGTGTGTGTGTGTGTGTGTGTGTGTGTGTGTGTGTGTGTGTGTGTGTGTCTAAAAGGCGGGAGGGAGTATCAAAATCATCTGGTCCTGAAGTGAAGGGGCACACTATGACCAATACCATTAATCTGAGCAAATGTAACTGCAATACGAGGGTGAACAGTAATTAATCCTAGTTCTGATTATTCAATTATTAGACAGACAGAAAATGAACCAACTTAGTATAGACTTAAATATTTAGTATTAAAATGTTTGTCATTTTATATACAAAACCTTCCCTCTTCTCACATATTAGGTCTTTGTGTCTGCTTTACAGCCATTCAATTAAACAATTGAGATGAGCACTGTTTTCATTGAAGTCTTCTGAAAACCTCAGGGAATCTATAAAATGATCTGCAGATTTATCTTGAAAGTGATCGGTTGCAGCCCTAAAATGTTACAATATTAGCAGTTTATAGCATTTTGAATGACAGAATGTGCTGCTTTTCTCATTTTAATATAAAATATTTTGGATTGCTTGTAGAACAAAACATGCCATCTGAACACATTGGACTCTGGGAAATTGAAATGGCAGTTTCTTGCAAATTTCAGCCATTTTTCAAAATTGACAAATAATTCGTGGATCACACGAATTACATGTTGCAGCATAAATCCACAAAATGCAGGCTGAAAGTTGCCTCATTCATCCCGTGTCATGGCCTCTATCAGACAGCTGCAGGGGTTATCTCCAGTCATCCAACAGTAAACAATGAACTATGCCCTGCAGTCAGTAACTATCATCACACCAATAGACCCCAATACAAACAGAGAAGGGCAAATAGAGGCTTTTTCCACACTTTCTTGTCCCTTTATTTAACAACTGCACCTACAGTTAGGATATGCAAATGCAACACCATAGATCTGCTGCAATGGTCCAATTTCAACAAAGAAGACTGCATATCTGATATTAGACAAACATACTTTTGTTTTAGAGCAAATATTGAAGGAAATGTGCATGAGCTACTTACAGATTTCTGGACGAAAACTGATATACACAGACACGGGATTAACGTTCACTAAAGCACCAGGCTGTTTGCTCGCATGGAGCTCGTGTTGGGAATGTTTTAATATAGCGTCCCTTAAGAAATCATTAAGAGTAAATAAGACCACCTGCCACTGATACAAAGACGGCATTTTCACATAACAAACAAAAGCCAAAATGAACCTGTAACTTGAGCTTTAAACTGCAAATCCCCAACTCTTGATAAGTACCTTTTTGAGCGCTTCAGCAAGGCTCCCGGAACAAAATGAGACTTGGTGTGGCTTGGAGCCGCAGACCAGTGGCTTGGATCCGACATGCTGGGGGATATTTTCGCCTTGATATCCCAGTTTAAAAGTTAATGGTTATGTTAGAGAACTGAAGCTGGGGTATGTGTGAAACCCCCCGATGCTGCTGCTCCTCTCCCCCACCATCGCCTCCTCTCCTCGGCGCTTTCTTTTGTATTGTGTCTGCCGCCTCGTGTAGTCCCTACATCCTCCGGTCGGCCCTCTCACCGCGGTCCTGTCCCCGAAAATAACACCTCCATGTTGGTGTGTCTGTTGTGTGTAAAAACGTGCACACAGCAGCAGCCAGCGACTCACTTTAGTTTGGTCAAACACATACTGCTGTTTCAGTGTGTGTCCGAGTGAGCGGGCTGGAGCCAGATGCAGCGTTCAGGTGCTGCTCGTTCACGACGGCGTCTCACTCCTTGAAAGTCTGCCAAGTAGGCCTAAATTCTAAATTGCCATTCAAATGTTACCAGTCCAACCAGTTCCAAAGCTGTAGCAATATATCTGTATGAACATTAATCTTATCAGTTTGACTCAAATTGTTGTTACTATCGGCTAAATTAAGATAGGATGTGTTTGTATTATTTGGTTTGTATTACGATAATCCTTCACTGTTACAAAGAACATAAGAGTCATTTTTTCGTTTCCTTTAACAGCAGCTTGAGAAGATAACATACTATGTTGCACAACAAAAAGAGCAGACCAAAGAACTGCAGGCTTGTCAGGACAGTAGAAGTGAAATTAGGCTCCACACCACAGTGACTCCTACCTTTCTCTAGTCTCGTGCTACAAAACTACTATAATGTGAACATAGCAGGCCTTTAAAAAACGTTTTCTCTATAATAATTGGATTTGTTAGGCTGCATTAGTTGAGTGTGTGTGGTGGAGATGGTTACATTTCTTCTTTGTAGGCCTACTGTTAAAGAGTGGATTTGACCTTATTTTGTTTGTTGAGTTAATAATAGTCAGACCAAAACACTCCCTTCACGTGTACTATTGAGCGAATTTCCTACAAAACATGAACGCATCATAAAATGTAGTTGGGTTATACCATAAGCAGTCTGGCAGAGGGAGGATTCCAGACAAACTTCTAAACAATGGTACATGCCACTGCATATACTACCTCTAGTGGTCATTGCATATAACTCAGTTATACCCAGTACTATTATTTTTTTTTAAATCATATCAGATCACAACATCACGTATTGATATACTGTAGCTGGAATGCTGTGTGTAGTAGCAAACACAACTAAAACATATTTTATTTATTTGTATTTGTTTTGAATTTGGACTCAAACTATCTATATGTGATGTACTACAGACGATTGGTTGAAATATAGGATAGACGTCAAGACCTATACTTAGTTTGCAAGGGACCGATTTTCTTTATTATATATAATTTTGTAATGGACATAGACACATTAGGAATTTAAGGAATACCTAAAACAGATATATTATATAATATAAATGTTGTTTTTGCAGTATGCCACTGCCACCACTAATCAGGCTTATTGGTTACATCTTACACCGAGCTTAAGGATAAAGATGATTGTGGCGTTATTGTTGCGGCTGCCAAACTGTGGAAATGTTTTTAAAGTATTTTTACAATTTTAATACTATCATGTTGCTTTTCATTGTATGAGTCTTCCACATAAAGATGCCATAATAATAAAATGCCAACATATCAGTTTTTAAGAGTGCGCTTAAGACCTTCCTTTTTGATAAAGCTTATAGTTAGGGCTGATTAGATTCAGCCCCTAGTTTTGCTGCTATAGGCTTAGACTGTCGGGGGACACCTTACTTCTTCCTTCTGTCTGTCTGTACCTGTGTACTCTCATGTTCCGATTAACCCAGCTTCCCCCAAATGTCATTTTGGTGTCTATCTACACCGGGATCCTGAGTCGTGGCTGATCCTGTTGCTGCGGTCCTGTGTCCTGCATCCTGAGCACTGGATCCTGCATCTTGAGTCCTGGATCCTGAGTCCTGGTTCCTGAGTCCTGAGTCCTAGATTTGAGTCCTGGATTTCGAGTTGTGGCTGAACCAGTCTCTGCGGTCCTGCCTGACTTTCATCATACTTCCCTGATGGCTCCCACAGGATTATTGACATCCTTGTGGATTCATCTTCCTATTATACACACATGCATTTCCAAACATTTGGACTACCTATATTGCAAATGTATTATCTTTTCAATTTACACACGGCATCTATTGCACGTATGTCCGTCCTGGGAGAGGGATCCCTCCTCTGTTGCTCTCCCTGAGGTTTCTCCCATTTTCCCCATTGAACGGTTTTTCCTTTTTTGGAAGTTTTTCCTTGTACGATGTGAGGGTCTAAGGACAGAGGGTCTAAGGACAGAGGGTCTAAGGACAGAGGGTGTCGTATTGTCATACTAATATTCTGTACAAACTGTGAAGTCCACTGAGACAAATGTAACATTTGTCATATTGGGCTATATAAATACACATTGATTGATTGATTGATTGATTGATTGATTGATTGATTGATTGATTGATTGATTGATTGATTGATATCAGATTCCAGGGTTGATGCCAGGAAGCAATTTACTTGTATACAAATTTAAAATCTGTTGCAAGAGAATGAACATGTTTCTGGAAGGTGAAACAACACGGGGGTTCTCCAATGCAAAATGCTGTGAAGAATGTTGCCAACAAATGTGCGAACTGCCATAAGGTACATTGCTTTAGTCTGAAAAGAGCATTGTGTTAGGGAACTCATGATTATCATGTTCGATTTTAACATTCCTACACAACATTTGTTCATTTTTCAACAGAGCAAATGGGATTAATTACGGTATAGTGTGTGGTGTGACAGCAGCACTGCTCACAGAGACATGCAGGATGCAGCCGCCTCTGTTTGCAGTGTTGCCTTCCTCCACAGCACCCAGAACCGTTGCCAAGCAACCCACATAGACTTACAGACAACTAATACTTGATGGGTGAATTCACTGCTGAAACTAAACCAGCTTCATATATAAAAAAACAATAGAGACTTATATTCATTTTTTCCAAGAGTTGTACATTTTTAGGAACTTACACTTTGTTATATGTTATTAAAATTAAAATGTAGCAGAAGGCTAGCTTTTTATTATTATTTAAACAAATAGCTAGCACAAATAGCAAGATAAAATGTAAAGCGATTGGTATGTTGTTTTTAGTAAACATAACTCAAACAGGAGTAAGTGGTTTATTTATTGTGAACTATTTTCAGCAGTGGACAATACACATTTGGTACTCTAGTCTAAATGTATGTGGGATTGAATACACGGTAATGAAGGGATAACCAGTAACCACCACATTTGTAGCTTTATCAGGATGTAGCTATATAGATAATAATGGTCTGCTGTATGATCATTTATGGTTACGGAGATACGGGTAGTGAACAAATTACAATCCAAATGTTTTAAAAGGATCAGTAAATTGTTGGTTTTGTGGTGAACTGACTTGTTGATGATATACTTTTTTTTAAAAGGCATTTAACTCTAAATGATCAGTCTGTGTGTGACCTGAGTGTCTTACCTCCAAGGATGAAGGGTTTGCAAGGGGCTGCAGGGACTGCAGGGGCTGCATGGGCTCAGAAGAGTGGGGCTCTGGCATGTAGGCGACAAACTGTAAGAAAAGACACGTTTGCATGGATTAGTGCGCTGACGCAGCACAGGAGGAGCAGGCTGGCGTCTGTCATCAGTCAGCAGCAGAGCTTTGGTTGAGGGTTAGAGGTGGATTTTTGCTCTAGTTGGCAGTCATAAACAGCAGAGGGTGACAGACACCTGCAATATTTGTTGCAAGGTGGCAGGATGCAACATTGCATCTGATTGGTCAGATTCTAACCTCTCACAAACTCTTCCACCATGGGAAGTGGGCAGCTGGGTGACAACACACCAGAACGGAAGTATCATCGTCCAACACATGTTTACTTAACATCTAATGCATCCTTTAACAGTGTTAGGGAGTGTCTGCTATATGGCAACACACATTGTATGTTATGAAGTATAGGCTTGATTTCCAAAGAAGATTAAACCTTGGTTTCCTTTGAGCCCTGCACTAAAGAAAATCCTCAAACTGTACTTTCTAAGATAAATACTTTATACCATTTAACATCTTAGTGCTCTATCTTTGCATCAAAATATGCACGCTCAGCCAACCTAAGATCTGCATCTTCCTTGTGCTGACCAAGCGCAGAAGCTGCTTTCTATTGATTTCACTGCTCATAAGCTCTGCCTTGTAGGCTCCACAGTGCTGCTATTGTCTCAGTGCTAAACACAGCACTGGCTACCAAAGCACTAATGAACGTGTTGTCATAGTAATGCAGTGAGGATGGTAGGAAAAACAACTCCTTGCACGAAGACTCCTAATACTGTAGTGTCAGCTCATAATTACAAAACACATGCAACTCATTACGTCGTATTTCATCTTAACACATTGTCTCTTTCATACCCTTAAACCAAAGCTCTCGGTGGTGCTTGAGTGAGTAATGGCCCCTCATTTCCATTTGGTCTGCGCTTCATCGACACTCCTGCCCAGAGTGTAAACTGAGAAAAGAACATCTCAAATTGACTAATTGGTGACATTTACACTGAATTTCTGATCTGCACAGATGTTTAGGCATCCTCTGAAATTAAGTAGCAACAATGAAAGGATTTCCTTTAATGCCAAAATAAAAATCATAACAAGCAATTGCAGGAATGCATTCAGAAGTATCTGCATCTTCTAAAAGGTATTGTGGCATCTCAGTTATAGAGTAAAATATTTTTGCAGGAAAGTTAATGTAAATAGGCCCACTTGCAATGCACACGTTTTTGTATAAGTAAGTCTGAATACAAACAGCAATGTGATGCCATGGTAGCAAGCCGCTGTGTGTATGGACTGATGCCCCCATCAACAGCAACCAGTAAAACCCTGAGCCCCTCCCTGCGTGCAGAGCGTGAAACCTCCTCTGTATCTCTGCGAGGGAGCAGCTAAGTGCCTAAAAATGAAAATACATGTAAAAAACAGGCAGCGCATGCTCTGCTGAGATAATCCACTGAGAAGGCTGATGGATGGATCAGAGAATGGGGATGTAAGCAGGGAGCTCCTACGCCTTATGGATCACCATCTAGTGGGCAGCAGGTACCCCCCTCTTTCTTCATAAAAAAAGGCTATATTCACTCTGTAGGAAGAAGGAAGAGTGGGCGGACATAAGACTGCAGCCATGTCCTTTGATCGAGAAAGGATTCACAGATTGGCAATTATGAGGAAATAAAATATCTGTTCTCCTAAAGAGCCATTTGTCCATCTTGGTGCTGTGAGGGGGAGCATGTGATTCATGCAGGAATCATGGACTTCATGTGAGATAAAAAAAAAGGAGACAATAGAGCTTGGAGAACACAAAACATCACGAGGACAGAATTCACACCAAGGAGCTTTACCTGAAGAGCTAATCAATACATTTGGTCTGATTAAAGATCTGTAAAAACGTATAACAGTAGTACCACAGACAAATCAACTGCTGACTAAAACTTATAAAAGAAGTAACTCATCATTAAAGTTCCCTTTTGTTTCAGTAGTTTTGCAGTTTTAACTAGACATGTGACATAGTTACACTTCAAAGATGGAAAGCTCCATTTCTGTACATCCAGTGGGGTTTAAACATTAACACGCAGGCAGTGGAACTGAGAAATTACACCCTTTACTGTTAGTTTTACTGATAACGTGGATAATATTAGATTTTTAATAAGAAACAGGGAATGGATGCGACACCTGTAACTCATTTAAACTGCAACCCTGCGTGTAAACATTCAAAATACAAGAGTAAACTTCGAATGATGAAGCCTCAGGCAAATGCCATCATCCTGGGAGAAAACATGAGAGACTATTTGCATTTCCATCTGACTCAACTGCTGTTTTGATCTCACATCATTTCGAGGTTGTTCATGATGGTTTCAAGAGCAACCACTTTGTAAAAAGTCTGATTGTTGACAATGGAGTACGCACCAAGGCTACATAAATGATTTCACATATTACAACTCTTAAAAAGGCAACATTTTCATATGGCAGTTTGCGGTTTGACACCTGCAGCAGAAGATGAGATTAAAAAGCAGAACTTACTCCAGAGTCAGGGAGGGGATCTTCAGTTTATCTCGCCTTGACTTCATTCTTGTTGATCTCCAAGCGGGGTCTTCGCTCACCACAGCGCGGCACAAGGCGCTCTCACGGCCGGCTTCCAGACACTCATCGCTGCGTTGGGTGACTAAAAATAACCCTTTACCAGAGTATCGTTTATCAGCAGCTTCAGCGGATTCCGTGGCGATTTGTTTTCCCCCGGCTAAACGCAGTTACTAAAACAAATGACTTGCCCAGGCAGTTTTGCGCGTCTCGCTTCTCCTCTGTCTCCAAGGCGCACTAGAGAGCGACTGGCACACAACCGAGGGAGCGACGGGTCACCACTAACCTCCATGTGACTGGTGGGGAGGGAGGGAGAAAGGGGGAGTCTATTTGGAGGAAAAATCAATTTGGGAGGCTAGTGACAGTCAACACTGGTGAGGTTGGGTGAGGACGATATAGGGAAAAGTTGTCGTTGTTGTAATGAACCAACCAACCTGATGATGTTATCAGAAAGAAAGAGAGAGTACTTTTTAAATTAATTTGTTTAAACAATGTCCTATAATAATGAAATAAGCAAATCTACTTGATGGCCCATGCTAATTATCAACATTGACACCATGCCAAAATAAAAAGAATCACTTGTGTTGTTTGATGAGATGTCTGCTTCATATATGATTATTATTTATCTCTCTCTGTGCTCTGAAACAAAATCATGCAGAGCCGTGAAAACTGGCTGTTCGTGATGAGGCTGGGGAATACCTCTGACAGCTGCCACACATGATGCTTCTCATATTCTCATACCGTGTGTGTGTGTGTGTGTGTGTGTGAGAGTGTGAGTGTGAGTGTGTGTGTGTGTGTGTGTGAGTGAGTGTGTGTGTGTGTGTGAGTGTGTGTGTGTGTGAGTGTGTGTGTGTGTGTGTGTGTGTGTGTGTGTGTGTGTGTGTGTGTGTCGGCAAGTATTACTGCTAACACAAAGTTTCCCTGATCGTACTTCAAATGGAAAACCCTCTAAGTCTAATCCTTTTCACAGATGTTATCTAATCACTATCAGAATCAGAATACCTTTATTCGTCCCACAGAGGGGACATTTGCATCTGTTAGAGCAAGAAAAGAGCAAAAGACAGCTTAATATTAACTAAAAAAGCATGCATAAAGATAACAAAATAAAAAATATATTACACAACACAATTATACAAAATGCACATGTAACAGTTATCTTTATACATTAATTTCAACAACAAGATAAGGTTGATCAACAATTAACATCAAAGTGTTTTGCCATAAGGACAGGTTTTGTGTTTTTCTTTTTTATCCATCCAGTTTTTAATATGGGGGGGGGGGGGTGATGTTATTATTTGCACCCCATATTTCTTTCTATGGAATGCCTGCATCTCCAATGGCAACCACTGACTGCGATGGCACCAGTGTCTTCCTGGTTGCTAGGGAGCTGGTGATGGTTTCCCCCGTTGCTAGGATATGAGTGTGATCCAAGTACTGCAATAGTGACCAACTAGCAGGTTCATACACACATCACTTTACATTTACCTGACACTTGTATCCAGAGTGACTTACAGTAACTGCAATCAGTGAGGAAACAAATCAAACACAATGGCTGTGGAATGTGTACACTTTCTGCAGTCTGCTATCAATAAGGAACATTTTTACATTGCAATAAATGGTGGCCAGTTGTTTGTTACATACGTAACATTGTCATATCGCCAATATGAAATTTTAAGCTGACAGTTACAGACAGATCACATCATTTTCATCAGTATCCTACAACTCCAGTGAGCTTTTCAGAGCAAAAGTTGATGAAAAATGTAAAGCTCTTGTCTGGAAACGTATACCATTGCTTGGACACAACACCACCTAAAGTCGTTTTGGTTGCATTTGGCTTGAAAAAATGTGACTGTGAGATGGCTGATCTGGGTTTGTGCGGCTGTGTGTGTGTGTGTGTGTGTGTGTGTGTGTGTGTGTGTGTGTGTGTGTGTGTGTGTGTGTGTGTGTGTGTGTGTGTGCGTGTGTGGGTGTGTGTGGGTGTGTGTGTAATTGCTTGGTAATTGTTTTGTTAGAGCACTATTTAATAGCAGTCGGTTTCTCAGTTACCATGGCGATTAGGGCTTTCCTGCTCTTCCCTCCCCTTCAGTGTGTGTGTGTGTGTGTGTGTGTGTGTGTGTGTGTGTGTGTGTGTGTGTGTGTACATCCTCCAATCTCTGCAGTGTGAGTTGAAGCTCAGCTAAACACCATTTCAAAAATGTCCCTCAGCAAATGGCAGCGCAGTCAGATTTTAGGTTAGTGATGTGCAGTGTTTTCACATTACATCATGTTTTGTTTTGTCTGCTCTGCTCACCCATAAAAAGTAAACTGTGGTACACTTCTGAAGATTAGGATTGCAAAGTGAAAGTTGGTCCACATAATGTACATCAAATCAAATCAAATCAAGTTTTATTTATATAGCACATTTAAAAACGATGTTTGGTCGAGCCAAAGTGCTGTACAAGTAATAAAAACAATTTACGACAGTACAATAACAACAAAAGACAGTCATTGCAACAGCAAATATAAAAACAAAACACACGGAAAAGTCAGGAGTCGTGCTCCGCTCTAACTAGAAGGCCTGAGAGAAGAAGTGGGTCTTAAGTGTGGATTTAAAAACCCCTAGGGTCTGGGCCGACCTCACATGGAGGGGCAGAGTGTTCCAGAGCCTGGGGCCAGCTGCTGCGAAGGCTCGGTGCCCTCGGGTTTTGAGCCTGGTCTTGGGCACTACCAGCAGCAGATGGTCAGCAGACCTTAAAGCTCTGGCTGGGGTGTAGCGCTGGAGGAGTTCAGCTATATAGGCCGGAGCCAGCCCATTTAGTGCTTTAAAAACAAATAAAAGGATTTTAAAATCAATTCTGTACCGAACTGGAAGCCAGTGCAGTGAGGCCAGAATTGGGGTGATGTGGTCACGCTTTTTATGGCCAGTCAGCAAACGTGCAGCTGCGTTCTGGACTAGCTGCAGGCGTTTAATTGATGCCTGGTCCATACCCATATACAGAGCGTTGCAGTAGTCCAGTCTCGTGGTCACAAAGGCGTTAATAACCCTTTCCAGGTCTTTAAAAGATAAAAACGACTTGGTTTTGGCCAAAAGTCTTATTTTAAAAAAGCAGGATTTGACTACGCTGCTGACCTGCTTGTCGAATTTAAAAGTACTGGAGAAGGTCACCCCAAGGTTCGTGACCGAGGGGAGGATGTTTTGTTGGAGGGAGCCCAGAATATCAACCTGGGAGGCTGGAGGTTGGGGTCCAAAAAAGATGACCTCAGTCTTGCTTTCGTTGAGGTTTAGAAAGTTTTTGCTCAGCCAGGATTTTATCTCAGTTAAGCAGTCCATCAACTGTTGTAATGAGTGTGTGACACTTGCTTCGAGAGGGAGATATATCTGTACATCGTCGGCGTAGCAGTGGAAGGGAATATTATGTTTTGTGAGAATTGAGCCTAGGGGCAGTAAGTACAGTAGGAAAAGGATGGGGCCCAGAATCGAGCCTTGGGGAACCCCACAGGTAAGAGGGGCTTTTGCAGAGGAGAAGGCACCTAGCTGCACAGCGAAGCTACGGTCTGTCAGGTAGGACCTGAACCATGCAAGGGCAGAGCCTGTGATGCCAGCGGACTGTTCAAGCCGTGACAACAGGATGCTATGGTCCACAGTGTCAAAAGCAGCTGTCAGGTCTAACAGCACCAAGACAGCTGGGCTACCTGAGTCGGCGGTTAGGAGCAGATCATTAAAAACTCTTAAAAGGGCTGTTTCAGTGCTGTGCATGGGTTTGAAGCCAGACTGAAACTTTTCGTGGATTCCATGCGTGGTTAAAAAAGACTGCAGCTGGGCGTAGACTACTCTCTCCAGGGCTTTTGATAAAAAAGGTAGCTGGGAAATGGGCCTAAAATTTTCGAGAAAGGAGGGGTCGAGATGTTTCTTTTTAAGTAATGGCTTAACCACGGCATGTTTGAAGGCAGCAGGGACACATCCTGAGCTAAGGGAGGTGTTTACAATTAATAAAATACTTGCTCCAACTGAATCTAAAACGTCTCTGAGAAGGCGAGAGGGAATGCTATCTGAGGTGCAGTTTGTCGGCCGCAGGTGCTTGACCACATCCGAGAGAGAAGAGAAGGATACAGGCTCAAAGTGGTCGAGGACAGCAGGGCACAGAAAGGGAGCAGGATCTGGGGTAGCACTAGTGTGAGCTAGCCTAAGAGCAGATACCTTTTCAATAAAAAATTTAAGAAACTTATCACAGAGAGTAGTCGATGGCACAATAGAAGAAACATCACAGGGATTAATGATCGAGTTGAGGACATTAAAAAGAACCTGAGGTTTATGGCTGTTTTTGGAGATTAACAGAGAGATGTGCTCTGTTTTGGCTGCTTTGACTGCCGTCTGGTAGTCAGACAGGGAAGCACGAAGGATTTCTAGGGAGACATGGAGTTTATCCTTTTTCCATTTTCTCTCTGCACGCCTGCAAGCGCGTCTGAGAGCACGAGTACAGTCATTGAGCCACGGCTCTGAGAGCACTTTTGTGCGTCTAAGTGTAAAAGGAGCAACAGAATCCAGTGTTAGTGTGCATGTAGAGTCAAACATGGAGATAAGCTCATCAGCATTAAAAGCAGTTCACATCTAATTTACAGATCGGAGAAGCATTAAAAACATCAGAGAACTGTGAGGCAGTCAAGGGGTTAATCGAACGCACACGACGCGCAGGGGCACGTGATTCGACTCCTGCGGAAGGGATGGAGGTTGTAAACAGAACCGGTAAATGGTCTGAGATACGCGTTGCTGCACATATTTCATCCACAGATACAGACAGTCCAAACGATAATACTAAGTCCAAAGTGTGTCTTTTTTCGTGTGTTGGGCCAGCCACGGACTGAACGAGACCAAAAGAATCAAGGAGATTTAAAAAGTCCCTAACCAGAGGTTTGGACTCGCAACACACATGGACATTGAAGTCTCCGGAGATCAAAACCCGATCATATTTCACCATGATCCCGGACAGAAAGTCAGAAAAGTCATTTATGAAATCCTTATTGCACTTTGGCGGACGATACACGACTGCGCAGAGTATAGGCGAGGCCGGGTTCAGTTCAAAAAGCTGCAACTCAAAGCTAGCATAGGTAGTTACAGGGTGAAGCAATCGGCATTGGAGGCTAGCTCTAAACACTGATGCTATGCCCCCACCAAGGCCGGTGGCACGGGGGGAGCTGAAGAATGTACAGTCAGGAGGAAGAAGTTTAGAGAACGGTGTATACTCGCCAGCGTGGACCCAGGTCTCCGTCAGGAACATAAAATCCAGTTCACGGGAGGTGAAGAAGTCGTTTAGCAGGAACGTTTTGTTTGCTATCGACCTAGCATTTAGCAAAGCCATACAAAGTTTTTGCTCCGGGCTTGCCGACGGTGGAGTGCGTCTCAGCTGACGAAGATGTGCGTGTTGAACGCCGCGCGGGCCGGGAGCAGTCAGTCGGGCAGGAGGAGCTGCCAGCGGGCCCAGCAGAGTCCGCAGCTCCGGAAAAACAGGGCGAATCCACCGATTCCGCACATGACGTGCAGCGGGAGGGCCATGACATCTGAGATGTGGATAAGTCCCAGAAGAAGCCGTCAGGTATGCCTTCAGATGGACCAGTGCACCACCACGCTTTCCCCGTCGTCTAAAGCGCTTTCGGCGAGGCAGGATGCAGGGCAACCGGCGCAGGTAGGTGGGTATATCCAACAGTAGAGGGGGGGGGGACGATTTATGGTTGCCAGATGTAAGTTTGGGCAGCAGTATCAACTCCAGTGAGGGTCTGAGGTGGAGGAGAGTTTGGCGATCATACACGAGCAGAGCAGAGACATTCTGACAAACATAAAACAAAAACAAGATAGCTAAAGGTAGAGAGCTGAGCGAGCAGCGAGCCGACACAGGCGCCATCTTTCGGATGATGGCCAAAGTTACAAGGGGGTGTTCAAAATCTGCCAGCTCTACCAGATTCAGAAGCACCCCTTTACATTTTCACTTGATAGGCTCAGATTAAAGTGCTTTTGTTTGGTCGAACAAAAAGGTCATAACTAACATCAGTGTGATTTTTGTGAGATTATGACCATCCTGGTCAAAGTTACGGGGAGTTGCCAAATCTGGAAGCAAAAACACCAGCTCTGCCAGATTTAGAAGTTCACCTACCATTGTATACACCATGAATCCACAGTAAAATGGTTTTGTTATAATCATAATAATACTAATTATTGGGATTATAATAGGTCCTCCGCTCCGACTCTGTTGTTGCTCTAGCCCTAATAATGTAGAAATCCTTTTTGAAAGGTTCCTACAGAAACTCAGAAAAAGGCTCTCTGGGTAAGTGTGAGGCTCATAAACCATTTCAAACACAGATATTGAAGGCTTTAATAACAAGTGAGTGGCAAGAATCACAGTACAACAAAACCTGAGCAACAAGAGGTGAGGCATTGTATTAGTTAATGTGGCTGCAACAGAGATAAAAAGGAGAGCATATAGGGATTGACAGCATGGAAAGGACAAATAACTCATGCACCCATCATGACTAATGCTAACCAGAGTATATTAACAGTATGCAAATGCTCTATGCTAATCAAAGGATAGTAACAGCCTAGGGAAACACCTTATACAAAACAGGGAAAGCTTGTCATCTAAAACTACCCAAGGCCTTTTCTTTTTCTCACCTGCTTCTGAAAGCATGATGTTTACACTGCCCAGTAGTATCCATTTAAGGGTTGATTTGTCAATGTCAACCTTTACTGCAATACAATAATGCTTCCCGGTTGTAAAGGGGACCTTCACATGAGTAAATGTCTCAGCAATGTAAGATAAACGCATGCAGTGCAGTGAAGATGCCTCTCCTGATGACTATAGTAATGGCTCCAGCCTTCAGCTGAGACACTGAAAGCACTTCACCCTGAGGCCTTCACTCACTTCTTCATTGACTCTATTACAAAACTATTGAAACCTACTGTATTTGCTGCAAATGTTATATAAAGTTAGTTTTCAAATGGATACCACATCATTAAAAGCTGACGAAAAGCATGTAAACGCAAATTGTATTTAACTAGAGAATTTATGTAATAATATTAAACGTTTTTTTAAATGAGCAGCAACAAGAGAAACACGTTCACCTCAGTAATTAATCAAGAAATATCACAAAAAGGCTGTTTTATTGTGGTTGGATAATAAAAGCAGCACAAAACATGGTGTAAGTGAGCTGCTACAGCATTACACGCCGAACCGCCCTCTCAGGTCAGCGGACCAACTGCTCCTGAATGTGCCTAAAACCAGGTCAAAGCTCAGAGGGGACCGTTGCTTCTCTGTAGCAGCTCCCAAATTGTGGAACGCTCTGCCCCTGGAGATCAGACAGGCCTCCACACTGCCTGCTTTTAAATCGCTTCTTAAAACCCACCTCTTCTCCTTAGCGTTTTAACATTTGGCGTTTTAACATCTTTCAGTGCTGCTTTTTTGCTTTTAAATTGTTTTTAGTTTTTACTTGTACTTGTTTTATGGTGTGTGAGCTGAGCTGTGTTACTTCTTTGTATGCTTTGTTTTATCTATTTGCCTGTACAGCACTTTGGTCTGGAGGTTTAAAGTGCTTTATAAATAAAGTTGTATTGTATTGTATTGTATTGTAAGTGGTGCACAGGGGGAAATCATTTCAATAAACTGTGATGCAGGAAATGCGAAATAACATCACAGGGGAAGCGAGCGGCAGTACGTGTGATCATCTATGTTTCTGCATGAGTCTGAGAGTGTGAGAGAGAAAAGGGAGGTGCGATCACGTGTCTGTGTTTTGTGAGTTTGCATCGTACCATTCAGCCCACAAGGTGGCATAGAAATACAATGATAAGAATGGAATGATCACATTTGTTTCTCAAGCAACAGCGTCAGAAATTTACAAACCTAAATTACAATGTAGTTTCTGTAGCAGACAGAAAACTACTTTAGCTCATGATAAATCACCAAGGCAAAGCACAACACCCTTTGACCTCATTGACTTTGAGTAATAACAAAGTATCAGTTTATCTGTTTAAAATCCTGATTGATGTTTTGAATGAGTTGTTTCATAAATAACTTGTTTTAACTTTAGGGCCCACTGTGAATAGGTTAACATTTCAACTCAGAAATATTGCTTCCCCAGTTGATTATTTACATTCAGACAATGATCTTTGGTATTAGAAGTTTTCTGACAGTTTAGGTTTAAATATGCAATGAGACAATCATTTGTATTGCACCAGTCAGTGTCACTGTTTTTCTTTTTGTCCCCCCTACGACCCCCTTCCTATTGCAAAGTGTCCTTGTGTATCATGAAAGGTGCTATATAAGTCCAAGTTATTAATATTATTATTATTATCATTATTATTATTATTATTAAATGTGTGCTAAAGAATAATGAATATTAAAGAAAGACAGGTACAAATGAGTTGTATTATTTTGTTGACAGGTTAGAGTCAAAGGTACTTCACGGCCGTTTTTTAGAAACTTTGTTTATCCAAACATACTAAACAAAATTAGAAGACTGTCTTTAACTTCTCCTAAGCAAATGTTTTGAGCCTAAAACCATACATTTCAGGTGCAAAACCGAAGACAGAACTCCAACGTATCCGGTGAGCATCTCAGGTCTTTAATTGCGCACAACAGTAAAATTAGTGCACAAAGAAAAATATCTGCTTTTGTGTCATTTCTGAAAAATAATTTACAATATATTTATGGTTAAAGTCAACAAAGATTGGGGGTCCTGATTTACAAAAATGAATCAAATCGCCGTATTTGTCTTTTTGTTTCTAGAAGGAAGCTGCGTGCTGCCACTGTGAACATTTCAAAGCCCTCCAACATGGCTGTGATTGACAGGAGGAGCATGACATCACCTAAGTGTGTGCCCCTCGTAGCTGAGTCATCATCTTTAGTGGTTAAAGACACGGGGTCTTCCTGTGCAGAGATTTGATACTGAATACCACAGAAGTGATACTGTGGAAAGTGAGAACAGACGCTGACCAGCAACTACAGAAACCACTGAAACTAAATCCTACAAAGGAATGAAGGAATCCCCCTCTGATACATGCAGTTTTGTCTAAAAGTCATACAATTGTGACTTCAAAGACCCCCACTTCCTCTTGTGTGGTTGAAGTGTCACATTGTGTGTGTGTGTGTGTGTGTGTGTGAGTGTGTGTGTGTGTGTGTGGATTGATGGATTGATGGAGCCATTAGCATAGTAATATTTGATAGCACTGTATAATTCTATGTACTGTTTTTGTAATAAATAAAAAAGAAGGTTAGATGTAGTTTATTTAGTTGGAATGCTGATACAGCATTCCAACTATCTGTTCTTCGACGCACGAAATTCTTTATTATTATTCCGTCAGGATTTTGCACCTCTTCTGCTCCCACATTCCACATTGCAGAAACTCCATTCAAACATCAAAACGTTCAGCTCGGTCGGGAATCAATGGCTATTACTTTTCTCATTCATAACTTTCATAATTCCCGAGATATATCCCATAATTCATCACATTTTTAACATGGAAGTCAATGGAGAAATTCTTCAGACTTCAACAATTCTTCATGTGACTTCAACTGCTAACTGTTCATTCATACTTTCACTCAGAAACCTCATTCCAACTTTAAAATGTTACACATATTTCTGACATTATTCGTGTAACACAACTTTTAAATCTAATTCTTACTTTTAGAGATATTAAACATTGTTCAGACCTTGGTAAAGAGGCCTTCTTCAGATTTTAACATTAACTAGAGTACGTGATGTCACAGCTAGAGGTGTTACTCTCATCTATAGAATGAGAGTAACACCTACGTCACTTCCGGGCAAAAATTACGACCCCGCCCACTTTTGGGGGAAAACAACGCTGTCATTTGAATGGCGGTCAATACAAATTCTGAAGTTTTTGCCAATCCGATCAAATTTTTTTGAAAACCGTGGATTTTTGGATCTTCAAAGAGCTCGATTACGATGGTCAGTCAGGCAAACAATTACATTAGATCATTGGAAATCGACAATCGGTCTCGATATATGGTTAAATTAAAATCAGTAGGCGAGCCTGTAATTTCTCCAGCTGTTACTCTCATGAGCGAGGCGGAACATAATAGTTTTAAACATGCCAAAAAGCTGCTGTGTCGTTTATTGCACCTCAAACATAAAAAATAATCAAGAGTTCAGTGTTTCTGTACTTCCTCTAAGAAGAAAGGACAGTAACCGAAGAGTTCTGTGGCTTCAGGCCGCGTTGTTTCCCCCAAAAGTGGGCGGGGCCGTAAAGTCATCTATGAAAATCGATCGCCTACTGCTATATTTAACCATATATCGAGCCCGATCGTCAATTTCTAATGGCTTAATGCAATTGTTTGCCTGTCTGGCCATTGGAATCGGGCTCTTTGAAGATCCAAAAGTCTCCGGTTTTCTTACATTTCTGATCGGATTGGCAAAAACTTCAGAATTTGTATTGACCGCCGTTCAACTGACAGCGTTGTTTTCCCCAAAAAGTGGGCAGAGCCATTATTTTTGCCCGGAAGTGACGCATTTGTTACTCTCAACTATGGGACAGCTTGAAATTTGCCTTCATATATATTTTTTTAAACCTGCCATAATTCCCAAACCCAAAAATAATTAAACAAAATGCCTCTTGAGGGCATGAAGTGACAAAAAATGTCAACATCTCTCCATTAAAGCCCATTGTAATTTCAGGCTAATATTTCCTCACAGCAGCAGCCGCACACATTTTGTTAATCTGCAAAAAAGGCCACATTATTGACCCGAAAGTACACAAATAGCACACTTCAGATACTCAAGGTCCTTGAGATGCTTCACGCTTTGAAATTTAACCGATATCTGTTGCGGTTCTTCAACAAAACGTTCACATGTAAGAGGTTTATCTCTCATTCAGAACAATGCAAATGCTCTCCTCTCACTGATTACTGCACGTTGACACGTCGTTAGCTCAAATATAAACACCTGTGTCATGGAACCATAGACTGTATATATAATTGTATTATTATAACGCATCCCTCGCCATGAAACACAATGTCGCTGTAACTCCAATGGACACGGTCCCATCGTCCCCAAACTTCGCTTGTATATCACCGGTCCATGCCTCAACAGCTCTACGCCAAATCTGAGATCTCACCATAGGCTATTTCCATGGAAACGCATCCCTCACCAAAAAACACGATATTGTCCTAACTGATATGAAAATGGTCAAAACACCACCAGACTTCAGATGACAGTTAATGGTCCAGCCCTCAACATGTCTATGTGCCATTGGTGAGTTTCCTCAAAAGCTGTTGCCATGGCAACGCACCCCTTTCAATAAAACACGATATTGCTATAACTCCTATGAAAATTGTCAAAAAGTGCTAAAACTTCACATGCTAAAACTTCACATGTGTGCTAACAGTCCAGCCATGAAGACATCTACGGGTGATTTCTTCAAATGCCGTTGCCCGGCACGGTTTTCTCATAACCTCAGTGAAAATGCTCCAAACGGCCCAAAACTTCACGGGTTTGGTAACGATGCAGCCATCAATGCACCTAAGCGTATTATGGGATGTCATCAAATGCTGTTGGCATGGCGACAGATCATTCGCCATCAAGTTAGTTCAAAACTTTGCAGTTCAAATATTCTGCTGCTTTTCCAAGCCTTTTTACTTAATTTTCTTCTCTCATCACACATTCAATTCCCCAGTGCATGTATCATTTCAATCTAAATTCTTCACTTTCTTCTTACACATTACATTTCAGCATAGCAATTCAGCGTCAGCTTTTCAGCATAAAGCATTCCCACTAGCAATTTCTTCAGGAATTGCATTCTCTAGTTCGTATTGTTTACTTATTGAAGTGGGTGACAAAAAACTATTGCAAGTAACAACAATGCTAATTCAAAGAAAGAATCTGATTGTTGAATCATTTAATCTTATGATCTTAGGTAACATGGACATTGAGAAGTTGCTGTTGGCTTTCTTCAAAGTATTTAATTAAAAAAAAGCTTATACAAGCTATGAGTATGTACAGTTACCTTACACACGGTGAGACTGTTTTCTGTGAGTAAAATTTCACTTAAAACTATTTGCTCTTCCTGAAATCCCACACATTAAGTGTGCGACTTCCTCCTCGGCTGAGCTCCTCACCGCCTGCACCACATGTCTATGAACCTCTTCGGAGACTTCCGTTACAGGAGGTGCTTCTGGTGCTGTTGGTAGATAAATGGTGTTTGTGCTAGTTCCTGTCAACTGTTTCCTCCGCTCAGGCACCAAACGTTGGTAGAAATATCAAACTGTCAGCTCATATAAATCAGAAATAGTCTAGAGCCACAACACTGGCCTGCCAGCAACACAGTTCCTCTGCCATGGTTAACAACATCATGTCAAAGCCTCTCGGGTTAGTTCTGATCCTCACAGCTCACATGGTGTTCAACGGTAAGCTGTCTTCTTCTCCTGGTTGATGTTTTACACTTTTGTTGGCTTTCACCTGCTTTTGTTTCATTGTTATTGCTCTCTGTGAAATATTTGTATTTATTCTGCTATAATTGTATTGCCTATAACACGCGTGATAATGCTGTTAATAATAACATACAGTTATGGAAATGTTGTCCTGAGAATATGCGTTCCCAGTTTGGTGTTTGTTGTTGTTTTACCACTGCACATTTAGCACCATAAAAATAAACAAATAAATAAAGTAATACATATTTATTTAAACCTTTTTTTTAAAGTAAAACTGGCTCATGTGTATGCTATAATGACAGACAGGATGCATGGTTAGTGCATGGGCTAGTGTGGGTGGTAATGTACAGGAAATATCCTTTAGGTTTTATTCAGCGTCAGGAGATCTTTAAGCTTATTATTAAATGAAATGACATCCTGACATGTTAACACAACACACTATAACACATACTGAGACTTTACAAGAAATGATAAACAGATATAAAATATGTAATGTCATAATATTTTGTAGGCGGACTACTGCCAACAAAATTGAAATACTGCACTTTGCACTTCAGCTTTGAAAAAAACCAAAAATAATAATTAATTTATAAGGTATAAAAAACTGAAATACCAAGATGTTCATGAACATAGATATGTTTTGACTACAGATAGGAATAATTATATTGTAGCTAAAGTTATTGGCTATCTTGCCAGCTAAATTTCACTCCAAATAATGTTCGACGTGTGAACTGTATAGGCCACAGATTAACAAACCATAGTGCAGTTACACTTTACTTTTATAAGTCAAATAATATTTTTTTTTCTCATGCTCATTCACATTCAGGGTTTTGCTTACTGAGCCAAAAGAAGATCACGGAGAACCTCGGCAAAAACATCACCCTTGAATTCCCATTTAACTTCAGTGTCACAACAGGTTTTGGAATTTATAAAAAAAAAAACTCAACAGACGAAGGACAAAAGATTGCTGGGTATTTACGTGGCAAAAAAGAAGGCAATCTAACAGTCTACCCTAAAAATATGTCTGTCTGTTTTGAAATTACAAATCTCAGTCTAAGTCAAAAAGGAATTTACTGGGCCAGTTTGTATGTGGACGGCATCACCGAAAAAAGTATAAGGATAGAGCTGGACGTCCGAGTGGAGAACAGAAGCACGGGTAAGATTTCTGAACCACATGTAATGGCAATATCCAATATTGTGATACTTTAGTCAGTACCCTGGCTGACTGACTATCAGACCAATATTGTCTTCATCACATTTCAAATTTGGAAAAAAGTACTGACATTCATTTACATGATGCTAGTTTTTGTTTTATCATGGACATTATGAAAATAAGAGCCATATAGAATGCAATTGCATTTTCATTTTTGCTCAAATCAAAGACACTATTTCGAAAAATATAATTATAGGAATTTCAATGGAATATACAGCAATTTAGTGTATTTTAAACAATTATTATGTATATTTAATAATGTATGTCATAGTGGTAAGAACATTGTTTTCCTGTATTGATATGAGTGTTTATTCATTTCCTTTCAACACCTACAGTAACTCCAAAACCAACTAACATCACATTGATTGAAGACAGTGGAAGAATGTCCTCCTCTCCATTCCTCGCTGTCCTTTTGGTTTCATCTGTTGTGCTGTTGGCTGCAGTTCTTCCCTTCTTGATCTGGTGTATCTTGAGACACAAAGGTATTGAATGTGACTGTGCATCAGTACTTTTCCTCTCTGCATATGTTTTACTTGTCTGCCATAACTTAACATTTCAGTATCTCAGGGTTGTAATACTGACCGCAGTTTTCATGTAATGTTGCTACAACAGTAATTCAAATTATTATTAATATTATTGATTCTCAGATGGCACAGAAGTGAAAGCTGAATTATGAAAATCTGAAATAAAATGTCCATTGATGGACCTCATCGTTAAGTTTCCTTTAAGACAGTCATCGTTAAACTTCCTGTTTGAAACGTGCAGTATTTTTTCAAAAGAGGAAAGAAGAATATTTGTTATCTGTGGAAAAAAAATTGCAATTGTGTGGTAAGATGCTAAAAAATGCGAGCAAGGTTGCAGTTTCACATCCTTTGATACACAATGATTCACAGCTTTTGAAGAACTTCCTCCTCCAGTTCCTGCACATGTCTACTATCACAAAGGGATGGGTGGAAAAAATGCATTATTTGTTCACTATAGGCCTACCAAAGTGCTTTCACTTCAGATACAAACGCCTTTGCCCTACTTAGGTAAGAACATTGACTCTTTGAAATTTTTCGACAGCCTCTGCAACTTCAGAAAACCACACTTGAATATTTCCCGTGCATGTATACAAATGCAGCTTTTTTCTGACGGTGCAATCTTGTACCATGTCATGCTAACCTCGCCTAACCATTGTCCACATATTGGGTTATGAGTCTTAAATTATCACACCTCTGCATATTTACAGATGTTTGTGTGTATTGTTCTCATTTACAAGCTTAGATATCCAAGATAACAGCCTATTTGGCTTTCTAAAGCTTGTACCAGAGTTTGTCTGTGTGTTTGAGAGATAAAGCAAAATAAATAAGAATGATAATAATGTATGTCATACTTATTAAAACCATAGAGATGAATGAATAGATTTGAGTTATTAAGTCATCAATATTTATCACTAAAATACAAAAACAAAAAAAGCTGTTTCAATTGATGTCATGACACTTTTACTGGTATTACCATTTTTTAGGAAGAAGATTGATAAAACTCTCATGTCTGTGTATTAGTTTAGACTTGTAGTCAGGAGACCATTATTTTAGTCTAGCATAAGTACTTGAGACAGGGGGAAACAGCCGGACAGGTTTTGTGAAAATTAAAGAATAGATATATATCTTGTTTGTTTGATTTGTACAAAAAACAGAATAAAATTAAAGCAAGCTACATATTTATTTTACTATTAACATATTTGTTTTGCCTCCTGCTCTTTCTTTCTCAGCTCTATTAAGGTTTTCTACCCTTTAACATGATTTAAAATGTCCGACATTATAACACAGCAACATGTTTATCAGTGGTAAATACAAAACCATGTTTTGCACAGTGAACAAACTAAAGCTTTGACTTTAATTAAATGTATTAAGTCAACAAATGTCACATAACTGTATTAGGTTAGTTATAAACGTAATATTATTTCTTACAACTAATTTATAGATTTATGTGAAATATGTTGAAATAATACATTTAATTAAAGTCAACCTTCCATTTTTTTCTTTTTTTCAAGTTGATTATTTTCCTGCCTCAATAGTTCACAGACTTTGCTTCTTCCACAGATAAACAACCAGCACCAGCACAACAAAGCTCTAACCCCACAGCACAGGTCAGACCACGCTCATCTCTTCCCTTCTTTAAAATCTCAAAAATAAACATCTGCAGAAATTCTTTAACTTTACGATCTTTTTTCACAGGAAACAGTTGCAAGCATTGTGCCTGCACCTCCTCTGGTCTACAGCATCCTGGACTTTCCCAAAAGAACTTCAGCAGTTATGGAGATTAGTTCAAGTCAAACAGAGTACGCTGCCATCAGTTATCTCCCAGAGAAGAGACAAGGGTGACCTGCAGATTGAATGTAAGCCAGGCGGCCTCTCTTGGTTTGGGTATACAGATGCTAATATGAATGTATTTTAACAGCACAATGACGAATCCTCACAGTCTGTATGCCCATTGTCATAATTTACAAGCAAACAGGTCATGAGGGGAAGAGTCTCTTGGGTCGTGAGTATTGAGGTGTCCCTTTTGTTTTTGGTGGTCGTAAGATTCAATGTTCATCGCTGCAACAAACCACAACCAAGAAACACATTATGTTACAGTGACAAACCTTTAAGTTATGTTAGTCTTTTTTTCCCCACTGTCTTCTGTCACAGAAACTCTTAAAGGGAAAGTCTTGTGGGACTGTGATTAAGAAAAGTCATAATAGAAGATAAAACAACATTTTCAGATCCTAATATAACATATTTCCAGGGTAAGTCAATGTCTGGTATTTCTTTTTTCTCTGTGACATAGACCTCTATTGTTTGCAGTCCGTTATAGTTTTTGTGATGAACATGGTTTATTTTGAAGTCCCTCAAACATTTCCCTGCTCTTTCAAATACTCACTGGAGCAGCATAAGTGTATTATTCTGCTTAAGGAACATTTCCCTTAAACTATATTGCCAATCTGCTTAGGTTATTACCAAGTACTTTAATTATATATTTTAATGAAACATAGTGTTCAGTCAAATGGGCTTGACGCTGAGTACCACAAAAAGAGAAGGGAAAGCAAAATGAACTGATGGGTTTTGTCTTTTCATGATGAACAAAAAAAATATATAGAATAAGTCCAGTCCTACCCATTTAACTTCAATACAACTTAAAGTGGTTAGCATTGTGTTCACATTTTTGAAAGACCAACAAAATATCATAATATTTATCATTCGCTAAGTCTTTAAGATATCGGACACTTATTTTAAAAATAAAATATGAGATTGTCTACGTACTGTATGGTGTGACAGTTTGTCGCTCTTACCCCAGTTTAACACACACACCACATTATCTCACTGCTACGTTCCACTGCATGCTCTTCAAAGTTCTCTATTGGCAGGTGCTTGTTGATTTTTTGATAGATTTATATGACAAAGTTTCGATTTATGTTCTCAGCGCCACATTGTTCACACGTGGCAGACAGGCCAAACTGATTGATGTGTGTTTTTTAAATTGATGCAAAATTGGCCGACAAACCCGGATGGATATCATTCTCAGCTCTAAAAACCTTGTTGGTAAAATAGCAAATATGCATTTTGAATCTACAATGTTAATCAGTTTCTCGTCTTCTCAGGTGTGAGTTTTGTACATTGAATTGAAATGCAGCAGTGAATGTCAAAATACAGAAATAAACTGTATTCTTTGTGTGCAAATAATGTTCTTACTTTATGTTGGTGGAGTCCTGAATAAAATGATTCCTCCTGTGCCTTTGCCTGCATGTGTGTCTTGTGTTGTTGCCTCACCTGTGTCTGGTTTGAGTCCACAACCTTTTTGCTTCACACATCTATATATTTTAAAGGTCCCCTATTATACTGTTTTTCATCAATATATTATAGGTCTCAGATATACAAAACATGTCTCTGAAGTGTTTGGCTCCAAATACCAAACAGATCATGCATTGGAGCATCCCCTCTGTTTCAGCCCTGTTTCAAAAGTGCTGAATCTCTGTCTGTTACTTAGATCAAGGGTGTCAAACTCAATTTAATCGTGGGCCACATCAGGCATTATGGCTGCACTCAAAGGGCCAGTTGTAATTTTAAGACTATTTAAAAATACATATATAAATATATATATATAAAATAATGTATCATATTACATTATTGCCTCTGCATTGGATTATTATCACATAGGGTAATAACTTCATAATACGTCTGAAGTCTGGGGCAAACAATTGCAAGTCTCTTCAGTGAGAATGTCACAAAATGGTTTTAAAAGAAAAGCCAAATTCTGGGAAAAAAAGTCAAATAAAAAAAGAAGAAGTGACATTAAAAAAAGGAAGTGAAAATTCCAAGAAAAGGTTACATTCTAAGAAAAAAACCATATTTAGAAGAAGTCAAATTCTGAGAAAAAAGTCTAATTTGAGATGCATTGTGGGACATGTAGTTTATGGGCAACGTGCTTCTGTAAATCATGTAACCGTATAATAAACATATAATATTAGTTGCAAGCTCTTGTGGAGCCACAGAAAATGAAATCACGGGCCGGATTTGGCCCCCGGGCCTTGAGTTTGACACCCCTGCTTAAGATGAAATAAGGTGCGACTCAGGTGATAAGGTGGGGGGTGTTACCTTGGTTGGTTATTAGCTGATGGTTACAAAAGCCCAAAATCATTATGACATCATAAAGTCACCAATATCTGAACAGCTCAATTTCAGACAGGTTTTTATATAAATGGATCAGGACAAAAAGTGAGCAAATATGTTGTACTGAAACTTTCAGAATCTCTTTAGACAGAGGGGACACATGTTTATGTATAACAGACATGAAAGTGAATTTTGCACAATAGGTGACCTTTAAAATGTATTCATATATGTGTACATGATGTTTATGTCACTTTGTGTATGTTAACATCTTATTGAAGGTTACATTGGTCCCTTATAAGCAAACATTTAATATAAATAAATATAGGGTTGCAAGCATGGTTCATACGGCCCAATGTGGAAACGTAAATATTCAATTACAAGACATTCTTAGGTGGAAACGAGAGTGTATTAATTATCTCACACCGCAGTGCTGTTTTAACCATGAAAGTGTTGTGGTTAACATAGATTGTGTTTTCCACTGACATCAGCAGAAAGTGCAGAGACTCTGAACTAAATCTATAACTGCAGAGGTTTCAGAAGTCAACGATGGAAATTCAAGAAATGTTTACAGAGCTAATTTTTCCTCCGATTGTCCATCAGTTCTTATTTTTAACTTTAGACAGCTCACATGGACACCTGAAGACTGAAAGTATGAATTATGGATAAGTGAAGTGTGAGTGGTTTGACAAAAACGTAACTCCAATCTGTATGTCTTTCAAGGACTGAGCCAATATAAAATACATACATTCTCTTTTTCTACATGTATTTTTAACAATACTGTAGGTTTTTAGAAACTTAAGGAGTCAATAAGTATTAAATCAAGAATAATATTCGTTTTCAAACTAGATCATACAGAGCCGTTCTTGGTTCCGAATACCCAGGTGAGCCTCCCCCACTAACCCAGCAGGCCTCTTTCATGCCTCTTTCATGCATCATATGCAATTCGACGAGGCCTGAACCAAAGTCCTGCAGCTGCCCACCCAGTCCGAAGTATTTTTTGGTTGGTATGCCTTTTTATGAATTGTATGCATTTTCTAAGTAAGTACTCAGAGCCACTACAGTGAAACCTCACATGACTCAATAGATCAGTTATGTTCCCTAAATCACTCAATCTTGCTAACAAGTGCAGACCCCCATAATAATTTTTCAGATGAAAAATCATTAACTAACTAACCAACACTAAATATCTGTAATTTACCATCCAGCATGAAAAAACTGTTTTCCGAATATAAATGTGTAATGTTTCTATTTCTGAAAAGGAAAACTTTACTGATCAACTCAAAAGTTAGAGATTCTGTTTTTGAAAGCAAAAGCTTTAGCTGACACTGCCCTCTGGTGGCAGTGAGTCACAGTACAGAAGGGAAACCTTAAAGATGTAAGTAAGCCATCCTGAAGGCTGCAGTTTCTTTAAGTGCAATGTCGTGTTTTGCCTCTGAAACCACAAGAGAACACTGTCTGATGGGCACAACATTATACAGCACTGTCAATTAATTGACAGTGCTGTATAATGAGACAATAACAGGCTAAAGATGCGGACTTATACACACACATATATATTTATATAAATATATACAATTTCAGAATCAAACAAGTATGAGAGCACTCTCATAATAATGGCAATGAGTCAAGTTTAGCCTCTTGACGACTTACCATTGTATCCAATGTTTACAGTAAGTTATAGTTCACATTTTGTTTCCATTTGAAAAACAGTCGAGTATTTCCATGTGTTTTACTTTGAGACAAAACGCCGGCATTGAATGAAGCACATCCAGACAAAGTAAGTTGTTGATTTGACATTTATTTGTGTAAAAATGTTTTGTGCAAATAAAATGTGTCCCACCAGACTGACAGCATTTCCAAACTTTCCAACTAAATCATTGCATAGCATCATTAGTGTAACGATGTTAATCTCTATTCTGATATACAGAGTAAATACTGCCCTCTCTGAGAATAATCGATTTACTCATACCCAACCAAATTAAATATCTAATGTCTTATCAATCCAAACTAGAATCCGAACAATCAAAAGAAACTGACAATTAAGTACAGCAACTTATTTCCTCTAAATGCCTTCATTGCCTTTATACATGTAGAAAACAGACACTCATTAGCTACTTCCTATTTATTGTCTAGTGTTACATCAATCCAAACAAGGAAAACAATCAAAACAAATTGACCATTAAAGGTGGGGTAGGTAAGTTTGAGAAACCGGCTCGAGATACACTTTTTGTTTTATTCTATGGAATGCTCTTAACATCCGATAGCAATGAATATCTTAAGTGCTTTGACAAAAATCCATAAAAAATGTCACCTGTGGAAGCCGTAGTACTGTAAAAAGCACGACCAATCATTTTAGCCGGCCCGGCTAAAATAACTGCATGGCCTACCTGCCTGTCAGCCTTCCATCTGTGCACAAACTTATCTTTTGCCCTCATTGGTCATGTCAATCAATCAATCAATCAATGTTTATTTATATAGCCCAATATCACAAATGTTACATTTGTCTCAGTGGACTTCACAGTTTGTACAGAATATCAGTATGACAATACGACACCCTCTGTCCTTAGACCTTCACATCGTACAAGGAAAAACTTCCGGAGAAAACCCACAGTTTAAAGGGGAAAATGGGAGAAACCTCAGGGAGAGCAACAGAGGAGGGATCCCTCTCCCAGGACGGACAGACGTGCAATAGATGCCGTGTGTAAATTGAAAAGATAATACATTTGCAACATAGGTAGTCCAAATGTTTGGAAATGCATGTGTGTATAATAGGAAGATGAATCCACGAGGATATCCATCCAGGACCTATGATCCAGGACCACAGCCACGACTCAAGATCCAGGGCTCGCGATGCAGGACACAGGACCGCAGGATCATCCATGACTCCGGATCCCAGCGTATATGGACACCAAAAAGAAAGAAATTTGGGGAAGCTGGTTTAATCGGAACATGAGAGTACACAGGTATAGACAGAGAGAAGGAAGAAGTAAGATGTCCCCCGACAAACTAAGCCTATATCAGCAAAACTAGGGGCTGAATCTAATCAGCCCGCCCCTAACTATAAGCTTTATCAAAAAGGAAGGTCTTAAGCACACTCTTAAAACGGATAGGGTGTCTGCCGCCCGAACACACTGAGACAAATGTAACATTTGTCATATTGGGCTATATAAATACACATTGATTGATGATTGATTGATGATTGATTGATTGATTGATTGATTGATGATTGATTGATATCAGATTCCAGGGTTGATGCCAGGAAGCAATTTACTTGTATACAAATTTAAAATCTGTTGCAAGAGAATGAACATGTTTCTGGAAGGTGAAACAACACGGGGGTTCTCCAATGCAAAATGCTGTGAAGAATGTTGCCAACAAATGTGCGAACTGCCATAAGGTACATTGCTTTAGTCTGAAAAGAGCATTGTGTTAGGGAACTCATGATTATCATGTTCGATTTTAACATTCCTACACAACATTTGTTCATTTTTCAACAGAGCAAATGGGATTAATTACGGTATAGTGTGTGGTGTGACAGCAGCACTGCTCACAGAGACATGCAGGATGCAGCCGCCTCTGTTTGCAGTGTTGCCTTCCTCCACAGCACCCAGAACCGTTGCCAAGCAACCCACATAGACTTACAGACAACTAATACTTGATGGGTGAATTCACTGCTGAAACTAAACCAGCTTCATATATAAAAAAACAATAGAGACTTATATTCATTTTTTCCAAGAGTTGTACATTTTTAGGAACTTACACTTTGTTATATGTTATTAAAATTAAAATGTAGCAGAAGGCTAGCTTTTTATTATTATTTAAACAAATAGCTAGCACAAATAGCAAGATAAAATGTAAAGCGATTGGTATGTTGTTTTTAGTAAACATAACTCAAACAGGAGTAAGTGGTTTATTTATTGTGAACTATTTTCAGCAGTGGACAATACACATTTGGTACTCTAGTCTAAATGTATGTGGGATTGAATACACGGTAATGAAGGGATAACCAGTAACCACCACATTTGTAGCTTTATCAGGATGTAGCTATATAGATAATAATGGTCTGCTGTATGATCATTTATGGTTACGGAGATACGGGTAGTGAACAAATTACAATCCAAATGTTTTAAAAGGATCAGTAAATTGTTGGTTTTGTGGTGAACTGACTTGTTGATGATATACTTTTTTTAAAAGGCATTTAACTCTAAATGATCAGTCTGTGTGTGACCTGAGTGTCTTACCTCCAAGGATGAAGGGTTTGCAAGGGGCTGCAGGGACTGCAGGGGCTGCATGGGCTCAGAAGAGTGGGGCTCTGGCATGTAGGCGACAAACTGTAAGAAAAGACACGTTTGCATGGATTAGTGCGCTGACGCAGCACAGGAGGAGCAGGCTGGCGTCTGTCATCAGTCAGCAGCAGAGCTTTGGTTGAGGGTTAGAGGTGGATTTTGCTCTAGTTGGCAGTCATAAACAGCAGAGGGTGACAGACACCTGCAATATTGTTGCAAGGTGGCAGGATGCAACATTGCATCTGATTGGTCAGATTCTAACCTCTCACAAACTCTTCCACCATGGGAAGTGGGCAGCTGGGTGACAACACACCAGAACGGAAGTATCATCGTCCAACACATGTTTACTTAACATCTAATGCATCCTTTAACAGTGTTAGGGAGTGTCTGCTATATGGCAACACACATTGTATGTTATGAAGTATAGGCTTGATTTCCAAAGAAGATTAAACCTTGGTTTCCTTTGAGCCCTGCACTAAAGAAAATCCTCAAACTGTACTTTCTAAGATAAATACTTTATACCATTTAACATCTTAGTGCTCTATCTTTGCATCAAAATATGCACGCTCAGCCAACCTAAGATCTGCATCTTCCTTGTGCTGACCAAGCGCAGAAGCTGCTTTCTATTGATTTCACTGCTCATAAGCTCTGCCTTGTAGGCTCCACAGTGCTGCTATTGTCTCAGTGCTAAACACAGCACTGGCTACCAAAGCACTAATGAACGTGTTGTCATAGTAATGCAGTGAGGATGGTAGGAAAAACAACTCCTTGCACGAAGACTCCTAATACTGTAGTGTCGGCTCATAATTACAAAACACATGCAACTCATTACGTCGTATTTCATCTTAACACATTGTCTCTTTCATACCCTTAAACCAAAGCTCTCGGTGGTGCTTGAGTGAGTAATGGCCCCTCATTTCCATTTGGTCTGCGCTTCATCGACACTCCTGCCCAGAGTGTAAACTGAGAAAAGAAACATCTCAAATTGACTAATTGGGTGACATTTACACTGAATTTCTGATCTGCACAGATGTATTTAGGCATCCTCTGAAATTAAGAGTAGCAACAATGAAAGGATTTCCTTTAATGCCAAAATAAAAATCATAACAAGCAATTGCAGGAATGCATTCAGAAGTATCTGCATCTTCTAAAAGGTATTGTGGCATCTCAGTTATAGAGTAAAATATTTTTGCAGGAAAGTTAATGTAAATAGGGCCCACTTGCAATGCACACGTTTTTTGATATAAGTAAGTCTGAATACAACAGCAATGTGATGCCATGGTAGCAAGCCGCTGTGTGTAATGGACTGATGCCAACCCATCAACAGCAACCAGTAAACCCTGAGCCCCTCCCTGCGTGCAGAGCGTGAAACCTTCCTCTGTATCTCTGCGAGGGAGCAGCTAGCATTGCCTAACAATGAAAATACATGTAAAAAACAGGAAAGCGCATGCTCTGCTGAGATAATCCACTGAGAAGGCTGATGGATGGATCAGAGAATGGGGATGTAAAGCAGGGAGCTCCTACGCCTTATGGATCACCATCTAGTGGGCAGCAGGTACCCCCCTCTTCTTCATAAAAAAAGGCTATATTCACTCTTGTAGGAAGAAGGAAGAGTGGGCGGACATAAGACTGCAGCCATGTCCTTTGATCGAGAAAAAAGGATTCACAGATTGGCAATTATGAGGAAATAAAATATTGTTCTCCCTAAAGAGCCATTTGTCCATCTTGGTTGCTGTGAGGGGGAGCATGTGATTCATGCAGGAATCATGGACTTCATGTGCAGATAAAAAAAATGGAGACAATAGAGCTTGGAGAACACAAAAACATCACGAGGACAGAATTCACCCAAGGAGCTTTACCTGAAGAGCTAATCAATACATTTGGTCTGATTAAAGATCTGTAAAAACGTATAACAGTAGTACCACAGACAAATCAACTGCTGACTAAAACTTATAAAAGAAGTAACTCATCATTAAAGTTCCCTTTTGTTCAGTAGTTTTGCAGTTTTAACTAGACTGTGACATAGTTACCTTCAAAGATGGAAAGCTCCATTTCTGTACATCCAGTGTGGGTTTAAACATTAACCACGCAGGCAGTGGAACTGAGAAATTACACCCTTTACTGTTAGTTTTACTGATAACGTGGATAATATTAGATTTTTAATAAGAAACAGGGAATGGATGCGACACCTGTAACTCATTTAAACTGCACCCTAGCGTAGTAAACATTCAAAATACAAGAGTAAACTTCGAATGATGAAGCCTCAGGCAAATGCCATCATCCTGGGAGAAAACATGAGAGACTATTTGCATTTCCATCTGACTCAACTGCTGTTTTGATCTCACATCATTTCGAGGTTGTTCATGAATGGTTTCAAGAGCAACCACTTTGTAAAAAGTCTGATTGTTGACAATGGAGTACTCACCACGGCTACATAATGATTTCACATATTACAACTCTTAAAAAGGCAACAATTTTCATATGGCAGTTGCGGTTTGACACCTGCAGCAGAAGATGAGATTAAAAAGCAGAACTTACTCCAGAGTCAGGGAGGGGATCTTCAGTTTATCTCGCCTTGACTTCATTCTTGTTGATCTCCAAGCGGGGGTCTTCGCTCACCACAGCGCGGCACAAGGCGCTCTCACGGCCGGCTTCCAGACACTCATCGCTGCGTTGGGTGACTAAAAATAACCCTTTACCAGAGTATCGTTTATCAGCAGCTTCAGCGGATTCCGTGGCGATTTGTTTCCCCCGGCTAAACGCAGTTACTAAAACAAATGACTTGCCCAGGCAGTTTTGCGCGTCTCGCTTCTCCTCTGTCTCCAAGGCGCACTAGAGAGCGACTGGCACACAACCGAGGGAGCGACGGGTCACCACTAACCTCCATGTGACTGTGGGGAGGGAGGGAGAAAGGGGGAGTCTATTTGGAGGAAAAATCAATTTGGGAGGCTAGTGACAGTCAACACTGGTGAGGTTGGGTGAGGACGATATAGGGAAAAGTTGTCGTTGTTGTAATGAACCAACCAACCTGATGATGTTATCAGAAAGAAAGAGAGAGTACTTTTTAAATTAATTTGTTTAAACAATGTCCTATAATAATGAAATAAGCAAATCTACTTGATGGCCCATGCTAATTATCAACATTGACACCATGCCAAAATAAAAAGAATCACTTGTGTTGTTTGATGAGATGTCTGCTTCATATATGATTATTATTTATCTCTCTCTGTGCTCTGAAACAAAATCATGCAGAGCCGTGAAAACTGGCTGTTCGTGATGAGGCTGGGGAATACCTCTGACAGCTGCCACACATGATGCTTCTCATATTCTCATACCGTGTGTGTGTGTGTGTGTGTGTGTGAGAGTGTGAGTGTGAGTGTGTGTGTGTGTGTGTGTGAGTGAGTGTGTGTGTGTGTGAGTGTGTGTGTGTGTGAGTGTGTGTGTGTGTGTGTGTGTGTGTGTGTGTGTGTGTGTGTGTGTGTGTGTGTCGGCAAGTATTACTGCTAACACAAAGTTTCCCTGATCGTACTTCAAATGGAAAACCCTCTAAGTCTAATCCTTTTCACAGATGTTATCTAATCACTATCAGAATCAGAATACCTTTATTCGTCCCACAGAGGGGACATTTGCATCTGTTAGAGCAAGAAAAGAGCAAAAGACAGCTTAATATTAACTAAAAAAGCATGCATAAAGATAACAAAATAAAAAATATATTACACAACACAATTATACAAAATGCACATGTAACAGTTATCTTTATACATTAATTTCAACAACAAGATAAGGTTGATCAACTATTAACATCAAAGTGTTTTGCCATAAGGACAGGTTTTGTGTTTTTCTTTTTTATCCATCCAGTTTTTAATATGGGGGGGGGGGGGGTGATGTTATTATTTGCACCCCATATTTCTTTCTATGGAATGCCTGCATCTCCAATGGCAACCACTGACTGCGATGGCACCAGTGTCTTCCTGGTTGCTAGGGAGCTGGTGATGGTTTCCCCCGTTGCTAGGATATGAGTGTGATCCAAGTACTGCAATAGTGACCAACTAGCAGGTTCATACACACATCACTTTACATTTACCTGACACTTGTATCCAGAGTGACTTACAGTAACTGCAATCAGTGAGGAAACAAATCAAACACAATGGCTGTGGAATGTGTACACTTTCTGCAGTCTGCTATCAATAAGGAACATTTTTACATTGCAATAAATGGTGGCCAGTTGTTTGTTACATACGTAACATTGTCATATCGCCAATATGAAATTTTAAGCTGACAGTTACAGACAGATCACATCATTTTCATCAGTATCCTACAACTCCAGTGAGCTTTTCAGAGCAAAAGTTGATGAAAAATGTAAAGCTCTTGTCTGGAAACGTATACCATTGCTTGGACACAACACCACCTAAAGTCGTTTTGGTTGCATTTGGCTTGAAAAAATGTGACTGTGAGATGGCTGATCTGGGTTTGTGCGGCTGTGTGTGTGTGGTGTGTGTGTGTGTGTGTGTGTGTGTGTGTGTGTGTGTGTGTGTGTGTGTGTGTGTGTGTGTGTGTGCGTGTGTGGGTGTGTGTGGGTGTGTGTGTAATTGCTTGGTAATTGTTTTGTTAGAGCACTATTTAATAGCAGTCGGTTTCTCAGTTACCATGGCGATTAGGGCTTTCCTGCTCTTCCCTCCCCTTCAGTGTGTGTGTGTGTGTGTGTGTGTGTGTGTGTGTGTGTGTGTGTGTGTGTGTACATCCTCCAATCTCTGCAGTGTGAGTTGAAGCTCAGCTAACACCATTTCAAAAATGTCCCTCAGCAAATGGCAGCGCAGTCAGATTTTAGGTTAGTGATGTGCAGTGTTTTCACATTACATCATGTTTTGTTTTGTCTGCTCTGCTCACCCATAAAAAGTAAACTGTGGTACACTTCTGAAGATTAGGATTGCAAAGTGAAAGTTGGTCCACATAATGTACATCAAATCAAATCAAATCAAGTTTTATTTATATAGCACATTTAAAAACGATGTTTGGTCGAGCCAAAGTGCTGTACAAGTAATAAAAACAATTTACGACAGTACAATAACAACAAAAGACAGTCATTGCAACAGCAAATATAAAAACAAAACACACGGAAAAGTCAGGAGTCGTGCTCCGCTCTAACTAGAAGGCCTGAGAGAAGAAGTGGGTCTTAAGTGTGGATTTAAAAACCCCTAGGGTCTGGGCCGACCTCACATGGAGGGGCAGAGTGTTCCAGAGCCTGGGGCCAGCTGCGGCGAAGGCTCGGTGCCCTCGGGTTTTGAGCCTGGTCTTGGGCACTACCAGCAGCAGATGGTCAGCAGACCTTAAAGCTC
Source organism: Harpagifer antarcticus (assembly GCA_902827135.1). Lineage (NCBI taxonomy): Eukaryota > Metazoa > Chordata > Actinopteri > Perciformes > Harpagiferidae > Harpagifer > Harpagifer antarcticus. The sequence continues at coordinate 9,533,481 of CADEHL010001363.1, forward strand.
TGGCTGGGGTGTAGCGCTGGAGGAGTTCAGCTATATAGGCCGGAGCCAGCCCATTTAGTGCTTTAAAAACAAATAAAAGGATTTTAAAATCAATTCTGTACCGAACTGGAAGCCAGTGCAGTGAGGCCAGAATTGGGGTGATGTGGTCACGCTTTTTATGGCCAGTCAGCAAACGTGCAGCTGCGTTCTGGACTAGCTGCAGGCGTTTAATTGATGCCTGGTCCATACCCATATACAGAGCGTTGCAGTAGTCCAGTCTCGTGGTCACAAAGGCGTTAATAACCCTTTCCAGGTCTTTAAAAGATAAAAACGACTTGGTTTTGGCCAAAAGTCTTATTTTAAAAAAGCAGGATTTGACTACGCTGCTGACCTGCTTGTCGAATTTAAAAGTACTGGAGAAGGTCACCCCAAGGTTCGTGACCGAGGGGAGGATGTTTTGTTGGAGGGAGCCCAGAATATCAACCTGGGAGGCTGGAGGTTGGGGTCCAAAAAGATGACCTCAGTCTTGCTTTCGTTGAGGTTTAGAAAGTTTTTGCTCAGCCAGGATTTTATCTCAGTTAAGCAGTCCATCAACTGTTGTAATGAGTGTGTGACACTTGCTTCGAGAGGGAGATATATCTGTACATCGTCGGCGTAGCAGTGGAAGGGAATATTATGTTTTGTGAGAATTGAGCCTAGGGGCAGTAAGTACAGTAGGAAAAGGATGGGGCCCAGAATCGAGCCTTGGGGAACCCCACAGGTAAGAGGGGCTTTTGCAGAGGAGAAGGCACCTAGCTGCACAGCGAAGCTACGGTCTGTCAGGTAGGACCTGAACCATGCAAGGGCAGAGCCTGTGATGCCAGCGGACTGTTCAAGCCGTGACAACAGGATGCTATGGTCCACAGTGTCAAAGCAGCTGTCAGGTCTAACAGCACCAAGACAGCTGGGCTACCTGAGTCGGCGGTTAGGAGCAGATCATTAAAAACTCTTAAAAGGGCTGTTTCAGTGCTGTGCATGGGTTTGAAGCCAGACTGAAACTTTTCGTGGATTCCATGCGTGGTTAAAAAAGACTGCAGCTGGGCGTAGACTACTCTCTCCAGGGCTTTTGATAAAAAAGGTAGCTGGGAAATGGGCCTAAAATTTTCGAGAAAGGAGGGGTCGAGATGTTTCTTTTTAAGTAATGGCTTAACCACGGCATGTTTGAAGGCAGCAGGGACACATCCTGAGCTAAGGGAGGTGTTTACAATTAATAAAATACTTGCTCCAACTGAATCTAAAACGTCTCTGAGAAGGCGAGAGGGAATGCTATCTGAGGTGCAGTTTGTCGGCCGCAGGTGCTTGACCACATCCGAGAGAGAAGAGAAGGATACAGGCTCAAAGTGGTCGAGGACAGCAGGGCACAGAAAGGGAGCAGGATCTGGGGTAGCACTAGTGTGAGCTAGCCTAAGAGCAGATACCTTTTCAATAAAAAATTTAAGAAACTTATCACAGAGAGTAGTCGATGGCACAATAGAAGAAACATCACAGGGATTAATGATCGAGTTGAGGACATTAAAAAGAACCTGAGGTTTATGGCTGTTTTTGGAGATTAACAGAGAGATGTGCTCTGTTTTGGCTGCTTTGACTGCCGTCTGGTAGTCAGACAGGGAAGCACGAAGGATTTCTAGGGAGACATGGAGTTTATCCTTTTTCCATTTTCTCTCTGCACGCCTGCAAGCGCGTCTGAGAGCACGAGTACAGTCATTGAGCCACGGCTCTGAGAGCACTTTTGTGCGTCTAAGTGTAAAAGGAGCAACAGAATCCAGTGTTAGTGTGCATGTAGAGTCAAACATGGAGATAAGCTCATCAGCATTAAAAGCAGTTCACATCTAATTTACAGATCGGAGAAGCATTAAAAACATCAGAGAACTGTGAGGCAGTCAAGGGGTTAATCGAACGCACACGACGCGCAGGGGCACGTGATTCGACTCCTGCGGAAGGGATGGAGGTTGTAAACAGAACCGGTAAATGGTCTGAGATACGCGTTGCTGCACATATTTCATCCACAGATACAGACAGTCCAAACGATAATACTAAGTCCAAAGTGTGTCTTTTTTCGTGTGTTGGGCCAGCCACGGACTGAACGAGACCAAAAGAATCAAGGAGATTTAAAAAGTCCCTAACCAGAGGTTTGGACTCGCAACACACATGGACATTGAAGTCTCCGGAGATCAAAACCCGATCATATTTCACCATGATCCCGGACAGAAAGTCAGAAAAGTCATTTATGAAATCCTTATTGCACTTTGGCGGACGATACACGACTGCGCAGAGTATAGGCGAGGCCGGGTTCAGTTCAAAAAGCTGCAACTCAAAGCTAGCATAGGTAGTTACAGGGTGAAGCAATCGGCATTGGAGGCTAGCTCTAAACACTGATGCTATGCCCCCACCAAGGCCGGTGGCACGGGGGGAGCTGAAGAATGTACAGTCAGGAGGAAGAAGTTTAGAGAACGGTGTATACTCGCCAGCGTGGACCCAGGTCTCCGTCAGGAACATAAAATCCAGTTCACGGGAGGTGAAGAAGTCGTTTAGCAGGAACGTTTTGTTTGCTATCGACCTAGCATTTAGCAAAGCCATACAAAGTTTTTGCTCCGGGCTTGCCGACGGTGGAGTGCGTCTCAGCTGACGAAGATGTGCGTGTTGAACGCCGCGCGGGCCGGGAGCAGTCAGTCGGGCAGGAGGAGCTGCCAGCGGGCCCAGCAGAGTCCGCAGCTCCGGAAAAACAGGGCGAATCCACCGATTCCGCACATGACGTGCAGCGGGAGGGCCATGACATCTGAGATGTGGATAAGTCCCAGAAGAAGCCGTCAGGTATGCCTTCAGATGGACCAGTGCACCACCACGCTTTCCCCGTCGTCTAAAGCGCTTTCGGCGAGGCAGGATGCAGGGCAACCGGCGCAGGTAGGTGGGTATATCCAACAGTAGAGGGGGGGGGACGATTTATGGTTGCCAGATGTAAGTTTGGGCAGCAGTATCAACTCCAGTGAGGGTCTGAGGTGGAGGAGAGTTTGGCGATCATACACGAGCAGAGCAGAGACATTCTGACAAACATAAAACAAAAACAAGATAGCTAAAGGTAGAGAGCTGAGCGAGCAGCGAGCCGACACAGGCGCCATCTTTCGGATGATGGCCAAAGTTACAAGGGGGTGTTCAAAATCTGCCAGCTCTACCAGATTCAGAAGCACCCCTTTACATTTTCACTTGATAGGCTCAGATTAAAGTGCTTTTGTTTGGTCGAACAAAAAGGTCATAACTAACATCAGTGTGATTTTTGTGAGATTATGACCATCCTGGTCAAAGTTACGGGGAGTTGCCAAATCTGGAAGCAAAAACACCAGCTCTGCCAGATTTAGAAGTTCACCTACCATTGTATACACCATGAATCCACAGTAAAATGGTTTTGTTATAATCATAATAATACTAATTATTGGGATTATAATAGGTCCTCCGCTCCGACTCTGTTGTTGCTCTAGCCCTAATAATGTAGAAATCCTTTTTGAAAGGTTCCTACAGAAACTCAGAAAAAGGCTCTCTGGGTAAGTGTGAGGCTCATAAACCATTTCAAACACAGATATTGAAGGCTTTAATAACAAGTGAGTGGCAAGAATCACAGTACAACAAAACCTGAGCAACAAGAGGTGAGGCATTGTATTAGTTAATGTGGCTGCAACAGAGATAAAAAGGAGAGCATATAGGGATTGACAGCATGGAAAGGACAAATAACTCATGCACCCATCATGACTAATGCTAACCAGAGTATATTAACAGTATGCAAATGCTCTATGCTAATCAAAGGATAGTAACAGCCTAGGGAAACACCTTATACAAAACAGGGAAAGCTTGTCATCTAAAACTACCCAAGGCCTTTCTTTTTCTCACCTGCTTCTGAAAGCATGATGTTTACACTGCCCAGTAGTATCCATTTAAGGGTTGATTTGTCAATGTCAACCTTTACTGCAATACAATAATGCTTCCCGGTTGTAAAGGGGACCTTCACATGAGTAAATGTCTCAGCAATGTAAGATAAACGCATGCAGTGCAGTGAAGATGCCTCTCCTGATGACTATAGTAATGGCTCCAGCCTTCAGCTGAGACACTGAAAGCACTTCACCCTGAGGCCTTCACTCACTTCTTCATTGACTCTATTACAAAACTATTGAAACCTACTGTATTTGCTGCAAATGTTATATAAAGTTAGTTTTCAAATGGATACCACATCATTAAAAGCTGACGAAAAGCATGTAAACGCAAATTGTATTTAACTAGAGAATTTATGTAATAATATTAAACGTTTTTTTTAAATGAGCAGCAACAAGAGAAACACGTTCACCTCAGTAATTAATCAAGAAATATCACAAAAAGGCTGTTTTATTGTGGTTGGATAATAAAAGCAGCACAAAACATGGTGTAAGTGAGCTGCTACAGCATTACACGCCGAACCGCCCTCTCAGGTCAGCGGACCAACTGCTCCTGAATGTGCCTAAAACCAGGTCAAAGCTCAGAGGGGACCGTTGCTTCTCTGTAGCAGCTCCCAAATTGTGGAACGCTCTGCCCCTGGAGATCAGACAGGCCTCCACACTGCCTGCTTTTAAATCGCTTCTTAAAACCCACCTCTTCTCCTTAGCGTTTTAACATTTGGCGTTTTAACATCTTTCAGTGCTGCTTTTTTGCTTTTAAATTGTTTTTAGTTTTTACTTGTACTTGTTTTATGGTGTGTGAGCTGAGCTGTGTTACTTCTTTGTATGCTTTGTTTTATCTATTTGCCTGTACAGCACTTTGGTCTGGAGGTTTAAAGTGCTTTATAAATAAAGTTGTATTGTATTGTATTGTATTGTAAGTGGTGCACAGGGGAAATCATTTCAATAAACTGTGATGCAGGAAATGCGAAATAACATCACAGGGGAAGCGAGCGGCAGTACGTGTGATCATCTATGTTTCTGCATGAGTCTGAGAGTGTGAGAGAGAAAAGGGAGGTGCGATCACGTGTCTGTGTTTTGTGAGTTTGCATCGTACCATTCAGCCCACAAGGTGGCATAGAAATACAATGATAAGAATGGAATGATCACATTTGTTTCTCAAGCAACAGCGTCAGAAATTTACAAACCTAAATTACAATGTAGTTTCTGTAGCAGACAGAAAACTACTTTAGCTCATGATAAATCACCAAGGCAAAGCACAACACCCTTTGACCTCATTGACTTTGAGTAATAACAAAGTATCAGTTTATCTGTTTAAAATCCTGATTGATGTTTTGAATGAGTTGTTTCATAAATAACTTGTTTTAACTTTAGGGCCCACTGTGAATAGGTTAACATTTCAACTCAGAAATATTGCTTCCCCAGTTGATTATTTACATTCAGACAATGATCTTTGGTATTAGAAGTTTTCTGACAGTTTAGGTTTAAATATGCAATGAGACAATCATTTGTATTGCACCAGTCAGTGTCACTGTTTTTCTTTTTGTCCCCCCTACGACCCCCTTCCTATTGCAAAGTGTCCTTGTGTATCATGAAAGGTGCTATATAAGTCCAAGTTATTAATATTATTATTATTATCATTATTATTATTATTATTAAATGTGTGCTAAAGAATAATGAATATTAAAGAAAGACAGGTACAAATGAGTTGTATTATTTTGTTGACAGGTTAGAGTCAAAGGTACTTCACGGCCGTTTTTTAGAAACTTTGTTTATCCAAACATACTAAACAAAATTAGAAGACTGTCTTTAACTTCTCCTAAGCAAATGTTTTGAGCCTAAAACCATACATTTCAGGTGCAAAACCGAAGACAGAACTCCAACGTATCCGGTGAGCATCTCAGGTCTTTAATTGCGCACAACAGTAAAATTAGTGCACAAAGAAAAATATCTGCTTTTGTGTCATTTCTGAAAAATAATTTACAATATATTTATGGTTAAAGTCAACAAAGATTGGGGGTCCTGATTTACAAAAATGAATCAAATCGCCGTATTTGTCTTTTTGTTTCTAGAAGGAAGCTGCGTGCTGCCACTGTGAACATTTCAAAGCCCTCCAACATGGCTGTGATTGACAGGAGGAGCATGACATCACCTAAGTGTGTGCCCCTCGTAGCTGAGTCATCATCTTTAGTGGTTAAAGACACGGGGTCTTCCTGTGCAGAGATTTGATACTGAATACCACAGAAGTGATACTGTGGAAAGTGAGAACAGACGCTGACCAGCAACTACAGAAACCACTGAAACTAAATCCTACAAAGGAATGAAGGAATCTCCCTCTGATACATGCAGTTTTGTCTAAAAGTCATACAATTGTGACTTCAAAGACCCCCACTTCCTCTTGTGTGGTTGAAGTGTCACATTGTGTGTGTGTGTGTGTGTGTGTGTGAGTGTGTGTGTGTGTGTGTGGATTGATGGATTGATGGAGCCATTAGCATAGTAATATTTGATAGCACTGTATAATTCTATGTACTGTTTTTGTAATAAATAAAAAAGAAGGTTAGATGTAGTTTATTTAGTTGGAATGCTGATACAGCATTCCAACTATCTGTTCTTCGACGCACGAAATTCTTTATTATTATTCTGTCAGGATTTTGCACCTCTTCTGCTCCCACATTCCACATTGCAGAAACTCCATTCAAACATCAAAACGTTCAGCTCGGTCGGGAATCAATGGCTATTACTTTTCTCATTCATAACTTTCATAATTCCCGAGATATATCCCATAATTCATCACATTTTTAACATGGAAGTCAATGGAGAAATTCTTCAGACTTCAACAATTCTTCATGTGACTTCAACTGCTAACTGTTCATTCATACTTTCACTCAGAAACCTCATTCCAACTTTAAAATGTTACACATATTTCTGACATTATTCGTGTAACACAACTTTTAAATCTAATTCTTACTTTTAGAGATATTAAACATTGTTCAGACCTTGGTAAAGAGGCCTTCTTCAGATTTTAACATTAACTAGAGTACGTGATGTCACAGCTAGAGGTGTTACTCTCATCTATAGAATGAGAGTAACACCTACGTCACTTCCGGGCAAAAATTACGACCCCGCCCACTTTTGGGGGAAAACAACGCTGTCATTTGAATGGCGGTCAATACAAATTCTGAAGTTTTTGCCAATCCGATCAAATTTTTTTGAAAACCGTGGATTTTTGGATCTTCAAAGCGCTCGATTACGATGGCCAGTCAGGCAAACAATTACATTAGATCATTGGTAATCGACAATCGGTCTCGATATATGGTTAAATTGAAATCAGTAGGCGAGCCTGTATTTTCTCCAGGCTCCAACTCTCATGAGCGAGGCGGAACATAATAGTTTTAACATGCCAAAAAGCTGCTGTGTCGTTTATTGCACCTCAAACATAAAAAATAATCAAGAGTTCAGTGTTTCTGTACTTCCTCTAAGAAGAAAGGACAGTAACCGAAGAGTTCTGTGGCTTCAGGCCGCGTTGTTTCCCCCAAAAGTGGGCGGGGCCGTAAAGTCATCTATGAAAATCGATCGCCTACTGCTATATTTAACCATATATCGAGCCCGATCGTCAATTTCTAATGGCTTAATGCAATTGTTTGCCTGTCTGGCCATTGGAATCGGGCTCTTTGAAGATCCAAAAGTCTCTGGTTTTCTTACATTTCTGATCGGATTGGCAAAAACTTCAGAATTTGTATTGACCGCCGTTCAACTGACAGCGTTGTTTTCCCCAAAAAGTGGGCAGAGCCATTATTTTTGCCCGGAAGTGACGCATTTGTTACTCTCAACTATGGGACAGCTTGAAATTTGCCTTCATATATATTTTTTTAAACCTGCCATAATTCCCAAACCCAAAAATAATTAAACAAAATGCCTCTTGAGGGCATGAAGTGACAAAAAATTTCAACATCTCTCCATTAAAGCCCATTGTAATTTCAGGCTAATATTTCCTCACAGCAGCAGCCGCACACATTTTGTTAATCTGCAAAAAAGGCCACATTATTGACCCGAAAGTACACAAATAGCACACTTCAGATACTCAAGGTCCTTGAGATGCTTCACGCTTTGAATTTAACCGATATCTGTTGCGGTTCTTCAACAAAACGTTCACATGTAAGAGGTTTATCTCTCATTCAGAACAATGCAAATGCTCTCCTCTCACTGATTACTGCACGTTGACACGTCGTTAGCTCAAATATAAACACCTGTGTCATGGAACCATAGACTGTATATATAATTGTATTATTATAACGCATCCCTCGCCATGAAACACAATGTCGCTGTAACTCCAATGGACACGGTCCCATCGTCCCCAAACTTCGCTTGTATATCACCGGTCCATGCCTCAACAGCTCTACGCCAAATCTGAGATCTCACCATAGGCTATTTCCATGGAAACGCATCCCTCACCAAAAAACACGATATTGTCCTAACTGATATGAAAATGGTCAAAACACCACCAGACTTCAGATGACAGTTAATGGTCCAGCCCTCAACATGTCTATGTGCCATTGGTGAGTTTTCCTCAAAAGCTGTTGCCATGGCAACGCACCCCTTTCAATAAAACACGATATTGCTATAACTCCTATGAAAATTGTCAAAAAGTGCTAAAACTTCACATGCTAAAACTTCACATGTGTGCTAACAGTCCAGCCATGAAGACATCTACGGGTGATTTCTTCAAATGCCGTTGCCCGGCACGGTTTTCTCATAACCTCAGTGAAAATGCTCCAAACGGCCCAAAACTTCACGGGTTTGGTAACGATGCAGCCATCAATGCACCTAAGCGTATTATGGGATGTCATCAAATGCCGTTGGCATGGCGACAGATCATTCGCCATCAAGTTAGTTCAAAACTTTGCAGTTCAAATATTCTGCTGCTTTTCCAAGCCTTTTTACTTAATTTTCTTCTCTCATCACACATTCAATTCCCCAGTTCATGTATCATTTCAATCTAAATTCTTCATTTTCTTCTTACACATTACATTTCAGCATAGCAATTCAGCGTCAGCTTTTCAGCATAAAGCATTCCCACTAGCAATTTCTTCAGGAATTGCATTCTCTCGTTCGTATTGTTTACTTATTGAAGTGGGTGACAAAAAACTATTGCAAGTAACAACAATGCTAATTCAAAGAAAGAATCTGATTGTTGAATCATTTAATCTTATGATCTTAGGTAACATGGACATTGAGAAGTTGCTGTTGGCTTTCTTCAAAGTATTTAATTAAAAAAAAGCTTATACAAGCTATGAGTATGTACAGTTACCTTACACACGGTGAGACTGTTTTCTGTGAGTAAAATTTCACTTAAAACTACTTGCTCTTCCTGAAATCCCACACATTAAGTGTGCGACTTCCTCCTCGGCTGAGCTCCTCACCGCCTGCACCACATGTCTATGAACCTCTTCGGAGACTTCCGTTACAGGAGGTGCTTCTGGTGCTGTTGGTAGATAAATGGTGTTTGTGCTAGTTCCTGTCAACTGTTTCCTCCGCTCAGGCACCAAACGTTGGTAGAAATATCAAACTGTCAGCTCATATAAATCAGAAATAGTCTAGAGCCACAACACTGGCCTGCCAGCAACACAGTTCCTCTGCCATGGTTAACAACATCATGTCAAAGCCTCTCGGGTTAGTTCTGATCCTCACAGCTCACATGGTGTTCAACGGTAAGCTGTCTTCTTCTCCTGGTTGATGTTTTACACTTTTGTTGGCTTTCACCTGCTTTTGTTTCATTGTTATTGCTCTCTGTGAAATATTTGTATTTATTCTGCTATAATTGTATTGCCTATAACACGCGTGATAATGCTGTTAATAATAACATACAGTTATGGAAATGTTGTCCTGAGAATATGCGTTCCCAGTTTGGTGTTTGTTGTTGTTTTACCACTGCACATTTAGCACCATAAAAATAAACAAATAAATAAAGTAATACATATTTATTTAAACCTTTTTTTTTAAGTAAAACTGGCTCATGTGTATGCTATAATGACAGACAGGATGCATGGTTAGTGCATGGGCTAGTGTGGGTGGTAATGTACAGGAAATATCCTTTAGGTTTTATTCAGCGTCAGGAGATCTTTAAGCTTATTATTAAATGAAATGACATCCTGACATGTTAACACAACACACTATAACACATACTGAGACTTTACAAGAAATGATAAACAGATATAAAATATGTAATGTCATAATATTTTGTAGGCGGACTACTGCCAACAAAATTGAAATACTGCACTTTGCACTTCAGCTTTGAAAACAACCAAAAATAATAATTAATTTATAAGGTATAAAAAACTGAAATACCAAGATGTTCATGAACATAGATATGTTTTGACTACAGATAGGAATAATTATATTGTAGCTAAAGTTATTGGCTATCTTGCCAGCTAAATTTCACTCCAAATAATGTTCGACGTGTGAACTGTATAGGCCACAGATTAACAAACCATAGTGCAGTTACACTTTACTTTTATAAGTCAAATAATATTTTTTTTCTCATGCTCATTCACATTCAGGGTTTTGCTTACTGAGCCAAAAGAAGATCACGGAGAACCTCGGCAAAAACATCACCCTTGAATTCCCATTTAACTTCAGTGTCACAACAGGTTTTGGAATTTATAAAAAAAAAAACTCAACAGACGAAGGACAAAAGATTGCTGGGTATTTACGTGGCAAAAAAGAAGGCAATCTAACAGTCTACCCTAAAAATATGTCTGTCTGTTTTGAAATTACAAATCTCAGTCTAAGTCAAAAAGGAATTTACTGGGCCAGTTTGTATGTGGACGGCATCACCGAAAAAAGTATAAGGATAGAGCTGGACGTCCGAGTGGAGAACAGAAGCACGGGTAAGATTTCTGAACCACATGTAATGGCAATATCCAATATTGTGATACTTTAGTCAGTACCCTGGCTGACTGACTATCAGACCAATATTGTCTTCATCACATTTCAAATTTGGAAAAAAGTACTGACATTCATTTACATGATGCTAGTTTTTGTTTTATCATGGACATTATGAAAATAAGAGCCATATAGAATGCAATTGCATTTTCATTTTTGCTCAAATCAAAGACACTATTTCGAAAAATATAATTATAGGAATTTCAATGGAATATACAGCAATTTAGTGTATTTTAAACAATTATTATGTATATTTAATAATGTATGTCATAGTGGTAAGAACATTGTTTTCCTGTATTGATATGAGTGTTTATTCATTTCCTTTCAACACCTACAGTAACTCCAAAACCAACTAACATCACATTGATTGAAGACAGTGGAAGAATGTCCTCCTCTCCATTCCTCGCTGTCCTTTTGGTTTCATCTGTTGTGCTGTTGGCTGCAGTTCTTCCCTTCTTGATCTGGTGTATCTTGAGACACAAAGGTATTGAATGTGACTGTGCATCAGTACTTTTCCTCTCTGCATATGTTTTACTTGTCTGCCATAACTTAACATTTCAGTATCTCAGGGTTGTAATACTGACCGCAGTTTTCATGTAATGTTGCTACAACAGTAATTCAAATTATTATTAATATTATTGATTCTCAGATGGCACAGAAGTGAAAGCTGAATTATGAAAATCTGAAATAAAATGTCATTGATGGACCTCATCGTTAAGTTTCCTTTAAGACAGTCATCGTTAAACTTCCTGTTTGAAACGTGCAGTATTTTTTCAAAAGAGGAAAGAAGAATATTTGTTATCTGTGGAAAAAAATTGCAATTGTGTGGTAAGATGCTAAAAAATGCGAGCAAGGTTGCAGTTTCACATCCTTTGATACACAATGATTCACAGCTTTTGAAGAACTTCCTCCTCCAGTTCCTGCACATGTCTACTATCACAAAGGGATGGGTGGAAAAAATGCATTATTTGTTCACTATAGGCCTACCAAAGTGCTTTCACTTCAGATACAAACGCCTTTGCCCTACTTAGGTAAGAACATTGACTCTTTGAAATTTTTCGACAGCCTCTGCAACTTCAGAAAACCACACTTGAATATTTCCCGTGCATGTATACAAATGCAGCTTTTTTCTGACGGTGCAATCTTGTACCATGTCATGCTAACCTCGCCTAACCATTGTCCACATATTGGGTTATGAGTCTTAAATTATCACACCTCTGCATATTTACAGATGTTTGTGTGTATTGTTCTCATTTACAAGCTTAGATATCCAAGATAACAGCCTATTTGGCTTTCTAAAGCTTGTACCAGAGTTTGTCTGTGTGTTTGAGAGATAAAAGCAAAATAAATAAGAATGATAATAATGTATGTCATACTTATTAAAACCATAGAGATGAATGAATAGATTTGAGTTATTAAGTCATCAATATTTATCACTAAAATACAAAAACAAAAAAAGCTGTTTCAATTGATGTCATGACACTTTTACTGGTATTACCATTTTTTAGGAAGAAGATTGATAAAACTCTCATGTCTGTGTATTAGTTTAGACTTGTAGTCAGGAGACCATTATTTTAGTCTAGCATAAGTACTTGAGACAGGGGGAAACAGCCGGACAGGTTTTGTGAAAATTAAAGAATAGATATATATCTTGTTTGTTTGATTTGTACAAAAAACAGAATAAAATTAAAGCAAGCTACATATTTATTTTACTATTAACATATTTGTTTTGCCTCCTGCTCTTTCTTTCTCAGCTCTATTAAGGTTTTCTACCCTTTAACATGATTTAAAATGTCCGACATTATAACACAGCAACATGTTTATCAGTGGTAAATACAAAACCATGTTTTGCACAGTGAACAAACTAAAGCTTTGACTTTAATTAAATGTATTAAGTCAACAAATGTCACATAACTGTATTAGGTTAGTTATAAACGTAATATTATTTCTTACAACTAATTTATAGATTTATGTGAAATATGTTGAAATAATACATTTAATAAAAGTCAACCTTCCATTTTTTTCTTTTTTTCAAGTTGATTATTTTCCTGCCTCAATAGTTCACAGACTTTGCTTCTTCCACAGATAAACAACCAGCACCAGCACAACAAAGCTCTAACCCCACAGCACAGGTCAGACCACGCTCATCTCTTCCCTTCTTTAAAATCTCAAAAATAAAACATCTGCAGAAATTCTTTAACTTTACGATCTTTTTTCACAGGAAACAGTTGCAAGCATTGTGCCTGCACCTCCTCTGGTCTACAGCATCCTGGACTTTCCCAAAAGAACTTCAGCAGTTATGGAGATTAGTTCAAGTCAAACAGAGTACGCTGCCATCAGTTATCTCCCAGAGAAGAGACAAGGGTGACCTGCAGATGAATGTAAGCCAGGCGGCCTCTCTTGGTTTGGGTATACAGATGCTAATATGAATGTATTTTAACAGCACAATGACGAATCCTCACAGTCTGTATGCCCATTGTCATAATTTACAAGCAAAACAGGTCATGAGGGGAAGAGTCTCTTGGGTCGTGAGTATTGAGGTGTCCCTTTTGTTTTTGGTGGTCGTAAGATTCAAATGTTCATCGCTGCAACAAACCACAACCAAGAACACATTATGTTACAGTGACAAACCTTTAAGTTATGTTAGTCTTTTTTTCCCCACTGTCTTCTGTCACAGAAACTCTTAAAGGGAAAGTCTTGTGGGACTGTGATTAAGAAAAGTCATAATAGAAGATAAAACAACATTTTCAGATCCTAATATAACATATTTCCAGGGTAGTCAATGTCTGGTATTTCTTTTTTCTCTGTGACATAGACCTCTATTGTTGCAGTCCGTTATAGTTTTTGTGATGAACATGGTTTATTTTGAAGTCCCTCAAACATTTCCCTGCTCTTTCAAATACTCACTGGAGCAGCATAAGTGTATTATTTCTGCTTAAGGAACATTTCCCTTAAACTATATTGCCAATCTGCTTAGGTTATTACCAAGTACTTTAATTATATATTTTAATGAAACATAGTGTTCAGTCAAATGGGCTTGACGCTGAGTACCACAAAAAGAGAAGGGAAAGCAAAATGAACTGATGGGTTTTGTCTTTTCATGATGAACAAAAAAATATATAGAATAAGTCCAGTCCTACCCATTTAACTTCAATACAACTTAAAGTGGTTAGCATTGTGTTCACATTTTTGAAAGACCAACAAAATATCATAATATTTATCATTCGCTAAGTCTTTAAGATATCGGACACTTATTTTAAAAATAAAATATGAGATTGTCTACGTACTGTATGGTGTGACAGTTTGTCGCTCTTACCCCAGTTTAACACACACACCACATTATCTCACTGCTACGTTCCACTGCATGCTCTTCAAAGTTCTCTATTGGCAGGTGCTTGTTGATTTTTTGATAGATTTATATGACAAAGTTTCGATTTATGTTCTCAGCGCCACATTGTTCACACGTGGCAGACAGGCCAAACTGATTGATGTGTGTTTTTTAAATTGATGGCAAAATTGGCCGACAAACCCGGATGGATATCATTCTCAGCTCTAAAAACCTTGTTGGTAAAATAGCAAATATGCATTTTGAATCTACAATGTTAATCAGTTTCTCGTCTTGTCAGGTGTGAGTTTTGTACATTGAATTGAAATGCAGCAGTGAATGTCAAAATACAGAAATAAACTGTATTCTTTGTGTGCAAATAATGTTCTTACTTTATGTTGGTGGAGTCCTGAATAAAATGATTCCTCCTGTGCCTTTGCCTGCATGTGTGTCTTGTGTTGTTGCCTCACCTGTGTCTGGTTTGAGTCCACAACCTTTTTGCTTCACACATCTATATATTTTAAAGGTCCCCTATTATACTGTTTTTCATCAATATATTATAGGTCTCAGATATACAAAACATGTCTCTGAAGTGTTTGGCTCCAAATACCAAACAGATCATGCATTGGAGCATCCCCTCTGTTTCAGCCCTGTTTCAAAAGTGCTGAATCTCTGTCTGTTACTTTAGATCAAGGGTGTCAAACTCAATTTAATCGTGGGCCACATCAGCATTATGGCTGCACTCAAAGGGCCAGTTGTAATTTTAAGACTATTTAAAAATACATATATAAATATATATATATAAAATAATGTATCATATTACATTATTGCCTCTGCATTGGATTATTATCACATAGGGTAATAACTTCATAATACGTCTGAAGTCTGGGGCAAACAATTGCAAGTCTCTTCAGTGAGAATGTCACAAAATGGTTTAAAAAGAAAAGCCAAATTCTGGGAAAAAAAGTCAAAATAAAAAAAAGAAGTGACATTAAAAAAGGAAGTGAAATTCCAAGAAAAGGTTACATTCTAAGAAAAAAAACCATATTTAGAAGAAGTCAAATTCTGAGAAAAAAGTCTAATTTGAGATGCATTGTGGGACATGTAGTTTATGGGCAACGTGCTTCTGTAAATCATGTAACCGTATAATAAACATATAATATTAGTTGCAAGCTCTTGTGGAGCCACAGAAAATGAAATCACGGGCCGGATTTGGCCCCCGGGCCTTGAGTTTGACACCCCTGCTTAAGATGAAAATAAGGTGCGACTCAGGTGATAAGGTGGGGGGTGTTACCTTGGTTGGTTATTAGCTGATGGTTACAAAAGCCCAAAAATCATTATGACATCATAAAGTCACCAATATCTGAACAGCTCAATTTCAGACAGGTTTTTATATAAATGGATCAGGACAAAAAGTGAGCAAATATGTTGTACTGAAACTTTCAGAATCTCTTTAGACAGAGGGGACACATGTTTATGTATAACAGACATGAAAAGTGAATTTTGCACAATAGGTGACCTTTAAAATGTATTCATATATGTGTACATGATGTTTATGTCACTTTGTGTATGTTAACATCTTATTGAAGTTTACATTGTCCCTTATAAGCAAACATTTAATATAAATAAATATAGGGTTGCAAGCATGGTTATTAACGGCCAAATGTGGAAACGTAAATATTCAATTACAAGACATTTTAGGTGGAAACGAGAGTGTATTAATTATCTCACACCGCAGTGCTGTTTAACCGAAAGTGTGTGGTTAACATAGATTGTGTTTTCCACTTGACATCAGCAGAAAGTGCAGAGACTCTGAACTAAATCTATAACTGCAGAGGTTTCAGAAGTCAACGATGGAAATTCAAGAAATGTTTACAGAGCTAATTTTCCTCCGATTGTCCATCAGTTCTTATTTTAACTTTAGACAGCTCACATGGACACCTGAAGACTGAAAGTATGAATTATGGATAAGTGAAGTGTGAGTGGTTTGACAAAAACGTAACTCCATCTGTATTGTCTTTCAAGGACATGAGCCAATATAAAATACATACAATTCTCTTTTTCTACATTGATTTTTCAACAATACTGTAGGTTTTAGAAACTTAAGGAGTCAATAAGTATTAAATCAAGAATAATATTCGTTTTCAAACTAGATCATACAGAGCCGTTCTTGGTTCCGAATACCCAGGTGAGCCTCCCCCACTAACCCAGCAGGCCTCTTTCATGCCTCTTTCATGCATCATATGCAATTCGACGAGGCCTGAACCAAGGTCCTGCAGCTGCCCACCCAGTCCGAAGTATTTTTTGGTTGGTATGCCTTTTTATGAATTGTATGCATTTTCTAAGTAAGTACTCAGAGCCACTACAGTGAAACTTCACATGACTCAATAGATCAGTTATGTTCCCTAAATCACTCAATCTTGCTAACAAGTGCAGACCCCCATAATAATTTTTCAGATGAAAAATCATTAACTAACTAACCAACACTAAATATCTGTAATTTACCATCCAGCATGAAAAAACTGTTTTCCCGAATATAAATGTGTAATGTTTCTATTTCTGAAAAGGAAAACTTTACTGATCAACTCAAAAGTTAGAGATTCTGTTTTTGAAAGCAAAAGCTTTAGCTGACACTGCCCTCTGGTGGCAGTGAGTCACAGTACAGAAGGGAAACCTTAAAGATGTAAGTAAGCCATCCTGAAGGCTGCAGTTTCTCTAAGTGCAATGTCGTGTTTTGCCTCTGAAACCACAAGAGAACACTGTCTGATGGGCACAACATTATACAGCACTGTCAATTAATTGACAGTGCTGTATAATGAGACAATAACAGGCTAAAGATGCGGACTTATACACACACATATATATTTATATAAATATATACAATTTCAGAATCAAACAAGTATGAGAGCACTCTCATAATAATGGCAATGAGTCATGTTTACAGTAAGTTATAGTTCACATTTTGTTTCCATTTGAAAAACAGTCGAGTATTTCCATGTGTTTTACTTTGAGACAAAACGCCGGCATTGAATGAAGCACATCCAGACAAAGTAAGTTGTTGATTTGACATTTATTTGTGTAAAAATGTTTTGTGCAAATAAAATGTGTCCCACCAGACTGACAGCATTTCCAAACTTTCCAACTAAATCATTGCATAGCATCATTAGTGTAACGATGTTAATCTCTATTCTGATATAGAGAGTAAATACTGCCCTCTCTGAGAATAATCGATTTACTCATACCCAACCAAATTAAATATCTAATGTCTTATCAATCCAAACTAGAATCCGAACAATCAAAAGAAACTGACAATTAAGTACAGCAACTTATTTCCTCTAAATGCCTTCATTGCCTTTATACATGTAGAAAACAGACACTCATTAGCTACTTCCTATTTATTGTCTAGTGTTACATCAATCCAAACAAGGAACACAATCAAAACAAATTGACCATTAAAGGTGGGGTAGGTAAGTTTGAGAAACCGGCTCGAGATACACTTTTTGTTTTATTCTATGGAATGCTCTTAAGATCCTGATAGCAATGAATATCTTAAGTGCTTTGACAAAAAATCCATAAAAAAATGTCACCTGTGGAAGCCGTAGTACTGTAAAAAGCACGACCAATCATTTTAGCCGGCCCGGCTAAAATAACTGCATGGCCTACCTGCCTGTCAGCCTTCCATCTGTGCACAAACTTATCTTTTGCCCTCATTGGTCATGTCAATCAATCAATCAATCAATCAATGTTTATTTATATAGCCCAATATCACAAATGTTACATTTGTCTTAGTGGACTTCACAGTTTGTACAGAATATCAGTATGACAATACGACACCCTCTGTCCTTAGACCTTCACATCGTACAAGGAAAAACTTCCGGAGAAAACCCACAGTTTAAAGGGGAAAATGGGAGAAACCTCAGGGAGAGCAACAGAGGAGGGATCCCTCTCCCAGGACGGACAGACGTGCAATAGATGCCGTGTGTAAATTGAAAAGATAATACATTTGCAACATAGGTAGTCCAAATGTTTGGAAATGCATGTGTGTATAATAGGAAGATGAATCCACGAGGATATCCATCCAGGACCTATGATCCAGGACCACAGCCATGACTCAAGATCCAGGGCTCGCGATGCAGGACACAGGACCGCAGGATCATCCATGACTCCGGATCCCAGCGTATATGGACACCAAAAAGAAAGAAATTTGGGGAAGCTGGGTTAATCGGAACATGAGAGTACACAGGTACAGACAGAGAGAAGGAAGAAGTAAGATGTCCCCCGACAAACTAAGCCTATATCAGCAAAACTAGGGGCTGAATCTAATCAGCCCGCCCCTAACTATAAGCTTTATCAAAAAGGAAGGTCTTAAGCACACTCTTAAAAACGGATAGGGTGTCTGCCGCCCGAACACAAGCTGGAAGTTGATTCCACAAATGTGGAGCTTGATAAGAAAAGCCTCTGGCTCCCATTGTACATTTAGAGACTCAAGGAACAACCAACAACCCTGCATTCTTGGAACGCAATGCCCTAGTAGGACAGTAGGGTATAATGAGTTCTTTAAGGTAAAATGGCACGTGCCCATTAAGGGCTTTGTAGGCGAGAAGAAGAATTTTAAATTCTATCCTGTGTTCTATAGGGAGCCAGTGTAAGGCAGCCAGAACAGGACAGGAGTAATGTGGTCCCTTTTCCTAACTTTGGTTAGTACACGAGCTGCAGCATTTTGAATCAGCTGAAGCGACTTGACTGACTTCTTGGTACATCCTGATAATAAGGAGTTACAATAATCCAGTCTTGATTGTGCGTGTTCGTGTGTGTTGGAGGAGGGGCTCTGTAAGGAAGTGGCAGATTTGTTTCCGGCTGTGTATTTTCAAATTGTAGCGCACTCAAGCTGGTTTCTCCAAAATTATCTACCCCACCTTTAACCCTTTGGAGTTGACCGTCACGCCGGCATGATATTGCACGTTTGCGTAGGCATGTCTGAGTTCCCAGCTAGACATTGTTGGTTCTAAAAACATTCTGAGAATGTTACCATTCATTGTTGTAGGAATGGTTTCATCGAGAAGTTTTATTTTGGTTCCAAGAATGTACTTCTGAAAGGTAGGATAACGTTCTCTAAAAACATTCTTAAAATGTTTGGTGATAACATTGTTCGAACATTATACCCCAAGTGTTTTTGTTGTTTATGCACATATCTCTATTGTCATATGGATCGAATAACACTTATAGACATATAGAAGAATGGACCGACTATCACTGCCCGTCCCTGAAACCCCTGTTCATTTCATTTCAAACCTTTATTTATACAGATAAATCCCATTGAGATCATTGATCTCTTTTTCAAGGGAGACCTGCTCAAGTAGTTCCACATGAAACATAAATAGAACAACAAAAGGACATCATACAGCATCATTTACATAATTATCCACATAAACAGATACCAATAGCTTCCGATTGAGTAGCATCCAACCGATCTTTAAAAACATTTAGTGGCACCAGATTGTTCAGTTTCCATTTAATTTGCAGACTATTCCAAGACAGTGGAGCTGCGCATCTAAAAGCTGTCTTCCCTAAGACAGTCCTAGCAGTTGGCACATTTAATAAAACCACAGCATTCGATCTCAGGCAGTAGCCACTTACAATTTTCCATGAGATCAGGGAGCAGATATAAGATGGAAGTTTCCCTAACATGGCTTTGTATATAAAAATATACCAGTGACTGAGCCTCCGTACAGTTAGTGAAAGCAAACCAGTCCTTGCATACAGGTTACAGTGATGGGTTAATGCTTTACAGTTAGTCACAAATCTCAGAGCACTGTGATACGCAGCGTCTAACTTGACCAGGCAATTGGCAGGTGCATTCATATAAATCAAATCACCATAGTCCAGCACAGGTAAAAAGGTCACAGTGACTAGCCTTTTTCTGGCCTCAAGCGAGAAACAGGACTTGTTCCTATAGAAGAAACCTAGCCTAACCCTCAGCTTTTTAAGCAGGTTATTGACATGAAGTTTAAAAGTGAGACAATCATCAACCCAGATACCAAGGTATTTGTAACAGGTAACCACTTCAAGTTTTATTCCTTGCGTAGTTACAATATCTAAAACAGGCTCTGGTGTCTTTTTAGCTTTAGAAAAGAGCATTACCTTGGTTTTCTCAACATTTAAAAGAAGCTTTAGTTCAGAGAGCTGAGTCTGAATAATGTTAAAAACAGCCTGTAATTTAACACCAGCCTCCTGAATGGAGGGACCTGCACAGTACATCACGGTATCATCTGCATAAAAATGTAAAGTAGCTTCATCCACATTTTCACCTAAACTGTTGATATATATGGAGAATAAAAGTGGACCTAAAACAGAACCTTGGGGAACACCATTAGCAATGTTTAACCAATCAGAAGACAGCCCATCAAAGTGAACACATTGGGACCTTTCAGAGAGGTAGTTCACAAACCACCCTACTGCATGGCTGGACATGCCTATACTGGCTAGCCTCTGCTTTAAAATGTGATGATCGACGGTGTGAAACGCTTTTGAAAGGTCAATAAATAGAGCTGCACAACTCTGCTTATTATCTAAAATACTCGCCATATCATTCACCACTTTCATTGTGGCAGTGATGGTGCTATGTTGTTTTCTGAAGCCTGACTGATGTTTAGACAGGATGTCATTTGTACATAAAAACACCTTTACCTGTTCACTTACTAAGCGTTCAAGAACCTTAGCCAGAACTGACAACTTAGAGATTGGCCTATAGTTATTTAATAAGGTGGCCTCCCCTCCTTTTAGCAAAGGCAGGACATACGCTGACTTCCACAATTTTGGAATTGTGTTAGTGCTGAGGGAGAGGTTAAAAAGAGTAGTGAGAGGTGGAGCAATAAAATCTGCAGCTATCTTTAAAAAGAAAGGTTCTATGTTGTCCGGGCCAGCCGGTTTCTTAGGCTCTAACTTGGTTAAAGCTTCACGAACAACATCAACAGTAAAATGGGTAAAACTAAAAGGGTTTTCCAACACACGTTTTTCAGAGTCACATACTGTAGTGTTCACAGAAGCAGAGTTAGTGACAGAATCAAATAGAGAACCACAGGACACAAAATGCTCATTAAAGCAATTTAGCATAGTAGCCCTGTCCGATATAGTGCCAGATGCTGTGGTAGCGGAGGTAGCTCATTACGGATATCGCCGGTGGATAACGATTTAATGGCTTTCCAAAATTTTCCAGGATTATTCAGATTCTTTGTGATTACTGACAAATAGTACTTTGATTTAGCACTTTTGATTTGCAATGTGAAGCTATTCCTTAGCAGCCATTCTACCTCTAAGCCTGATTTCCTAGCCTTTGCCCAGGCCTTGTTTCTCTCATGAAGGAGACTGGACAGATTAGCAGAAAACCAAGGATTGTCTCGTCCCTTTACTCTAAATGTACGCAGGGGTGCATGTCTATCAATGATCTCCATAAAACCAAGATAAAAATAAGACCATGCGGTTTCTACATCAGCACACAGATCGATTTTACCCCAATCAAAATCAAACAGATCATGCACAAAACCCTGCTCCACAAAATGTTTTATGTCTCTCTTAATAATAATGCGAGGTTTAACCTTTTGGACCTTAGTGTCCCTAATTGTGGCTACAACACAGTGATCACTCAGATCATTTGCAAATACTCCCACAGATGAATATTTATGGGGAACATTAGTTAAAATGAGATCAATTAGGGAGGATTTATTAGGGGACTTAATGTTAGGGTGAGTAGGACTGTCCACAATCTGAGTAACATTTAAAGAGATACAAAGGTTTTTAAAATCCTCTGACACTGCAGTTAACCAGTCCCAGTTAAAATCTCCAAGTAGCACTATTTCCTTGTAGCCTAGTTGTGATAAAAGATTTGCTAGTGAAGACAAGGAGTCTTTGACAGCTGAGGGGGGTCTGTAACAACTCACTACCATGACCTGTTGACCCTTTGCCACTTGTATATTTATGGTTAAAAATTCAAATTGCTTACTGATGGATTTGGAAACTAATGTGGTTACACTGAACTTATTCTTAACATAAATGGCAACCCCACCACCTTTATTAGGCCGGTCGGAACGATACACATTAAAACCATTTAAGGCAATGTCAGAGGCCAAAATAGATTTGTTTAGCCATGTTTCTGATAAAACAATGACGTCGGCGTCAGTTGAGCTTGCCCAGATACGGACACAATCTAGTTTACCTAACAGACTGCGCACATTCAAGTGGATGAAACCCAACCCAGACCTAGCTTTAAAATCAGCAGGAGTAGCGATCTGACTACTACTACTGGGCGGACCAGGGTTAGGTTGTACATTTCCTGACAGTAATAACAACAAAAAAACCAGGCATCTTTTCCTCATAAACGACACACATACATTGTTATCTAATTTAGAAACACCGGAAAAGTCTGCGAGAGTGTGATTTGAGCTTAAGAAGCAGTCCTGAAGAACCATCCTCGCAGGAAAACAAAAAAGACAAACATATTTTGTCGAGCAGATTGTCTGTGACAAGGCAACCGGTAATTGTTTGAGCAACACATCCGAACCTTTGCAGGGGATGCCCACTGCAGGTGGCAGAACAGACCTGAATCCAGTAGTCTTCTCAGAATGACTAGAGATCTTCTCATAGTCCAAAACAGTTAACAGGCACAGCAGAATCCCGATATGGGACATTTTCCCAGACCAGCACACAGTATCCGCGATGTTCCTGGAGCAAATCAGCACAGCAGCAAAGGACAGGCGAAAACAGCAGCGTGGAAGCGCCCCGGTCCCTCCGTGGTATCCCCGGGGTGAAAGCAGGCCTCTGCAACAGCAGAACCAGGACAGGTGGAAAGCAGGCCCCAGCGGTGGTAAAATCCTCCTCCGTACAGCAGCACACGCCCGGTGGAAGCAGGCCAAGCCCGAAGCGTGGATCCACTCCGTCTCTCCGCGACGACTCCGGGGTAAAAACCTCTCCAGTACAGCCATATTCTACAGGTGGGAGCAGGCCTCCGTAGATCGCAGATTGCAGTATCGCAGGCAGCAACAGGTGGAGCCGCTCTGTCTCTTTGCGATGAGCAGGCCTACGTAAATCGCAGATCGCATGCAGCAACATGTGGAGCCGCGACGTCTCTTTGCGACGTCTCCGGAGGAAAAACACCTCAGTACAGCCGTACTCGACAGGTGGGAGTAGGCCTCGGCAGATCGCAGACAACTAAAACTACTACTTGTATAAGCAGGGATGGCTAACAGTTTGTAAGCAGGAGAGCTAGATGCTAACAGATGCCAGATGCTAACAGGTAGTGCGAGCCTATAGAAATTGCGACTGCCTCCAATGACGATATAGCAGGAAATGATTACAACCCTCGGTTTGTCAATGTTAGTGGGTTAGTGCCCCCACCCCCCCCACCTGCCTGCTGGTCTGCTCTACACGGCTGGGAGCAATCTCCAATCAACCACACCTGCAACCTATTCATCAGCCACACTATGAAAGCCTGAAGCCTGCACTCATTCCCTGCCGGATTGTTGCTGTGAAAGGTTTTTTGCGTGCCACTCTACCTTTTTACCAGCATATTCTTTGACAACTTTGCCTGCTTTTGCCTCACACTCATTTTTGTGTCTCTCCCAGGAGGAATCCAAGGCCTTATACACTCCCAAGACCAGCCAGGCCTCTCTACCCACCCTGGAACAACTGTTTCCCACTGCCGCCATAACCAACCTCCACTCCCAGCTCCCCTTTTCTAATAAACAAATGTTACTTTCACCAGCTGATTTCGAGTCATCCTTTTACATGTGTTAATAGTCAAATTCCAATAGTTAAGTAAACTATCAAAATCATCCTGATGACCACAGTGGCCAGTCAACTTACCCAGGAATTTTGAGTTGGACAATTACAGGAATATTATGTCTTTATGTTCTAATAATGTAAACATATTTTAGTAAATTGTTACCACAGAACATTTGCATACTTTTTTTTAACATAAACCATGTTATCCTTCTAAAATAATAACATTCTGGCAACATAAAAAATCTAACTTGCAGCTGAAAATGTTTTAAGAACAGTAGGGCATAATTTTCTAACAATGTTAGCAAAAACATTTTCAGAATGTTTTTAGAGAACTTTATCCTACCTTTCAGAAGAACATTCTGGGAACCAAAATAAAAGCTTCTGCTAAAAACGTTTTAAGAACAGTAGGGCATAATGTTCTAACAATGTTATCAAAAACATTTTAAGAATGTTTTTAGAGAACATTATCCTACCTTTCAGAAGAACATTCTGGAAACCAAAATAAAACCTCCCGCTGAAAACGTTTTAATTATAGTAGGGCATAATGTTCTAACAATGTTATCAAAAACATTTGAAGAAGGTTATCACCAAACATTTTAAGAATGTTTTTAGAGAACGTTATCCTACCTTTCAGAAGAACGTTCTGGGAACCAAACAAAAACTTCCCGCTGAAAACGTTTTAAGAATAGGAGGGCATAATGTTCTAACACTGTTATCACCAAACATTTTAAGAATGTTTTTAGAGAATGTTATCCTACCTTTCAGAAGAACGTTCTGGGAACCAAACAAAAACTTCCCGCTGAAAACCTTCCTAGAACAATGACTGTAACATTCTCAGAATGTTTTTAGAACCAAACATTTCTAGCTGGGCATCCGCTTGCATCATCATGTTTTGGCAGCCAGTGCCATGCCGTGTCCTTATCCAGGAGTCTGCGAAGAGGCTCACAGATCTCCGATAGCCTTGGCAGGAACTTAGCCAGATATGTCACAAACCTGATCATGCATTGCACTGCCTAAGCATCCGTGGGTGTCGGCATGTCCAACACTGCTTGAGTTTTCTCTGGGTCGATTTTCAGTCCTTCTGAAGACAGTACATGGCCGTGGAAATGTACAGCTTTGAGCTTGAACTGCAGCTTGCGTTCACTCAATCTGAGCTTCACAGCCCTGCACCGTTGCATGAGAGCTCTTAAATTGGTGTTGTGGTCCTCTTCAGCCTCTGTGTCCATATCGCCACACCCGAACATCAGGATGTCATCCGCAATAGGCTCGATGCCAGCCAGGCCTGATAGCAGCTCATGTTGCTTGCGCTGATAGATCTCTGGCGCCACCGAGACTCCAAACGGGAGTTTGAGCCATCTCATCCGACCCCATGGGGTTCAGAATGTCTTCAAGCGGCTGCTTTCCTCATCAAGCTTGCACTGGAGAAAGGCGTCACGAGCGTCAACCAGTGTGAAGACACAAGCCTTGGGCAGTTTGTACAAGACGTCTTCTAGCATTGGCATGTGGTAATGGGACCTGAGAAGTGCCTGGTTGAGAGGCTTTGGGTCAATGCAGATTATTATCTAGTCTAGTATTTAGTATCTAGTATTATCTTTAGCTACTGTCACCATATTGCTTATCCACGCTGTTGGCTCTGTCACTGGCATAAGGTTGCCTGTTTTCACATGTTTGTCCAGCTCTTACTTAACCTGGGCTTTTAGCGCTACAGGGACATTTTGTGTTGAGCACTGGACTGGTGTCACTTCAGGGTTCAGATCGAAATTAACATTACCTGGGACTGACTCAATTGGGTCATGGAAAACATCATGAAAGTCTTTCAGTAGCATTTCTTTTGTGAGTGGCATAGACTGGCTTGCATCAATATTGTTCACCTCCGCTGGCAGTAGTTCTCTTGGAATAGTGCATTTCACAAGGCCCAGATCAGTGCATGCAGCACCACCTATACTATACTAGCAGGGGCTTTTGTTTGGTGTTCACCATCTCAAACACTATGTGTTTTCCCCCTGACCACACATTCAGTGTGAAATTTCCCCAGGGATGGCATGTACAGTGGGGCAAAAAAGTATTTAGTCAGCCACCAATCCTAGGTACACTTCAACTATGAGAGACAGAATGGGGGGAAAGCATCCAGGAAATCACATTGTAGGATTTTTAATGAATTAATTGGTAAATTCCTGGGTAAAATAAGTATTTGGTCACCTACAAACAAACAAGATTTCTGGCTCTCACAGACCTGTAACTTCTTCTTTAAGAGCCTCCTTTGTCCTCCACTTGTTAACTGTATTAATGGCACCTGTTTGAACTCGTTATCAGTATAAAAGACACCTTTCCACAACCTCAAACAGTCACACTCCAAACTCCACTATGGCCAAGACCAAAGAGCTGTCAAAGGACACCAGAAACAAAATTGTGGACCTGCACCAGGCTGGGAAGACTGAATCTGCTATAGGTAAGCAGCTTGGTGTGAAGAAATCAACTGTGGGAGCAATTATTAGAAAATGGAAGACATACAAGACCACTGATAATCTCCCTCGATCTGGAGCTCCACGCAAGATCTCACCCCGTGGGGTCAAAATGATCACAAGAACGGTGAGCAAAAATCCCAGAACCACACTGGGATCAAAGTAACAAAGGCTACCATCAGTAACACACTACGCCGCCAGGGACTCAAATCATCCAGTGCCAGACGTGAAGGCCCGTCTGAAGTTTGCTAGAGAGCATTTAGATGATCCAGAAGAGGATTGGGAGAATGTCATATGGTCAGATGAAACCAAAATAGAACTTTTTGGTAAAAACTCAACTAGACGTGTTTGGAGGAGAAAGAATGCTGAGTTGCATCCAAAGAACACCATAGCGACTGTGAAACATGGGGGTGGAAACATCATGCTTTGGGGCTGTTTTTCTGCAAAGGGACCAGGACGACTGATCCGTGTAAAGGAAAGAATGAATGGGGCCATGTATCGTGAGATTTTGAGTGACAACCTCCTTCCATCAGCCAGGGCATTGAAGATGAAACGTGGCTGGGTCTTTCAGCATGACAATGATCCCAAACACACCACCCGGGCAACGAAGGAGTGGCTTCGTAAGAAGCATTTCAAGGTCCTGGAGTGGCCTAGCCAGTCGCCATATCTCAACCCCATAGAAAATCTTTGGAGGGAGTTGAAAGTCTGTGTTGCCCAGCGACAGCCCCAAAACATCACTGCTCTAGAGGAGATCTGCATGGAGGAATGGGCCAAAATACCAACAACAGTGTGTGAAAATCTTATGAAGACTTACAGAAAATGTTTGACCTCTGTCATTGCCAACAAAGGGTATATAACAAAGTATTGAGATGAACTTTTGTTATTGACCAAATACTTATTTTCCACAATAATTTGAAAATAAATTCTTTAAAAATCAGACAATGTGATTTTCTGGATTTTTTTTTCTCATTTTGTCTCTCATAGTTGAGGTATACCTAGGATGAAAATTACAGGCCTCTCTCATCTTTTTAAATGGGAGAACTTGCACAATTGGTGGCTGACTAAATACTTTTTTGCCCCACTGTATGTGTCAGTATAGCTTTAGCCTTGTTCTGGTTGGCTGTAAGGCTGTCTTTGGTGACAGTCTCTCTTTAAACTGGCGGCCCATAACATTGCAGGTGTGGCCCCTGTATCTAGCTGGCATAGCTGTCTGTTTCTTATTCAGATGTAGGTGCACAAACCATTTGCTCGACATCGTCAACAACATTAACTTATCTCGTTTTCTCTGCTGGCCTGACATACTTTTGCAAAGGGATTTGAAACGCCACATGCTCGGCAGGTCTTACCATAGGCAGGGCATTGCTCTCTGCCCCGTTTGTGTCCATTTCCACAGTATTTGCAGGTCCACTGCTGCTCTCTCTCAGCCGCTGTGTTTCTTTCCTCGGTTTTCCACTGTTTTGCGTCGTCCGCCTTGCCTGTCCACCATAGCATTAACACTGTCCTTCTGTGCCTGCGGGCTCTCAATAACCCTCATGCGTGACTCCGTCAATTCTGCAAGGTGGCAAATCTCCACAGCTGTTGGCAGCGTTAGGTCCCGTTCTCATTCATAACACTCCGTTCGTTGTCTCACTATGGGATGCGCCTCAACGCGTATGCAAACAGAAGCATCAATCTCATTACGCCAATCCTGATTGGCTGGTGATCTTGACGTCTACGTCAGGGAATCCACCCACCCTTTAAGTAGCTTGCGCTACGACGCAGCGTCATTCAAACACCTCTTCTCGCTTCAGAGCACATCTCGAATTATCAGTAGCCGGGCTAGTTTAACAGTCCACAGACTGAACCCAAAGCTAACATTCGGTCGACGGGCGCTTGCCGGTTACTTTTTTGCTTTGCAAGAAGACTGAACAATATTAACACACCAGTTAATATTGTAATCTGCCTCGCCGTTTCTTTCTGTCAAAATAACGGTAAGGTTTGATTTTTTTCTTCAAGCTAGTAACATACCTGTTGCTAGTTTTTTCTTCCCTCCACACCGACACCACGGTAACGAGGACGTTCTCTTTTCTCTCTCACACCAGAGGAGACGGAGATAAAAAAGGTATTAACACACCAGTTAATATTCTTTAAAGAATAAAATCTACACCGTCGCTTTTTTTCCTTTCGGACTAACGGCAAGGTTGGATTTTTTTCTCAGTAACGTACCTGTTACTAGCGTGTCCACTCCACACCGACACCGCGGCGAACGAAGATGGACCCTTCTCTCCCTCACACCAGAGGAGTCAGGGACTCGGAGGCTCGGCTATGCGGCTGCGGGTTTAAGATCTCAGGCACAGACTCACACCAGGTCTGCTCATCATGCCTCGGGCTGTAACACGCCCGGGAGGCTATCGATAACCCCGGCTCGTGCGGGCATTGTGCCCGCTTCACCATTAAGAGCCTCCGCCGACGGTTAGCACGCCAAGCTTGCTTGTCGGGACAGGACCCCCTCATGTCCGCTGATTCGCCGGCCGACAATCAAGACATGGTGGCGTCCGCCGCAGAGTCAGGCTGGGGCTCAACAACAGCGGCAGCTGCTGAACCGGAGCCCCACGGCGTGTCAGGCTGGGGCCCGGTGGCGGCAAAAGCCGCGAGAGCGGAGCCCCGCGCTGTGTCAAGCTGGGGCTCCCAACTGGACCTCACCATGGTTCCACCCGCAGAGGATGTCCTGGAGTTGGACTATATGGAGGACGAAGAGGATACCTCTGAGTTCCTCCTGTCCGACTCGGATGAGGATGACATCTTCGTTTCATCGGCTCAGGCTGCAAAGCCGGGAGCGATGTCCGCTCTCCCGGGCGAACGCACACCAGCTTCGCCCGTCCTAAGTATGGACTTGCATGCTGTGTGTCAATGCGCTGCGTCCAGGCTGGACATCCCATGGCCTGAAGTGGCCGAGGAGACCTCTAGATCTCGCTACGAGGGGAAGAACTTGCCCCAAGCAGCGAGGACGAAGAGGCAGCTCCTTCCAGTCTTTCCGGAGATGCTGGACGAGGTGTCGGTCTCGTGGAGAGACCGCCCTTTTAGCAACAATGCCCCAATCCAGGGTGCCTCCTCCCTGGACTGTGACGGAATGGAGAGGCTCGGCCTGCTCCGCATGCCGCCCATGGAACCGCTGGTGGCAGCCCACCTCCAACCGAGGCTGGCTTCGACACCGAGCAGGAACCCCATGCTACCGGCAAAGGCAGACCGGTTCCAGTCAGCGATGACCGAACGGGCCTATAAAGCAGCAGCTTTGTCCGCCAGGGCACTCAACGTCTCCTTGCTGCTGACCAGGCGGAGCTCTGCGAGAACTTGTCGAGCAAACTTGAGCCTGCCGTGTGGGACGAGATCGCAGCGATCACAGACATTTTCCTCCGTGTGCAGCGCTGTGCAGTCCAAGCCACGGGCAAAGCACTGGGAATTATGGTGGGACAGGAGAGAGCCAGGTGGCTCAACCTGACGAACCTTCCAGAACGGGAAAAAGAGGATGTTCTGGTCATGCCTATTGTTCCCGAGGGCATATTTGGCTCCGCTCTAGCTTCGATGCAGCTGAGATGCGAATCAAAGAAGAAGGGAGACGAGGCTCTCCAGCTCTGTCTTCCCCGAAGGGTCCAGCCGCCACCTTCAATGGGCCCGCGGCAGACCTTCACTCAAACTGCCTCACGTCCTGCCCGGTTCAAGATACCGAAGCAGCAGAGACCACAGCCCATCCCCGGTCCCCAGCCCAGGCACGAGGCGAGGATGAGCTGGACAAGAAAATCTCCGGTTCCGGCAGCTGCCGCTCAGGCGCAGCCGCCCCAGGTTTTTAGCCACCAGGCGAGGAAGAAGAAGCGGGCGGCCTGACAGCCTCCTCTCCTCTCCTCGACGAAAGAGCTGGAAGTTCCCTGTTCCCCAGCTCCAGAGCACTTTCCAGTGTTAGATGCTCATGTGTATTCGGGGTGCCACCATGCCCCATCTTCCCGCCGCCTCGAGAGCTGCCAGAACGTCATCCTCAAGTTCGCGCAATCAGGGAAATAGACTTAACATCGAAGACAGCAAGTTCCGCTGCCTGTTTAAGTCACACAAACACATGTCATCATTGTTGTTTCCTAATAAATAATTTTCCACTGTCGTTTCCAGGCTTGAAGCCAAGGGCGCAGTCAATACAAATGAAAAGAAAAACAATAAAAACAATAAACAGTCTGTCGTCTACCCCTCTTTTGAGAGCGGCTACGGCCTCTCTCAAAAGGTGGACAATAGACGAGATTGTAAAGGCACCACCACCACCACGTGCATGCGCAGTGTTGGCCGGGGTTGTCAACCTGGGGTACCACCGTGTTCAGACACTAGAGGGCCCCATAACACAACAAATAAAGACACTGAGGGCAGACGACAGAGCTGTGACATCTCCGCTCGCTTGAGAAGCGAAAAGTGGAGGATGCTCACAGATTCTACTTGGGTTTTCAAGATAGTAACACGGGGCTACAGGCTCCAATTCGCTGTCACCCCCCCTCACTTCTCTGGCATTCTGTATTCAAAGGCCCGGGGAGAGTCTGCCCATATTCTGGAGCAAGAGATTTTCTCGCTACTGGAAAAGAAGGCTATTTCCATAATACCCGCCGAACAGAGTCAGAGCGGCTATAATTCCAAGTATTTCCTCGTTCCCAAACGGGGAGGGAACGGAATTCGGTCTACTAGATTTGAGGGCTCTGAACAAATATCTCAAAAGATACAAATTCAGAATGCTCACTCACACATCTCTGTTGCGTCTCGTGCGCCAAGGCAACTGGTTCACATCAGTCGACCTGAAAAATGCGTATTTCCACATCCCAGTATATTATCCACACAGGAAATATCTGAGGTTCGCCTTTTACTCGCCTGTTACGAGTACAGAGTACTTCCCTTCGGTCTGTCTCTCAGCCCGCGTGTGTTTGTACGGTGTACGGAAGCCGCGATAGCCCTGTTAAGACAACAGGGTATTCGCCTGGCAACTTTTCTGGACGATTGCACTCCGCTCTGCATCAGCCAAATGACTCGCCGCATCCTCGCTGCGAGGTGGACCCAAGTTCCCATCAGCAAAAACACGTGGGTTTGCTATCCTGGCTCCAAGATGGTGGAATGAGCTCCCCATTGACATCAGGACGGCTGAAAGCCTGCACATCTTCCGCCGCAGACTGAAAACTCATCTCTTTCGACTCCACTTCGAGCGATAGAATTACTAACAAAGCACTTATATACTAACATAGGACTGGCTTATCTAAAGCCAGCTGAGTAGCACTTGAAATGTTTGGCTCTATGATACCTGATGTACTTATATGATTCTGTTTTTCTTCTGGGCTGTGTCTTCCTGGTCGTATGTACTTATTGTAAGTCGCTTTGGACAAAAGCGTCAGCTAAATGCAATGTAATGTAATGTAATGTAATGATTGGCTCCTTCTCGCACAGTCGGAGCAAGAGGCTATTACGCAGACGAATGTCCTCGTAAAACACCTGCTCGACCTGGGTTTCGTAATAAACACAGAAAAGAGCATGTTGTCCCCAGCCCAGACTGTACTCTTCCTGGGCCTACGCCTGAATTTGGTGCCCTTTACAGCCCGCCTGTCAGCAGAGAGCCATTCTGGTGGTACGACTGGGACGCTTACACATGAGGGAGTTTCAGCGCTGGGTAGCTGCCCTCAGATTGGACCCCGCGCGTCATGGCGCGCGGAGAGTGATGGTCACTATGAAATGCGTAATGGCACTGGGCCACTGGCTACACCCGACTTTTCTAGTACGGGGCGTGCCTATGGGTGCTGTCCTATCGCGGAAGGTGGTCACCACAGACGCATGTCTGACGGGCTGGGGGGGTATATACGATGGTCGACCTGTGAGGGGTCTCTGGAGCAGAGTCCTCCAACGGTCACACATAAATTACCTGGAGCTTTTGTGTCCTCGTGAGGACAGACAACCAGACCACAATATCGTAGATAAACCGCCAAGGGGTTTGCATTCTCTCCAGTTACACATGCTGACACGCAAACTGATCTTATGGAGCTGCGGACGTCTCCTCTCTCTGAGAGCGACGCGCGTACCAGGAGTGATGAACCTCGGGGCAGATCTGCTGTCCAGAGGTGCACCACTATATGCAGACTGGACTCTACATCCAATGATTGTGAGTCAGCTGTGGGTGCGTTACGGCCGAGCCGCGGTAGATCTGTTCGCATCAAAAGAAAATGCTCAATGTCAGCTGTTCTTTTCAATGCGCAATTTAAACGCACGTTTGGCCTCCGGTCCTTCTGTACGCGTTCCCACCCCTGGCTCTGATACCCCCAACTCTGGCCAGAGTGAGAGAACAACGCCACAAACTGATCCTGATAGCTCCGCACTGGCCTGCAATGTACTGGCTGGCAGAGATATATCAGCTGCTGTGCGGGCAGCCGTGGCAGCTCCCACTACGCAGGGACATACTGTCTCAGGCGGGGGGGGGGGCGATCTTTCACCCACACCCAGAGCGCTTGGCACTATGGGCCTGGCCCGTGAGTGGTATAATCTGAATACAGTGGGGCTCCCTCAGAAGGTGATAAACACTACTCAGAGTGCAAGAGCTTCCTCCACCAGGTCTCTCTATGACTGTATGTGGAGGGTGTTTGAGGAGTGGTGCCTTCAAAAAGGACACATCTCTTTTCAATGTCCTGTCGGGGAGATTTTATCATTTCTACAGGACTTAATTGATAAACACAGAGCTTTCTCTACGATCAAAGTGTACCTGGCTGCTATTGCTGCATGCTATGTGGGCTTTGAGGGAAAGACGGCTAGCCAACATCCTTTGATCTGCCGTTTTATGAAAGGGGCTCGCAGGCTCCTCCCTGTTTCAAGGTCACTGGTGCCCTTATGAGACTTGGCAGTGGTTTTAGATGGGCTCACTCTACCTCCTTTTGAACCCCTGGAAGAAGCTGACATGAAACACCTGTCACTGAAGACAGTGCTGTTACTGGCTCTGGCAAGCGA
The DNA here is from genome assembly GCA_902827135.1 of Harpagifer antarcticus. Lineage (NCBI taxonomy): Eukaryota > Metazoa > Chordata > Actinopteri > Perciformes > Harpagiferidae > Harpagifer > Harpagifer antarcticus. Next base: position 9,566,906 of record CADEHL010001363.1, read on the forward strand.
GTCAGTGACATTCATGCGCTCTCTGTACATCCTTCATGCACTCAGTTTGCCCCGGGGCAAACGAGAGTGTTGCTGAAGCCCAACCCTGCCTTTATACCTAAGGTGGTTGGCTCATGTACCCCCATTGACATTGTGGCATTTCCTCCACCGCTGTGTTCCTCTGAGGAACAGTGGCCGAATTTGCTGTGTCCAGTTCATGCTTTACGCACCTATATGGACAGGTCAAAAGAGTTTCGATGCAATGACCAACTCTTTGTATCCTGGGCTAACCCTCATAAGGGCAAGCCCGTTACCAGGCAACGGCTCTCCCACTGGATTGTGACATTTGTGCAGCAGCGAGCTGGTCCTCACCGCTCACTTTTGTCCGCTTTTACAGGCTAGATGTCTCTGCTCCAAGTGTGGCCTGCGCAGTGCTGGGCCTCGTGTTGAGACAGGGTTCTACCTGGTGATTTTCGAGATAAGCATGTCTAGCAATACGGGAGTTTCAATATCCCATAGTGAGACATCGAACGGAGTGTTATGAATGAGAACTATAGGTTACTTACGTAACCCCAGTTCTCAGAGTAACATAAAGTGAGATGTCTCACCAGACGGCCCTTCTTGCTAAGGCGAAGCGAGAAGAGGTGCTTATTTTGAATGACGCTGCGTGGTAGCGCAAGCTACTTAAAGGGTGGGTGGATTCCCTGACGTAGACGTCAAGATCACCAGCTAATCAGGATTGGCGTAATGAGATTGATGCTTCTGTTTGCATACGCGTTGAGGTGCATCCCATAGTGAGACATCTCACTTCATGTTACTCTGAGAACTGGGGTTACGTAAGTAACCTATAGTTCACACAGCAGTCGCCGTCTGGTGCTCGTCCAGTCCTTGTTTGCAGGATCCAAACGTGTATCTCTCATAAATCACATTTTTTGAAATAATCCCACAACGCATCCAAAATTGCTTTGGGGTCTGTTTTTTGTTCCTCTGGTCAGCGTGACGTTGTGCGTAGGCCTATATATTTATATATGCCGGCACTCGTTCTCCATAAGCCGTATCAGTGTGGCTGCCTGCACCGCCTTCGTCTTTTCAGACCTGTAGCGAGCAAGAAGTCCTCAAATTCCGCTCTAAAAACCTCAGTTTTTTGCTATCACCAGACACATGCATGCCCTCGGGTGCCAGAATACTGTTGGTCGTCATGAGTTTTTTTTCTTGAGCTTTTAGTCCAAGAAGACCGCTTTTGACACCATGTTTCAGTCTGCAGCTTTATTTCAATAAATCACAACTCCATCACATGTACACTCCCGCGTCTGCGCATATATTACATCACAGTGTAAGCCTGTGTCAGCATGCAGTTTACCAAAGTGCCAACTGGCGTCACCAGGGCTGTATCCAGGATTTCCTAAATACCGAGGTCCTAACATGCTAGGAGGGTTCAGGGGTATACCCCCTGAGATTTTTGGGATCTAGTTAGGTGCTTTTTATGTCCTGTGGGGGGGGTCACAAATTGGATAATATATTGATTTCAAACCATGTCAATGGGCTGCAGCATTAATTATTTTTGAAAGTGTGATGCATAAGAATCAGTTGATTGTTACTATTAATAATCTGGACATGCAGAAGAGGCTAAAATGATCACAAAACATTGTCAACATCCATTTTCCATGTCTCTCTCCTTTCCATAACCTGCAGCCTCTCTTCCATCTTCTTTAGTCTCTCTGTCTTCTTCCTGTTCATTACTCTCTCTGTCCTCTACTCTTTCTCTTTGTTCAATCTCTCCCTCGTTGTTCACATGTTGCTCCTTCTCACTTGTCGCTCCTGCCAGTGAATTAAAAGCAATTCAGCAATTTTGTTCATTTCACTTGTTTGTTTGCATTATTTGTTTGATTCTCAAAAGAGGACAAAAATGTAGGCAAAATGGGTTTTATACAATTGTATGTTATGACATCATAACTGCAATAGATGTATGTTTTAAAATGATGCCTATTGTCTATATTAGGGTTAGGGTTCAGCACAGAATCTGCCCTACTCAAGGTGACCAACGACATTCTCCTCTCTGCCGACTCTGGTTCCCTCTCAATTCTCATTCTCCTTGACCTAACACCCGCATTTGACACGATCAACCATTCCATCCTCATCAACTGCCTCCAGTCTGCCATTGGCATTACCGGTACTGCCCACTCCTGGTTTAAATACTATCTCTCTGACAGACATCAATTCATCTCCATTAACAACTCCACTTCTGTTCATCATCTACATCCTCCCAATTGGACAAATCCTCCGTCAACACCAACTCCAGTTCCACTGTTATGCTGATTAGACACAGCTCTACCTCTCAACAAAATCAATTTCTCCAACCACACACTCCCAGCTCAGCACCTGCCTCACTGACGTTACAATTTTCTAAAAGTTAACTGTGACAAATCGGAACTTATAATCATTAGCCCAAACTTACCCGCTCAACCCACGATTTTTCTCTTACCATCGATGGCTCCATTGTCAACCCCTCCAATCACATCCGTAACCTTGGCATCATCCTCGACCCCACCCTCACTTTCCTCCCTACCTCACGTCAACCAGGTCACAAACTCTTTCTTCCATTTAAAGAATATCGCCCGCATTAGACCCTCCTTCTCATCGACCGCTGCTGAAACTCTGATCCATGCCTTTATAACATCCCGACTGGATTACTGCAACAGCATACTTTTTGGATCACCGGCATTCATACTAAAAAAGTTTATGCGAGCTAAACAAGTAGTGGTTGTAGTCTACACAGCAGTAATTAATCTATTACTGCTTTGGCACTAACGCTGCGTCCACACTACAGCGTCGACAGCTTCAAAAACAGTTTCCAACGCGTCTGCCCATTCACTTTGAATGGGGTGACGTCACGTTGCCTCGCTTTTCGCCGAACTGAATTGTGGGTAGCATAGCGCTCCGTCTCCGCCGGAGTAGCCAGCGCCAGCCAATCAAATCCCGTTTCTAAAAATCTGACAGCTCAAGCGCTAGCCAATCAAACCGTGTCTAAGCTGGGAGAGATATCCCGCCGTTGATTTCTATATTTCAAAAAAAGATGGAGGAGAAACAATTTATCGCCGTAGCAAATCACCCGGTTTTGTATGACCAGACCCTCTTCACCTACCGGGATACAAACCAGAAGAACCAGTCATGGAGGGAGGTGGCAGAGACAGTGGGTGAAACTGGTAGGTTTTTCGCCTGTTTGGGGAGTTTATATATATTGCTCGCATAAAATCCCCGGGGTTTTTTGCTTTGTATGTCGGGGGCGGGAGATTCATGTGATTGGTTTGTTGGTCGCGTTGCTCGAATAAAATCCCCAAGCTTCAGACACGCCCAGCTCCAAGATTTTTTTGAAGCTGTAGTGTGGACGCTCCGTTATGGTTGATAACCGTTTATGAAAATAAAACCAATTGAACTGTACTGAAATAATGACAAGTTTTATAATTGTCTTGAGCTCCTGCTGTGTTTTTAAAGCCTTTGTAAATTATCCATGCTATTTAGCTAACGTCGAAGTAGTGTATTTGAAATCAACCTCACAATAAGATGTGTATATATTACAATTATTAATGTCATATTTCAAGATGATTACTTAGATATTACAATATGGTTCGTTGAGCTGGAGTTCATTATTGAGCTTACACGTTAACGTCAGTCATCTGAAGAACAAACCCAAACTTTGTTGTTTTTATTAATTGCATTACCAAATGGGTATGAAATAAACAGTAAGCATTGGTAACCCAACTTCCAAAGTTACAGTAAAATAAAAAGGACCCTGACTCAGACAATATACAAAATACACAATCCAACATGTTCAACAGAAGAGAATCAGTTATATTGTTTGTTTACATATATATCTGTTTGTTTAAGGTGTCCAGGTGATGCAGACAGAACTGGACTCCTCACAGCAGTGAACTTCAGCATAGGTACAAAGACTGTATTTCATACTGTACAAAGAATAAAGAAAAATATTGGTTTAAATAAATGAAGTATTGACTTTAAAACACTGATATACATTCCATTAAACAATACTAAATACTAGATCACCTACACATCAGTGAAGTTGAGGGTTTTTTCCATGCAAAAAGGTTACATTTAGATGTTAACAAGCAATATGACTGTCAGCTTTCTAATGTAATGTATTGAAGGCAAAGCTATTTAACACATAGTGAGAACTGCTACTATTTATCTCTCAATATTGTCTGTAGAAAACGTGGTAAAAGTTATTCTTTCAGTGAGACAACAGAGCAAGCGTCTACAGTTCCACTACGTTTTGATAACAGTTAAATATTATTTTGATAACATATATTTCAATGTTGATGAATTTCATACTGTTCATTCATAATCTGATTACAATTAAAAAATAATTATATAAACAGCCCCTAAACACACCTCTTTCATAAATAACACACTTGTTCTGCAATAATGTTTTATGTTTCCTGTCATTTTTGTTAGGAAAGGACATGCCTGAAAGACAAGACTCAGCATCTCCTCTTTCTCTGAGGGTCAAGAAGAACATCCAAGAGGAAAATTAAAAGCCGATGTTATGAGATTTTAAGACCAGTACAGGACATTTACTAAGAAACTACTATATTGTGAAAACAAAGATCTGCACACCGAATATTTTTGTAGTCTATCAGGACCATCATTTGTTTGTGATGCTGCCTGCACCTCAGAGAAGGGGTGGTTATAGTCAGGCTTATAAAGTGTGGCGAAAAACACAGTCAGCTGATTGGATGCATCTATTTCCACATCTACACTCCATCAGCTGATTATTTCTATTTGCCTCACTTTATGAGCTTCACATCACCTGTGCCTTGTACCGCAGAGTTTGCAACATCACAAATAAATGGAGCCGTCAGATGTGAATGTGTAATCTAACATTTTCAGTAAGAATAATGGACGAAAGCAATGCAAATACAATTTCTTGAAATGTGAACCAAAAGTTAATCAAACATGTTTTAAATAAAAAGCACATATGGACAGAAGGTGTAAACCTATTAAATGTATAAGTAAACACATTTAGTCAAATAAAGTGACAGACTAGGCCTATGCAGTTGGTATCAGCTATGGTATCAGCTCCTCCATCAGGCCTGGTCCTCCTCCATCAGGCCTGGTCCTCCTCCATCAGGCCTGGTCCTCCTCGCTGATGAAAGATCCTCAGTCCTCTCCAAACCAACAAACAGGATGTCCATCACACGGAGGTTTCTCCCTGAAGTCTCTGCAGCCCTCTGGACACCACCCTGTCTCAATCCGTCCACACTGAATATGAGAGGGGAAAAATGAAAATAATAAATGCTTTAGACAATAAGAATGATAAAGTTAACTGTTGAGTTGCTCAGTTTTTTTAGATTATCAATACTATTACTGTATAACTAATATCTCAGGTTAAGAGGCACATTCAAATAAAGATTGGTCTTTAAATACATTTTGTCTTTTGAATTGTTTGTCTAAAGTCAAGGATCTAGAACTGGTACTTGTAGTTTTAATGATACAGTCTGGTTATTATGCTGTTTGGAGGAGGCATCACAGGTAAGAGTACTAACTAGCTACCATCACATGTACCTTAGCTTGACTTAAATGTATTAAACGTATAATTAAGTGATATCAAAATATAAATAACTAATGTCATGCAAACATATTAATATTTGCTTGATTCCAGAGTTGAATTTAGCACAATTGCGTACAAACGTGAAGGGATTTTAAGATTCTGAAGTCTTCGTTCTAAATAGAAAATAGCATGGATAATTTACAAAGGCTTTAAAAACACAGCAGGAGCCCAAGACAATTATAAAACTTGTCATTATTTCAGTACAGTTCAATTGGTTTTATTTTTCATAAACGGTTATCAACCGTTAGTGCCAAAGCAGTAGGCTATACTATATTAATTACTGCTGTAGACTACAACCACTACTTGTTTAGCTTGCATAAACTCAACAAAGCTACCGTTAGCTGGCTAACTGACGTTATTTTTGCCGCTAAACTGCACGATATAAAACGGTGGTCTTCAAAGCGGATTTAATCCTCAATCACAATAATAATATTCAAAGTAATGGGCAAAACTTACCGTTGATTGATGCGCCATGTCAGCGGTAGCGACACGAACCGTTAGCCCCGCAGTCATCCATGACTGTGTGACTGACCCAAGCCTCGTTGTTCTGATAGCTACGCCCCTCACTCCAACCCCCCTCCCTCCCCCGACATCTACAGGTGAAAATTACTTTTGCGACACATTTATCGCAAGAAGTGTAGCAAAAGTCAAGACCGCAGATTCGTCGATTTATACTGCCAAAGAGCAGATTCGTCAAGTTGTAATGACTGATTTGAGAGGTTGTAATAACCAAGTTGCAGTTGTAATGGAAAATATATTTAAAAAATATGTATTTTTCTGCAAGTGAACATTTCATCACTAAGTTCATTTTTTTTCTACAAGCTACAAAACTTTTTTTTTTTCTTCTGTGACTTCAAATTTGGTTCACAGTTACATGGATATTTTATACAAGTGTACATTTGGTTCACAGTTACGTGGATATGTTATACAAGTGTAAATGTATGCACACAAGCTCAGATATTTTTTCTATAAGTGCTCACATCAGGTTTTACACGCTCTCGCATTTTGCACCATATCTACTGTTAGAAATTAAAATCAATGTTTAATAGCATAATGTAGCTTAAACATACCGTCAGTTTAAATGCTATTTTATTCTGGGAAAAACCGGAAGTTCTCAATACCAAGCTTTTATTCTGAAAATCCTTCATGACGACATCCGGGACTACCGTCCATTAGTATCATTAAAGTGGCTATTGACACCGTTAACATGTATTACATATAAAGTTATGAAAGAGATAAGGAGGAGAAAAGGCATGTGGAAGTAAGTTACAATGAATGTAAAATGTCGAAATCCTCTGTTTAACGCGATATCGGACAAAGGAGAACGAGGGGGAAGTCCCCTACGTCACTACAGCTCACAGAGAGGAGGAGCGAACAGCCAGCAAGCGGGAAAGACGAAGGCTTGTGGTGTCTCTTCTGCACGGCAGGCACCTGGGAGAGGAAGCTGCAGCCTTTCTCTCCTGACTGAACAATATCCTGTTTGTAACATTACCGCGCTTTTTATTAATTAAAGTACCAATTTTTAACCTTCTCAGAGACTCCATTTAGTCTCCTTTTTAAGCTTCTCTCCTGGACGCGAGAAAAACGATCACGGTTTACACTACCTTCATAAGACGTGTCCCCCTGCTTAAGCCAGTACATGTCCAGGCCCGTCTGAAGTTGGCTAGAGAGCATTTAGATCAGTGGTTCTCAACTGGTGGGTCGCGGACCCGTTTCGAGTGGGTCGCGGATGTGTGAGTGAAGAAAAAAGAAATTGGGGAAAAAGTCAAACTTTTATTTTGAAGGCCCGATTTTCTAACGCTGTGCATGCAGTCGGCGTTGGACTGGAAGTACCGGAGACCATAAACGGTTTTGAAAACTTCTGTCACATAGTGATCATCTTCTCAATAAAATATCTTTGCTGATGTTTTTTCGAGTCTTCTGGCCAATCAGAATCAAGATTGATTTTTATACATCCATGGTTACAACTTCAGATAGAAATGAACATATAATGAGATATGACCCCCGGTTTGATGACTGACAGGTCACAGAACAATGGGAGCTATCTACCCTTACCCACAATTTAAAGTAAGTCACACAGACTATCTCCTCTTTACTCTTCTCGCAGCAAGATGTCAGAACAAAGTGAAAAACAAACAATGGCATAAAATATTATTAATATGTCGGGTAGTAATAGATTTATTTATTTTCTACTCAGTGTACCAGAATGCATAGTTTATGTTAGTATTTCTAAAAATCTCCTGGGGGAGAACCCCCCCAGACCCCCCTGCTGGGGTTGGGTTTTCAGCATGCGTGCCTTTTTATATAGTTCAGCTTTGATTCCATCATCTCATTAAACCTTTTTTAAAAGCATACTTTAGTTATGTGAAGGGATATAAGGGATATATGCACTGTACTTCACTTTTATTAATATTGTATGCTGAAAAGCGTATTTATTACAGCACGATTTTTTGTTGAATAGATTTGAGTGCTTCAAAATGTTGGGTCGCGATGTATTGACCAAGTAAAAAGTGGGTCCCGAGGCCTGACCAGTTGAGAACCACTGATTTAGATGATCCAGAAGAGGATTGGGAGAATTTCATATGGTCAGATGAAACCAAAATAGAACTTTTTGGTAAAAACTCAACTAGACGTGTTTGGAGGAGAAAGAATGCTGAGTTGCATCCAAAGAACACCATACCTACTGTGAAACATGGGGGTGGAAACATCATGCTTTGGAGCTGTTATTCTGCAAAGAGACCAGGACGACTGATCCGTGTAAAGGAAATAATGAATGGGGCCATGTATCATGAGATTTTGAGTGACAACCTCCTTCCATCAGCAAGGGCATTGAAGATGAAACGTGGCTGGGTCTTTCAGCATGACAATGATCCCAAACACACCGCCCGGGCAACGAAGGAGTGGCTTCGTAAGAAGCATTTCAAGGTCCTGGAGTGGCCTAGCCAGTCTCCAGATCTCAACCCCATAGAAAATCTTTGGAGGGAGTTGAAAGTCTGTGTTGCCCAGCGACAGCCCCAAAACATCACTGCTCTAGAGGAGATCTGCATGGAGGAATGGGCCAAAATACCAGCAACAGTGTGTGAACACTGAAGACTTACAGAAAACGTTTGACCTCTGTCATTGCCAAAAAAGGGTATATAACAAAGTATTGAGATGAACCTTTGTTATTGACCAAATACTTATTTTCCATCATAATTTGCAAATAAATTCTTTAAAAATCAGACAATGTGATTTTCTGGATTTTTTTTTCTCATTTTGTTTCTCATAGTTGAGGTATACCTAGGATGAAAATTACTATTCTCATCTTTTTAAGTGGGAGAACTTGCACAATTGGTGGCTGACTAAATACTTTTTTGCCCCACTGTATGTCTGCCGCCGGGTCTGGTGACTGTACCTGCAGTTCCTCCCTGACTTCCATCACGTTCTCTCTCTCTGTGCCTGTCCTGTCTCCCATCACGTTCTCTCTCTCTGTGCCTGTCCTGTCTCTTCCTTACCAACGCTGAACTTCGACTGACGTAGTCTTTTCATTATATCTGAGTAAGTGTAAAAAGAAAACAATACAATGTTATATCTTCAATGTTTTACTCAAATTGAAATGAAAGAAAACCATTACAACGTTTGTTAAAAGTAATCCTTCTGACATTGGATGAACGTAATTAACTGTAGCTCTCTAGCCAGTTTATTCACGCAATTTAAACCAAAGTTTAGCCTATAGCTGCAATATAAGTTAGTGTGCTGTGCATGTGCACGTCCACTGACTAACGTAGAGCGTTCACACAGGATCTGCTGGTCATATGATGTCCTGATGAACAGGAACACAAGCAGCCCACTGGACTCAGATCTCTAGATACCTCATCACTCCTCCGCTGCTCCGATACAAGTCCGGGCTGCGGTGGTTTGTTGATACATGTTGTCTTCTTCTGTTTGCTTTAATCGAGGCTACATAGTTATGCAGCGCCCCCATCATCATTAAATGGAAGTACTACAAACAACCCCGTTTAGTGCAATTATTTCACAAGTTTTGTTCTATACACAGCTCTAACAAAATTACCGAGGTCCGGACCTCGGTGACCTCAATGGTGGATACGGCCATGGGCGTCACTATATAACAGGCATTAAACAGATATCTGTAACAGTAGTGTCCGTGACATTACCCATAGGATTCTGCAGAGTTGCTGAGAAGCCTAAAGGCCCGGACACACCAATCTGACAACAAATAACTGACACAGACGGACCCCGACTGTTGCGTCGCCTCGCGCCTCTGCGTTTTGGCCATGTGTCGCACTGGAACACACCGCAAAGACTTCAGCCGACGGCCAAGAAGCACGTACAAACTGCGCATGCGTGAGTGGCAATAACTCTCATTACCAGCAGGTGGCGGTAGTGTGTATTCGTCATTCAAAAGAGGCAACAACCGGAAGACAGACTGCGTGATAACCGAGAGAAGAAGAACAGACTGCGTGATATAAACAAACAACAAATAGCCTGTGCGTTCCATTTTCACTCTACAACGAGAAGCTAATGGTGCTTTCCCGAACCTGTGTCGAGAGCTGGAGTTAAATGAAATCAAAGACTTGCCTTCTTAATAGTTTGTTTGGGTCCCTTACTTCCATTTCGCTTCTCATGCACTGATTCGCTAGCTGAACAGCCAAACAGAGTGATTTCTTTTGCCGACTGCCTTAGGCCGACGGGTTTTCGGCCAAAAAGGCGTCGGCCCGGTTGAAAAGACCCGACAGTGCGGGACACACCAATCTGAGTAGGGCGTGTCGACGCTCATCGTAGGTCTGACGCCCACCGACGCCGATAATCGGCCTGGTGTGTCCGTGCCTTTAAGTAGGCAACCACTGCCGTCTCGAAAGTGATGTCAGAGTCTAACTCCCGCCTGCTCCAGCCTGATCCAAATAAGGGCAAAGAGGCGGAGCCGAGGCGGGACCTGCTGGCATCGAACTGGAAGCTCCAGAGCTATCTGAGGCTACCAAGCTAAGCTAACATGCTCTGCACACAGCCGTCACATTTTACGTTTCTAAGGTAAGCGGAAATGAAACTATTCAGCAAAACTATAAATAACAATCTAAGTTATTGAGTTTTTAGGATAATACTTCAGAATCTTAAAATCCTTTGTATGCAATTGTGCTAAATTCAACACTTGAATCAAGCAAATATTAAGGTTTGTATGACATAAGTTATTTATATTTTGCGATCACTTAATTATACGTTTAATACATTTAATTCAAGCTAAAGTAGCCTACATGTGTTGGTAGCTAGTTAGTGCTCTTACCTGTGATGCCTCCTCCAAACAGCATTATGACCAGACTGTATCATTAAAACTATAAATACCAGTTCTAGATCCTTGACAAACAATTCAAAAGACAAAATCAACTAAATGTATTTAAAGACCAATCTTTATTTTAAGGTGCCTCTTAACCTGAGATATTAGTGATACAGTAATAGTATTGACAATCTAAAAAAACTGAGCAACTCAACAGTTAACTTTATATTTCTTATTGTCCAAAGCATTTATTATTTCCATTTTTCCCCTCTCATATTCAGTGTGGACGGATTGAGACAGCGTGGTGTCCAGAGAGCTGCAGAGACTTCAGGGAGAAACCTCCGTGTGATGGATGTCCTGTCTGTTGGTTTGGAGAGGACTGAGGGTCTTTCCTCTGCGAGGAGGACCAGGCCTGAGGGAGGAGGACCAGACCTGATGGAGGAGCGCAAGCTGACTAGCACTAAATGTGTTTACTTATACATTTAATAGGTTTAAACCTTCTGTCCATGTGCTTTTTATTTAAAACATTTTTGATTTACTTTTGGTTCACATTTCAATAAATTGAATTTGTATTTGCACTCCTTTTTTCCATTATTCTTACTGAAAATGTTAGATTACACATTAAAATAGAAGTTTGTCCCCATTTATTTGTGACGTTGCAAACTCTGCGGTACAAGGCACAGGTGTTGTGAAGCTCATAAAGTGAGGCAAATAGAAATAATCAGCCACACTTTATAAGCCTGACAATAACCACACCTTCTCTGATAAACTACAAAAATATTTGGTGTGCAGATCTTTGTTTTCACAATAAAAGTGTAGTTTATTAGTGAATGTCCTGTAGGCTACTGGTCTTAAAATCTCATAACATCAGCTTTTAATTTTCCTCTTGGATATTCTTCTTGACCCTCAGAGAAGGAGAAAATGTTGAATCGTGTCTTCAGGCATGTCCTTTCCTAACAAAAATTACAGGAAACATACATATTATTGCAGAACAAGTGTGTTATTTATGAAAGAGGTGTGTTTGTGTGTTTAGGGGCTGTAGATATAATTATTTTGTAATTGTAATGTTTTTTTTATTTCAACAGTGAGCTACAAAGACAATCAGATTATGAATGAACAGTATGAAGTTCATCAACATTGAAATATATTTTATGATCAAAATAATATTTAACTGTTATCAAAACGTAGTGCAACTGTAGAAGCTTGCTCTGTTGTCTCACTGAAAGAATAACTTTTACCACGTTTTCTACAGACAATATTGAGAGATAAATAGTAGCAGTTGTCACTATGTATTAAATATCTTTACCTTCAATACATTAAATTAGAAAGCTGACAGTCATATTGCTTGTTAACATCTAAATGTAACCTTTTGCATGGAAAAAAACCTCAACTTCACTGATGTGTAGGTGATCTAGTATTTAGTATTGATTAATAGAATGTATATCAGTGTATTAAAGTCAATACTTCATTTATTTAAACCAAAATATTTCTTGATTCTTTGTACAGTATGAAAAAAAGAGTCTTTGTACCTGTGCTGAAGTTCACTGCTGTGAGGAGACCAGTTCTGTCTCTCACTCTCTGGTCCAGCCTGTCAGCATCACCTGGACAAGGCAAGGCAAGGCAAGGCAAGGCAAGGCAAGTTTATTTATAGAGCACTTTTCAACACAAGGCAATTCAAAGTGCTTTACAACAAATGAAAGACATTAAGAAAATGGCATTTAAAATCAGTCATTAAAAAGAAAAGCTAATAAAATAAACATTAAAAGAAGAAATACATGGATAAACACTAAAAGAAAAAATACATGGATAAAAGTTACAGTGCAGTCTAAGATATGAATAGTTCAATTAAAAGCAGCGACAAAAAGAAAAGTCTTTAGTCTGGATTTAAAAGTAGTCAGAGTTGCAGCGGACCTGCAGGTTTCTGGGAGTTTGTTCCAGATATTTGGAGCATAATAACTGAACGCTGCTTCTCCATGTTTAGTTCTGACTCTGGGGACAGAAAGCTGACCAGTCCCTGAAGACCTGAGAGATCTGGATGGTTCATAATTTAGCAGTAGATCAGAAATGTATTTTGGGCCTAAACCATTCAAAGCTTTATAAACCAGCAGCAGTATTTAGAAATCTATTCTTTGACACACAGGAAGCCAGTGTAAAGACTTCAGAACAGGAGTGATGTGATCCACTTTCTTAGTGTTAGTGAGGACTCGAGCAGCGGCGTTCTGAATCAGCTGCAGCTTCCGAATAGACTTTTTAGTGAGACCTGTGAAGACACCATTGCAGTAGTCGAGTCTACTGAAGATAAAAGCATGGACAAGTTTTTCCAAATCCTGCTGCGACATTAGTCTTTTAATCCTAGATATGTTCTTTAGGTGATAGTAGGCTGATTTAGTAACTGTTTTAATGTGGCTGTTGAAACTCAGGTCAGAGTCCATGACACGTTAAACAAACAGATATATATATATATATATATATATATATATATATATATATATATATGTATATGTAAAGTACCATGTGTACAAACAATATCACTTATTCTCTTCTGTTGAACATGTTGTATTGTCCAAGTCAGGGTCCTTTTTATTTTACTGTAACTTTCGAAGAACAAATGAAATGCAATGAATAAGCTTAATTTTAACTGAAGCACACATAACGTCTGATCTAATATTTTTAACAAATCATCCCTAAAGCATTGACACTAGGCTATTCATCGTCCTTAAATGCAGGCATTAAGTTACATGTTCACGTTCTACAGCCACAATTAGTTGGTTTCACAAGTAAGGTTGGTATTACCAATGCTTACTATTTATTTGATACCAATTTGTTAATACATTTAATAAAAGTTACAAGGATGACCGTTTGTTCTGCAGTATTATCCCACTCAACACTTCTCTATTTCGATTTAACTTTGAGGCTACGATTAGCATTGTTAGCACAGATGTAGCTAGCTACCACTCGCTTACACGCTAACCCAAGCCTTAAGGATATATTAACATCATTTTAGTAGTAGTTAGTAGTAGCTGATTCAAATCATAAACACATAAATAAAGTACTCAAATTTCACTTACCGCAAAACAGCATTCATGCACCGTCTGTTTTAACCGCAGAGCGAGTCACAATAGTCTGATATAAGCATGAAGAACAAACAAACACGGCCGAGTTCAAGTTATGTTCCCCGGATGAGCTGCTGAGCAGGCAGAGTCCCTGTAGCATCACAGAGCTGCTAGCAGAGAGACAGGAAGCTTACAGCAGCAGTCACTGGACAGAGCTGTCACTCAATGTGACCACGCCCTAATTTATGTCTAATGTATGTCTTTTTTTTCATTAAAAAAAATGAAAACCCCACACAAACACCTGCTCCGCTGGGGTTCCTGCCAACACCATGTCCTGTCCTGTGTGGGTTGGACCTGTATTTTACAGGAAAGGATTGAGCTTAGGGTCGAGTTGTCGATTCTTGTTCAGTTTTCTGTGACTGTCTGCCTCACCCTCTCAGACTTTCAGTTGCGCGCTACTAAAGAGACGCGCTACCGTGGACACCAAACAATGGTGTAGCTGTTGGCAAGTCCGAGTGGAAACAGTCGTGAATAAATCTGATTTTGTCAGAAATCGGGAGAAATGCTGGAGAAATATGACCCTGGGAGGAAACCGGGAGAGGGCAGTGAAATTGGGAGTCTCCCGCGAAAATCGGGAGGGTTGGCAAGTATGGGTCCCGCTAACACCTGTTCCACCGAGGGTCATGCCGACACCAGCCCTTGTTCCTTCGGGAACACCTGTCCCGGCAACTCCGGTTCCTGTCTCGCCGGGGGTCACGCTGATACCGGTTCCTGTACTGTCGGGGGTCACGCCGACACCGGATCCTATTCCGCCGGTGAGTTTTTGCCCGCCGCTGCCTTCGCTGCTTCTCTGCTTCTGCCGTCCGCCCGAGTTCCCATCCTCAAACTCTGCCTTGCCCCCGGGCCTTCCGCCCGAGGCCCCCTCCTTGAACTCTGCCCTGCCCCCGGGCCGTCCGCCCTCCACCCCCTCCTTGAACTCTGCCCTGCCCCAGGGCCGTCCGCCCTCCACCCCCTCCTTGAACTCTGCCGGGGCCCCGGGCCTTCCACCCGATACCCCCTCCTTGAACTCTGTCCTGCCCCAACCCCCGTCATCTGGACCCCGTCCACCCACCCTTCTGGAAGTTTTGGACATTGTTTTGTTTTAAGGGACGTCTGGAATCCGTCCCTTGAGGGGGGGGGGGTTATATCATGATTTTAGTTTTGTGTGTTTAGTTATGGGTTTATTTTGAAATTCTGTTCTCCCCGTGTCTTGTCTTCCTTCCTGTGTTTGCCTTCCTGTGTCTGATTGTCTGATTGTGTTCACCTGTTGCCCTTGTGTTTCTGCCTCCCCTGCCCAGCTGTGTCTTGTCCTGTGATTACCCTTCTGTCTGTTTAGTCTTTTCTTCCCCTTTGCTCCTTGTCTGATCGTCGTCTTTTCCTTACCATATTACCTGCGTGCTCCCGTCTGTAAGTTTGTCCTGTTGCATGTGCTCCCCAGTTTGTTAGAGTGTATTTGTTTCTTGTTATCATCGGCTTTTTTAATAAAGCTCGCCTTTTATTCCTTGACCTTTTTTGTATTTTTTAAATGAACTTGGGACCTAATTTTCCCCTAAGCTGACAAGCAATGTACTTTCCCAAAAGTCTTACAACCTTTTTTAAGTTTTTAAGATACATTTTTACATCAATGTATCATAGCTTGCGACGACACAATGTTATGCCACATTGGGGTTCTCTGGATGTGATTTAACTATTATGTCTTAGTTTTTGACTAAACTCTGGAACTCAAACTCCATATGTCTTAAACATGTCCTTATTATAGGTATTATATATATATATATATATATATATATATATACTGTGGTATCTGTTCATGGTATTTTCTTCACCCCACATGGTGTTTATCAAAAACAATGAAGTGACACACGCCGCAAGCAGGCCACCACCTGACAATACAGGAAGCAGGTCAAATATTTATTTTGCAGAGAAACTAGGATGCAGTGTGGTGGTAAATGCTATTGGTCTGTCATCACTTCTTAAAAAACATGGCATGTTCTAGTTTGAACAAGGTAGATCGAAACACCACAGAAGCTTCTTTGGCAATGAGTAATAGAGTGTCACCTTGCATGAGCTACCTTCTTTTAAGGTCACTGGGTTTTTTTGTGACCACTTCCTGTCACATGTTCACTTTTAGGCAATTCTCTCAGTTGTGCTCAGCCATAACAAAGACACTGGCTCTTTACTGGCATCCTCAGGTTTCGTTTTACACTGCCTTCCAATGGACCAGACTCTTAAGGAGAGGCTGATATCTAATTGTGTTTTTTTTGATGGTTCAATTATATTTTACTATATATAATTACACTTTATAAAAAATTACATTTGAATGTCATACAAAGCAGCATGAATAGCAGTGTGCAGATGTCATTAGTTTGATGGTGTTTTGTCATCTACAAACGTTTGTATGGATTTTGAGCTCATGGAAACCCAAGATGAAAAGTCATAAGATCATCCATGTCGGTATGAATCATGTTCTGAGAATGCATTTTAAAAGTTTCATGGCAAGTCATCCAAAGGTTGTTGAGATTTTCTCTATCTGAAATTACCTAAAATGAAAACAAATCGGAAGTCTGAACAATGATTTGAGATCCTGCATTGAAAAGGCTGTCAGTGAAAAACAAAAACATGAACATTTAACACACATTTTCCTAATAAGTAGATGATTCTGCACAGTAAAATATTTATGCAGTCTTCAGAATAAGTCAATGTTGTGCTGTGGGGCAGTAAAATCATTTAAATTAATCTCACAGGGAGTCCGTCTTCACTTCGAAGACCAGACCTTTCTTGTATATCAGCATGGCGATCTCATTGTCCAGCTGTTCCACATCTGTCATTTCTCCTTCTCTGGAGCTCCTCAGTGCCTCCTCTGTAGAGCCAGGACTCAGACACTCATCACTGGACCCTCCTAACATCCTTGAATCCCATCTCTCGTTGTCCTCGTCCTCATCAGTGTCTTCCTCCCACTCTCGAGCGAGAACAGCGCTCTCCTCTGCGTCCTCAGGGACAGACTTTACCTCTGGATGAAGCTGGAGCAGCGTCAGCTCATCCACCTCCTCCTTTCTCTCCAGAAAATCCTGTTCACATTAGCAGAGGAATGCTGAATGTAAAAATGTAAATCCTATAATTATCTGATGAAGAGTATAAAAGTAATTTTTTTGTTGGCTGCACTGTTTGATTGCCATAAATAGTAAACAAACAGGACCTACACAAGCTCTGTGGTTCACACAGAACAATGGGAGTGAGTTTTTCCGATCACAATAGCAGTTGACACACTAAGTTACTGTAACCTGTCTTTACTATGACGGAGAAAATGGCCATGGTTCTGCTTTCCGGTCAACATCACAGTTGGTGTTTTTTTCACATTGTCTTTCTACAGTTTCATGAGGGACTTTCCTTTGTTTTATCGAAACGTACAATGCATTCAGCCACACCAGCTGCCTCCCCATGTCTGTCATTTACGCTTCTAAATACTAAGGTCTTCTCACCACAGTAGACGATAAAAGTTGTACTCTATTTGTGTTCTATTTAATATCAGTGTAAGTCATTAGCATAATGTTAAAACATCTTGACCCAAGGCACTTGTAAACCTAAAAAAACTAAATGACCACAGATTAATTTGTCAAGCTTTCAGAAGGAGACAAAAGTCAACATCTGCTTAACAGCTGTAAATCTGTTAAAGAACTGTCTCTTACCTGACTCTCTGGTTGATAAGGGATGAAATCTGGAATAACAGGTGTCGGCACAGCAGGGAAGATGTTGTCTTTGATTCTAAGTGTTGGAAAAAAAGTTTAGAACAAGATAAAACTTCGGATTTGAAGATTGCAAAAGTTCAAACAAACCAAATTCCTAAAGGCTGCTATGGCATTTAAAAAAATTAGAGCGGGTAATAAACAAAAGCAGCACAGTTTGGCAAACTGTAGAATAATACAGGAGGGTTAACCTACCTCTTTAAGATGCAGGTGCACATTGTTGTGAGTATAACAAACAGAAACAGCAGGCAGAGCCTCCACAACACTAATTTAAGAGAAAAAAATGAAAATTGTGTTTGCTCCCACATGTGTAAAAACGGCTACAGTGACCTGTATGTAACTAAAAATACAGAAATACAAGGCAGTTTTAATACCATTCACAGGCTTCTCTGGCAGCGTGTTGATAGTGAGTGTGGCTTCAGGTCCTTCTCCTACTCGGGTCACTCCAACCAGGCTGACGTTGTATTTCGTTCCTTGCATCAAGTTTCCGAGCCGGTATTTCATCACTGAGGCTGAAATGTTATGGCACTCTGAAAAACGTTCAGAAAGGGACACACTGCTGACACTTAAACAAACTTGGCTGTGGTATTATAATGTTCATTTTCTCACATTCTGTAAGCGTAAGTACGTTTGTGGTTCAATCAGAAGTATTACAATTGGTGAAGTATATTTAAAATACATAATCAAATGAATCTAAAGAAAAATCTACAGATGAGAAAAAGGATGTTTCAAACCTTTGCGCTCATCCTGTGAACTAACTTTCACACTGCACAGGCTGTAGTGTGTGAGGAAACCTCGCTGGTCTGCAGAGGGAATGGCTTTCCAAGACAAGTTAGTAGAAGTGTGTGTTTGACTGAAAGCAATGAAGTCCTGAGGTTCTCTCTGGGGAGCTGCAGAGAAAAGGAAAATGTTGGGTCAAAATGTTGTGTCAGTTGGGTCAGGTTTTTCTGACACAAAATGTTGGGTCAGAAAAACCTATTTAATAAGCTTAGCACTGCTTTATTAAACTTCGATCTGCACTGGACCAGTGTCAGCATCATCCTGAGAATATTAAAATCTCATTCAAAGACACTTACCGCCCTCTTTTTGATAAAAGAGGCACATTTTAAGTGTCCATGGTTTCCGATCAATGCATTTGTGTTCAAAGTACAGGTAGTGAACGTAGTCCTTAATGTCTGTATCAGAAACAGACCTTGGCCATAAATCTTCATCTTGAAGCTCGAACCACTCGGGGCAAGTTTTCTTCTTTGGTTTTATATTCAGTAAGGTGTTGTCACAAACTACAGTGGGGAAAATAAAAAAAGCTTTAAATACTAACTGAAAGATATACATGATAAACTCACACACACACACACACACACACACACACACACACACACACACACACACACACACACACACACACACACACACACACACACACACACACACACACACACACACACACTTCGGCCTACTTTTTAACTCTGCAGCTGGTACGGCTGGTATTTGTAGGATTGCTGGTGGAGAACTTCCTGCTGCGTTTCTGCCGTTAACAAAGATCTTGACGGCAGAGTACGAGACAAAAGTAATATATGTAGTCTCAGTCGTGTTGATGGGATAATCTCTTCTTTTCTTACAAGTACAGCCATTGGAAGACTGTGTGTCATTCAGACTGTACGTCGCAGCATGAGGCATCTTCTAAAGAGCAGGAGAGACAAACAGCAAACTGAACCACTGGACAAAGTCACCATGATAAACTGTGAGTGGTACAAAGCAGCACCAGGTGAAAGAGAGAAATATAAGATGAAAAGTGTAACAAACCCTGTTTAGAAACAGTCAAGAGAGTTTTATGTGCCAGGTTTCAACTCATTCAAACTAGTGAGGTTGAACATTTCCTTAAACTTTTAAAATAGACACGAAATGTTTATCTCTATTTGGCAACATTTGTTTTATAAAATGACAAGACAACCTGAAGCTTAAATTCTACTCTAATAGTTCAACGCGGACCTTAATGGTATATATAATTAATTTTACACAATAACCTCAAGGGCAATTTAGTTCTTTGCAGTCAAATTAAAACATTTTGATGGTAATTTTTCTTTGCGGTAGAAAGGGTTTAACTGCGTACATTGTGAATATAAGGAATTTACTGTATTACATACACAATGTCAGGAATACACACGGCATTTTTTTATTTTATTAAATGCATCCCTATTTGTAAGTAGCCAGTGGCTCCCCGAGACGCTCTGGGGGCCCCAGGCAGAAGAGACATGACACCCAACACATCAAGCACAACTGTAGTAAATATGTATTTTTCTAATCTCGACCCAGCATGAATATATTGGTGTTGTTTCCGGATACTGGTTTACCTTCCACGTTAGCGCCACCTTTCGAGTCCCATTTGAAAGGGTTATATTCATGGTTACTTCAGGTTTTTGTTCCAGCTCTGCAATACAAATACAAGATAGGGTTAATAAGGCTATAGTATCTTAAGGCTGCATCTGCTCACATGTTTCCATCTACAAAGGTACAAATAAGGAACATGTATGCATTTTGAAAAATAAATGTAGGGTGGGCAGCCTAATGTTCTTAGGGAGGTGTTTTATAGGTGTTGAAATACTCTTAACAACCTGACTGCTATTAATAGATCAAATGCGTTGACGAAGAATAAAAAGGTCTGATATCTGTGGCTGTCATAGGACTTCAACCAACCTTCCTGTCTGCGCGTGTCATTGTGCGTCACCATAATCTTCCAGACACTGCTAGCTTGATAGCTGTGAGTACTAACAATGGACATTTACATTTTTCATAAAGATAATTCTGGGATATTGGCTTTGAAAGGGAGTCCTGAAAGGGAGTCCTGAAAGGGAGTCCTGAAAGGAGCGCTGTCAGTGTTAGAAATTGTTGTTCTTCGAGCAACTGTCATTCGAAAATAGTTAGCAAAACTGTTCTGGGTTTTTAGGTTAAATGATAAAAATCCGACTAACTCTTAATGGCTTCTTAAGGTTACCTAGCCACACTTTGTAACCCTGGATAATGTAATGTTAAGGGGTGGTAGAGAGGACTGATATTTCTAGGATAAATAATCGAGTTTGAGTTATCCAGTGACAGGTATCAGTACATTTTCTCTGGTCTCAGTGAGTCTTTGTGATTTGTGAAGCCACACACTTTATCAATCAGAAGTCTTTAGTAAAATACTTGAAATCAGGGAGTTTACCTGCAGGAACAATCACAACAGGAGACCAGTCGCTCCACAGTGGGTTTAGGGCCTTAGTGGACCGATGTCTGATTTTAACCTGGTAAACTGTATCCTTTAACAGATTCTCAACAAGCACATGGTCTGTTGGATTAAAACAAAAACACAGATATTTAATGAGTTTGAAATGTACACATTTTCTATTCTCAATTCATTTCTATTTAATATATTTATATTTGCTTCCTATCGTCAATAATACCACATGAAATCATCAATAAATCGTCAATAAAACCACATGAAAGACCCAAAGCTAACAAAGAATTACACTAAACACTAAAAACCAAAACCTGTTTCCATACTCTGATATATCTGTTCCTCTTCAACATACATGTAGCTCTCCATTGTTGCAGTGTGAAATCCTCCTACTTTATAATGAACCAGGCAACTGCATTTTAGTTTGAGTGAATATCACATTCACTGCTGTGCTGCTGTAAACACACACTTGTTCATATTAGGACACAGAATTTAATGCTCAGGAAATGCACAATTTCTTCTCAGTGACATCAATGTTTGACTGAGCCTGTTTAACATCACAGATAAGAGATTGTTGGTTTTGATATCTTTGAGGAATTTATTGTGGGAAATAAATATGAACTTAAAAACACTTGAATTATAACGATTGAAGAGACAACTCACGCATTGAAGTGTCACTGGTGGTATTTGTTGTTATCTGTAATAGCAATACGGTTAATAAGTTAAATGAATTGATTAGCAACAACTTCAGTTGTATTAAACTTTGGAAATAAAATCGTCCTTACGTTTCCCCATGAATCTGTGCGGTGTGCATCTCTGCGTAACCGGATTTCTGCTGCAGCTGGATGCTTCTCTGATGCCGTCCAGCTCAAGCTGAGGTTGTTTTTTAACCAGGACATGGAAATATGTTTTGGTGCTTCATACTTTACTGTTGAGGAAAAGCAAAAATAAATATTTTGTGATGTTTGTTTTTTACAATTATTCATATAAAGTTTCTACCTTATCAATAGCGGCAATAACAGTGTTTTAAACTCTCATGTTGTTGGGTGAAATAAGACGATCTTCCAGTACCTGTGTGTGAGAGCACAACAGACGTGTTGGTGGACGCGCAGCTGGAGTTTCCTATGTGAGCTTCAACCCAAATGTTGACAGAACGATTTTTAAGTCGTTTAAATGGTTTCTCGTTGATCTCAAACCAGGTCCTTGCAATTTTCCTGACTCTTACTTCACTGTGGGTAAACATATAGACCTAGTTAATTGAAAACAACATAAATACATCCCACATGTCCTCAGACTCAGAGTTAGAAGTATACATTTAATGAAGCCCTTGACATCAAACTATTTTTTACTTTAATACTTTCTCTAAATGCAGAGTTTATTTTATTTCTTGAGCATTAACTCCAGAAACTTTACTTGGAAACTGTGATTTTCCTCCAAAGCTTCCACCATCATCCCAGCTGATGTCCGAAACAGTGGTCAGTACTGACTGCGAGGAGGGGGGTGACAAAAGTTCTGCACTCCAGTTTTACAATAATACAGCTAGACTTGTTTTGTCTAAAGGTAACAACATCCACCTTCCAGTCCCTCAAAGACTCATCAATTCACATGTGATACATATTATTTGTTTGAACTGTATTTTCTATACCTTTAAACAGAAGCTACCTGTTACCCACTGTTCCAATATTTACACTAAGCTAAGCGTCTCACAACTGTTGCCTCTTTTTTTCAGTAGAGCGTTGTCAAAGCTTGACCAAAGGTGAGACAAATGTCATAAGTTTGCAGAAGTCTGCTGCCTTTGAGGGGTTTATTTTCGAGACAATATGGAGAGGATGGATTGGTGTTTATTAACTATCTTTTATTTGCCAGATCAATACGTATTCACACAATAATAACAAAAGGTCACCTTGGACAATTTTTGGTTGCGATGCTGTCACCATTTTAAAATATTGCAGCTCAAACACAGAACAATACTCACTCAATGTAAAGATCAAATTTCACATTGCTCTGAGTGGTGTTGTTCATGCTCCATTCACACCTATAATCGGGAGCTTCAGCGGTTCTTCTGAAGCACTCAGGACTGGAAGGAGCGTCACATGATGACCCTCAGGAGAGACACATTTCAAATGATGTCATTTATTCATTTTAACATTTATTTGACTGAGCCTAGAAACCAACAAACACAGCGACAAACACATAAGAAGGTGGCGCTGCAGTTTTTATTCCATTAACCTTTTGATATTCCAATTGTAAAGTTACCTCTTGATAACAATCTTTTAATTTCATCATGGTATTTCAATTCGACTGTGATTAAAAATATATATATAATACACTTTACAGACAAGGTTAGAGGTTCGGACCAAACACTGAACCCTTTTTATTCTGAGCAGTCAAACTGAGTCAACCTCAACACTAAGAAATCCTTTTGACTTAGTTACTTCATATATAAAAATAAATACCCAACCAATATGGGAATGATCAGTTTAGACAAGGAGATGCAATCTTTAAGCGGAAACCACATGGTATTGATAAGCTAACCAATATTTTGTGGCTGACATTCCACTCATACTGATAAAGAAAATTCACTTTTGTATGTCTGCTTTTTATTCTGCTGTGTTTTAAGATGATCAGATAGAGGTTAACAGTAAATGATGTCCTTAGGTATGAGCAGATCATTTATTTACCTTTGCTGACCGTTGTAAAGAGCATCAACAGGATAATGTATTCGTGTAGTAAACTCCAGCTTTTCAAAGATTCCATATGGTATAGTCTAAAAAAAAGTCTTAAAGGCTCATTCTTCAGCATGTGAGAGCCCATGTATTCAACCTGCCTTCACGTAACTCACTTGTCTTTCTCAGAAATGTCAGACAAAGTTTCATGTTCCCCAGACTATATGAGCTGCAGCAAAAACCACGTGTCAGGGGCGGGGGGAGGTTTGTGTTTGGCACACTGGCAGAAAAAAGTCTTTGAAGTTGTTTTTTATTTCTTTTAAAGTTACTTTGCCTACAATTGTTGCAGGTTCCATATCACTGTACATCTGTCTGTGTTTCTATGTCTGTCACTAACTGATCTTTGGTCACATGAAGATGGATTTTTTTTGTGAGGTAAATATAATATATAAGTTATAGGGTTTCACCTTCCCAAATTCAAAAGCACTCGGAGTTGGATGGAGGTTAATGAAAGGGGTTTCCCATTTTTCCCAAATTGAGATGCCAACATTGTATAACTATTTGAAATGTTCTACCCAGTGTTGGTCCTGCCAATGATCATTCTCCCCATTATCCGTCTTCCTAAATCCTCATTTATTCCCCCATTTCCCATTCATACAAAGTTCCAGTTTCCAGAGAGGGGCCAAAGGACGTGGACGAACACAAGCTCAAAGTTTCAGCTAATTGAATTGGGATATGAACATGTGTATTGTTGGCTGAAACTATTGTATCTTTCGAGCTTGATTTTGTCCTGAAATGATCGGTTTACCCGTAGAACAAAATGTTTTCTTAAGTTTTATCATAGACCCCTGAGGATCCTTTGCCCTTCTCCAGAGCTCCTCTTGTACAGAAGTCAACTTTTCAAGATAAGAGCGCAAGTCATTTTCTATGAAACTGAAACGTTGTGTAAATAGGAAACGGGGAAAGGAATGAGGAAGTAAGAAGAGAGAAAATACGGGAGAAAGATTGACGGTTGGACCAACGCAAGCTAGAAAAATAGTTGTACACTGATGGCATCCCAATTTAGTAACAAACTACAGCATCATTTAAATATATATATTTTCAAAAACATTATATCAAATGAAGATATCAATTTTTATGAAGGGATCACTGTCCTTCAAAACACACAGAGAATCAACATTCCACTCTGCATTCTTAAAATTGTATTTATTGTTTTCAGAAAGCCAAATATTATGCTTTTTATGGTCATCAAACTCCATGAAAGAAACATAATCAACTGTCATTTTGTCCTACTATCACATACTTTCTAGTTAGCTAAAGCCTGATATGTCACAGAGCTTCATTGTTGTCAAGAGTATTTTAAATTAATCCCACACATACACCACCCTGCTGCTGTAAATACTCACAAGACAAGAGCATCGAATGTGAATTACTCCTACACTCAATATGGACCCATACAATGTATCTTGTGCAAAAAATACAGTTAACTGCTCTTTATATGCAATTACTTCGTTTTTCAAGAATTTAAACTATAACTAATTGTTGTAAAATATGTATGTGTAAATGTCAAATTTTGAGCAATAATACGTTACATTTACCATACATAAGAAATGTTCAATGCACAGAGGAAAGGATTATTTCGCTTTATACGGTTCTCTTTGCAATCTGGCAACTGGTAGCTTCATTTGTATAGAGGTTGATGCCCTAAACATGTCAGTAACACATCAAAATGAAATGAAAAGAGAAAATCCAGGCAGATGCACATGTTCCCCTTCTGCTACAAATTCCTTGGACTAACTACCTTCTTCCATCCTGATGGTCTGCATGCAGCTCACTTAGTGGCGGACATAGACACGCAGACACATTACAGTAGGTGTCTGAACTCTGTTGCTGTAGTTTCCAGAGTCTCCTTCCGTTTGTCTTTGATGTCGATTCTGCAACAATTGTTGGCAAATTATTTTAAAAGAAGGTAAAGAAATTACAAAATTGGTTTGAAATGTCATCACTTTCAGGATAACTGTTGTGTGTGTCTGCAAATGCGTCAAACCCAAACCTCCCCCCGCCCCTGACACTTGTGGTTTTTGCTGCTGCTCATATAACATGAGGGAGGTGAAACTTTGTCTGACATTTCTGAGAAAGACAAGTGAGTTACATTAAGGCAGGTTGAAAACATGGGCTCCCACACACAGGAGAATGAGCCTACGAGACTTTAGACACAACATCATGGAAACTTTGAAACACTGGAGTTTACTACATGAATGCATTGTTGTGTGCTTGCTCTTTACAACGGTCGGCAAAGGTAGAAACATGCTATTTATCTTTTCTTATCTTACTTTAGTTAAGTGACTTAATGATAGCATTTACTGTTAACCTTTTATCTGATCATATACAAAGAAGACAGTGCAATGTTTTAGTCACACATATGAAAGTGAAAATCCTTAATCAATAAAAGTAAACTGTCACCCACAAAATGTTGGTTAGCTTATCAGCATCTGGTGGTTTCCACCAACAGATTGCATCTGCAGGGTGCTGCTCTGTGCATCCGTATTGAAGTGGTATCATAATAGTTTTGTCTAACATTGTTATACACATATTGTTGGGTTAGTTCTATTATAGGATGTACAAGCTAAAATATAATTCCTCAGTTTTTAACTTGACTTTTCAGTTTGACAGATCAACCTTAAGGGAGGAAGAGGTTCAGAGTTTAGACAAATTGCCAAAACTCTAACCTTGTCTGCATAGTGCAATAAAAAGAGCCTCACAGTATACCTGAAATAACAGGAGACAATGCATTTGGAGTATCAATATATTAGGTTAAATAAAATAAGAAAACAGCCTCTGTTTTATTTCTAGACTCAGTAAAATAAATGTTAAAATGGATAAATGAGATCATTTGAAATGTGTCTCTCCTGAGGGTCAGCATGTGAGGCTCCTTCCAGTCCCGAGTGCTTCAGAAGAACCACTGAAGCTCCCGAATACAGGTGTGAATGGAGCATGAATAAAACCACTGAGAGCGATGTGACATTTGATCTTTACATGAACAATGTGTGAGTATTGTTCTTTGTTTGAGCTGCAACATTTTAAAGTTGACATCTCCTTAACCAACAATGTTGTTCAAACTTTCTTGAATAGATGAGAAGATTGATATAACTGCGATGTCTTTACATTTAACACCGAGCCAGGAAATGGTTATTTAGCGTTATTTAAGGGTAAACAATTAACCTGGCTTGTTTTAAAAAAATCTTAAGAGTAACAAATTGGATGTCAAGTGGTCCTTCAGTCTAATGGTATATGGACATGTAAAAGGTGTTTGTTCTATTTTCAATCCATTCAATAAAGCCACAGAAACAAAGATGCGCCCAAGGAGACATGGATAATAATTACCAAGGATGAGCTTGGAATCGTAGAGGAAGAATATGACATTTGGGTTGAAGCTCGCATAGGAAACTCTAGCTGCGCGTCCACCAACACGTCTGTTGTGCTCTCACACACAGGTACTGGAAGATCCTCTTATTTCACCCAACAACATGAGAGTTTAAAACACTGTTGTTGCCGCTATTGATAAAGTACAAACGTTTATATGAATAATTGTAAATAAACAAACATCATAAAACATTTATTTTTGCTTTTCCTCAACAGTAAAGTATGAAGCACCAAAACATATTTCCATGTCCTGGTTAAAAAACAACCTCAGCTTGAGCTGGACGGCATCAGAGAAGCATCCAGCTGCAGCAGAAATCCTGTTACGCAGAGATGCACACCGCACAGATTCATGGGGAAACGTAAGGAAGATTTTGATACCATGTTGAATACAACTGAAATTGTTGCTAATTAATACATTTTTAACCTTATTGCTATTACAGATAACAAAACAAACCACCAGTGACACTTCGATGCGTGAGTTGTCTCTTAAATCTTTAAACAGGCTCAGTCAAACATTGATGTCACTGAGAAGAAATTGTGCATTTCCTGAGGATTATATTCGGTGTCCTAATATGAACTAGTGTGTGTTTACAGCAGCACGGCAGTGAATGTGATATTCACTCAAACTCAAATGCAGTTGCCTGGTTCATTATAAAGTAGTGTTGCACTGAAACACTGCAACAATGGAGAGCTACATGTATGTTGAAGAGGAACAGATATCAGAGTATGGAAAAAGGTTTTGGTTTCTAGTGTTTGGTTTTATTCATTGTTAACTTTGGTCCTTTCATGTGGTTTGTTGATGATAGGAAACAAATAATATATTAAAATTAAAAGTAATGAATTAAGAGTAGAACATGTTTAAATATCCAATTCATTAAATATTTCTGTTTTTGTTTTAATCCAACAGACCATGTGCTTGTTGAGAATCTGTTAAAGGATACAGTTTACCAGGTTAAAATCAGACATCGGTCCACTAAGGCCCTAAACCCACTGTGGAGCGACTGGTCTCCTGTTGTGATTGTTCCTGCAGGTAAACTCCCTGATTTCAAGTATTTTACTAAAGACTTCTGATTGATAAAGTGTGTGGCTTCACAAATCACAAAGACTCACTGAGACCAGAGAAAATGTACTGATATCTGTCACTGGATAACTCAAACTCGATTATTTATCCTAGAAATATCAGTCCTCTCTACCACCCCTTAACATTACATTATCCAGGGTTACAAAGTGTGGCTAGGTAACCTTAAGAAGCCATTAAGAGTTAGTCGGATTTTTATCATTTAACCTAAAAACCCAGAACAGTTTTGCTAACTATTTTCCAATGAGAGTTGCTCGAAGAACAACAATTTGTAACACTGACAGTGCTCCTTTCAGGACTCCCTTTCAGGACTCCCTTTCAAAGCCAATATCCCAGAATTATCTTTATGAAAAATGTAAATGTCCATTGTTAGTACTCACAGCTATCAAGCTAGCAGTGTGTGGAAGATTATGGTGACGCACAATGACACGCGCAGACAGGAAGGTTGGTTGAAGTCCTATGACAGCCACAGATATCAGACCTTTTTGTTCTTTGTCAGATAATTTGATCTATTAATAGCAGTCAGGTTGTTAAGAGTATTTCAACACCTATAAAACACCTCCCTAAGAACATTAGGCTGCCCACCCTACATTTATTTTTCAAAATGCATACATGTTCCTTATTTGTACCTTTGTAGATGGAAACATGTGAGCAGATGCAGCCTTAAGATACTATAGCCTTATTAACCCTATCTTGTATTTGTATTGCAGAGCTGGAACAAAAACCTGAAGTAACCATGAATATAACCCTTTCAAATGGGACTCGAAAGGTGGCGCTAACGTGGAAGGTAAACCAGTATCCGGAAACAACACCAATATATTCATGCTGGGTCGAGATTAGAAAAAGACTAGTTGTGCTTGATGTGTTGGGTGGCATGTCTCTTCTGCCTGGGGCCCCCAGAGCGTCTTGGGGAGCCACTGGCTATATACAAATATAGGGATGCATTTAATAAAATAAAAATGCCGTGTATATTCCTGACATTGTGTATGTAATACAGTCAATTCCTTATATTCACAATGTACGCAGTTCAACCCTTTCTACCGCAGAGAATAAACTTCAGGTTGTCTTGTCATTTCATAAAACAAATGTTGCCAAATAGAGATAAACATTTCGTGACTATTTTAAAAGTTTAAAGAAATGTTCAACCTCACTAGTTTGAATGAGTTGAAACCTGGCACATAAAACTCTCTTGACTGTTATATCTCTCACAGGCTCCGCCCTCTACTGGACTCTATGGGTACTACATTATCATGCAAGCATTCACCTACTGAGATTTCTATGGGCGTAGCCGGCCCCGGGGCGGGCCTACCTGAATGCGTGCGCATCTCACTTCCGTATAAAGTGAGGCCTCTCCTCCTGACCACCATCCTTTACTCTTCAGCCAGCGGAGGTGATAGCCTAGCACTGAGTCCAAGACGAATTTTTTGAGAGAAAGGAAGAAAGAGAAAGAAAGATAGCGGGCGCCGACGCCCACCACCTCTGCTTCGAGTGTTTGAGGGACCAGGATATGGTCGAGGCGGTGGCATTTCACGTTCGCCATTTCCTTCCAAGTCCGGCGTCCATGGAAGTCCACCGCCCAGGGCTGTACTCTCCCTGGATGATGATAATGGCGGCGGGTGTGTGGGCTACTCGCTCATTGCTAGAGGGTCGACCCTACTTCATCACAGGCCGCCGCCGCTGCCTGCCTTGTGATGTCCCTGGGATATCACGTCGCATGGCATCTTTTCCAAAGAGGACTGTGTTGATCTCCTGGGAGCCCCCGTCTTTACGGGAGGGCTCTATGGATCGGTCTCCTGGCTCACGGGATAAGGAGTAATCGCAGCGTGGCTGATTCTTGCCCATCCCCAGCGGAAGAAACACTGTCCTACACTCCCCGCCCCCGCTGTAAACCCCAGTATAGGGAGCCAGCAGGTGGGCGTGTGCACGTGAGTGGAATAAACCGTGTGCTGTCAAAGCACTGTGCGGGTTCAAGAGACGCTATTGCCGGCGTGCTGTTGTCAGAAAACACACCTTGCCTGGTATAATAGCTCTGATTAATGCATTTCACCGTTGAATGGGAAATACAGCGTTAATACGTGGGCGCGCGGCCACTCAACGTTCAGGGACCTCCGCAGGGGAACGGTGGTTTACGTTTGTAAACTCTAGTTCTAGAGTGATGTGTGTGTGTGTGGGAAAAAATGCATTCAGTGAGAAGAGTAATCTCTCTCCACAATTCCACTTTTTCCCATAATGTCCGTTTCAAAGAGACGGCATTGTGACGGCGAGCGGCCCCCCTCCCCTGAGGGCGGGCCGCGGTGTGTTCAAAGACCTCAGTAGAGAGAAGAGTCACCGCAGCGCGCGCTCCTCCACAGGGGAGCGCGGTGAAACAAAGGGAGAGGTGCCGGCACGGAGATCTCGTGCCCGCGGCGCCCTCCACCTCTTCAGCCCACCCCGTGGAACCGGCGTGCCGGCACTCACGGGGACGGGCTGCCCGTCTTCACGGATCTGACTGGCCTGGCGGGGGGAGAAAATCTCTCCGCCCGGGACGAGAGGGCGAGTCTCGCCTCCTCCCTGTATAATGCACAGATCACTACGTTTTCTAACAAGAATGAGGTTGATCTGTATCCAAATCTGAGTGTCTTTTGTTTCCAGAAATGCTACACTTACACACAATGTTAACCGTACAAATTCCCCATTCGCTGCCCCAGCTGTAGCTCCTGTAAAGGAGGTGGCTAGTGGGCATGCGCAGATGAGAGGGATGAACCGCAGGGAGTGCTATCTAAAGGAGAGCGCTATGCGGGTGCAGGGACATTATGGCCTGCGTATTGCTGTCAGAGAACACACTTATTCCATGTACTTCCTGGTTCTCAGGAAGACAGGGAAATTCAGATCTATTCTAGATTTCAGCAGCCCGAATCGCTACATTGCCTGCAGAAAATGTTGCATGTTAACTATAAAAACAGGTAATGGGGCTTGTGTAAACCGGGCGATTGGTTGACCACCATCGACCTGAAAGACGCATACTTTCATGTGGAAATTGCTCCGGAGCACAGAAAGTGTCTGCGTTTTGCCTTCCAGGGGATAGCCTACGAGTTCAACAGAGTACCGTTCGGCTACTCCCTATCCCCATGCACGTTCAGTGAATGTGTGGCCACTGCGCTTCAACCGCTGCGCGCCCACGGCATGAGAGTTTTTCTTTTACCCAGACGACCTCATAGTCATGGCCGGGTCCAGGGAACAGGCAATGCTTTGCACAGCACAATTGATCACACACCTAACCAAATTAGGCTTTGCGATCAATTGAAAAAAGAGCACCCCCATACCTCACCAACAGGCGTTGTAGTTGGGAGTGGTGCTCGATGCAGGCGCGCTACACGCCACCCTGTCAGGGAGCAGGAGTGCATCCCTTCTCCGGGCGGTTCACAGGCTGCGACAGGGGGCGACAGTGACAGCTTTAACTGTCATGCAGATTTTGAGTCTCATGACGGCTGCTCACATTGTGGTCCCGCAGGGGTTACTGCATATGCGCCGCCTGCAGAGGTGGTTAACCAGCCTGCGTTTGGATCCCAAGAGGCACAAACAGCGGCTGGTGACCATCCCCCCCTCAGTGGAGGGCAACCTCCGGTTCAGGGGTCTCCCTCCTACATCACTGTGTTCACGGGAACAGGATGGGGAGGGACCTGCCTGAAGAGGGCTATACTGCCCTACAAAGGCAAAAGACCTTAACTTCGATTTTGGTCGAAAATGAGTTATTGTCATTTTTGGAACATTAAAGAACTGCTTTATCATGTGGACAAATATCTTGAGTCAATTTTGTTGTTTTTTGGGAGAAAACAGTGTGTGCTCTTTGCCGTAACTTCCAAAAAGCCTAGAGAAGCCAAGGCAGAATCTCGTAACATCAGTTACGGTTCTTTGTCTTTGTTTCGCTGCGCTCCAGAACGCTCAAATTGAGTTACGGTACTCTGCCTTTGTTTTGATGCGCTTCAAATTGAAGTTACTGTTTTACCGCGCTGGAGTTACGGTGTTATACCTTCTGTCATCAAAGCATTTGACACACACAGTATTTTGAATACAATGTAAAGCAAATATTGTTGCAGTGGTTGTTTTAACTTATCTTTTAAGAATGGCTCATTGCTCTCGAGGTAAAATGTTGGTGAAGATGGCTTTGAAACGCAGACACCAAGATCAAGGTAAGAAAAAGATTAGAATACAAGAAAGATAGATTGATCGATAGATAAATAGACAGATAGATAGCTAGATAGAGGGCTTAGCGTTACTAACGCCGTTAGCTAGCTTAGGCGTAACAGTATCCCTCTCCTGACAGCCCGCCAGTATCATGCAGCTCGCAGATCCACTAATGAGTGACCCGAGAGTAAAACTAAACATATCTATAACTAGTTTAGGTAGCCTAGTTTGAGAGGTAATTAAAATAGCTAGGCTACGTGTGATATTCTAACCTGAAGTGTGTTACTTCGCTCACCGCTGCAGGTGATCATGAAGAGCTGCTGTCGACTCGTCAGCAGCAGCTGATCTCTCTCTCCCGTCAGATTAGACTTCACTCGCATTTATGTCCATATCGATCAGATCTAGCTAAGAATAGTCTGCTTATTAAAAGACACCTAAACAATAAGCGTCGCTCTGCAACCTGGTGAGGCCGCAGAGTATAGCGCAGCATTATGCATTTGTTTACATGCCCACCGGAACCCCGAGGCATTACCAACAGATCACTGCACAATCAACCCATACAGGACATCTCTTTCTCCACATTAAGTGTAGACATTAGAATTGACTATTCTTGTCTGTCACACACTCTTCTTGTCTGTCACATACTCTTTTGTCTGGCACATACTATTCTTGTCTGTCACATAGGCTAAGTGGTGCAACTGATGCGGTATTGCGTTAAGGGGAAATTATTTTGACCAGACATTTTGACCGGAGAGATTTAGATTTGCCGGTCTTCAGCATATTTTACCGGTCATAGTCCGGTAATTACCGGCTAACAGGAACTCTGATATAAATTGAAAGTCACAAAACAGTAAGATTAAGAACGGGGTGCAGGTCAATTAATGTGAATTTCTATCAATTAGCCCACACTGCATTATTCAATATATGTATACTATATGTATTTAGAAAAAAAACTGATGGGTGACAGTCACAGATGGGTGTATGTTTACAAAGGCCTATTACAATATACATTTTCCATGCATGTCTCCAATTATTACTTTCTTTATTTATTTCAGTTTCTTGTGTGGATGTTCCTTGCAAAATTCAGCCAAATGCAGCCAAAATGCATCCCCCTGCTGAAGAACTAGAAGAGAAGGAGTGGACAATTCTGGACAATTACAATGACATCAGTACTGATGATGAGCTGTTTTACAGAGCAGATTATCTGCTTATCACCAGCACACCTGACTCCATCCTTGCTCCAGCCCCTGAAGAGCCCACCCTTCTACTAACTGCACTAGAGCCCACCCTTCTACTGACTGCACTAGAGCCCACCTTTCTACTAACTGCACTAGAGCCTACCCTTGCTCAAGCCACAGCACCAGACCCCACCATTGCTCCAGCCCCAGAATACCTGACCCTTGCTCCACTGACTGCATCAGAGCCTGCCATTGCTGAAGCCACAGTACAACAGCCCACTCTTGCTCCTCCCCCAGAGCCCACTCATAAACCACCAATAAGACAACCATGTGGCCCCAAATGCAGAAGAAAATGCTCTGAGAACTTTTCAGAGGACAGACGAAGAGAAATCTGGGGCAAGTACTGGGATATAACATACCCTGAGAAACGTTCCTTCATGTTTCACAGTGTATGCCAGGTACCGACCGCTAAAGTCTGTGGTGATGGAAAACCAAGTCGGCGGGGCAGGTCTTTCATCTACAGGCTGAAAGATGAAGACCAGGTCCCACAGCAGGTGTGCAAGATGTTCTTTCTTTCAACTTTAGGGTACCACCCAACCAACGACAGCCTGGTCCTTTCAGTGATGGGCAAAGACATCTCAACTCCTCTTGCTCCACCGAAAGATCAGAGAGGGAGACATGCACCAGCCAACAAGCTGGACCAGAAGCCATTGCATGAGCACATTGAGTCCTTCCACCCGACTGTCAGCCACTACCGCAGGGAGCATGCCCCATGGCGCCGCTACTTCCCCAGTGACATTAGCATGAAAACTCATGTATGCTGACTACATAGAAAAGGACAACAAGTGCTCCTACGAGTCATATCGAAAGGCTGTGAAGTCTTTGAACATTAGCTTTACTAAGCTTGGAGAAGAGCAGTGTGAGAGCTGTCTGCTGCAGGAACAGCATGTGAAGGCTGACCACCAGGGGGAGGCTGCAGCAAACTGCCCGCAGTGTGAGAAGTGGAACATACATAAGGATTCCGCAACAGAGAGCAGGCTACACTACCAGTCAGATGCAGAACGGGACTGGCCTGAAGATACATCGACCAGAAGTGTAGATCTGCAGAAGGTGATCATGCTCCCACGAATGCCTGGTGTCAAGTCAGCTGTCTTCACAAGACGGATTGTGGCTTATCATGAAACCTTCGCGTCAGTTGGGAAAAAGACCAACAAAAAGAATACCATCTCAGTTGTCTGGCACGAGGGGATGGCAGGGCGGAGTGCTGCAGAAATAACATCAGCCTATGCAGCAGCATTGGAGAAGGAGCGGGACATCAAGCACATTGTCTACTGGGTAGACAATTGTAGCTCTCAAAATAAAAACTGGTGCCTTTTCTCTTCACTTGTGTCCATAGTCAACTCACAGACCATCTCAACTGAAGACATCACCCTTAAGTTTTTCCAGCCAGGGCACACATTTATGAGTGCGGACAGTTTCCATCATGGCGTGGAGCAGGAGATGAAGAGCAGACCAGGAGGAGTGGTCTATGATTTTGACGACTTCCTTTCTGTGGTGGGAAACTCTAATTCGAAGAAAGTTGAGGTGGTGGTGGTAAAAAATGAAGGCATCAGGGACTGGACGGATGGCCACTCTGCAGTCAAATCGAAGAAATTACCCAAACTGGCAGACCTTAAAGTTGTCCAGTTGCGATGTGGATCAAGGAGTATGTTTGTGAAAATATCCCATGAGGAGGAAGACTTCACAGAACTGGATTTCCTGCAAAAGAAATTTCAGCTAAAGATACCCACCACCTTGAGGCCACAAGACAAGGGCATAGAGGAGGCAAAGAAGAGGGATATCCTCAAGAAGCTTGGTCCCCTCATGCCACCCAACAGGAGGCTATTCTGGAGCTCCCTGCATGTGAGCAACACTGATGAAGAATAATGAGAGGAAGAACAAGAAGGATAACCATCACTAATATATGAATAAGATTAATTGTTACCAATAAGGCATTTACATCACATTCGATTTAATCTAGGATCTAATTTATGGGAGAGAACTTTATGGAAAGAACATGAATTCTAATGTTGTATACCATCAGCATTTGCATTAAATACTATACATTTTACTTTCTATGCAAGTGAATTTATTTGTAGGATGTGACTTTTATACACTATTAGAAAACATACACACTACATCATCAACAACAAGTTTTATTCCCTCTACGTTTTATCTGAAAACGTTAACTGATATTTAACCTAGGGCATTGTTACCTATTATTGCCATTGCAAAATCCGATTTAACTTGAAATTTAAGGAATAAGAAGAAGAGTGTTAGTGTTGTTTCAATTCAATACAACAATGGGTTTATAAAATAGGTCATAATGATGTGAGTTGGTAATGCAACTTTGTCACCTTCAAATACATGTTAATTCCATCTCATTTGCATTATATTTTATTTACGTTTATATTATATTGAGCCTAATTTGCACCATGATCACTAGATTTTATGTACATGTTATCATTAGTAACATAAACTGATTTTATATTGTGATCAGCAACCAAGTGAGCGATTAAATGGAAGTTAATGCCTTTTGCCCTGGTATTACCCCTGGTTATTTTGCAGACAATGCAAAGGCAGAGTACATTAACTTCCGAAAAAAGGTCAAAGGTCAAGTTTGAGCTCAAGATTTTTATGTAGATATTTAACTTCATTAAAAAAACAAAGAATTGCCACATTTTCAATATTCTGCCTACAATTCATTTGGCTGGACAACAAAACAACTTTAAAGTCATTTTTCTCAGTTCTACACTCTGGCGAGTTAAGGTCTTTTGCCTTTGTAGGGCAGTATAGGTGGGCGCTGGTCTCTAACGGAAACACGACACAGCAACCTCCTAGAGCTACGGGCGGTAGTGTTAGTCCTCCAGCATTTCATGCCCCTAATTCAAGGGAGACATGTATTGGTCAGGAGCGACAACAGCACCACAGTGGCTTATATCAACAGGCAGGGAGGAGTCCGCTCCGCCGCCTTGTTGGCCACAGCGGAGAGGCTGTGGTTGTGTGCATCAGAGGTGGTGTTAGCCCTGAGAGCCCTCCATATCCCGGGACTGGAGGACAGGGTAGCCGACCTCATGTCGAGGGGCGGCTCCCTGCCAGGCGAGTGGGTGCTTCACCCAGAGGTGGTGAAGCAGATCTGGGCCCAGTTCGGGAGAGGGGAAGTGGATATGTTCGCTAGCCGACGCAACGGCCACTGTGCCCTGTGGTTTTCCATGGCCCTGAGCGACGACCCGCCTTTGGGGGTGGACGCGTTTGCACACGAGCCATGGCCAAGGAAGCTGCTCTACGCCTTTCCACCGTTGCATCTCATTCTCCCTCTCCTGGGGAGAGTGAGGCGAGAACGTTTGGCAGTCATCCTGGTAGCACCGGATCGCGTCGGGGCTCCGTGGTACTCAGAAATGACCCAGATGAAGGTGGGCCAAGCCCTGGGCGATTCCCCAGTTCTGGGGGGCAATGTCTCAAGAGGCAGGTGCAATCGGGGCGTTACCCACTCTGGGCCGTCCTCTACAGGCTTGGCTCCTGAGAGGGACAGGCTGAGACAGGGTGGATTGTCTGATAGCGTTATTCAGTCTATCCAGGCAGCTCGAGCAGGATCCACCTCAGCCTGTTACAGGCCAAAGTGGCTGGGATTCCAGCGATGGTGTAAGGAGCGGAAAATGGAGCCCCTATCTTGTGAGTTAGGCTCTATTTTTTCCTTCTTACAGTTATTGGTGGACAGAGGACTTGCTCATTCTACTATAAAGGTGTATGCAGCAGCCATCTCGTCCTGTCATGAGGGATTCAACGGCAGGTCAGCCTTTTCTCATCCACTGATGTTGCGGTTTTTACAGGGGGTCAGGAGGCTGCGCCCAGTAGTGCACGCCTCCACCCCACAGTGGGACCTGCCGCTGGTGCTCGAGGCTTTGGTCACAGAACCATTTGAGCCTCTGGAGCTCTCCTCCCTGAAAGCACTGTCGTGGAAGACAGCATGCCTACTTGCCTTAACGTCAGCCAAAAGAGTGTCCGAGTTAACCGCTCTGTCGGTGCACCCGAGCTGTTTACTGATTCGGGATGCCCGGAGCGGCGCGACACTCAGACCGAACCCCTCCTTTGTGCCAAAGAACCTAAGGAGTGCGTTCAGGTCAAGCGTTATTCAGTTGGGGGGATTTAGTCTTCCACCCCATGGTTGGGCCAGGGAACCTAAATTACACCTCCTCTGCCCGGTGCGTGCTTTAGCATGTTATGTCCTGAGACGCACTGAACAGCTGTTTGTGTGCTTCGGGGGCTGGGTGACTGGAAAAGCTCTGTCCAAGAAACGCCTGGCAGGCTGGCTTTGCGAAGGCATTGCACACGCCTACGAGCAGGCAGGGAGAGCCTGTCCCACGGGGGTCCGTGCGCACTCCACACGAGCTGTGGCTGCATCAACAGCCTTATTCAACGGAGTGTGGAGGATATATGCACGGCGGCGTCTTGGTCAACGCCAGGCCCCTTCATAAAGTGTTATCTCTTGGATATGTCTGGCTCTTTCTCAACGTCTGTGCTTGCTGGGGCAACACAGGACTGGTGAGGAGGGGGGTGGGGGTTGTTGGTCAGTGGGCATTTTTTCGCGAGGCAAGCCCTTCAAGGTGTGCTCTATCGGCCGCAGCCCAGACTTCTCCACGGTTACAACCGAGGGGGAGGTGAGTGAGGCGCAGTGGCTGCTAAAGCCGGTCAGGGACAGTGAGGTGGAACGGTGTGCTGGACAACAGTGCGTGCATACATCGGGGCTCCGCCCACTGTACCCATAGAATCCAGTAGAGGGCGGAGCCTGTGAGAGATATAACGTTGGGTTACGTATTGTAACCCTTGTTATATTAGCACAGGCGGAGCCCTCTACTTTGGGGCACTGTCTGTCCTATACCGCTCGCTGAAGAGTGGTGTAGGATGGTGGTCAGGAGGCGAGGCCTCCTTTTATACGGAAGTGAGATGCGCATTCCGGGGCCGGCTACGTCCATAGAAATCTCAGTAGGTGAATGCTTCCATGATAAGGTAGTACCCATAGAGTCCATTAGAGGGCTCCGCCTGTGCTAATATAACAAGGGTTACAATACGTAACCCGACGTTTCTAAACAGGGTTTGTTACACTTTTTCATCTTATATTTCTCTCTTTCACCTGGTGCTGCTTTGTACCACTCACAGTTTATCATGGTGACCTTGTTCAGTGGTTCAGTTTGTTGTTTGTCTCTCCTGCTCTTTAGAAGATGCCTCATGCTGCGACGTACAGTCTGAATGACACACAGTCTTCCAATGGCTGTAATTGTACGAAGAACAGATATCGCAACAACACGACTGAGACTACATATACTACTTTTGTCTCGTACTCTGCCGTCAAGATCTCTGTTATCGGAAGAAACGCAGCAGGAAGTTCTCCACCAGCAATCCTACAAGTACCAGCCGTACAAGCTGCAGGGTTCAAAAGTAGGCTGTAGGCTGTGTGTGTGTGTGTGTGTGTGTGTGTGTGTGTGTGTGTGTGTGCGTGCGTGTGCGCCTGAGTGTCACATATCAAGTATGTTTATCCTTCAGTCGACCAACAGCTAATATTTATTTTCTTCACGGCAGTTTGTGACAACACATCGGATTTGCGTGAAAGATTAAAGAAGAAAACATACGTTGAGTTGTACGAGCTTCAAGATGGAGATTCAACGCCTGCAAATGTGACGCACTTAACAGCAAAGAGTACGAAGAAAGAAAGAATGGGTTAGTTCTGTCGAAAGCCTACAGAAAGAAAAACAACACTAAATCGTTTTCATACAACAAATGTTCTTATTTTGTATATTTGATGTTGTGACTCACTATAAGAACTATTTTCTGTGCCAGGAAACTATAAATCTGTTTGTGTTACAGACATGAAGGATTACGTTCGCTACCTTTACTTTAAACACAAATGTGTTGGCCGGAAACTACAAACAGTAACAATGTGCATCTATTATCAAAAAGAGGATGGTAAGTTTGTTTAAATTAGATTTAAATACAATAATATAGTACGTCCAGGATTTCACACAAATCACAAAAAGAGGTCCCCCTTGATGTCCCTAAATAAATAAATAAAACATAATAAAGTCTCTTATAAGATAAAGTTTCCTCATAATTAAAAAGACGAGACGCAACACCATATTGGCTACCATTCATGTACAGTCCAACGCTGATTTACACTTTAAGAGATGCTATAATCCCACAGGTATTTCCCATTAATGATAATCCTTACTCCTCATCTCATGTGTGCAACATCAGATACATTATTGTATGTGCATGTTATCATGACTGAGAAAACAGTTATTTACCTGTCTAATGTTGCCAGCATGCAGTGTATTTATGAAATATGATGCTGACACTGATCCAGGTTAGGCTGGTGATCAAGTTTCAGTAAGCACAGCTAAGTTTATTAATTTAGGAACTTTGACCAAACATTTTCTTTTTCTCTGCAGCTCCCCAGAGAGAACCTCAGAACTTCACTGCTTTCAGTGAAACACACACTTCTACTAACTTGTCTTGGAAAGCCATTCCCTCTGCAGACCAGCGAGGTTTCCTCACACACTACAGCCTGTGCAGCGTGAAAGACAGTTCACACGATGAGCGCAAAGGTTGGAAACATCATTTTACTCATCTGTAGATTTTCAAGTAAACAATTAGATTTACTTGATTATGTATTTGTATATTGACCTACTTTTGATTGAACAACAAACTCACTTTCACAGCCAAGTGTGTTTAAGTGTCAACAGTGTGTCCCTTTCTGAAAGTTTTCCCTCATTTCATCAGAGTGCCATAAAATATCAGCCTCAGTGATGAAATATAGGCTGGGAAACTTGACGCAAGGAACAAAATACCACGTCAGCCTGGTTGGAGTGACCCGAGTAGGAGAAGGACCTGAAGCCACACTCACTATCAACACGCCACCAGAGAAGCCTGTAAATGGTATTAAAACTGCCTTGTATTTCTGAATTTTTAGTTACATACAGGTCACTGTAGCCATTTTTACACATGTGGGAGCAAACACAATTTTCATTTTTTCTCCAAAATTAGTGTTGTGGAGTCTCTGCCTGCTGATTCTGTTTTTTTTACTCTCAACATTGTGCACCTGCATCTTGAAGAGGTAGGTGAAGCCTCGTGTAAATATTCTACAGTTTGAGATGAAAATATTAATAAACCTAACAAATTATACAGACAGACTTAAAGCTGATTCAAAATCAGACTAACACATACTCCTGTTGTTCTGGCTTTGAAGCTAGGTAGTTCTTAATTGTTTTTGTGACCATATAGCAAATTGATGGTTTAAGTTGCTGAAGACAATCTGTACTGGTTTTATCATATGTCCACTCAGTTTTTCAGAATGTGTCCTTTTTTGTTTTGTTTTTAACCCTCTTCTCACACTTAGAATCAAAGAAAACATCTTCCCTGCTGTTCCGACACCTGTTATTCCAGATTTCATACCTTTTCAACCAGAGAGTCAGGTAAGAGACAGTTCTTTACGGGTTTGCAGCTGTTTCTTCTAAAACCAGTTGAATCTTTAGTTAGTTCCAGTTTCTCTAAAAGATGGGCCATTTCTTACTATGCTGTCTTGTTTGTTTGAGTTAATTGTGCAAATATCTCACACTAAATATGGTATTCATTTTAATGTGTTCACTTTTTGTGAGTGGAATAACTTGAATTAATTGTAAATGTATTAAACTTAAACCGATGTTTTGATTTTATACTTGCATATTATTTATGCTATTAATAAGGCAGCAATCTAAGAATCTGCCTTTTACACTCTGTTCATACAGTATGACAATACTAGAGTTTAAAATCCTAAATTCCTCTGCTAATTTGAACAGGATTTTCTGGAGAGAAAGGAGGAGGTGGATGAGATGACACTTCTCCAGCTACACCCAGAAGGAAAGTCTGTCCATGAGGACGCAGAGGAGAGCGCTGTCCTCGCTGGAGAGTGGGAGGAAGACACTGATGAGGATGAGGACAACGAGAGATGGGATTCAAGGATGTCAGGAGAATCCAGTGATGAGGGTCTGAGTCCCGGCTCTACAGGGGAGGCACTGAGGAGCTCCAGAGAAGGAGAAATTACAGATGTGGAACAGCTGGACAATGAGATCGCCATGCTGATATACAAGAAAGGTCTGGTCTTCCATGTGAAGAGGGACTCCCTGTGAGATTAATTGAACTGTTCTTACAGCACAACATTGCACAAATGGGCTTTATCAACGGTTGACATACTGTATTTTTTGACTTTCTCTGGAGACCTGACGAATAGCCTACTTTTATCTGAAGAATTATTATGCAGGAAATATTTTAATTTCAATGAACATTTTTCAGTGTGCCTGTATATGAAAAGTTGAGCATTTATCAGTCACAGGTTTTGTCAATACATCTTGTCCAATGGTAGAGAGCAAATCCTGTTTTCAGACTTTTAGGATTTTGATTTTGTTTGCATATTCCCAATAAAACAAGTATTATTGCCAAAAAACGATTTACCATGCTGGGAGACGTGAAGATGTCACGATTTCGTCCCTTTAAACGTGACAGTTACACGGTATTGTTAACCCATGTTAACCAGTGGAGAAATAACCGGAAATGCCAAGCAAATGCTACCCCGACGGTCGGTTGTTATTGTCAATATTAATATAATAATGATTTATTTTGTAATAGTCACACTCGATTACGCCAATTTTCTTGTTGCCCCAGCTGGTCGACACCTCTTTTAGCAGAAACAAAGGCTATATTAATGTATTCAATCGATGTGCGTGTGGATCTGGTGAGGATGTGGAATTAACGGACGTGACGTTGTGCGATTGAGTTGCCAGGCAACAGCTTCGGTTCATGTTAATTTACAAACTCTTCAACTACAACCGTAGTTATATTTAAAAACATGTTAGAATGCCTCACGAAATACTTTAATGCAAATTAAAATGTAAATGTGAAGGAATGTGTGTATAACAAAATACATCGGTGATAAACGAAACCGGAATCAGACTAGGCAAGATCCTCAGCTCGATGATTGGATGGTTTAGCCCAGTGGTTCTCAACTGGTGGGTCGCGACCCAAAAGTGGGTCGCGGACCCGTTTTGAGTGGGTCGCGGATGTGTGAGTGAGTTTATTGGGGAAAAAGTCAAACTTTTATTTTGAAGGCCCGATTTTCTAACGCTGTGCATGCAGTCGGCGTTGGACTGGAAGTACCGGAGACCATAAACGGTTTTGAAAACTTCTGTCACATAGTGATCATCTTCTCAATAAAATATCATTGCTGATGTTTTTTCGAGTTTTCTGGCCAATCAGAATCAAGATTGTTGCCGGAAGTGCCCACGGAGAATAACTTTCCGGTAGAACTCTTTTTTATACATCCATGGTTACAACTTCAGATAGAAATGAACACATAATGAAATATGACCCCCGGTTTGATGACTGACAGGTCACAGAACAATGGGAGCTATCTACCCTTACCCACAATTTAAAGTAAGTCACACAGACTATCTCCTCTTTACTCTTCTCGCAGCAAGATGTCAGAACAAAGTGAAAAACAAACAATGGCATAAAATATTATTAATATGTCGGGTAGTAATAGATTTATTTATTTTCTTCTCAGTGTACCAGAATGCATAGTTTATGTTAGTATTTCTAAAAATCTCCTGGGGGAGAATCCCCCCAGACCCCCCTGCTGGGGTTGGGTTTTCAGCATGTGTGGTACACCCCAAAAATGGTACAATTATTTGTGTATTTACTTTTATTTATTTTTGCTAAACAGTGAATTTATTGTTTTGAAAAGCCCAACATTATCTGTATTTATTTTGGTGACATTCATATCATTTTATGGTTTATCTGTACTGTTTGAGAAGCAGTACGAGTAAGTAGCGCCAAGGTGGAACCTTTGGCAGGTGAGCGGTGACATCTGGGTTATTTTAGGGGGGGGGGGGCACTTCCGCCCCCTCCTCAGAAGCGATCCAGACGATCAACCGGATCCTGTGTATAATTATTGCTGCTGCACTTTTCTGTTTTCTACAGGTCAGTACATGATGAAAATGATCGATGTTAACTTGTGTGAATTAGATATGATGTTGGAGATGTTTAGGAGAGTGTGTCAGAAAGTTTTGAGCATGTTTGACATAGTAACGGTATTTTAAAAAATACTAAACTGTTGGCAACAATAGATGCCATTTTCGCGGGCTTCAGTAAATGTGTAAATGTGACCTGAGCGAAGGCTCGCAGGCAGGTTAGCTGCTGCGCACGGGTAATAGGTTTTGTTTACCTGAGTGTAGTCTTGCAGGCACATTGCCTTGTTTTGTGTTTATTAACATTGACAGTGTATTTTTGTGATCTCCATAATATGTTATATTTGGTAAAAATGGATATATTGATAGAAAGTATTATTTGATAGCGTTATGTTTTTATATTGACTATGTTGAATTTCTCCTTGAGATACAGTAATTGACTGTGACAGACGGATAACTAAAATGGAGAAAATGTGATGTTTGTAAAGTACAGCTATTTGAATGTAACTGTGTACTTTGAATTTTGAATAAGAAGCAATGCAGACGATCAACCGGATCGTGTGTATAATTATTGCTGCTGCACTTTTCTGTTTTCTACAGAAATCATTTATTGTTGCTGTGGTACCCAAGCTTTTGGGACCCGTAACCAATTTTGGGGACTCGTCCGGGATCTGTCTTCACAAATCAAGGGGAGCAGATCCAGAGATATCAGAACCACGAGGCCAAGGTGACGTGACTGCGTCTGTGACGACAGCTGGTGGGTTTCCACGAGGGGAGAACAGAGCCAGGAGGGTCTTCATTCTGCCAAGGGAACCGCACTGCTACTGTGTCGAGCCATCGTACGCCATGTCCATAGCACGCAAAGAACTCGCTTGGAGCATCAAAAATAAACTGTTCAATCTCTCAGGCATCAAGGTCTACCAGCTTGCCCGAGACATCGCAAAAGACAGTTCAGGTACACACGACTTAGAGTCTACTGATGAAGAAGGTTGGGTAGACTTTATTTTAAGTTATATGCAGTCTGAGGAACTACCGAGTTCTGAAGATGAAGGTATGAGTCAATTGCTCATGTTAAATGACCTTGTGTGTAATATCATCCATAATGTTGATGCAGATTTTGTCACAAATGGGGTAACACACGAACAGAACACATTCACAGCTTCATCTGTTAGGGAAAGTAATGCCACTACATCTGCACATGCTAACAGTGACATTTTAACTGCCAGACATAGTACTGCACACACAACAGTCTATTTTACACAACCACCCACTGAAATTAACACAGACATAACTACCCAAAGTGTAGAGCAGCTCCAGCTAATGCATGAAGAGCTAGGCAAGAAGCTACAACACCACAAAGATATGGCAAGCCCAGCACACAGTAAGTACCAGAGCATAGGTGAGCCAACACCACAACACACCACATCAAATCACAACACACAGAAGGCTGACACTGAGAAGATGGTTTCCTTAAAGGACTT
Organism: Harpagifer antarcticus; assembly: GCA_902827135.1. NCBI lineage: Eukaryota > Metazoa > Chordata > Actinopteri > Perciformes > Harpagiferidae > Harpagifer > Harpagifer antarcticus. Next base: position 9,611,847 of record CADEHL010001363.1, read on the forward strand.
ACCTTATCTCCAGTGTAGAGAATTCAAGGTACATGACGGACAGATTGGAGACCAAAACTCTGAAGTAACATATAGCAACATCTCCAAACAGATAGACGAGGGAATCAAAGATGGCTTCACAGAGACAGAGGTTATCCGAGGTGTGCTGAGGATTGTTAGGCCAGGTGCTTTCAAAGACATGCTCACCAATAAAGAAGAGATAACAATCAGTGAACTCAGGGGATTCCTCAGGTCTCACCTTGGTGATAAGGCCAGTACAGAACTGTTCCAGGAACTCATGTGTGCAAAACAACATGACCAAGAATCACCCCAGCAGTTCCTGTATCGCATGATTGGACTCAAACAGAAAATCATCTTCCAGTCAAGACAAGCTAATGCGGACATTCGCTACGACCCTAAAACCATTCAGGAGGTTTTCCTTCATACTATTTACCAGGGTCTAGGATTCAAACATACAGACATGAGACAGCAACTGAAACCACTCCTCTCAAACAGCCAACTTACTGATGAGGAAATTGTCAGTCAAGTAATGAAGATAATCAGTGACGAAAACGAACATCATCGCAGGTTAGGTTATGCTTCCAGATCAAAGGCAACACATACACATAGTGTTCAGGTTGATGGTGCAGAGCAGATCAACAACAAGAAGGAACTTCAAACAATACAACAGCTCAGCGCTCAAGTGGAGAACTTAACAAAGATGATGGCAGCTTTGATGGACCAGCAAAAAGCAGTGATACAAGCGACCCACTCAAGGGTTTTACCTCCTCCCACATCAGGTCAGCTTCCTCTCACAAGGAAAGGTAAAATCCCCCTCTGTGTTAACTGTTCACAACAAGGCTTAGAGGCCTGTAGCCATTGTTTTGTGTGTGGAGAGCTTGGACATCGTGCAGTTGGCTGTTCAAAAAGAACAAGGCAGCCGGGAAACGAGAGTCGGTATCTGTTGAGGGACAGCCAGAGACCGTTTCACAGCTCCAGTCCCACTCAGTAAGCTCCAAATGTAAGCAACAACACTCCCAACAAAAACAACATTACAAGAAAGCCAGCAACAACTGCTCCAGAGAGACACTTGTAACACCGGAAAATATCACCCGCACTGCACCGCTAATTGGTAAGAAAAGTCAGCTCAAATGTTTAATCAGTGGCTATGCAGTAACAGTGTTATTTGACTCCGGATCACAAGTAAGCCTCATTGATAGGTCCTGGAAGAAGACATTTATCCCAGATCAACCAGTACGACCACTGGCCGAACTCCTTGAACCAGATGAAACCCTTGATCTGTTTGCTGCAAATGGACAAGAAATCCCATATGATGGCTGGGTTGGGATGACAGTCAACCTCGCAGGAAATGAAAATCCAAACCTCACAATACAGGTCCCCTTCCTAATCAGTCAACTTCCCCTCCCTCAACCTCTACTAGACTCAAATGTTCTCAGAGAGATGATAAATGGACAGGTGTCCTCTACTAATGAGCTTGACATGGTTATCAGCCTCTTACGCAGAGCACTCGGCGTGGAAGAAGAACGGGCAATGGCAATGGCTATGGTTAATTATATTCAGGTCCAAGCCACATCATGGCCACAATCAGAGTAGGTAGAGATGACATATGTATTCCAGCAGGAAAGACAATGCATGTAAGGTGCAGAGTACCGCCTAGCTTTGACACATCTGACCCAGTTGTCCTATATGGACCTTCAGAAGAGAACACAACTCTAGAACAGCTGAGTGTTGGAGAAGGCCTCTTAGAGATCAGTAAAAGCAAATGGCCACTTATCGCAGTGCCAATTTCCAATCATACAAAGCATGAAATCGATCTCCCAAAAAGAACCACATTGGGCTCCATTCAACATGTAGCCAAAGTCATTGAGTTGGGAAAGACAGAGACACCAGAGGTTGAAATACCACAGATGACAACAGTGAGAGCTGAAGTAAACAATGTCACCACTCCTACAACAACCACAACTGCGCCATGGCGACCACCTGTTGACCTCAGTCACCTCACTGAGGAACAGCAACGGATGGTTGAAGATATGCTGTATGAGGAGTCTGCAGCTTTCGCACGTGACAGCAGTGACATTGGATGTATTCCCTCTCTTCAGATGCCAATAAGGACCAAAGATGACATTCCAGTTCAGAAGGCGTATGTTTCAATTCCAAAGCCGCTGTACAAGGAAGTAAAAGAGTACATACAAGATTTGATAGTGAAAGGATGGGTTGTAAAGTCTAAGTCTCCATATGCTGCACCTGTTGTGTGTGTGAGAAAGAAAGATGGGTCATTGCGCCTGTGTATTGACTACCGACTGCTTAACAAGAAGACTGTGCCAGACAAACATTCGCTTCCCCGCATTCAGGACCTGATTGACTCACTTGGAGGCTACAGCTGCTTTACCATTCTAGACCAGTGCAAGGCATATCACCAGGGCTTTATTGCCGAGGGTTCAAGGCACCTGACTGCCTTTACGACCCCGTGGGGTCTATATGAATGGGTCAGAATGCCCTTTGGCTTGTCAAACGCACCAGCAGCCTTTCAAAGAAGCATGGAGGAAATGCTTGAGGAGCTCAGGGATGAGTGTTGCATCCCTTATCTAGACGATGTCCTCTGCTTCTCTAAGTCTTTTGAAGAACATGTTGAGGTGCTGCGACGTGTACTGAAAGCTCTGCAGCGTCATGGGGTAAAGTTGAGACCAGAAAAGTGTGAGTTATTTCGCAAGGAAGCAAGATATGTTGGACGGCTTGTGTCTGCAGACGGGGTAAGAGTGGATCCGAAAGACGTAGAGGCTGTGCAATCACTGAAAGAGAAGACTCCACAGACTGTAGGTGATGTCAGGAGGCTGCTGGGTTTTCTGAGCTATTACCGAACATATGTGCAGGATTTCTCACGAATAGCCAGACCACTATACACGCTGCTCCAGATAAAGTCTGACTCACCTCAAACCAAGCCGACCAAGGGTAAAACAAAGGGCCCTCAACTGCCTTCACGCACCCCAGTACAGTGGAACCGAGAGCACCGACAGATCCTTGAACGTCTCATTCACATCCTAACCAACCCACCAGTGTTGGCGTATCCAGACTTCGAAAGTCTTTTCACACTCCACACAGATGCCTCTCAACTAGGTCTTGGAGCTGTTCTTTACCAGAACCAGATGGGAAAGATGAGAGTGATTGGCTATGGGTCCCGCACACTAACACCAGCCGAACAGAGTTACCATCTCCACAGTGGGAAGCTTGAATTCCTGGCCTTGAAATGGGCTGTATGTGATAAGGTTAGAGACTACCTGTTTTATGCCCCACATTTCATTGTCTATACTGACAACAATCCCTTGACTTACATGATGAGCACTGCTAAGCTCAATGCAGTGGGTCATCGCTGGGTAGGGCAGCTTGCAGACTTCCACTTTGAAATAAGGTACAAGCCAGGCAGACTCAACGTCGACGCGGACACTCTTTCTCATTGCCCCCTTGACATTAACACCTACATGAGTCAGTGTTCAGAGAAACTATCAGCAGAAGCAGTTTGTGCCACCTGGGAAGGTAGCAGGACAGCCCAACAAGGAGAAGTTACATGGGTGGCAGCACTGAACATCTCATCTCAACAACAAACACACACAGAACCTTTCCCAGTTATCGACCACAATGAACTGGTAAGCGAACAACGGCAAGATCCTGCCATTGGGAAAATATTACAGTTAAAAGAGAACAACGCAGAAATGACTGAAGAATTACGTGGGATTTTGGACAAATCGACCAGGAAAATCTCAAGAGAGTGGAGCAAGCTGTACTTGGAAAATGGCCTCCTGTATAGGAAGACGCTTGGTCACAAACAGCTAGTCTTGCCGACTACCTATAGGCAGACAGCCCTCACTCACCTGCATGACAATATCTTGAGCCTTGCATGACAATATCTTGAGCCTTGCAAGAGAAAGATTTGATTGGCCTTTTATGAAAAGGGATATTGAAGAGTACATAACCAGGAAATGTCATTGTATAAAGCAGAAGAAGCCAGCTTTACATGACAGAGCGCCCATGGGGGGTCTAACATCAAGCTCACCTCTTGAACTTGTCTGTATTGACTTTTCCACCTTGAGACCAGCCGTGGAGGGTACGAGTACATTCTGGTGGTTGTCGACCACTTCACCAGGTTTGCCCAAGCATACCCCACAAGAAACAAGGCAGGCAAGACGGCTGCTGACAAAATATTCAATGACTTTGTCCCTCGGTTTGGATACCCAGCTAAACTCCACCATGATCAGGGAAGGGAGTTTGAAAATGAGCTTTTCAGAGCCCTCCGACAGTTTTCCGGCGTGAGCCATTCCAGGACTTCCCCATACCACCCGCAAGGCAACCCTGCTGAGAGGTTTAATCGAACCCTGTTGCAAATGCTCCGAACACTGGGCGAGAAAGAGAGAGAGAGCTGGAAAGATCACCTGCATCATGTCGTTCATGCATACAACTGTACCAAGCACGAGTCGACGGGTTACTCCCCACACTATCTGTTGTATGGTTGTCACCCACGACTTCCTGTTGACCTACTTTTCGGGTTGGTAGCAGAAGACGAACCAAGGACAGCCAGAAGTTACGCAGAAAAATGGGCAGAGAAAATGATCGAAGCATATAAGATAGCTAGCACCAACAGCCAGAAGTCGAGTGCTAAAGGCAAACATTGTTATGACAGAAGAAACAGAGGTGTGACTCTTCAGCCAGGAGATAGGGTCCTTGTCCGTAATCTCGCTGAACGAGCAGGTCCCTGCAAGTTAAAGCCTTATTGGGAAAAGACAATCTACGTCATCAGAGAACAGCTTGGTGATAACCACGTCTATAAGGTGAGCCCAGAGACAGGGGGAGGTCGCATCCGCACTCTCCACAGAAACTTGTTGCTCCAAGTAAACGACTTACCTGTAGAGCCAGTTGTCACAAACGCACCAGCCAAACCACAAAACAGAAACGTCAAGACAACAAGACCATCAAACACGATTGAACAAAGACATGATGATGACACAAGTGAATCAGATGAAGATGAAGCTCCACGGTATTGGCTACGTATGCCAAGAAATGAACAAGCCAGGCCTCATCTAAGGGTTAACTGTGGGACACAAACCCCGCCTGAGCAGATATAAGTTTGTGTTGAGGAAACAGCTCCTGTTGAGCCTGAATCTGAAAGTGTTACTGAGGAAGAACAAGAGAGACAAGATTAACAAGTGCCAAGCGCTGGTGAGCCTCAGCCTTACAATGAGCAAGTTCTGTGTCAATCCGATGACCAAGAAAGAGATGTCCAAGAGACTCAGCCTGCACTAAGAAGATCTACCAGAGACCGACGCCCTGGCCAGATGTTCACATACACATCCCGAGGTCAACCGACCTACCAGCCACGTGTCATGATAAATACCATAGGGACACAGCCCACAGTCTACACTCACCAGTATCCACAGCCATATTTTCACTCATTTCAACACGCACCCATCATTCCTCCCACATACCTACCATACACATATCCTATTTACTGTTATTGAATGGTTAATAGACACTCACACATGGGTACCTAGTATTCAGATTTTGGGGTATCCCACAAGGTTAAATGTTTTGTATATTTTTGAGAGTTTAAATGACCATGGGAGTCGAACTGTTTTAAATAGGTAGTGTTAGGAGCTACTTTTGTTTGTGGGGGAGTGTGTGGTACACCCCAAAAATGGTACAATTATTTGTGTATTTACTTTTATTTATTTTTGCGAAACAGTGAATTTATTGTTTTGAAAAGCCCAACATTATCTGTATTTATTTTGGTGACATTCATATCATTTTATGGTTTATCTGTACTGTTTGAGAAGCAATACGAGTAAGTAGCGCCAAGGTGGAACCTTTGGCAGGTGAGCGGTGACATCTGGGTTATTTTAGGGGGGGGGACACTTCCGCCCCCTCCTCAGAAGCAATCCAGAAGATCAACCGGATCCTGTGTATAATTATTGCTGCTGCACTTTTCTGTTTTCTACAGGTCAGTACATGATGAAAATGATCGACGTTAACTTGTGTGAATTAGATATGATGTTTGAGATGTTTAGGAGAGTGTGTCAGAAAGTTTTGAGCATGTTTGACATAGTAACGGTATTTTAAAAAATACTAAACTGTCGGCAACAATAGATGCCATTTTCGCGGGCTTCAGCCGCGCCTGGGTAAATGTGACCTGAGCGAAGGCTCGGAGGCAGGTTAGCTGCTGCGCACGGGTAATGCGCTAAAGGGACATGGGAAGACAAAAAAAGAAGTCAGGATAACGGGTTTGTATCTCGTGCGCACGCGAATGTTTCGCGTGCGCACGAGAAAGTATCTTAAAAAAAAGGTTTAAGGGACATAAAAAAAAATTATGAGAAAAAAAATAAAGTCAGGAAAACGGGTTCCTTTCTCGTGCGCACGCGAAACTAATCCGTTATCCTGACTTTATTTTTGAATCTGACAGTGGAAAGTTTAATTCGGGTATATTTTAATCTCGGACTTCCTTATAAGGACATTACGTTCCTGCTTGCACGTCGTCACCGTTACATTCTTTCCGAACGGCATTTAAAACGGATTTTGAAGTCTTGTCGTCTGTCCCGGCGCAAGAAATACTCCAGTTTTGAGACAGTAATTACTTTCATCTCTGAACAATTACAAACATCTGGCCAACTTCATGGGTATAGGTGGATGTTCACAAAATGCAAGGAGAATGGATTACTCGTCAGGCTATAAGGAAGTCCGAGATTAAAATACACCTTTCCACTGTCATTTCAAAACGTATACATACAAGTCTGCATTGAAATGTTGGTCTACTGTGTGCTGCACTTCCTCCTTGGCGCACTGGTTAATAGGAAGTGGATTAAAAAAAAAAGTCAGGATAACGGATTAGTTTCGCGTGCGCACGAGAAAGGAACCCGTTTTACTGACTTTATTTTTTTTCTCCTAATTTTTTTTTATGTCCCTTAAACCGTTATCCTGACTTTTTTTTAAGATACTTTCTCGTGCGCACGCGAAACATTCGCGTGCGCACGAGATACAAACCCGTTATCCTGACTTTTTTTTTCTCTCTGTTTTTTTTTTTTTGTCTTCCCATGTCCCTTTACGGGCTCCGTAGTAATTGACTGTGACAGACGGATAACTTAAATGGAGAAAATGTGATGTTTGTAAAGTACAGCTATTTGAATGTAACTGTGTACTTTGAATTTTGAATAAGAAGCAATCCAGACGATCATCCGGATCCTGTGTATAATTATTACTGCTGCACTTTTCTGTTTTCTACAGAAATCATTTATTGTTGCTGTGGTACCCAAGCTTTTGGGACCTGTAACAACATGCGTGCCTTTTTATATAGTTCAGCTTTGATTCCATCATCTCATTAAACCTTTTTTAAAAGCATACTTTAGTTCTGTGAAGGGCTATAAGGGATATATGCACTGTACTTCACTTTTATTAATATTGTATGCTGAAAAGCGTATTTATTACAGCACGATTTTTTGTTGAATAGATTTGAGTGCTTCAAAAATGTTAGGTCGCGATGTATTGACCAAGTAAAAAGTGGGGTCCTGAGGCCTGACCAGTTGAGAACCACTGGTTTAGCCGCAATGCATGCTGGGATTTGATGTTTATGCGATGTGAAATCTGAAAACGTTTTTTAAAAATAAAATAATACTTTATTCCGAGTGTGCTTGCTTTTCCCTTTGAAAGTCATCAAATAACAGCATTTTAATACACGGTTCGGCTGCATTAAATATTACATATCTGCCGTAGTTCTCTATTTTTGAGCTCTGCTGAGAAGACTTCTCGACAAACAGGAAGAACTGCCGCCAAAACTGAAAATGTGACGTGGATCATAAATATATAAGCAATTAAACAACATCTCACATTTATTTTCACACAATACGTCTCCTTGCAGTATCAACACTAATTCGGCTGACTTTTATATTTGATCCAATTGGTAGATAGGCTGTATTTACACCATAACGGTGCACAGCTGATAGAAAGGGACACCTGGTGCTTAAAGCATGTTATTGAATTGTATTATTAGATATTAATAGGAGGATGTGCAAAACAGACAAACTAATGAGGCTTACATTTAAACAATAAAGAGTACTTTAGGTTAAGGTCTTCTTTTTAATAAGAAAAAAGCTTTCGGGGTATAGAAGAAGAATATGGAGGCATGAAACCCTCTTTAATGGTCACACATGCAGAGCACACACACACAGTGACATTTGTTAAGCCTAAATATTAAGCCTAACAAAATACTTAAAGAGCAGGGTGACACGAGTTTCCCCCATCATCTAAACCCATCAATTTGAGTAAATATTGTCCCTTTGAAAAGCGTTACTGAACTGATTTTGGATATTTGTACTTTGATAACCATTAATCTGCCCTTCAATGTTGACCATTTTCTGGATCTTCTCTGGGATTCTTCAAGTCCCGCCAAATGATGTGTGATGTCATTGCGGGCACAGCGCTCCAGCTGCACCGTTCAGGATCCCAGCATCTGCATGTAAACGCACGATGGCGCACACAGCAGCAAGCTCAGACAGCGATGACAGTTTAATTTTGAACGTGTCTGAGACCTCATATGAGGCTGAAGTAGCGGTGGGCGATATTGAAAAAGATATTATCACGATATTTTTCAAGCAGTATCACGATAGACGATATATATCACGATATTTTTTCATGTCGGTTATTATGGTTATTTTTCAAGTTACTTAACAGTACAAGCACCTACAAGGTAACATAAACTAAAACAAAAAGGAGTAACAGACCAAAATAGCATTTCAAGCTGGTTTTATTTCTGAAATGAATCCCTGAATGAACAATTCAACATTTTGATATGTTTCTCAGTCTAAAAATGAACTTTCTGAGGTAGCACTAGAAGTCAACATCAATAAACATGAAAAGGAGGGTAAAACATAACTAAGTAAAACATAAAACATCAATGAGGAAAAGTCAGTGCCAAACAATTAAAATGTAAACTTTAGACTTGAAGTGCAATCAAAGACTTTAGCATAACTGAAGGGAAAAACTAAATACCTTATTGATAAAATAAAATATAAGCCAACAGAATCAACCAAGACAATAAATGAAGTGCAATACTGTCTGAATCCTGACTAGACACCTTTAGAGCATGTCTTTCACATGAGTTTATTTTTTTTATATATTTAAAAAATTCAAATTTTTTAAAATGTTTATATCACGATAGATACGATATCTCTGAAAAAGCCTATCGTGGAGACCTAATATCGTCACGACGATATATATCGTCATATCTCCCACCCCTAGGCTGAAGGATCGGTTTATGTTGTATCTGTTAGAAGTTTAGGAATTAGGTGCGTCAATATGGGCGATCATACGGTCATGTAGCCAGTGGTGGAATGGGAATAAAAATCATCCCGGGACTCTCGACCGGCCCACTTCGGTACCGCTAGTAAATTGTCAACGGGGGGAGTGGGGGATGTCAGGGGCGGCGGGTGCTGTAGGCTAGGGAAGGCTATGCCTTCCCAAATATTGTTGTCACTGCATCCTGGTAAAATACAAATATAATGTATAATGTCTGTGTCTTTGACATTAGCGCTGCTAGCCACCTGTGCTCTGTACTATGAAGCCAGTTCAACATACCCTGGATATGTTTTTACATTTTATCCATTAATTTCCCCAACATTGTGGTTTTTTTACCATAAAAATCGTATCCCTAGGCCACCAGGGTGGGTGGAGGGGGTCCGGAGGACGGGACTAAGCTGACCGCCCAGGAGCACAGTAGGGGACCAGGAAGGGATCTCGGGCGGACGGCCCGGGGGCAAGGCAGAGTCCAAGGTGGGGCGAAGGCCACAGCGGGCGAACTCAGGAGGCCGAGCATGAGGGCGAAGGCAGCGGCAGGAAGAGTCAGGGGGCCGGGCTCGAGGACGAGGGCAGCGGCAGGAAAAGTCAGGGGGCCGGGCCCGCGGGCGAAGACCGCGGCTCACAGAGGGTCGGGATCGAGGGCGAAGACCAGACAGCTCCGGAGGCCGGGCAGGACCCGGTGTCGGCCGGACAGGAACCGGAGCCGGCGGGACAGGCTTCGGCAGGATCCCCCACGGAAGAGGACCAGGAGTTGGCAGGACCCCCAGCAGGAGAGTGGTTGGCGGGACCTCCAACGAGACAGGACAAAGGGTTGGCAGGACCCCCGGCAGGAGAGTAGTCGGCGGGGCCTCCAACGGGACAGGACACAGGGTTGGCAGGACCCCCGGCAGGAGAGTTGTCGGCGGGGCCTCCAACAGCACAGGACATAGGATTGGCAGGACCCCCGGCAGGAGAGTAGTCGGCGGGGCCTCCAACGGGACAGGACACAGGGTTGGCAGGACCCCCGGCAGGAGAGTAGTCGGCGGGACCTCCAACGGGACAGGACCTGGGGTTGGCAGGACCCCCGGCAGGAGAGTAGTCGGCGGGACCTCCAACGGCACAGGACATGGGGTTGGCAGGACCCCCGGCAGGAGAGTAGTCGGCGGGACCTCCAACGGGACAGGACACAGGGTTGGCAGGACCCCCAGCAGGAGACTAGTCTGCGGGACCTCCAACGGCACAGGACATGGGGTCGGCGGGACCTCCAACGGGACAGGACATGGGGTTGGCAGGACCCCCGGCAGGAGAGTAGTCGACGGGACCTCCAACGGCACAGGACATGGGGTTGGCAGGACCCCCGGCAGGAGAGTAGTCGGCGGGACCTCCAACGGGACAGGACACAGGGTTGGCAGGACCCCCGGCAGGAGAGTAGTCGGCGGGGCCTCCAACGGGACAGGACATGGGATTGGCAGGACCCCCGGCAGGAGAGTAGTCGGCGGGACCTCCAACGGGACAGGACATGGGGTTGGCAGGACCCCCGGCAGGAGAGTAGTCGGCGGGGCCTCCAACGAGACAGGACAAAGGGTTGGCAGGACCCCCGGCAGGAGAGTAGACGGCGGGACCTCCAACGGGACAGGACATGGGGTTGGCAGGACCCCCAGCGGAACCTCCAACGGTACAGGACATGGGGTTGGCAGGACCCCCGGCAGAAGACTAGTCTGCGGGACCTCCAACGGCACATGAGTAGGGGCTTGAGTGGGGACTCGAGAGAGGGCTTGAGAGGGAACTCGAGAGGAAACTGGAGAGTCGACTGGAGAGGTGACTCGAGAGGGGACTCGAGAGGTGACTGGAGAGGGGACCTGAGAGGGAACTCGAGAGGAGACCTGAGGGGAAACTTGAGAGGGGACTTGAGAAGGGACTCGAGAGAGGGCTTGAGAGAGAACTCGAGAGGAAACTGGAGAGTTGACTTGAGAGGTGACTCGAGAGGGGACTCGAGAGGAAACTGGAGAGTTGACTTGAGAGGTGACTCGAGAGGGCACTGGAGAGTTGACTTGAGAGGTGACTCGAGAGGGAACTCGAGAGGGGACCTGAGAAGGGACTTGAGAGGGAACTCGAGAGGAGACCTGAGGGGAAACTTGAGAGGGGACTCGAGAGGAGACCTGAGGGGAAACTTGAGAGGTGACTCGAGAGGGGACTTGAGAAGAAACTGGAGAGTTGACTCGAGAGGTGACTCGAGAGGTGACTGGAGAGGGGACTCGAGAAGGAACTCGAGAGGTGACTCGAGAGGTAACTCGAGAGGGGACTTGAGAGGGAACTCGAGAGGAGACCTGAGGGGAAACTTGAGAGGGGACTCGGGTAGGAACTTGAGAGGGGACTTGAGAAGTGTCTGGAGGGGAGACTTGAGAGAGTTGGTTCGCCAACAGAACACGGGGTGCTGGAGTCGGGGCCATGACTGATGGGGCTGGTACTTGAGCCGGAACTATGGCTGTAACTGGGGCCGGAACCATGGCTGCTGGGGCCAGAACTGGGGCCGGAACCATCGCTGTGTGGGCCGGTTCTGTAGCCGGAACCATGGCTGCTGGGCAAGGACCATGGCTGTGTGGGCCGGGTTCTGTAGCCGGGACCATGGCTGCATGGGCCGGTTCTGTAGCCGGAACCATGGCTGTAGGGACCGGTTCTGGAGCCGGAACCATTACTGCTGGGGCCGGAACCATGGTTGCTGGGGCCGGAACCATGGCCGCTGGGGCCAGAACTGGGACCGGAATCATGGCTCTTGGGGCTCGGATTGCTAGCCTGGACTTGCGACTCCTTCTCTTAGAAGCCGCCTGAAGGCTCCGTGGACCTCCAAAAGCCAGACGAGTTCCAGAAAACGACTCTTGGACAGGAGCAGGAACTGGGGCGGAAGCACTGGTTGACTCCAGACGGAACACACCGAGACGTTTATAGTCAGCAGGCTGGAAATCACACACCCAGATGAAGTTCAAAATCCAGCCAGGTAAGAATTTCACCAAGTCTGGTTTCTCCATAGCCAACCGGTGCGCCTCTACCAGAGCGGCCTCCTTCTGCAGAACACTGGACGCTCTCTTCCACCAATCATAGCAGCAAGCCAAATCAAAGGAAAAATGTTGTAGTTCCACCTCAAATGGATCATCTGCTGGGTCCATTTCTGGTTGGTGCTTTCTGTCACGGTTGAGTGAAGGAAGCAGGACCCAAATGCAGATAACTCTGAATAAACCTTTATTTCAAGGATAATGCAACTGTTAGGGAAATATTTTAATCATGTCTGTCTCCTTATATGGAATTAGGACCCTATCTGCAGAGCTTCTTCTCTGGTTAAGAGTGTTGTTCTTCAATCTGTGGAATATCATCATGTCGTTCTCAGGGTCAACTCAGAGGTCGGACGCCTGGCTTTCTGAAGAAAGGGGGGCTTTCCGGTGCCTCTAAGTTTCCCTGCAGTGTGTACATTATGTGTTATGGTTAGCAGACACAGGCGCATAAATCTCAGATCCGCTTGTTTCAATATATATTGGGTGTATTTTGTTCAACCTTTTCAGAGAGTCCGCTCGGTGGAAGACAGTTAACTGTATGAAACTGAGTGTATCCTCTCCGGCCGTTACTTCAATAAATCTCCGTGTTTGATGAAAGATTCTCCGTCTCCAATTCTTCAACATTGGCTCTGCATTGAATCCCAGAAGATTATTCTTCACAGATTGGCGTCACGACAGAATATCAAATATATCTTCAGAATACTGGTAAGTGTAATTTCAAATCTATTTGAATATTGCCTTACCAGGATCTGTGATTGACGATATCAAAATTACCTGTGAAGCTGAAAGGCTGCACATTTTTTTTTCTCGGTGTCTCTATTTAAATTTCGGAGAGACCTTAAAATAGAGAATCAGTAAAGTGGATTTCTGCATTAGAGCAATGTTATGGATTTGTATTGAAACAAATCGCCGAATTCTGGAGACTTCAGCGGTCAAAATAGAATAAAAACAGCTGTTTTAAAGCGGACCCTGTGCTGCTGCAGAGAAGGAGAACGGGCCTGCATGTGTCCCCTCCCCCCCCCCCTGCGGAGCGCAGTAGAGCAGAAAGAAAATTCAGTTTAGTGGTATAATATTCTTTTCCTCGCACCATAGTCGTTTTTAGGAACTAAACTAAGATTGTCATATATGAGGCGGAATGCGAGAATGTGTCATTAAACGATCATTTTTTTTCATTGTTGTAAGAAAAGTATGGGTTGATAAATACGGAGGATAAACTGATGGTTTTATTCTCTGGACAGAGGGAATCCACCACTAAATTAGCATAGTGGTTGTTGATTTGAGGATAAATTCGTTATTGCTCTTCAACAGATCTAGTCTAAGCTAATATGAGTAAGAAGGCACTCATATTAATTATATTTCCCAACCCCCGCTGAAGTTCTCTTTATTCGGATTAAATTAAACTTTCTGTCACACGGAGGTTTGCTGTGGTTTTATGTTTGTTTGTCTAATCTGCAGTGTTTGTTGATTGTACTAACCGTTAAACATGGGTAATTCTCAGTCCACAAAGGAGTCAGTTGGTAAGAGGAAAACTAATGAACGCAATAAAACTTTTTCTAAAAATCCAGTTACAGAGACTCACTATCTTCATATGTTTTCACCCAATATGCCGTCTGGGATTATAGGAAGAAGCTTGGATTGGTCTAAAGTTATGCCGTTTACTTCTTTACTTTGTGAGCACTCACAACAAAATAATCAGAAAGGAAAGATTCAATTTGACTGGCCGTTGACAGGGAGCTTTGACATGGCAGTTTTATGGCAAGCATTTCAAATTGTGAAAAATGATCCGAACCCGTCCTGGGACATAGGATACATGTCGGGTTGTCTCAAAGCTTGGATGTCTATTGCAGAGAAAAGAGGATATGATGAACGAAAGAATGAAAAATCAGTTGGTAAAGAAATAGCCTCCACAGAGCTCAAAGCTTTAATTGAAAGAATTTCCAAATGTGCGGCGACTTGTCATTTGCTCAGTCTAGAGGCTGCGTTCGATGTTAAATCAGAAAACATGTCAAGAATTAGGGAAAGACACGGAGAAGACGCAGGAGCAATAGCTAAATCTGTCATTTTTGATTGGCTGAAAAGACAAGGAAAGTCTCCCAGCCCAGATCAGCTCATTTGCATTTTAACAGACGCAGGGCTGCTGGAAGAGCAGCAGGCTGTTTCCCTCTGTACACAACTGATTCCCGCAACAGATCTCTCAAATACTGCTGCAAGAAACTCCGATGATGATCTGTTAATGTCAGCGGCAGCTATCATAAATAAAAATAGATTAAGATACCAGCCAGGACATTATAACGGACTAGATATGACACAAGAAGACAACAGGGCAGAGGAGACGGAGGGGGGATTTTTCAGACAGCAGCCAGCCACGGAGCCCCCCTCCTTTCACTCCGCCGCTCCGTCTATACGACTATAAAGCCACGCCGTACGGCAGCAGTTTTCCGAGGGCTGTCCAGCGTAAAAGGATCATGCAAACGCAAACATCTCCAAATAATAATTCTGCCGACACCTGTAACCGCCCCGAAAATTCTGATAGGAGAGGTTCCAGTTTATAAACCCTTGGACACCCGCGGAGGTCATGGATGTCACTAATCACGCTCCAAATCCCACTAAAAGTCCAGATGAGTATCTGTCATGGTTGACTAATGTCTGCTCAGTTTATAACTGTTTGGTTCATGATGTGAAACAGCTGATAATCCTAACGTACAAGGCAGATTGGTCCACATGCAAAGATGAGTTTAAATTCCTGCATGCACGCCTGCAGGCGATTGGCCTTTGACACAGACGCGCGATATGTGGATTCAGAATGTCGCTGCTTTGGCTGTTAGAGCATGCGCTAAAACTCACACAGATTTTCCCAAGTGTTGGCTTGCGTACAGAACCCAACATAAACTGTCCCAGAATTTATCCAGCGTTTCATGACCGTATGGGATAATGAAATGTCATTGCACAGCTGCTTTTAACCCATCAGAGAATTATGCGCTATCAGTAAGTGGTTTTTGCAACAGCTCAGATCAGTTGGAATGCGAGCAATTTCTGTTTTTGGGACCACAAGGATGTGTGTTGCCCCTTAAACTGACACCTGCACAGCAGGCCCTTCTAGATAAAAACACCATCCCTCATGTTATACTAGCTGTCACTCCAGGAAGTGATCCCAAGGAGGTGGGGGCAATGGCAGCCCACTGCTATGCTCAGTTGGAAGCAGCAATGGTCTCTGACTCCCACACACACACACCTAATGTAAACAACTTTGGAGGAGACTTTTACATGCTGCGTCTCACTGAAGACATTTCCCTCCCCCAATGCCTGTGAGCAGTAGCCGCAGTTGCAATTGTTATTAACAATCCTCTTCTATTGTACTGGCCAGTGACTGTGTAGTACATGTCCCACATGCAGTTTTGCATATTCTGAACACCTCTGCTACTCAGCATATGACAGCAGCTAGGCGATCTGGTTATGAAGCAGTAATTCTTTCAAGTCCACACATCACTCTTTAAACGTTCCCCCCCCCTAAACCCAGCTACACTGGTGCCAATTCCAGATTTTGAAATAACACATGACTGCGTCACAAACGATTGACATGTCTTCTTCCCCCAGAGCTGATATGTTGCAAACTCCTATCCCTAATTCAGATATGATTCTCTACACAGACGGATCTGCGAGCAGGCCGTCTGACACAGTACATTTAGCAGGCTATGCTGTTGTGAACGACTGGGAGGTTTTGGAAAGCCAGGCCTTGCCAAATGGCACGTCGGCTCAGGCTGCAGAGTTGCATGCTCTGCTGAGGGCGTGTATTTTGGCTAAAGGAAAAGTTGCAACCATTTTCACAGACTCCAGGTATGCATTGGTGTGTGCCATGATTTTGGTGTCTTGTGGAAGATGCGCGGTTTCTTAACATCGGCTGGTAAGCCTATTCAACATCATGCGTTGGTAGCTCAGTTGTTAGACGCTATCCGCTCCCTGCACAGCTAGCAGTAGTGAATGTGCTGCTCACACAAATTCTGATGACCCTATTTCGCGTGGAAATGCGTTAGCCGACACCGCGGCTAAACAAGCAGCAGTTTCATGTTCTTCTATGGTGCTCCAATGCCCCCTGACACAACCCACAGAACCGATTTCTTTGCCTTCCTTTAATGATGTCGCGGTAATGCAAGCCCGCGCTGATGTTAGGGAGAAAGATTTATGGCTAAGACGAGGTTGTACACTTGACGCTGAGTCCAGCTTGTGGCTCCACCCAGATGGCCGGATGGTCTGTCCCCGTTCCTTCCTCCATGTTCTGGCACATGTTGCACATGGCAAATCACATGTAGGAAAAGGAGGGATGAATGGGATTATAAAGTCACAATGGTTTGCTCCAGGCATCACACTAGCTACACAGACCCTAGTAGATAGATGCATGATATGCCAGCAAACAAGAAGAAGAAGTGGTCTGGTTCAGCATGAACATCTACCGCCCCCTTCAGGGCCCTTTGTAAATATGCAAATTGACTTTCGCATATGCCACCATGCCAAGGATTCAAATATCTTTTGGTAATAGTGTGCCAGTTCTCCAAATGGGTAGAGGCCTACCCTACCAGAAAAGAAGACGCTAGAACAGTTGTAAAGTGTCTTCTCAAAGATGTTATCCCTAGATTTGGTGTTCCAGCAGGGATTAACAGTGACAGAGGTCCAGCATTCATTTCTAAGATAACCCAGAGTCTAGCTACAGTGTTAGGGTTTAAATGGCAATTGCATGTTCCCTATCACCCGCAGAGCTCAGGCCAGGTTGAGAGAATGAACTTGACTATAAAAGAGAAACTCACTAAAACAATGTTGACCACAGGACCTAAAATGGGTAGACGCGCTGCCGCTAGTTCTGTGCTCCATCAGAAGCGCACAAATGCAACGACAGGGCTTAGCCCACACGAAGTATTGATGGGAAGAGTAATGTTCACAGGGTCTAGCCCCCCAGCATCACCCCACACACTCACCCTTCTGTGGACAGAGGATTACATGACTAACTATGTAAAATATCTAACTGACATGTTGAGAAAGTTTCACAGGCAGGTGGCTGATAGGCTCCCTCAGCCGGGGGAAGAGCCCACCCACCCTTTTAAGATTGGTGATAATGTACTAATCAAATCTCTTGAAAAAGATTCCTGTCTCCCAGGTGGAAAGGTCCTTTCCAGGTGTTGATCGTGACCAGAACCGCCCTAAGAGTCCAAGGCAGAGCAGAGTGGATCCACGCTTCCAGATGTCGTCTCTCCCCTCTACCGGATGCTGGCGTATGAAGGCAGTCATCATCATCGTCATCCTGGTTTGCTGTACCTGGCCAAGAACGCCCTACTAGATGAAGCTGTGGAATCTCAACGACAGGTGGGCGAGGGCTCTCGCGCCTCTGAGAGAGAAGATAAGGTGCTCTTATCCAAGAGCGCAGACGACTTGACTACTCAGGGTCCAGACCCTGAGGGCAAACCAACACCAACGGGCAAATCAGTGCCTAGCGACAAGGACAGGTTGTATCTAAACACCACACAGACATTCAGTATGGTGCGAGAGAGACACAGAGAGAGAGAGGGAGGAAGAGTAAAGAGGATCGTCGACATCACTCATGAAATAGAGACTATTTCTTTTAACTGTTCAACTTCAATATGTAACACCATCTAACTGTATTATTGTGTTTGCTGTGTCTTCAATCAAGGGTGATGATTACTTGACATGGGGAATGTATCCGCAAAACCAGTACCAGTGGTTCGGGAGAACAAAGGAGGTGGTAAGAATAGCACTCAACACCATTGCCAACATGCCCTCAGAATTGTGGTGTACTAAACCAGATTATAAGGTCCCCAATTCACCTGTCACTAAATGCTAAATGTATCTACCACAGCGATGTTGGCTGAACACAAAGAATTGCAGGAAGTGAGGACAGTAGCACTACAGAATCGAATGGCGTTGGATCTCCTCCTCGCTGCTCAGGGAGGCACATGTAAGGTGATTGGTCTGAGTGTTGTTCTTTCATCTCTGATGCTACACCTGAAGTTCTGGATATGGCACATGATACTGCTCGGGGAATAAAACAATTGCATGAAACACATGGGTTTACATTTGGAGATTTAAGTGGAACTATTGGATCCTGGGGAGCGGGGTTGGTTAAATTTGTTGTTACTGTTGCAGTGTTTATCTTGGGTGTGCTAATCCTAATTACCTGTTTGATAACTGTAGTTAAATTGGCCATACGCAGGTGCGCCAAAACTGCTCTCCAGGCCCCACAGAGGATTGTGGGTATTCAACTGCAGATGAAATAATATTGATGTACAACAAGGAATTGCGAGATCCATGGGTCTCCATCGCAGTTTCTGGCCATGGGTACCGCCGTTTCAGTGATTAGTAAATTGATTACAGTTGACTTTCAGAAATAAAGAACAGATGTTTTGATTTTCCTTTTCAGGTTGTTATACAATAAATATCTGATTCTTCCTTTCAGATATTGAACAAATGTATTTGAATGAAATGTATGTAACTACTAAAATGCCTTACTCTTGAATGAAGCGTATTAAAGTAAACCGTAAAATAATGTTAAGATTGAGGACATTGAACTTTACAGATTACAGATTCATCACTGAGAATTTTATCCTGGATCTCTCATGATTCAGTTTTTATACCTCATTTGGATTTCTTATAATCCTAAATTCTAATTGTGCTTAAGTAATTGCCTTGAAGTAAATCTTTGAGATGTAAGCTGACTTTGCATTTGTGTTTGAAGAATGAGATTAACTGAGTGTTAAATGATAAAAGATCTTATTTTTGAAACATATATTTTGCCATTATATTTTGTATTACATGTGTGTTTATTATTGTGCTTTTGACAAATGATATCAGACACGGAGGAGAGAGGATTTTTATTATGATTGACTGTGTTCAATCAAGGTAATTGAAATGTTAAATTCTGCTTACTTTTATGATGTGATTAATGTGTGTGATCTCAGACTCTGAAGGCGTTCATTGATTTGAGTATTGACTAAAATATT
Organism: Harpagifer antarcticus; assembly: GCA_902827135.1. Classification (NCBI taxonomy): domain Eukaryota; kingdom Metazoa; phylum Chordata; class Actinopteri; order Perciformes; family Harpagiferidae; genus Harpagifer; species Harpagifer antarcticus. The sequence continues at coordinate 9,631,207 of CADEHL010001363.1, forward strand.
CTTAGACTAGTGTTAATTGGTTATCAATTAATTGATAAAAGGAGGGGCTGTTAGGGAATATTTTAATCATGTCTGTCTCCTTATATGGAATTAGGACCCTATCTGCAGAGCTTCTTCTCTGGTTAAGAGTGTTGTTCTTCAATCTGTGGAATATCATCATGTCGTTCTCAGGGTCAACTCAGAGGTCGGACGCCTGGCTTTCTGAAGAAAGGGGGGCTTTCCGGTGCCTCTAAGTTTCCCTGCAGTGTGTACATTATGTGTTATGGTTAGCAGACACAGGCGCATAAATCTCAGATCCGCTTGTTTCAATATATATTGGGTGTATTTTGTTCAACCTTTTCAGAGAGTCCGCTCGGTGGAAGACAGTTAACTGTATGAAACTGAGTGTATCCTCTCCGGCCGTTACTTCAATAAATCTCCGTGTTTGATGAAAGATTCTCCGTCTCTCCAATTCTTCAACATTGGCTCTGCATTGAATCCCAGAAGATTATTCTTCACAGCAACTAATACAGTCAAAACAGAACACTCACCGGAACTCAGTCACCAACAAAAGAAGCACCAACACTGAACACAGGACGAGACAAGACTAAATACAGGGAGGGATAATCACAAGACGAGAAACAGCCGGGCAGGGAGGAGAAACACAAGGGCCACAGGTGAACACAATCAGATAACGAGACACACCAGGGAAACTAACGACAGGAGGAAAAACACAGGGAAAAGGACCAGACAATAACCCAGGAGGAAAACATGACATAGAGAACAGCAAACACCCAAACCTAGACATAGAACTGTGACCTGACATGATAATCGTGACAATTTCATTGCACAACAGTTGTTGGGATGCTGTCACAGGCTCTTTAACGTCTAATATATTGCTTTACTGCTATGTTTAACTATGTTCAAGCACTTATTTGTTTATTATTAAACTGATATTATACATAATGTATTATACTCTTATAAGATGTATGTAGATAGTATAATAAATGTACAGAATGACAGTTTAATGGTGGAGGTATACACACATATTGATAGATGTCTTCAAATGCACTGTTAAGTAACCTGCGACCCAATTTTTCATTCATTGCATAACTATCCAATCCAATCCACTTTATTTAATAGCACATATTAAAACAGAGGGTTTTACCGAAGTGCTTCACAGCGACATAACATTATAATAAAATATGATATTACAATAATAGATAAAAGGCACACATAAGAATATAAAAAGGCATACATAAGAATAGATAAAAAGGCACATAAGGGCTATGGACAGACAAATAAAAGCATAACATCGATAAAACATAGCTCAAACTGACTCGAAAGCGAGGGAAAATAGGTGGGTCTTCAGGCGGGACTTAAATGTTTGAAGGGTGGGCGACAATTTGACATGGGGGGGGAGGTCGTTCCAGAGCCTGGGGGCTACCGCTGAGAAGGCTTGGTCTCCCCTGGTCTTTTTCTTGGTTTTAGGGACTACCAGCAGCAGCTGATCAGCCGACCTCAAAGCCCTTGAGGGGGTGTACACCTGTAGAAGGTCTGAGATGTACTGAGGGGCCAGCCCATTAAGTGTGAGTGTGTGTTATGTCTTTAGGTCATTTGCATTTGTTACCTGGAATGTGTTGTGTTATTTGCATATACAAAGGAAAACTCCTTACATAGAATAGTAGCTTTATACAGAAGAAAAAGAAAACAACCTGCACTGTGACTATTTTTTATGTATTTATTCTCTTTTTGGCAATATCAAATGTTAAGCACATGGTGAAAGATTAATAAACAAGGACTCATCACAATTATAACATGATTACTGTCCCCCATGGTCCAATCTTGATGAGTACAGTTTTACAATAAAACATACTCTAGCAAAATACGCAATTTTGCAACCTGTACTTTTACATCAGTTTGGAGAGGCTACATGTTTCTTTAAAGAAAACCTTTACTAGCTCTTTTGCAGTGGATACAAGTTTGAATCCGGTCTGCAGTCACTTAATGCAACCCTTACATATTCCCCTTTCAAATCTATCCCTTTAATAAAGGCAAAACTGGCCCAAAAAGAGATACTACAGATTCTGTAGTATGGACAGTCAGTCCTCCTGACCGAAAAACCCGGCTATTTCCTCTTTTAATTTCTTCTCAAAAAGTGCCTAGTAGTAAGAAAGTTGTTTTTTATACTGTCCTTTCTTTATGTTAGCTATTGTAACCGTAGTGATACAAGTTATAATAGGCTATAATGTTATAAATATGTCCTATTGTAAATACAAATTAAATGTCACCTGATCAAATAACGACTTCCTTTTCATAAAAAAAAAAATGAAAACTATGGTTTCACATGACGTTAACTATTTAGACTCTTGAACAAAAAGTAGGCTACCAAAACAACGATGTAAAACATTATTTTATAAGTACTCTAAAATCATTCACAATATCACTTAAGTAAAAGTAAGCCTACTCTGCTGAAAGAAAACAGCTCAGCTTAAATCAACCCTTGATTTCATCCAAGATTATTTTATCAGCAAAATTACACATTTTATTTTACATTTTAAATTTACACAAATTATCAGTAAATATGAATATATTAAATGTATAAAAAAATACATAATTATTCAATATTAGTTTATTTATACAACACAATCAACAGAAAAGCAATTGAAATCTAATAGCTCATGTTTAACCTGATCTTAAATTCTAGTAATGCTTACTAATGCATCAATGTGTAAGCTGCATTTTAAAGTTGTATCAGATTGATGTGGAGCTTTCCAGGTTTATTCAAGACTTCATATTTTTTGTTATATTCATGTTAATGCCGATTCAACAACATTCAGAGTAAAGTTCTCCAATTCTAAATTCTTCAACTTTTTGCTGATTCAGCAGCATATTAAAAGGGAACCTAGTCCAAGGCTGTTTTTTCACATCTGTGTGCCTGTGTGCATGGCATATGAATAAATAAATATAATAAACTGTATTTATTGCTAGTGTTGTAGCTAGTCAGAAGAGAGCTGTGTGTGTTAATTGAACCTAGTGTAATGCATAATGTTTTGTAAACCAATCATACATTTTGTATCTTAAATCTGAAAAAAACTGCAGATTTAAGAATTAAAAAATATAAAGTTAAATATTCAGTCCTTTAGTTCATTTACTTAGTCCGGGTGTAAAATATCCTGTTAGTTGTCTTCCCGTCAGTCTGTGTCTTTCAACACTCTAATGACCACTTTCATTGTAGAAATTCCATGGCAACCACAGAGAGGCCAGATCATCACTGCCTGAATGGCTCATGCGTCATTAATATACACCTAGTATATTGTTAACAGTATTGGTTAATGAACAACTTGGGCTATAATCCCAGAGAATCAGTGTCTGGGGAATTTGTCCTGGCTGATTTTCTCTGTGTATGCTGCTCGGGACGTATGTGCCATACAAGCGTACACAGCTCATGTTCGGAGAAACCTTACAGAAAGGCATCAGTAAAGTGGAACTTCTGTGTGAACTATTCATAGCTTATACTGCACTGTAACTTTTTATTCATGCATTTTTTCTTTTAGTGTTAATTTTATTATCTTTTCTTTTTAATGACTGTTTTTAAATGCCTTTGTCTGAATGTCTTTCATTTTTGTAAAGCACCTTGAATTGCCTTGTGTTGAAAGGTGCTATATAAATAAACTTGCCTTGCCTAGCAGAAAAGAATGAGTGAATTCAAGACCTCCAGTCTTAACAAAATACAAACAGTATAAGTTTGTCGACTACCATGATATATGATTTAAAAAGTTTTAAGGAAGAAAAATACTCCACAAAATGTGCAGTGTATTGTTAGGTTTCATGCAAACAGTCAGTTGTGTGTCTGCATATTGGCACATACATTCTGCATATTTCCCAGTGGATTAACAGGGTGAGGCTTGTCACAGTTTTTATTTGACTGTTAAGGTTAATGTTTGGTGGACCCTCCCCATTTCTTCTCATGTTTTTCTGGTCTAACTGGTTTGTGCTGATGTTCTAATGTCTGACATCATGTAATTGTCACATATTCCATCCATCCGTTTCCGCCCATGTGCTGGTTTAGTACAGCATGTAGGGATTCTGTGGGGCAGATGCCAAGCCACCTCATGTCTGCTTTGAGGCACCGTCTGCTCTCTCCTGTTGCTCTCTGCTTGTTATTCAGAGCAGTAATATGGAAATGTGTGAAAGCTTCATTATAGGGACATTCAGCCTCTCTGTGTTTTATATGGTGAGTGTAAGCCAAAATAGTCACTATGTAGTCTCAAGTCAGGTAAATACAATCTCCTATCAACAGTAAATGCTCAAAGTCTATGCTTCTATTTGCAATATAAATGATCTCAAAATTAACTCCATCGTCTATATTCCTGCCTCTAATTTAGAAAAACATGTTTCAAACCACCTTCAGACTGTTTGTGGCATCTCCATTAAACAATGTATTTGTTGAAATAAAGCTCCACTCTTCTGCAGAATGAGCATAGTGTAACATTTACATTTCAGGAAGATCAACAGGCTACCAAACTAGATACTAACTACTTAATGCTAAATACTGATAATTTACACATTCCAGGAACTTTATGATATTTAACTTCTGATAAATCTGATGATTCAGAATGCCAAACCTTAAGTCTTAATAAATAAGACTTTCAGGGGACACTTTTATAGGCCAGCTATATCTGTGAGCACAGATACATCAGCCATTTAAACCCAATCCTTATCGTTTAGGTTCACATTAACTCACTTAAAGGTGGGGTAGGTAAGTTTGAGAAACCGGCTCGAGATACATTTTTTGTTATATTCCATGGAATGCTCTTAAGATCCTGATAGCAATGAATATCTTAAGTGTTTTGACAAAAAATCCATACAAAAATGTCATCTGTGGAAGCCGTAGTACTGTAAAAAGCACGACCAATCATCTGAGCCGGCCCGGCTAAAATAACTGGATGGCCTACCTGCCTGTCAGCCTTCCATCTGTGCACAAACTTATCTCGTGCCCTCATTGGTCATGTGCGCGTTCGTGTGTGTTGGAGGAGGGGCTCTGTAAGGAAGTGGCAGATTTTTTCCGGTTGTGTATTTTCAAATTCTAGCGCACTCGAGCTGGTTTCTCCAAAATTACCTACCCCACCTTTAATTATGTGGAGAATATAAATAAACATTGTCAGAGACTCAAGGATGTTTTTTTTTATTCACATTTTGTCTTTATCAAACGGCCAAATTGCTGTGATTAAATCTGACTTGGATCATCTCCTTGGAAAATAAAACTGGGGTCAGTTTAGCATGATATAATATGTTTTAATCAGCTCCTGGTTTGCTTTGGCCTTCAACATTAATTCATATTGAACTGGTACAGTGTGGCAGTGGCTGCAATGCCCGAGGACGGGCTATCCATGAACTTAACTAAGGAATTAACAACCAATTAATCTTGTTACTTATGTCATACAGTTTTGATAATAACACATGTTTTGTTTTGTCACTACAGAGAATCAAGGATGAGAAACGTCCGTGTAAAAGCTCTCTTGCCAGCAGGAGTTCTTGGTCTGTTTGTCCTCTATCTCTGTAAAGACTTTATTGACAACAAAATCTTCAACCTCAAAGAAGATGTGAGGGAAGATAAACATCAAATAAGGCAACCCTATGTATATTCCTGGCCAGCATGTCAACAAAATATGTCTGCCGCCAACATCACAGGCTTCAAAACTCTTCCTCCGCACATCCAAGACTTTCTCTATTATCGACACTGTCGCCATTTCCCCATGCTACTGGACCTTCCTTACAAATGTGGAGGAGCTGATAAATCTGCAGAAGTCTTCCTTCTACTGGTCATTAAAAGTTCCCCTGGCAACTACGACCGTCGAGAGGTGCTGCGTAAAACCTGGGCTAAAGAGAGGCTACACAATGGTGTGTGGACCCGGAGGGTCTTCATCTCAGGGACCACAGATACTGGTTTTGAGAAAGAGAGACTGAACAAACTACTCAAGGTAGAGCAACGTGAGTACAATGACATCATCCAATGGGAATTTCATGATTCATTTTTCAACCTCACCTTGAAGCAGATCCTCTTCCTGGAATGGATGGAACGAAACTGTCCAAACGCTCACTTCCTTCTGAATGGTGACGATGACGTCTTTGCCCACACAAACAACATGGTCGAGTATCTCCAAGGCCTAAAGGACAACGATGGAAGCAAACACCTTTTTGCTGGTCATCTGATCTATAACGTAGGGCCCATAAGAGCATCTTGGAGCAAATATTATATCCCAGTGCAGGTGCAGGAGTCAGAGTCATATCCCTCTTACTGTGGTGGTGGGGGCTTTCTCCTGTCTGGTTATACAGCTATGGTTATATACAACATGTCTCAGTCCATTACCATTCTTCCCATTGACGATGTTTACATGGGGATGTGTCTGGCCAAAGCAGGACTAAGTCCCGCTTCTCATATGGGTGTGAAGACAGCAGGACTGCACATGCCCTCCAGAAAACTCGATGTTTATGATCCTTGCTTTTATCAGGATGTTTTACTGGTGCACAGATTCCTTGCACCTCAATTGTATCTTATGTGGAACATTTTAAATGATCCTAATCTGGAATGTGGTCCAAAAAAAACCAAATTTAAGCTGTACCAACCTGTTTTCCAGGCTGTGACAGAAGCTGATTGACTCTTTGTTTCCTGCACTTGCTCTTGGGATGTTAGATCAGGTATTACTTTCCATCAGGAGAAACCGTTTTATACCATTGTCCAGCTGCAGGCTAAAGCATTATTTTGTCATCAAATCTGATTCAAATCCAGTAGTGTAGATTTGAGATTTCACTGGATTTAAAAATTGGGTGGTAAACTTGCATTGTACAAGTCACAGGATGCAAAGTGATGACATTTTTGACAGATATGAATGTAAACTGTAACTTGACTAGAGAGGAACAGGTACAGAGGAATACAACAGGGAGAACCTTTTCTAGTTTCAGTATGTGCCTGTTTATTTTCTTCACAAAGAGAAGAATAAATGTTCTTTTAAACCAGAAACCTTTGTCAAAATTGCCAAAGGATGTTCTGGAGAACAGTTGATATAGTGTGAAATCTTCTCTCTTAATATTTATATTGAATAGATATATGTAAAGGGGAATTTAATTAAAATATTCATGTGAGATTACTGTAGGAGAAAGTAGATTTCCATGTTTTTAAAATGTGTCTGTTAGATATCCATTCTATGTTCCTGCTGCTAAGAAAAGGTTTTATATTGAGATGTTTTATCATCAAACTTGAAACTTTTCTACAAAAGTAGTTTGTACTAATATAATTGTGTTGTTTAACCTTTTTCAGGGTATTCCTGATGTGCACTATGTATATACACATCTAGGCGAGAGCCCTGTGCAGAGCTCTGTATACATTCCAACACCAATAAGTAATTTTTTGCACTTCATCTCAAATTAAAGAAAATGAATGGGTAGCTCAGATTAAGGACACAGGACCTGTTTGCATAATATTGCTAACCTGTAGGAAGTTCCTGTTTAAAAGCAACAGGTTAATAATCAGCAGAGAACATGAAATCAGATTTGCTGAGTACCAAACAAACCAAACTTCTCAATAAAGCAGCCATCAACTCACAGAGGAAATTAGTGTTTCTTCCTGTCCAGTTACTATGCAAGATTTACCATGTTTTCAGACCCAATACTCTCTGCAGGGATGTTTTCCTCTTAAGATAGACGTTCTTGACCCATCACTTTTTCCATACAGCTTTACCTGCTTGTTTCCTGCCATGTTTATTTGTAGTTTGGTGAATGTTTTGACTTCTTACTGTGTTTCTGCCATAGAGATGAAACTGTATCACAAGTACCAGCGTCATCTTACTTTTTTGGATTGTACTCTGCAAGTAAGATGAACTTGTGTGTGGATGTATAATTGGGTGGTAGGGTTTACAGTATAACTTTGGTTTCTACAGGGAATATGGAACTGTGGTGCCGTCTATTGTCCAAAATATGTTACTGCAGTATGACTATACAATCCACATAATGATAGTGATGTTATTTGTCTTAGTTTTTAAAGAGAACAAGGAAATATAGGGAGGCTTCTTGTGGACAAAGAGAAAAGTTTGTCACTTTTCTCATATTTTTCTAAGAAAGACAAATTCCCTTTCAGCTGAAATGTTACATGTGAGGATTGTGGCACTTTATGTATGTTTTTCTATTGGATTGCCTATTTTATTGGGAAGTTTTCTATTCAACTAATTTAATAATGATTAACATACGTTTCATTGTATGTGCAGGGTGGAGGGGGCTTCTGAAATTGTATAAAGACAATAAAGCTGAATCTCAAACTTGAAAGAAATAAAAAATGGCCCTTTTTGTTTTGTTTTATGTATACGTGTCACACTGTGGGAAACGATATTTCGAAAATATAATAAAAGAAAAGCTAATAAAATAAACTAAAAGAAAAAATACATGGATAAAAGTTACAGTGCAGTTTAAGATATGAATAGTTCAATTAAAAGCAGCGACAAAAAGAAAAGTCTTCAGTCTGGATTTAAAAGTAGTCAGAGTTGCAGCGGACCTGCAGGTTTCTGGGAGTTTGTTCCAGATTTGGAGCATAATAACTGAACGCTGCTTTACCATGTTTAGTTCTGACTCTGGGGACAGAAAGCTGACCAGTCCCTGAAGACCTCAGAGATCTGGATGGTTCATAATTTAGCAGGAGGTCAGAAATGTATTTTGGGCCTAAACCATTCAGCTTTATAAACCAGCAGCAGTATTTTGAAATCTATTCTTTGACACACAGGAAGCCAGTGTAAAGACTTCAGAACAGGAGTGATGTGATCCACTTTCTTAGTGTTAGTGAGGACTCGATCAGCGGCGTTCTGAATCAGCTGCAGCTTCCTAATAGATTTTTTAGTGAGACCTGTGAAGACACCATTGCAGTAGTCCAGTCTACTGAAGAAAAAGCATGGACAAGTTTTTCCAAATCCTGCTGTGACATTAGTCTTTTAATCCTAGATATGTTCTTTAGGTGATAGTAGGCTGATTTAGTAACTGTTTTAATGTGACTGTTGAAACTCAGGTCAGAGTCCATGACTACACCTAGATTTCTGGCTTTATCTGTTGTTTTGAACATTGCAGACTGAAGCTCAGCGCTAACTTTTATACGTTCTGCCTTGGCTCCAAAAACCATTACCTCAGTTTTATCTTTGTTTAATTGAAGAAAGTTCTGACACATCCAGTCATGATTTGTTCAATGCACTTACTCAGTGTTTGAATTGGAGCATAGTCTCCTGGTGAAATTGTTACGTAAATGTGTGTGTCATCCGCATAGCTATGGTAACTTATGTTGTTGTTCTTCATTATCTGAGCCAGTGGTAGCATGTAGATGTTAAGAGAAGAGGCCCCAAGATTACAAATATTACACATCAGAAAACACAGACATATCCATGAAATAAACATACAGTAGGCTATATACAATTAAAGGGATAATTGGGAAGGCATTACAAATGTAAATATATTTTAAACAATAAAACAATCCCACCACCACAGGTGTCTTGCCCCCCCGCGTTTCAGCTCCATCCCTTTTTCATCTGGAAGCCAGAAAATGACAATTTGATGGGAAGGCTGAGGAACAATTACACTCTGCCGTGTATTGACGGCTGTGCTCAGCCTCAAATTGTCTCTGCTGGTGTTGGTAGGCCTCGTGTGATTGTCGGCACCACCGGACAGTACTACTTGCTGTCTTCAAGGCTCTGCTGCAAAGTCTGCCGGAAGAGGTGGTATGCCGACAACCCATCCTGGCTCGAAAAGCTCCCCAAGAGGTTCACCAACCTGCTGCCAGCCGTACTGACTTACAAGAAGGCCATCTGTAAGTCGGTACTGGACGAGCTCCGGCGCAGCGGCAAGTCACCCACTGATATGGCCAAGCAGATCGAGTGAGTTGATGCACCTGAAATATGAAGGTGCTGACCTGGCGTACCTCCTCAGCTGTAAGAACATCATGGACGGTGAGGAAGGAAAGTACGACCAGAAGACAATTACCCAGTTCCTTCGGCAGGAAACCAAGCCGGCTCCCTTTGGAGTGTATGGGGACTCTGATGGCTGGAACGGGATCTCTGTGTCTGCACACTACCTGACGGACTGCCTCCTGCATGAGTACGAACACCAGCAGGCGCTGGTTTTTAAAACTTATGGTGCTGAAGGTCTGACAGACCCTAAAATGCCATTTGGAGACTTTGCCGAGACAGCTTTCTTTCCGGGAACTGGAAGCTATGAAGCAAAGGGTGGAGGCGAGAGTCCAGCTAAAAAGAAAGAACACTGAGCCAGAGCACAAAGGTCGCAAATGCGGATTTTGTAGAAAGGAACTCAAGCAGGGCCCAAACAGTCCTCACATACACACAGGATTCCCAGGAGTAGCAGGGAAGTATGTGTACTGTCCTGCTAAAGTGTTATCCCTCTACAGGGATCAGGGCATGGAGAAGCAGATGACCTGGAAGAACTTCAAGGAGTCTGATTTTTATGAGGCAGAAAAGAAAGATGGGAGGCTGACAAGGGAAAATGACCAGGTTTTTTTTCATGAATAGGGAAATCACTCTGTTGTTTTCCTCCTGTGTGTCTGTTAATGCCAAATTGGTCATCCTGTGTGTTTTAAAACATTTACATTTTTCATTCTATTTACTACTGCTTTATTTACTTTTTTATATTTACTTTATTTAACAAAATATTATTACTTTATTTACTTCTACCTTATTTTGTTACTTATATTATGTTTTGTACATAATCTGCTGTGTTTCTGTTGTTTACAATAAAATGTTTTCTTGATTAATATCTACATGTCTCATTCATAAGTAAATTATTTATACTACATGGTCCATATCTTAAATATAAATAATACCTTCGGAGTTTTTCTTTTGAAGGTAATAAATAAATATAAAACAATAACAGTTACTATAACACATTAGGATTCACATTTCTTGATTCATAGATAGCTCTTTATCTTGATTATGTATCACAGACTTTGCCCAACCGGGTGTCCAACCTGCGAACAGAAGAAATATCAGCTGGCTAAGACAGTGGTTCAGCACCATGGACAGCATCAGTAATGCTGCGATTTTATTGGCTGTCACTCTATGCCACCTAAGCACGTCTTGCCATAACGGGAGAAAAGGGAATTCTCTCCACAAAATGTGAATGCCCATGTGGACAATGGAAATGCAGTCATGCGGCTGCATTAGCCATCTTTGCCATCCACAATTTCAGCTGCACTGACACCCCCTGTCAGTGGAAGAAGCCAAAGGCAGCTAAACGTACACATTCAGTGGAGGAGCTATTTCCTCCAACCAATAACTAATTAACCCGCTGACAAGAGAGCCCACCTCCGAAGATCGTCACTGGCTGAGGGACATCTTCTCTGAGGGGCAGGTTCTCAGGAATTTCTTGGCTTCTCTCCCCCGAGCCAGAAGAGGAACACTACAGCTTGGAAACACTTACTGTTCCTGAAATTCTCAAATCTGTTGGGCATCAGGGACCTGAGGCAATTGTGGCAAGCATTACATTTACTCGCCCTTGCAATGTTGTGGTTGTTAGAGTGTTAGGTTTCCTGTCAGCTCGTCTGTTGGGAAGATATAAAATATTAGTTTCATGGAAGTCACACCGTCATATATAAGAGCATTAAGACATACAGTACATAGGCTAAAACAAAACATCTAAAGATATAACCTTGCACTTTGTCTCGTGAACATTTTCACTATTTTGACATTTTTATAGATGAAAATTGAACTAAAGAAATAAATGGTAGATTAATCCATATTGAAAATAGGTGTCAGCTGCTACACTAATTATAATAGTTATGTTTCTTAATTAATTAAGATAAGATATTACTGTATTGATCCCAATTTGGGAAATGTTTGTTGCAGCAGCATAACAACAAAAACAAAATATAAGTATTATATACAAAAGTATGTGAGGGATGGAATACTAAATGAATATAATGTAAAATGTACATGTGATTTTACGTCCAAGAGAAGCTATGGAGCAGAGAGTTCTCGACCAGAGGGGATTTGTTATTAGTTCAATATGTCAAACTGATTTCCCTGACTACAATCTTTAGTACATGGTGAAACGTTATGCTGCTTGTACTAATTAGACTTATCATATAAGCCACACAGGTTTTAATAGGATGTATTCAGTATCTTTACTTATGTTGCGGTTTTTAGCAGCGCCATCTCTAAAACGGCGATACAGTCAGTACCCATCATTTACATTTCACCGTGACATGGACAAATGTAACGTCAGCTTACCTCATAGCACGAATCCAGACTCTCCTTTGGAAAACATTGGCCGGGAAACGATAGAACGAGCACGTTTCATGCAAAGACCTGTGGCTGCAACCCGGAGCAAAGCAACAAAGCATTGCGTAGCTAACTAGTAGCGCTAGCTTTAGCTAACGTTAGCTAACGAAACGAACTGCCGAGTAAAATTGGAAAACACTAGTAATTAATTATTCTATAATTTGTAAAACTACGGTGTTAAAAACGACAATTTCAAAAATACAGATTCTAATAGTCAGATATAGATATACAGATACTAAAGATAGGCAGGTACTTGCTTTCAAGCACAACACAGGGGAAACAAACTTAGCGGGAGTGTTTACGTGTTAGGCGTAATGACGTACAACGGCCTCGACAATTTCTGTAGTCCTATTCAGCCACTCGGTACAACCAACGTTTTCAGACACGTAAACTCTTCAAAAATCACCAGTGGAGTCACTGCTGATGTATTTAGTGTCGTCGTAGAACAAAACGTAATTTATCTCTTAAATTTGTGTCAACCACAGACCTTATTTCGAGCTATTTTCCAAAACCCTATGGAGAAAATGCATTGCTTTTGACGAAGGAACCGGAAGTGCTAAAAATGCTAACTTACTTCCGGGTTTTACGACGCGTCACTGCGGTTCTCTATGTAAAGTCCTGTACTCTGCAGGTGCCGGTAAAGAGCAATACAATGAAACACTTTCCAAACAAAACAACTGGTAGGTAGGTAGGTAGGTAGGTAGGTAGGTAGGTAGGTAGGTAGGTAGGTAGGTAGGTAGGTAGGTAGCAGCGACGTGCAGTCAGCAGTGGCGGCGCCAGAGATCTTCTCTAGGGGTGGGGTGTGTGGGTAGCTTGACGTTTCATAGAGGGTGCTCAAACATTAAGGGTTTCCCATGTGCACCAGTGCTACAGTTGAATTTTCTACTGCAACACTCCCCACACGCGCACACACAGTGTACCCGCGACTGTTACAATGAGGCTCGATAATCCTATAGGTGTAAGCAGGGTAAAGTGCTATTTTTACAAGTGGGGGGTGGACCTCACCTCCTCTAGGGGGGTCTCACCTCCTCTAGTGGGTCCGGGGGCATGTTTCCCCGGGAAGATTTTTTTAAATATTGAAGTTAAAAGCATCAATCTGGTGCACTTTGAGAGCAATATTAAGAGCTCTATGGATACATCTCAACATCTATATGACACAGAACTGTAAACAGATTTTCTATTTCTTTATAGATATTTTACAAATCACACGCCCTTTTAAAACAAGACCCACTGAGATAACTAGACTAAAGTTAACTATCTAAACACTGAGAGCCCTACTTCACCTGAGCTGAGGTTATCTGAGACTCTCCGTCTGACAGGAGAGAGTTCTCCCTCCACCTTGTTGAAAAAGCTCCTTATATCCGTTAGCTTGGCTAGCTAGCACCAGATGCTAACCACAACGATCTCTGGTAGATACCCACCGGTGCGCGAGGCTCTCTCTCTCTCGCTCGCGCACGCACACAAAATGGCTCGTGCCACACACACACACACAGAGCAGAGCTTGAATGAAACACAGAGACCAGAGAAACTACTTGTAGGCTACTCAAGACGCTAGGCTATTATGTGCAGAATCCCTCTCGCTTTCAGGTGGTTTTGATTGAGTGTCCCACGTGGACGTTGAAGGAGTAAAAATCGATCCATCTTTCACTTTGCTGTTAGCAAATAATTTGGTGCTCTAGCTAACAGGAAGTCACTCAAGTGTCAAAGTAATTTAGCCTATAGGTAGGTCAAAAATCGATGGGTGCTGGCCATTGGCCTAATCATATCACCTGTGTTGGCTTTATGTTTTTGGTCAAAAATGTGTTTGTTTACATTTGCATTGATGTAATCAATAATGTTTCTAATTTAATAAATATAATAATAATAATTTTCAAAAAGAAAAAAAAACATATTTCTTGGGGGTGCTTAGGGGGTGCTTTGGCAATCCTGGGGGGTGCTTCAGCACCCTCTAGCTCCCCCCTGGCGCCGCCCCTGGCAGTCAGGGGAGGCAGAGCCTCACCTGTCATACTCCAATGTAACGGAAAACAAATAAAGAAAAACTAAATAGTAATAATAATAAAATGTCTCCACTGATCTGTGTTGTAAATGTGATTCATGTATGATTCCAATCGCTTTTTATAGTCAAAATCAGCAAATTTGCCGAGCTCCGCTACAACTACGGGTAGCGATGAGAAGTGAGGCAGGGACGAGCTGACTCTCGTAAACCCTCATTAACTGGCTGGAGCGCGGGCACTAATTTAACGCGGGCACTTATTTGTGAGCACGCTCAACCCAGTTACTGTGGGGTAAGGAGAAGCACAGATGAGATCTGCCTCACCTCAGAATGCGTCAAAGCGGGCCCTAAGCGCATGCCTGCAGCATCTCACTGTATGTCACCAATTTAATGTTTGTAGATCCCTTTATTACATGTGTCCTCGCCATCCATAGTCTAAATAAAACTTATTCACGTATATGATATTTAGGCTCGCTGGTCTCATCATACAACGGCAATGACAAAAGCACCAGGGGAGGCAGCCATAACCTCTGCCGCACTGAAGGGGGCGCACATGAGCCCACATGTTGTTGTTGTTGTGTTGTTGTTTTGCTACTGTTATTCTAGGTAGAGACCGTAGACGCAAACAACAAACTAGACTTTTGAAACTAGAGGAAAATAAGTAGGACTTTTACAAAGAAGTAATAGAGATTGTTGTCCAGAAGGATAGCATGGACTTCATCTTCAAGTCAAGGTAAGACCCCAATTGTAATGAAAATGGGATCTTACTAAGAAGAACAATCCAATATTTAGATTTTGGGTATCCTTTTGTTGAACAGTCTGTTTAAAATGAATCGAAGCATCAGACTAAAAAAGCTTTTGAAAATAACCGAATATTTCGATAAAGGTCAAAAATAATATTTGTACATCTGACTCTGAAAGAGTCAGTGCCTCACCAGCCATGAACCTCACCGCACGTCACTGGTTGGTTGGCAGGCAGGCAGGCAGGCAGGAGGCAGGCAGGCAGGCAGGCAGGCAGGCAGGCAGGCGGCAGGCAGGCGGCAGGCAGGCAGGCAGCAGGCAGGCAGGCAGGCAGGCAGGCAGGCAGGCAGGCGGCAGGCAGGCAGCTAGACAGGCAGATAGACAGATAGATGGATATCATATATAGATACTTCATCATCCCAAATTCTGAATGTGTGGAAACAAGTATAAACACAATAACATTAAATACAAATGAAAGCAAGAGACAGGATATGCTATACAGTAGAAAGGACACGATGAATATTATAACATTTAATCTAGCCTTACTATGAAGGCTAACCTAAATACGGTGCTTTTCTACAGATTACTTTATTACTGCACTGGTAAGGTAAAATTAGGCCGATTAATAAGATGTGAATTGCTTTGTAACCCGCTTGACTGAATACATCCCATTTCAAGTGCTGTTCGACACTCGGCGTAACCCTCGAGCACACTCTCCAATCACAGAGCTTGAGGACTTATATGGAATGCCATTTAAGACAAAATTAAATAAATACATAAATAATAAATAATATAATATATATGCCTAAGTAGTATATACCATACTGTTTCAATCACATAGTATGCATAGAAAGTGACAGGTGACACGCCCCCAAATGAGCTAAGTCCCGCCTCCCCTCGCCTCCCATTGGTCGAGAGCTTTTTATGAGAGCTATGTCCCGCCTCCCATTGTTTGAGACCTTTGATGTGAGGGGTGATGTGTTATAAAGGGTAGGTGTGAAAAGCCCCCCTGTGGAATGCCTTTGTTATCTATTTCTTGATGTGTTGATTAAGGTAGTCTCTTTGAAGTTATGCTGTTGATCCCTCAGGCGTTATTATAACTAATTAGCCTTTGCTTTTGCCCTTTGATCTTAATCTAGGTTATTTATGAGTGAGACATGGTTAGTTGTCTAATTCCTTGATGTCGATTAAGGTAGTCTCTTTGAAGTTATGCTGTCTGGTCATTCAGGGGTTATCTAATCTAATAGCCTTAGATTATGAGCCTGTGATCTTAATTTAGGTATTTTTATGAGTGAGACATGTGCAGTTAAGGTAGTCTCTCTGAAGTTAGGATGTCTGGCCGCTCAATGTGCCCCGCCTCTCCCCCTTTCTCCACCCTTGCTCTGCTAGGAGATTGTGGGGGGTGAAATTAGATGAAAATAGAAATAGGCTCAAAACTAAATAAAAGACAGTAATTTCCACTTACCAAGTCACCTTTCAAAAAAAGAAAAATGGCCGAAATGAGACAACAGCTATCCGCGGGGGTCCAGTCAAGAAAACGATGTCTATGCTGAGGCAGATGCATACAGTCAGAGATCTGTGCAAAACTTCTCTTGTGTCTCTGTTGGTCAAGCAGGGGACCCCTACTCTGAGACAATTAACACACACACACACCACACACACACACACACCACACACACACACACACACACACAACACACACACGTTTTTGTGTAACCCTTTCACACGCATCCCAACCTTTTTTAAATTTTTTGGTCTGGTAAGCATAACTTTTAGGGATCCCCCAGATACAACCTCCATGGGCAGTGGAGTCCCCCCTGTCTTGTCACATAGATTAAACTATCTGTGTCGTAGTAGAAAGCTCTGTGCTGTAATTTCTCCAATTCACTGTACAGTTTCAGCCAGTTTGTGATTGTGAGGCTATTTCATTGAAGGCTGTTTTGAACATATGACAGATTTATGTTTAATTCTCTCGAAAAGGTTACTGAAAGATACACTTTTGTATTTAAAAACTGACCACTACATGAAGTACTCTGAGTAGATTTCGTTAAGATTCCCATCTTAATGGCATTTGTGATTTTGAGGCTATTTCAGTGAAGGTACTTTGCACATTTGACAGATTTATGCTTAATTCTCTCAGAAAATGTTACCGAAAGATACACTTTGTATCTAAAAACTGACCACTACCATGAAGTACTCTGAGTAGATTTCGTTAGGATTCCCACTCTTAACGGCATTTTGTCATGTATCCTAAGGCTGCTTTGCAACATTTGACAGATTTATGCTTATTCTCTCAGAAATGTTACCGAAAGGTACACTTTTCGTTTTAAAAGCAGACCACTACCATGAAAGTACTCTGTTTTATTAGATTTCATAAGCATCTGACTCTTATGGCCTTTTGTGATTTTGAGGGCTATTTCAGTTGAAACAAGGCTGTTTTGAACATTTGACAGATTTATGCTTAAATTCTCTGAGAAAGTTACTGAAAAGATACACTTTGTGTATAAAAGCTGCCACTACCATGAAGTACTTTGGTTTTAGTAGATTTCGTCAAGCATCTGACTCATAATGGTCGTCTCTAGATTTGATTCAGGGTGTTTTCTGTGTGTCTGTGTTTCTGTGTTTCTGTGTGTTTCCGTGTTTCTGCGTTTCTGTGGGTGTATAATACGCACGTTTCAGTACACATTTATCCCTACATCTTCCCTGTTATCCCGCCCCTTGTTATAATGAAGACACCAGTGCATGTGAAGGACTGTAATACACATGTATCAGACACACTCCCTTGCTATAATGAAGACAACAGTTTTTAAAAATGTAAAAAACACATTTTTTATTTTTCACACACACACACACAAAATCAATAGTTATACTGATTGTAGCATCCCCAGGACCGTCTCCAGCTTGGAATTCCCCATATTACTGAAAATATCCTGGGTGGAGTTTTTTCACTTCAGTCAGAATATTCATGTGTATGTTGTTTCAACACAAAGATGCATCACATCTACAACAAGAGCATACAGTGAGAGCAATGATACACTTTTGATGTTTGTTTCATTTCTGCGGTAATGTTTACAGAATGTTTCGGAAAATGAAGATTCCAGGACCACTTCAAATGTTTCGTTTATAATCGTTTCCCAGTGACCCGGAATAGTACTGCCAGAACGAACGATATCCATAATGTCTTCCAGTTTACAAACTTCAGCCGTTCTTTTTACACAGGGGTCACTACTCATTCTGTTTTCAATCGTCCTCATCACCACCCCTATTAAAAGGATATTGACTATATTGTGTTCAATATATACAGAGCATTTTGCATAGTAGTTCCCCATTTTTATTTTACTTTAAAAGAGAGAAAAGTCAATGTATCAAAAATAAATCCCTGGCTTCAGTCAACTGCTGGTTAATAGTCTTCTTCTTCTCCATCCAAGCTCGGCCTGGATCTTTTCAAGTCTCTCCTTGAGGGCGTCTGCAATTTTGAGATTGTGAAGAAAAGCCTCCGAAGCGCCTTGGATCCTCGAATCATCCGTGAAAATGTCTTTATCAATAAGAGTATGGTCGATCTCAGTAATGAAGTCGGTGAGCCATAGTCTTTTCATTAACGCATTGTAATTGTTTCTGAAGTAGAAATCGGACATGTCATTCATAAAAATCGTGTTGCCTCTGGCGGGGTGACTGACTCGACACCCTTTGCAGATTTCTTCTCTGTACCGATGTATCACCCTCTCCACAATATCAACCAACACCGATTCACTGTGTCCACAAACAGAGACGTCTTGCCCAAGGAGCAAAATCAGCAGCGGTAGTATTGCCGGATTCGGCGGTCCAGAATGGTGGTGATGATGGTAGTCCAGGAGTCTGTTCCTGGCTGCAACTCGCGGGGGGAGTCTTGGTTTTTCTCAGATCCATGGCTAGTTTACAACGGTTGTCTTAGTGGGGTCCTTCGTTTTAGAGGATTTGCCGAGTGGAGGGTGGGACTTATTGCGTTGAATGGGGGGGAGTCATTTATAGAATTGAGAGTTTTTAAAAAAAGTTCTTTAAGCGTTGTAGCTTTTTCATCTATCATTTCCAACCACGCAGCAATAGGTCAAAATTAAGAATAAGCAATAGTTTTGTCAAGATTTTACGGAAAAAGTCAAAAAGTATAGTGTTGTCAGAAATATGGAAAAAGTCATTGTGTACAAATAGTATGTTGAAAATCAAAAAGAAAAAGAAACTCAATTCATTACAATTAATGAATATTTTACCCAGTTCTAAAGTTTTGCACCCCCTAAAGAAAAACCCCTTCCTTACCAAGTACTTTCATATTATACCCTTTGTAAGTGTTGCATACATCAAGGTGTATCTTAAAGTATCTTGGTAGTAGAAAATAACTAAAAATATGTAAGGTTATCAGAAAAAGAAAAAACCTTGTTTAACTGAACAAGTGTTTTTACAACAAACAACAAAAAAAAAAACGCCATTTAAAAACAAAAATCCTTACAAAAGTACTTCATATTCTACACAGTTGTTAAGTGTTGCACACGCCAAAGTGGGTCTAAAGTAATCTTAGTAACACAAGAGAAGATAAAAAGCATTGATGTTAACAGAAACTGGATTGTTCCACTGAAATAATAATAAATAATTTCGAAAAGTGCGTTTAAAAGAAAATGTATTCAGATAAAGTATTTTGTTTTGAATATTAAGTCCAAGATGGTTACATTTGACCTCTAAACCATTTGTATTATATTTTTGTTTTCCTGATAAAAGACAGAGTCACCTGAATTAATTTTGTCTCCATACCTTTTTATTTTTACATTTTGTAACAATCTTTAAACATTTGTAGAGAAACAAACACTGTGGTTAAAATGAGTGTCTTTATGACGTCTTCTCCACAGCGTTGGTATTTTTCACAAGATTCATTTTTAAACACATCATCTTGATACAGAGATAACACATTTCGTAAGAACTTTTACCTAGGTAGAAAACTCAATGCTTTTCTTTGCGGGGTCCTTAGTGTTAAAATGATCTGGTGAGGAGGGTATGACTTGTTATGTTGAGTGGGATACTGAGTCCTCTGCAAAAGTGAGAGTCTTTTTCACCTTTATAATGTCCATCGATGTCTGACTCTGTTTAAAAAATTCTTTAAGCTTTGTAGCTTTTCCATCAATCATTTTCAGCCAAGCAGTCAGAGGCACCCGAAAGGATGTCTGAAAAACCCCGCATGTAGAGTTGAAATACTCCAAAACAAAATCATCAGAGGGGTCCTTACCCCGCGTCACCAAACGGCTTGCGCGGTAATACCACCGCCCCGATGGTCCGCTTTTAGTTTCCCATACGGTGCTTGTCAGGATTCTTCTCACTTCTGGCGGCGGGGGGATATCTCCTTCTTCTTCTTCCTTCACATTGAGGGACAGCGGTGAAAACTCTTCTTTGATCTCGCATGCTGTATGCGTTTCTTTGCTTTCTTACAAATATCTTGTACACCGCTGGTTCCACTATGGTTTCTCGATGCACTACTTCTTCCGATACAGTGGTTGCATGTAGATCTCTGTAAGACACCAGAGTTAACACAGCCCAATCTGTTGAGGTCAGTGTCGCTTTAACACTGCGGGGTCCATACGTTTCTCCAATCTTCAGATTGTAGAAATGCAGTTCATTCGCCGTATAGTTGAATACATAACCCCAAACATCGCCATTTTTCAGAGTCCATTCTTCATGAAGTTCTTCGGCTGGAGGCGTCTGAAACCGGCACAGATGCTGCATTCGTTTCTTGATTGGCGCTCCGGACTGATGGCTGTAGGTTGTCACAGGGGTCTCGCTGATTAAACCCATATCTAGGCATCTCTTGGCCATTTTTCTTTTTTGAAAAGGTAACTTGGTGAGTGTAAATGACTGGCTTGTTAATTAGTTTGAGCGCATTTCTTTTTTCACCTATTTCCACCCCTACTTTTAAATGATCTGGTGAGGAGGGCGGGACTTGTTATGTTGAGGGGGAGCGGAGCTCTCTGTAAAAAGTGAGAATCTTACCAGTCAAAACTTTTGATTATTTTACATTACACGTATGTAGATACTTTATACATATGGCAACGTAAATAGAAGCTTCATTATCTTAGTAATCTGAACTATGATGTACAACTTGACTTAAACTTAGAGAATTAATAAGCTAACTCTTTTATAACCCAACTAAGTAGTTTGTTTTTGTGTACGTGTGTTGCAGTCTGAAATGAACTGAGACAAAGATATTATTAGCACATTTAATTAAGGTTGATCACAATCATCAAAACAGACGGCGTTGGCCAAATAGAAAAGGTAATAATAAATGCATATTTTAGTTAAATAAATAGGGTATCATTTAATTATCACTAGTTGGCCAAATAGAAAAGGTGATAATAAATGCATATTTTACACCTGGCTGACTGAATGGCTAAACCTGCAACAGAGGATCTGCAACTTTGTGTTATTGGAAAGTTATGATCACGCTCAACATATATCTTTTTATATTTCCTATGGAGTCAAGTTTCTGACCAGCTGATCAATATTAACATAACCTTTTATATATTGGATGTATATCAAATATACTGCAGTTCACTGCTTCATTCGCACTTCTGGTTAAATGCTAATTGTATCTGATATTCCAGGATTTCCCCCACATAGACTTTACTGGGGTGGGCCGCCCAGTATATTAACGGCCGCCCAAGTATATTTAGCGACCAATTTAGTTTTTTAATTTATTTTGAACGCAATGCTGCTCACATGTGGGTCTGCCTCACACAGGGTGACTGGCTGTCTACATGATGTGGCCTGCCGACATGGCCACTGTCATACAGATCATAAATCAAAGCCCTTGATTGGTCTCTGTGTGTCAGTCAAGCTCTGGATAAGCTCAGGTGATGTAAAGGACTCTGAGTGTTTAGATAGTTAACTTAGTCTAAGTTATATACCATGGTAAATACTACTACAAAACCCTGGATCAAATCTAGATAGGACAACTAAAAAAGTGTAGGGTGGCTGTTTTAAACTAATTCCACCACATATATATATCTTATTCTAACCCTATAATGTATTTACTGAAAAAGAGTCCTCTCCTGCTGATATTCAGGTATGCTGTCGCCATGTCTCTGCTTTAAAGAGTCCTTTATCGATGTGTTTAACGATGCATCTTTTGCCCCACACAGAGTGAAACTTAGTTATCACTATTAAAAACTAAATAAGCTCTTTTTAAAATTAATATGAATACCCTCTTTGCAAAAACAGATATATCCTTGTCTTAACAGTTCCCCAAAAACTTGAGAAGAAACATCCTTAGCAGACACCGTGTCTTAATCAGGGGGATTTCTTATCTCAACCCCCACATCAAAGGGGCAACTCTGTGTGTGGGTGTGTGTGTGTGTGTGTGTGTGTGTGGTGTGTGTGTGTGTGTGTGTGTGTGTGTGTGTGTGTGTGTGTGTGTGTGTGTGTGTGTGTGTGTGTTAATTGTCTCAGAGTAGGGGTCACCCTGCTTGACCAACAGAGACACAAGAGAAGTTTGTGCACAGATCTCTGACTGTATGCATCTGCACTCAGCATAGACATTCGTTTTCTTGACTGGACCCCCGCGGATAGCTGTTGTCTCATTTCGGCCATTTTTCTTTTTTTGAAAGGTGACTTGGTAAGTGGAAATTACTGTCTTTTATTTAGTTTTGAGCCTATTTCTATTTTCATCTAATTTCACCCCCCACAATCTCCTTGCAGAGCAAGGGTGGAGAAAAGGGGGGAGAGGCCGGGGGCACATTGAGCGGCCAGACATCCTAACTTCAGAGAGACTACCTTAACTGACACATGTCTCACTCATAAAAATACCTAAATTAAGATCACAGGCTCATAACATCTAAGGCTATTAGATTAGATAACCCCTGAATGACCAGACAGCATAACTTCAAAGAGGACTACCTTAATCGACACATCAAGGAATTAGACAAACTAACCATGTCTCACTCATAAAAATACCTAGATTAAGATCAAAGGGCAAAACAGCAAAGGCTAATTAGATTAGATAACGCCTGAGGGATCAGACAGCATAACTTCAAAGAGACTACCTTAATCAACACATCAAAGAAATAGATAACAAAGGCATTCCACAGGGGGGCTTTTCACACCTACCCTTTATAACACATCACCCCTCACATCAAAGGGTCTCAAACAATGGGAGGCGGGACATAGCTCTCATAAAAAGCTCTCGACCAATGGGAGGCGAGGGGAGGCGGGACTTAGCTCATTTGGGGGCGTGTCACCTGTCACTTTCTATGCATACTAATGTGATTGAAACAGTATGGTATATACTACTTGCCTATGAAATAAATTCTGAAATAAATAAATGAGGCAATAAATATGTATACATGTACATTTAAATACACATTTATTTATTTCATGGGACTTTTATTTCATAATGACACATTTATTTATTTCAAGAGACTTTTATTTCATAATGACACATTTATTTATTTCAAGAGACTTGTATTTCATAATGACATATTTATTTATTTCAAGAGACTCGTATTTCATAATAACATATTTATTTATTTCAGATGACTTGTATTTCATAATGACACATTTATTTATTTCAGGTGACTTGTATTTCATGATGAGACATTTCCATTCCTTATATGCAAATGAACGGGGCGTGGTTAGCTCACAGATCCAGACCAAAGCAACAGCACCACAACACTGACTCAATAGCTTTTGTTTCACACTCCAGTACTCTTAAGTGGTTTGCAAACTGCCAATAAACCAAACCGATTCAAGAACCATTCTTGTGCTTTTCTGGTGCTTAACTGGTTCTTCTCTGGTCTTATCTGGTCCGCCCCAATGCTGCTCTTCTGAGAGCAACCGCTCTGACAGCTCTCTCTAGTCTCTACTGGGAAACAGCTAAAAGTCCTTCTGGAGGTAAGCAACGCTACACACAATTACACCCAGTCTGAGAGTAAAAGATTTCTCGAAGGTTCGTTTTGCTTTCTTACAACGTTAAGTTAATGTTAACGTAACCTTAAGGAGGCTATTGTTACGAGCTAGCTGTCTTAGCTAACAACAGTTAGCAGCTAACGTTTTCTGCAGTTTGTGTTGCCCCTGAAAAACGTGATGTAGTTAATGTTAAATGTAGGGTATGTTAAATTAACGTTATTTTACAAGTTGAGAGAGTTAAGTTGTGTTTAAAATCGTCAATGTAATGCACGTTAGAGGTTTTTAGTTGGACATGAAGTTAGCTAACGTTAGCTAACTCTACCAGGTTGTTACCAGCTGTACTTTCTGTGGCAGCTAATGACTACAAAGAGGGGTTTTGTGCTTCATTGCAAACTTTTCTTTGTTAATCTACCTGAAACTGTAGCGACAGTTTGTTTCTACTCAACTATACAGACCATTGTTGAGGAGATGCAAAACATACTGTACATGAGTTGGGTCCAACATATACCTTGAGTAATGTTACTTTACTGCTAAAAATGAAACATCATTATCAGATGAGGACATCACCAAAGTGTGTGAGCCTGTCAGGGGATTTGATCTGTTCTCTGCATGTCCTAAACACTGCTCTGGTATTACTTATCTTGTAAAATGTAAGTCTCGCTCTTGTCATCGTTCAGGCTTTGCATTTGAACTCCTATGACTGGTTGCGGACTTGAAGGGACCGCCTTCCTGGCATCCAGGAAAAAGGTGAGATTCTAATACATTTGAATGGCAAAAGCAAGTTATTGTTTTTAACTTTTTAACTATGATTGTTTTGGGGCATTTCAGTTGTATTGGACAGAGGCAGTAGATATCTACTGGAAACAGTGGAGAGGGAGGAGATGATATGCAGCAAAAGGCCCAGCCGGTTAGTTGCTGCTCCGTGTGGAACGTGTTCTATCAGGTAAAGCACTTTGGTACCCAGTTATTTATGGTATTGAGTTTGAATTTAGCCTTTGGAATGTAATTTCCAACAGTGCATTGTAAAGACTGAAAGATGTAAAGCTTGACATGATTTCGTCTTTTACTTAAGAAGATGTTTGTCCTCCTGTGTTGTCTTATTTCCTTATCTTTCTTTCAGGTGTAACATCTACCAATGGTTGTACATGACAGAGACCTCCTCCACCTCTTTGCTGTCTTACTAGTCAATCCTTCTGATCAGGTCCTTTCCTAAATAGTGGTAAGTTTTACAGTTCTGTGTACGTTAATTTAGCAACTTAATGCTTTACCGCTGTTGAATAAACCCTGTATTGCTAGTCATTTTATTAAAACTACGATTTGTAAACTTTTTTAATTCCAATTACAATAATCTTTTTGTTATAATTGTAAAACATATCTTAACATCCATCAGCAATCAATACAACAAATCATTCAACACTAAATAGAAGAAATCTGGACATATTTATTTTTATACAGCAGCATGTTTTGGGACTGCTCATTGATGTCATCAAGAGCCATTGAGTCTAGCTTTTGTATATGGCCTCTTAGAATGTTTATCATTTATTTGTATCTTAACATTCCTATAATCATTAGTTTTTTTATTGTTGATATTATTTTGTTCTTTATTTTTGTTGTGAGAATCACTTTGCAATTATTGTGTAAGTGCTATATAAATAGTTATACTAATATTATTGTTGTTACCATCATTACTATTATTAATAATGTTTCTTTGTTTTCTTTATTCATCGCTGCAGAAAGGATCATGCCAGCCCACATCAAACACCTGATCAAGAACTTGTGAACCTCACTGCTGCGGACACCTGTGTGATATTCGACCCTGACTGGAACCCTCAAAATGACCAGCAGGTAATATATATATATCTGCTCTGTCTGTCCTAAAGATAGTTCAATAGGGCTACAACAACAACAACAACAACAACAACAACAGTCTTTCCGTTTATTCCCACGGTTCTTTAAGTGTATATTATTTTCCCAGTTAATGCTTAAAAACGTTGAACAGCAGCTGCACATGATGCTCTTTTGACCCCTCTTTTAATTTTTTATTTCAGGCTCAAGCTCGGTGTTATCGTTTTGGCCAGTCTAAGGCGGTGAAGGTGTACCGTCTGATCACTAGAAACTATGAGAGGGAAATGCTGGATAAATCTAGTCTGAAGCTCGGGCTGGACCGTGCCGTCCTGCAGAGCATGAGTGGCAACAACAACGGGGTGAGAAAAAGAACATTTCTTATCATATTTCTAGATGCCAAGTCATTTTTGGGTCAGTCGCTGTTGCAGTACGCTTAGTTTATTTTCAAAAAGAGTTTTCTAAATACACTTGTGTAAATGTCTCTCTGCGTCGCCTTTAGCCGGTCCAGCAGTTCTCCAAGAAGGAGATCGAGGACCTGCTGAGGAAAGGAGCCTACGCCGCCATCATGGACGAGAACGACGAAGGCAATCGCTTCTGCTAGGAGGACATCGACCAGATCCTGCAGCGAAGAGCCACCATCATCACCATCACCAGGTATGTTCTTAGCAGCATTAGCCACTTGTGCTTTGTGTACTTGGTTATTCGAAATGTAATATTGATGATGTAATAATTAAAACTAGGGATGGTTACCGAGCCCCAGTATTAACGGGGCCCCAGGGCTGAATTATTAAAGACCGTGGTACCGTTAACGTCCAACGTTATCGATCTTTTTATCGGTACTGGAGACATTTAAAAAATAGATGTCATATGTATTATATCTACATAAACATTATATCGCAGTCTTACTGTCGCCAACTCCATTTCTAATATGCAATAAGACTATAAAGTGTGTCTATGATTTATTTTCGATCTTTCCAATCCAGACGAGAGATCTCTCTCCCCTGTCGGTGTGCGAGGGGGTGGGGCATCTGAGGGAGGAGTTAATGATGGTGGCGATGAGTTGGGAGATGGCAGGGAGGCTCTCTTTAACAAATTTGGAGGGCATTGGCTCAAGTGTGCAGGTGGAGTTAATTCCAGTCATGAAGTCGGACAGTTGCATGGGGGTCACAGGGGAGAAGTGGGACAGGGGGTGTGAGGTGAAGGGGGGGAGCCAGGAGGGAAGGTGGGGGGTGCTGATGAGGGTCTCAGATTGCTGTAAATGTTGCTGATTTTGGTTTGGAAAAATGAGAGGAAGGAGTTGCACTGTTCGGTGGTGAAGGATGAGGTGGCGTTGTCACAGGGTTTGAGAAGTTTGCTGATGGTGGAGAACAGACGCTTGGGGTTGCTGGAGCCAGACTGAATGAGTTGTGAGTAGTAATTAGACCGGGCTGCTTTGAGTGTGTTACTGTACTGCTGGAGATAGTCTTTGTAGATTTGAAGATGGACTGTCAGTGTGGTTTTCTTGTGTTGGCGTTCATGTTGACGTTTCCTTGATTTCATTTGGCGGAGTTCGGGGGTATACCAGGGGGCGGAGTGTATGAAAGAGACATTTTTTGTTTTTGTGGGGGCCAGTTCATTGAGACAGAAGGGGAGGGTGCTGTTATAATATTCCACAAGTTCAGATGGGTTTTCAGAAAGTGGGGGGGGGGGGAGACAGACATCTTGCAGGTAATGGAGGCAGTGATTGCTGAAGGTGAGATGGATTTGAGATTTCTGTAGGTTATTGTGCGTTTTTGCTTTTGGGCGGGGATGGGGATGTTGATGTCCATGATGATGGCCAGGTGATCAGAGATGTGGAGATTGAGGCTGGACAGATGATGGATGGTGAGACCAGTGGAGCAGACCAAGTCCAGGATGTGACCACGGCTGTGTGTTGGGAAGTTGATGTGTTGGGAGAAGTTGCAGCAGTGAAGGGTTTCCTTAAATTCAGAGGCATATTTGCAGGTCGGGTCGTCAACATGAATGTTAAAATCACCTAAGAGGAGAACAGATGGGGATATGGCAGAAAGCTGAGTGAGAATGTCAGAGAGGTCGGAGAGAAAGGAGGGGTTTGGCTTCGGGGGACGGTAGATGATGGCTGTGACCAGGGGAGTGGGACCAGATAGTTTAAAGATCAGGTGTTCAAATGAAGAAACATCAGGGATGGGGATTATGGTAGCTTTTATTTCCTTTCTGATAATAGCAGCTATACCACCACCCCGCCCTTGTGGGCGAGGTTTGTCAATGTATGTGTATCCTGCTGGGGTGATTTGATTTAAAGAAAAATAGTCCAGGGGTTTTTGCCATGTTTCGGTCAGATACAGAAAGTCCAGGTTATTGTCTTTAATGAATTCATTTAGAATGTGGCTTTTATTGTGGATGGAGCGTGTGTTGAGCAGGGCTGCCCTGAGGTGGCGTTGCATTGGGGGGGGTTGTGTGGACCGAGGGAGTGAAAGGAGATTGGTCAGATTCACGTGTTGTGATGGCGTAGTGTGGGCGTGTGACAGGACCGAATGGACGGGATGGAGTGTGGAGACGTGGAATGAAATAAAAACTTACGGCCAGAGCCTCTGTGTGAAGGACGGCGTTTGCGGAGTATTTCATAATCTGTGAGGATGTCCATGCAGTCCGGACGCAGGCGGTTATTGAAGGAGTGGAGATCTGACAGGGAGTAGAGCGGCGGCATGATCCGGTGAAGTGGCGCTAGCACGGAGCTAGCTAATGCTGGGGACCCAGGCAGCAGAGACCAGGAGCCGGATGACCGTGGAAGAAGGAGCGGTGTGAGTCCAGATAAAATGAGAATTATAATCCACAGCATATCAGGAGAATAATTCCAGTGGTTTCCAGAGGAGAATCGTAGGAGGTGCTGACAGCCTGGTGCAGAGTGGGAGCCGGGTGACCAGCCTACTAGCTGGTTAGCTTGCTTGATAGCCGCCGGCTGTAGGCGGCAGGGAGAGACGATGTCAGCGGGGAAGCCGGCTTATCGCAGCGGGATGGGAAGACCCACACGAGCCGCGGAGTTAGGGTGGAGTTAGGGTGGAGTTGGGGTGGAGTTGGGGTGGAGACAAAAATGTTAGCTCAGCAGACTTCAGGGAGCCGAGGAGCCTGCTAGGTCCGATAATGCTAGCGGGCTAGGGACCGGTGAGATGAAAACACATTTATCTGTGTCGATTCGAGATAGAGATGCTGCTATTTTTTTGCTAATGACTGATGTTTAAAAAGTAGAGAGCCAGACAGGAGAGGTTCTGATCTGGACTAAATAACTATATTTGGGGCGGAGGAGCGGCGAACAAACAACGCCAGCACCCTCGGCGACCCGGGAAAAAATTAGGTGTAATATTATTCATTTATAGTCCAATATTATCCTATAAGCCAGTGAATTAATCTAATCTCTTTGTTTTTCCACATTTGTTAGATGAGGAGTGACCCCAGCAGGACAAAGCCACACACCCAGAAGACTTTCAGGGAGCAGCTTGCTGCAGAATTGTTGGAGTTTGCTGAAGGGCCTGCACCACCACCCCCTCCTCCACCACCCCCTCCTCCACCACCACTCACATGCATGCCCGAGTATTATGGGGAAGATGCCACCAAGGTCAGGAAGAACTGCAGGAGGTGCCTAGATGCTGGACTCAAAAGGGTGAAGACACCTGTGTACTACAGGAAGTGCCAGGTCCCTCTGTGCTTCACTGTCAAAAAGAACTGTTTCAGGGAGTGGCACGACCTAAATACTGGAACGTTCAGGTAGGTATAACGTTTTGCGAGTGTTTATTTAAAAAAAAAAGACTTGTTGTTTTTATATACCTAGTGTGATTTTATTGTATAGTACGTTGGTAAAATATTTGTTGTTTTTACAAACCTACAGTGGCTTTATTGTATAGTACGTTGGTAAAATGTTTGTTTTTACATGCCTATAGTGTTGGTAAAATGTTTGAAATAAATCTGCCCCAGTTGGAGTCTAATGTTACCTATGTTTCCGTTTTTTTGTATTGTGCAAGTACACCTACACACACTGACCTACAGTGTAGTTTTATTGTATAGTGTGTTGGTACAGTTACATACACACACACACACACACACACACACACACACACACACACACAGCTACACTTACACATACCCACACAGCTACACTTACACACCTACACATACCCACACACCTACACTTACACATACATACCCACACACACACCTACACTTACACACACACCTACACTTACACACATCTACACACACTCACACGCAAACAAATATTTAAAAAAATATATATTTAAAAAAAAATATGTATTTATTTTTTAAATATTTTTTTGTTTTGTTTTGGGTGGAATGAATACCTATAGTGATGATTGAATGTAATACAATGATTTTTATAGTCTGGTACCTGAAAAAGGTCAAATGGCACTGATGGAACCAAATGTGCCCAAATGTGCCCAAAGCTTATTCCTCCTGGACTTTATTTTCATAAACCTCTCTAAAAAGGTCAAATGTCACTTGTTTTGCCTCAATCTTGATACAGGGTACTTATTATATGTTATACTTTGGATTCCTAAAGCTTTTAGGCTACTAACCCATCATTCAAGGGTGGTCTTCACTATATGTAATGGGTTTTCTTTAGGCAGAGACAGGAATTTACATTTTTTTGCTATGTTCCATCTGAATTTACTCTGACACAGAAGAATCAATATAGATTCTGACACTTCTACATCCAACTCACAGATGTAACCTTGCTTTGATATCAAAAATTATTCATATAAACCTTTTAGAAGTGAAGTTATAGTCATTTATTCTGGGAATGTCATTTTCGAGCCTGAAACCTGAAAAACAGGCTCGGGGTTTAACAGGTTAAGTGTGAGTGTGTGTTATGTCTTTAGGTAATTTGCATTTGTTACCTGGAATGTGTTGTGTTATTTGCATATACAAAGGAAAACTCCTTAGGCAAGGCAAGGCAAGGCAAGTTTATTTATAGAGCACTTTTCAACACAAGGCAATTCAAAGTGCTTTACAACAAATGAAAGACATTAAGAAAATGGCATTTAAAATCAGTCATTAAAAAGAAAAGCTAATAAAATAAACACTAAAAGAAAAAATACATGGATAAAAGTTACAGTGCAGTCTAAGATATGAATAGTTCAATTAAAAGCAGCGACAAAAAGAAAAGTCTTCAGCCTGGATTTAAAAGTAGTCAGAGTTGCAGCGGACCTGCAGGTTTCTGGGAGTTTGTTCCAGATATTTGGAGCATAATAACTGAACGCTGCTTTACCATGTTTAGTTCTGACTCTGGGGACAGAAAGCTGACCAGTCCCTGAAGACCTCAGAGATCTGGATGGTTCATAATTTAGCAGGAGGTCAGAAATGTATTTTGGGCCTAAACCATTCAAAGCTTTATAAACCAGCAGCAGTATTTTGAAATCTATTCTTTGACACACAGGAAGCCAGTGTAAAGACTTCAGAACAGGAGTGATGTGATCCACTTTCTTAGTATTAGTGAGGACTCGAGCAGCGGCGTTCTGAATCAACTGCAGCTTCCGAATAGACTTTTTAGTGAGACCTGTGAAGACACCATTGCAGTAGTCCAGTCTACTGAAGATAAAAGCATGGACAAGTTTTTCCAAATCCTGCTGCGACATTAGTCTTTTAATCCTAGATATGTTCTTTAGGTGATAGTAGGCTGATTTAGTAACTGCTTTAATGTGGCTGTTGAAACTCAGGTCAGAGTCCATGACTACACCTAGATTTCTGGCTTTATCTGTTGTTTTGAACATTGCAGACTGAAGCTCAGCGCTAACTTTTATACGTTCTGCCTTGGCTCCAAAAACCATTACCTCAGTTTTATCTTTGTTTAATTGGAGAAAGTTCTGACACATCCAGTCATTGATTTGTTCAATGCACTTACTCAGTGTTTGAATTGGAGCATAGTCTCCTGGTGAAACTGTTACGTAAATTT
This sequence comes from Harpagifer antarcticus, assembly GCA_902827135.1. Classification (NCBI taxonomy): domain Eukaryota; kingdom Metazoa; phylum Chordata; class Actinopteri; order Perciformes; family Harpagiferidae; genus Harpagifer; species Harpagifer antarcticus. The sequence goes on from CADEHL010001363.1 coordinate 9,662,963, forward strand.
GTGTGTCATCTATGTCAGCTATGGTAACTTATTTTGTTGTTTTTCATTATCTGAGCCAGTGGTAGCAAGAATACATAGAATAGTAGCTTTATACAGAAGAAAAAAGAAAAAAAACCTGCACTGTGACTATTTTTTATTTATTTATTCTCTTTTTGGCAATATCAAATGTTAAGCACATGGTGAAAGATTAATAAACAAGGACTCATCACAATTATAACATGATTACTGTCCCCCATGGTCCAATCTTGATGAGTACAGTTTTACAATAAAACATACTCTAGCAAAATACCAGCTGGAAACAAGAAAATCGGCGTAAACGAGTGTGTGACTCGGTGTGGCTATTAAAAAATAAATCATTACGTCGGGGGAGCATTTGCTTGGCATTTCTGGTTATTTCTCCACTGGTTAACATGGGTTAACAATACCGTGTAACTGTCATGTTTGAAGGGACGAAATAGTGACATCTTCACGTCTCCCAGCATGGTAAATCGTCACATTTCACATCTTGCCGTGATACCGGGTTGGTTGGATAAAACAGAGAAGGTTTTCTTTAAAAAAAAAGAAAAAAAATAGACAGGCATTTTATTTCTTAGCCTTCCACAAAGACATTATTTTAAAGAAACTGCTTGTTCACCAGCAAGGAACAAAATGCCACACCTCCCCTCTCTTCCCAGTCACATTTATAGCAGATTCCCGCCTTCGAAATTCAACCTGGCCAATCAGGTCATGACTCATGAAAGGGTGAGTGAAGAGTTAAATACAGAAATAAACACTGTTCTCTACATTTAACAAAATCCTAAAAGCCAAAGTAAGTTAATCATTTATCAATACCAATATTACAGCTTCAAAAACAACAAGGTCTGCTTAAAACTGATTTTCTTAAGCTAATTGAGACACATAAAATCACACATTTTCTGACCAATCACATCAAAGACTCCGCCTACTCATACGGCATATATAACGGCGTGCTCCCGTTTGAGCACTGACACGAGATGGTAGGTCTGAACCTATGGTCTGAACCATAGACTGTATGAGGAAATGGTGATTCATTGTGATGGTGTGTTTTTAGGACATTTGAAATTAATTTTGATGCATTATATATTAATTTGCCTATGTAAATTGATATTATAACTTTAAATGAAATAAAGAAAATGTTGAAGAAAAATGTACTACCTTTCTTAACAAACAAATAGTTAAGCCACATGTTAGTGAGGGAGTGTGTGCGCTTCCTCACAGTACAATTTAGAATTATTGAATGATTCAGATTAATAATTAAACATGTAATCAACAAATAATCATACATAGGCCTATTATAGTTTAAGATAAAGTTTGCAGATCTCTTTCTAAAATTAAATCCGACAGTCCAATACTTTTTATACTTTTGCGTAAGCTAGGTAAAATTGTAGGATTGAAGGACTTGTAATAGTATTTCAACACTGTTATGACTGTTTTTATAGTAAATTATCTGAATACCTCTTTCCCAGTGGGGGGTGGTAAAGCTGCCACATGTAGATAATATGTGACAGTATGACAGTGGAGCCTCCCAGCGGCAAGAGGCTGTCGGTACAGAGGAAGGAGTTGCAGCAGACCGCCGGTGGGAGAGGTCAGCCCCGTGTTCCCACCGGAGACAATGCTGTTCCCCCCCCCGTGCCTGCATAACGGGCTGTGTCTATACTTTTTTAAACGGCATGAATAGGCCATTCGTGCCTTTGACCTTCTGGTAACATTACTGAAAATGCTCCATGCGTGTTGCATGGACTGTGCTTCGAAACACCCACAGAGCAGGTGAGTGAAGCCGGGTGAGGATGTGCTGTGTCCGCGGTGCTGTTTTGGTCCCTCGGTGTTACTTTGTGCGAAGCCTCCACGGCTCCGTGGCTGCAGCCCTATCGAGACCCGCTGAAGCGTGTCAGCGTCACGGCTTGACTCCGGGAAACACCGAGGAGCTGAGCTGGCCTCCAGGCGTCCACACTGACTGCTATAGGGGTGGCCAGCAGTGGAAATAAAGTAAGGGTGTGAATTTCCATTCAGTGGAGTAAACACACCGAAGTGAGCCTGTTGTTAGTAGCAGATTAACTTCAACACACTGTTGACGTTTGGTAAAGCATTCCTCCTTTACTACTTTCAATACTTTGAAATGTTAATAACGCCACCCTTATTAATGTACATTTTAATTGAGTAGGCCTATGCTTTATTTGCATGACTGTAACAGGAAGAATATAGTGTCACTGTTATGATAAAATTACGTAAAATATACAGCAAATTTTAACAAAAAAAAGTTAGGCTTAGCAACATTGTTACACTACAAAGCTTTCACTGGAAACTCGACTAAATAAAGTTGCAAATTGTGAACATAAATGGTAAAAGTGAAAGTTTGTTGACTTGTTTTCATTCTGTTTTGAATATAATCTCATAAAACACATTGACTGATGTCAGTCATGTCTATTGGTTTCAATAAAGGCTGATAGTTCAACATGGGTTGTGAAAACTACATTTTTGGATAAATTATTTGGCCGTTTTCTCATGTTGACGCGTCACTGTGGGAAAACCCACAGGTGTGAATACTTTGATAAATGATGGTTTAGTAACCCCATTGTTTTCAAAATGACTCCCGTACTCAACAAATGAAAGAAGTGGAATACTTCACACTTGTAGGGCTTTATAGACAAACTGTTGTTTTAGCCCTAATGTGAAAATTGTAATCTTATATTTGGGCATATTCCTCATGTAATGACAATACTGATTTGATTTGATCAGATAAAAAAACATGAGGGGCAAGAAAGTCATTTTGTAAGTATTTGTAATTAATCATCTGTCTTCATCCATAACAATGAAAATGTGTGTTTTTAATATTGTATTGTTTCAGCCATGTATACACAAGCCTAAATGTTTCAGAGCTTTATTTTCATTAAATATTTCATGACCTGATTTCTGCTCGGTATTATATTCTAATCGGAATACAAAAATGATTTCTGTCATTTGTAATCTGCCTTTTATTTGATTGGATGCAATTTTGGTTCTCATTTAACAAAGCGTACATTAGGAAAGTGCCAAATAATATTAGCTGTCAGTACAAATATCTGATATAGTTTTTCTACATGTGGTGTTTGTTCAAATGTTTCATATTTGAAATTATGCCAGTAAGCTTAAATCTCAGGTAAAGTTTGTACCTTTTTAGTCTTCAAATATATTTGTATCTTTTATGTCTTTTGACATGTCTGTCCCCAGTGATGTAAACAAACAAGTTAGATTTTCTACCGCACACTGACCTTTGTTATTGCTTACCTATAGCAGGGATGTTTCCAACACCGTGATCATGCTTCTTACTGATGGTTTACATTTTCTGTGCAGCAGCAGCAACAGCGGGTAGTCTAGACATGACATTTCTATTGATAGTAATGTTGTTTCTCTCCTGTGTGCAGATTTGCTCTCACTAATGCAAAGACACTGTACACCACAGATTGCATTTCCTCTTGGCTCAGTGGCATATTAGATAAAATGTCCATCACTGTATTGCTGTGTGTAGCTACACCTTGAATTAACACCAGACATTAGATATCCTCATACGGATCATATTTATATTTTCTTGAGCTATACAGCCTGCTCAACCAGAAGATCAGAGCATCTAGCTCTTTCCTTATAGTGAAAAATGAAGAAAGTGTCCACAAGTTCAAGTTAAAACTATAGGAGGGTTTTATATATAGGATCCCTTGATCTATTCATTGTGACCGTACCATTTTTTTCTTTCCAGTATGGCTAACAAGAATAGCACCCTGCGCTGTACATTCTCTGCACCGAGCCACAGTGCCAGCCTCCTCCAGGGCTTGTCCGTCTTGCGCTCTCGGGGGCAACTACTTGACGTTGTGCTGGCCATCAATGAGGAGCGCTTCCAGGTCCACAAAGCTGTGCTGGCCTCCTGTAGTGATTACTTCAGGTTAGTATGAATCACAAGACTTCTCACTGTCCATTTTTTTATTTGGAAGCACTTAGCTGATGCTCTTATCCAGAGTGCTCTGAGTGAGCTGCAATCTGCAGATAAAATAGGACATTAAGAGCGATTCAGTTCGGGGAAAAGGGTAAAGAGTGGAAAAATGTGAAATTCACAACAAGCACTAAAGGATGCGCTCACTTGTTTTTCTTTCATTTTATCTTTAATCTGAACTAGGTTGTGATTATATATGAATGTAGTATAGATGTTGTGATATGAGACCATTGTGAGGATATGGTGAAGTGTGAGTGTTGTTTTTTACTGGTTTAAAGCTGCATTACAGTAAAGTTATGTACTTTTCTGAATTTACCCTACTGTTCTAGCTCTTCTTTTTCCCATTTTCTGAGGATGACATTTCATGTCATACAAGTGCTCTAACTAAATCTTGAAATGTCATACAAAAGTCAAATCTTGAATTTAGAAGACATAGATTTGTAAAAATGTTATCTAGCTCATTGACTAGTTCTTTTGTTACAGAGCAATGTTTACTGGAGGCATGAGGGAGGCAAATCAAGATACCATTGAGCTGAAGGGCCTGTCCGCCCGCGGACTGAAACATATCATTGACTTTGCCTACAGTTCAGAAGTCACTTTAGACCTGGACTGTATTCAAGATGTCCTCGGGGCAGCCGTTTTCCTTCAGATGGTTCCAGTTGTGGAGCTCTGCGAAGAGTTCCTCAAATCAGCGATGAGCGTGGAGACCTGCCTTCACATCGGCCAGATGGCCACCACCTTCAGCCTGTCTTCCCTCAAAGAGTCGGTGGATTCCTTCACCTTCCGCCACTTCCTTCAGATTGCGGAGGAGGATGACTTCCTGCACATTCCCATGGAGCGCCTAGTCTTCTTCCTGCAGAGCAACAAAATGAAGAACTGTAGAGAGAACGACCTCTTCCACGCCGCCATCAGGTGGCTCCAGTATGACGAGTCTCGCCGGGCTCAAGCCAGCAGCGTCCTCTGCCACGTGCGCTTTCCCCTCATGCGCTCCTCTGAGCTGGTGGACAACGTTCAGACGGTGGACATCATGGTGGAGGACGTGCTCTGCCGCCAGTATCTCCTCGAGGCCTTCAACTACCAGATTCTTCCCTTCAGACAGCATGAGATGCAGTCTTCGCGGACACACATACGTTCTGAAGTCTTGTCAGTCATCACCTTTGGAGGGACGCCGTACACTGACAACGACCGCACGGTGAGCAACAAGGTGTACCATCTCCCTGACATGGCTTCTCGTCAATTCAAAGAGCTGACAGAGATGGACACAGGCTGCAGCCACGCCTGTGTTGCTGTACTTGATAACTTTGTGTACGTCGTTGGTGGACAGCACTTACAGTACCGGAGCGGCGAGGGGGCGGTAGACAGCTGTTTCCGTTACGACCCGCACCTCAACCAGTGGCTGCGCATCCAACCTTTGCGTGAGGCTCGTATCCAGTTTCAGCTAAACGTGCTGCGTGGACAGCTGTATGCCACCGGAGGGCGCAATCGATCTGGTAGTCTGTCATCTGTAGAGTGTTACTGCCCAAAGAAGAACGAGTGGACTAATGTGGAACCATTGAGGCGCAGGATTTGGGGTCATGCAGGGACTCCCTGCGGGGAGAGGCTGTACATCTCGGGGGGTTATGGCGTGTCGTTGGAGGATAAGAAAACTCTTGACTGCTACAACCCAGCCTCAGACCAGTGGGACTTCAGGGCCCCCATGATTGAACCCAGAGTGTTGCATGCCATGATTAGCACCAGGGATCGGGTTTATGCTCTGGGCGGCCGCATGGATCACGTGGACCGTTGTTTTGACGTGCTTGCGGTGGAGTATTACATTCCAGAGAGCGACCAGTGGACCACCGTCAGCCCCATGAGAGCAGGACAGTCCGAGGCTGGCTGCTGCTTACTGGACAGGAAGATCTACATCGTCGGGGGCTACAACTGGCACCTGAACAATGTCACAAGCATCGTGCAGGTGTACAACACAGAGACAGACGAGTGGGAGAGGGATTTGCACTTCCCAGAATCCTTTGCTGGCATCGCGAGCACACCAATTATTATTCCACAAAACACCACACAACGCTAACCAACCGACCTGTGACTGTGAAGACTTTACTATATGTGATCTTTACTGCCGACCACTGACGCAAGGAGTGAACATTATGTGAGTAACAGGTGGTGTGCGTTTGTGTGTTGTTCAGTCATTTAATGGAATGGCCCGAAAAGCTACTAAGCAGCATTACTCATTTGGTATATTATCATGTGTCCTTGTTTTGGTCAAGAAATGTTTAATCAATCAAACAAACCTTTTGAGAGCACAATTTGATTTGAAATTACTTTTATGTAAAAGACGTCAGGATCTTAATACACTTATGATTGTGATACAGGCTTTCAAAGGACCATTTGAAAGGAACATTTGTATGCGTTCCTGGGGAACAGCCTATGGGAACGGCATATAAAAAGCTAATGAGACGTTTCCTATTTATATTTAATTTCTTTGAAATTATTTCTCTTATTAATGGTAAAGATATCATTTATCTTCTGGAGTAGAATTACCTAAATAAAAAAAATTACTTTGTAAAAATATTATGGTTTTACCAATGAAGGGCTAAAGTTACATACAGCACAAATTGTCTAACATTTTGAATGGAAGTCTTGAGTTCTCATTCATAACACTCGTTCGATGTCTCACTATGGGATACGCCTCCCCACGAATGCCTCAGAAGCATCAATCTCATTACGCCAATCCTGATTGGCTGGTGATCTTGACGACCACTTCAGGGAATCCGACCACCCTTTAAGTAGCTTGCGCTACGACGCAGCATAATTCAAACACCTCTTCTCGCTTCGGAGCACATCTCTAAATTTGTAGTAGCCTGGCTAGCTTAACTGTTCATAGACTGAACCACTCTAAGCTAACTTTCGGTCGCCGGACGCTTGCCAGCTACACTTGCTTCACATAAGATTAGAATATTAACACACCACTTAATACTCGATTCTGCCCCGCCGGTTTTTAACGGTAAGGGTTTTTGATATATTGAACAGTAACATACCAGTTGTTGTTCCGTCCCTCTAAGTCGGCACTCCGGCTATCCAGGATGGACCCTTCTCTTCCTCACACCAGAGGAGACGGAGGCTCTGAGGCTCGACTTTGCAGCTCGACTTTGCGGCTGCAGGTATAAAATATCGAGCACGGACTCACACCAGGTCTGCTCGTCCTGCCTTGGGCTGGAACATGCCCGGAAGGCTATCGACGCCCCCGGTTTGTGTGCCCGCTTCACCATCAAGAGCCTCCGCCGACGGCAAGCGCGCCAAGCTAGCCTGTCTGGCGATGTGCTGGCCGGCAGCCGAGACATGGAGGTAGCCGCCGCGGAGGCTGAGCCTTGCGCTGAGGCTGAGCCTTGCGCTGAGGGCGAGCCTTGCACTGAGGCTAGCTGGGGCTCCCAGTTGGGGCTCCCAGCTGGACCTCACGTGGTTCCGCTCGCGGAGGATGTCCTGGAGTTGGATTATATAGAGGAAGACGAAGAGGGTGCCTCTGAGTTTCTCTTATCCGACTCAGACGAGGATGATATTTTCGACTCATCCGCTCAGGCTGCCAAGCAAAGGAGACCACCAGGTCTCGCTACGAGGGGAAGAATTTGCCCCAGGCTGCGAGGATGGCACGACAGCTTCTCCCAATTTTTCCAGAGCTGCTAGACGAGGTGTCTGTCTCGTGGAGAGACCACCCGTTCAGCAGCAAGTCCCCGATCCAGGGAGCTTCCTCTTTGGATTTCGAGGGCATGGAGAAACTCGGCTTGCTTCGCATGCCTCCTATGGAGCCGCTTGTTGCAGCCCACCTCCAACCGCGGCTGTCCTCGGCGTCTAACAGGAACCCCATACTGCCGACAAAAGCAGATCGTTTTCAGTCAGCAAAGACCGAACGGGCTTACAAAGCGGTGGTTTTGTCTGTCAGGGCACTCAATGTCTCATCGATGCTGACTGCTTACCAAGCAGCACCGGCACAGCCGGCCCAGACCTTCGGTCATCAGGCGAGGAAGAAGAAGAGAGCGGCCTGACAGCCTTCCCTCCTCTCCTTGGTGGAAGAGCTGGAAGTTGTTTCTGAGGGGAGCTGTCGCATCTCTCAACAAGCGGACGGTAACCGAGTCTGTCAACGCATGATCACCTCGCGCATGTGCAGTGTCGGCCGAGGTTGTCAGCCAGGGGTACTATCGTGTTCAGACACTAGAGGGCCCCATAACACAACTAATAAAGGCACAGAGAGCCGACAGCAGGGCAGAGGCCACTTCTCCTCTCACTCTCATGAGCGAGAGGTGGGGTGTCACAAGCTCAGCTTGGGTGTTGAGGACGATATCACGGGGCTACAGACTCCAATTCGCTGTCACCCCCCCTCACTTCTCGGGCATTGCGTCATGGCGCACAGAGAGTGATGGTCATTGTGGAATGCGTAATGGCACTGCGCCACTGGCTGCACCCGGTTTTGCTAGTACCGGGCGTACCTATGTGTGCTGTCCTATCACGTAAAGTGGTCACCACAGACGTATGTCTGACGGGCTGAGGGGGGTATATACACGAACATCGACCTGTGAGGGGTCTCTGGAGCAGAGATCTCCAACGGTCACATATAAACTATCTGGAGCTTTTAGCGGTGTTTCTCACCCTAAAACGCTTTCTGCTTTTTCTCAAAGGACATCATGTCAGACAACACGACCACAATATCGTATATAAACCGTCAAGGGGGTTTGCGTTCTCTCCAGTTACACATGCTGGCACGCAAACTGATACTATGGAGCTGCGGCCGTCTCCTTTCTCTGAGAGCAACACACGTACCAGGGGTGATGAACCTCGGAACAGATCTGCTGTCCAGAGGTGCACCACTATATGCAGATTGGACTCTACATCCAACAATTGTGAGTCAGTTGTGGATGTGTTACGGCCGAGCCGTGGTAGATCTGTTCGTGTCAAAAGAAAACGCTCAGTGTCAGCTGTTCTTTTCAATGCGCGGTCTAAAAGCACCGTTAGGCGTGGACGCACTCGCGCACGCTTGGCCGCCGGTCCTTCTGTACCCATTCCCACCCCTGGCTCTAATACCTCCGACTCTGGCCAGAGTGAGAGAGCATCGCCACACGCTGATCCTGATAGCTCCGCACTGGCCTGCAATGTATTGGCTGGCGGAGATATATCAGCTGCTGTGCGGGAAGCCGTGGCAGCTCCCGTTACGCAGAGACATACTGTCTCAGGCGGGGGGGGGGGTGGCGATCTTTCACCCACACCCAGAACGCCTGGCACTATGGGCCTGGCCCGTGAGTGGTATAATTTGAGTACAGTGGGTCTTCCTCAGAAGGTGATAAACACTATTCAGAGTACAAGGGCTTCCTCCACCAGGTCTCTTTATGACTGTAAGTGGAGGATGTTTGAGGAGTGGTGCTTCCAAAAGGGACATGTCTCTTTTTAATGTCCTGTCTGTGTGATTTTGTCATTTCTACAGGACTTGATTGATAAACACAGAGCTTTCTCTACGATTAAAGTGTACCTGGCTGCTATTGCTGCATGCCACGTGGGTTTTGAGGGAAAGACGGCTAACCAACATCCCTTGGTCTGCCGTTTTATGAAAGGGGCTCGCAGGCTACTCCCTGTTTCCAGGTCACTGGTGCCCTTATGGGACTTGGCAGTGGTTTTAGATGGGCTCACTCGACCTCCATTTGAACCCCTGGAAGAAGTTGACATGAAACACCTGTCACTGAAGACAGTGTTGTTGCTGGCTCTGGCATCTGCCAAGCGAGTCAGTGACATTCATGCGCTCTCTGTACACCCTTCATGCACTCAGTTTGCCCCGGGGCAAACGAGAGTGTTGCTGAAGCCCAACCCTGATTTTATACCCAAGGTGGTTGGCTCATGCACCCCCATTGACCTTGCGGCATTTCCTTCACCGTTGTGTTCTTCTAGAGAACAGCGGCAGAATTTGCTGTGCCCAGTTCGTGTCTTGCGCACCTATATGGACAGGTCTAAAGAGTTTCGATGCAATGACCAACTCTTTGTATCCTGGGCTAGCCCTCATAAGGGCAAGCCCGTTACCAGGCAACAACTCTCCCACTGGATTGTGGAAGCGATAGCTCTGGCTTATACGAGTCAGGGTTTGCAGGCACCAATGGGCCTGCTTGCTCATTCTACTCGTGGCCTGGCTACGTCCTGGGCTTTGTTCAAGGGTGTTTCCATCTAGGACATTTGTGCAGCAGCGAGCTGGTCTTCACCGCTCACTTTTGTCCGTTTTTACAGATTGGATGTCTCTGCTCCAAGTGTGGCCCATGCAGTGCTGGGCCCGTGTTGGGACAGAGTTCTACCTGTTGAGTACTGCATTTTGGTGATTTTCGAGATAAGCATGTCTAGCAATACTCAATGTCCCATAGTGAGACATCGAACGGAGTGTTATGAATGAGAACTATAGGTTACTAACGTAACCCCAGTTCTCAGAGTAACATGAAGTGAGATGTCTCACCAGACAGCCCTTCTTGCTGAGGTGAAGCGAGAAGAGGTGCTTATTTTTGAATGACGCTGCGTCGTAGCGCAAGCTACTTAAAGGGTGGTCGGATTCCCTGACGTGGTCGTCAAGATCACCAGCCAATCAGGATTGGCGTAATGAGATTGATGCTTCTGAGGCATTCGCGGGGAGGCGTATCCCATAGTGAGACATCTCACTTCATGTTACTCTGAGAACTGGGGTTACGTTAGTAACCTATAGTTAGATTGTGTGTTTACAAAGGTATCAACAGACTGAACCTTATATTGTTAGACATTTTGATTGTATAGTTTTGAATATTTTATTAAGATTATCCTTTTTTTGACCGAATCTCAGTGTTGTTTGTCTCCTCAAATGTACTTATCAACAAACCACAACGGACAGTAATGATTGCACAAATGAACACGGGTAGTGTTTGTGTTTTATGTTGATATCTCATATTAAATGTGGTGTTAATGTTGTTTTTCTTTAGCTATCCTGAGCTGAAACCTGACAGTAGTTGTTCTCTCAGTTACATAAGAAGCCAGTTTGGACCTCTTAAGGCAGCTACATGAATCATTCATGTGTTTTTAATGTCAGTGTGTGCTGCTCTTTATGTTAAACAAGTGTTGCATATTGGTTTTGTCCCATCAAATCAAGTTTTATTTATGTAGCACATTTATAAACGATTTTTGGTCGAGCCAAAGTGCTGTACATATAATAAAAATAGCCTACAGTAAACACACTTTACAGCAAATACAACAGCACAGATTGTTCAAAATATCAGTATGAGAAAAATGACACCCTCTATCCTTAGACCCTCACATCGTACAAGGAAAAACTTCCAGAGAAAACCCACAGTTTAAGGGGATAAAATTGGGAGAAACCTCAGGGAGAGCAACAGAGGAGGGATCCCTCTCCCAGGACGGACAGACGTGCAATAGATGCCGTGTGTAAATCGAAGAGATAATACATTTTACAGCATATAGACCGAATGTTAGGAAATGCATGTGTCTGTAATAAGAAGATGAATCCACGAGGATGTCAGCTACAATCCTGTGGAAGCCATCAGTGAAGCAGCATGACGAGACCCAAGGCAGGACCGCAGAGACCGGTTCAGCCACGACCCGAAGTCCACGACTTAATCCAGAACTCAGGATAGAGGATCCAGGACACAGGACCACAGCAAGAGGATCAGCCTCGACTCCGGATCCCGGCGTAGATATAGATACAAAACAAGAACAAAGATTTGGCTGGGTTAATCGGAACAAGAGAATACACAGACAGAGAGGGAAAAGGTCATTGGATAAAAGTTATTCTTGATAACCCTCTAGAAAGATCTCATGAACTTCCCCACTCAATCTATCAAGACCCGAGCAGTTCTATTAGATATAGGATAAGAAACAGAGAGAGGGAGCACAACAACCTATCTCTTCGTCAGATGCACTCCCCCGCTTATCTAAGCGACTCTGTACCCTGTTACCCTCTACAAGGCCATAGACCAGCAGAGGGAAAATGGGGGGTGGGTAAGGGTTTTTAAGAATAAACCGCAAGGGTCTAAAGGGAAAAAAGATTAAATATAAGGTACTATATTTTAAGTAATCCTATCTACTATTCCTATATTCGAATAATGTATAAACTATTTTAAAAAATACTTTATGAAATCCTATGTTATGTTATAAATATTAAAATAAGGAACTAAATGAATAAATAATTAAACAAAAGCCAGAGAGAAAAAGTGAGTTTTAAGTGTTGATTTAAAAACCTTGACTTCCACAATATAGTGCCATTTATTTATACAGATTTAACATCAAAACTACTCAAAAATCATTTAAACAATATTTTTGCTGTGTTTGATACCGGCTTGGGTTTTTATTTGTACTGCATTGCTGCACTTTTCAGTATTTGTCAGGCATCTGATTCTGCCGCTGAATTTATTAATATACGTTATGTGTTTAAGGAAGACATGTTCTTTTTAAATGTGATCATCTACACATTGATGTCCATACATGTTTCTCCTGTTGCCTTAGTGTATTAGTCTTGTTTTATGTGTACCAGTAAAAGCACATGATATTATTGAAGTGCAATATAAAGGAAGCCACTCTTTGTCGAAGGGGAATGTAGACATTTGTGAGGTTTTATGTGCATCCTGTTAAAGGTGTATCATGTTTTAAAAATAACTTCCAGGTGCTTTTTCTGTCCTTATTTTCACAACAGCTCAACTAAGGCACGATACATTACAGTATGAAATTTGAGCTGTTTATATCCACAAACCCCCAAAGACATTTGAGAAAAATTGTATGGAGCTTTTTAATATTAAACGTATACAAATAAACCAACATTTATGTTTTTTAACGAGTAATTTTCAGATTATTTTCTATATTGATTTCTCTATAAATGTCTTAACTTTATTTGTGTCCAACCAACAGTTTAAAACCAAAAGATATTCAATTTACAGAGATATTAAACCGAGAAAAGTGTGAAACCCTCTCAATTGAGACCCTTGTTTTGCCTTGGGAGCAATTTGAAGAGGCTCGTAGAATTGTACAGCAACACTATGAAATATAAGATATTACTTCATTAAAAAAGCATGGATCTATACACATTATGATACAAATATGGAATGATGATCTTAGTGTGAAAAATACCCTCATGGTAAGATAATATCGATGTGAAATGCTAATATTACTGCACAAAAAACTATTCATATTAAGATAATGAATATAATGATATGCGATTGTTGATCTTAGTGTGATACAATTATAATAATGCAGTCTACACAGTAACCCCTCTGCCTGCGCAATATGGAAACTAGAGTGGGTATTTTTTTTAAGTTGGTTGCCTGGATGTAATGGTTGTTGATGACCCTCTCCATAGCTTTCATCACAAGAGATGTGAGAGCCACATGCCTGAGGTAAATCAGGGCCTTAATAGTGATGGACTACCCATTTTTTCTTCAGAACTCTGTCAATAAGAACCGGTTTATTAAAACACACAGCCCACGTCCTTTTGTACTGTCTTAAACCTTTCCTTCGAATATGTTATGAATTGCTTTGAAAGGCGCCTCTAAATAGATTGAATAATAATAATAATTATTATTATTAATTGAAACCTGCGTCTATTTTATTATCTGAAAAGTGTGTCCGATACACGTCTTAACTTCTAAAATGCAAATGCATTACTTTGCCTAAACTTTATAAACAGTAAGATTCTTTAGGGAATTTGCAATGATTTGCTCAGGAAAGGCGTGGCTTTATGAACACCTAAACCTATTTAAGGATTGTAATTCTTATGGGATTTATTTTTTCATTTAATTTTATATTGTTTATATGGTAATATACAGTATTATATGTATGTTTTTTCGACGATATCTTGTAGGCCTATGTTCTTTATTGTGTGTTCAATAAAGTATATAATATACACCTTTGCAGTGTACACTGCTTGTAATTTAATTCCAGATGTATTACTCAATGCATCCTTTTTTCACATTTAAATTGTAATATAGCCTATGTATAGGCCTACTTTGTTTTGAACTATATCCACAATACACTTTATCCTCATGCTGTCTACTGTCAAGTCAACAGCAGGTGCAAAAGGCGAAGAACATCAACACACTACGCTGACCGTGCGTGATGACGACACCAGAAGGCCCTAGCGTGGTGCGTAACGTAACATTCCATTGAGAAGAAGAGGGGAAAGATGGCGTCCTCTAACAATCCTCGCAAATTTAGCGAAAAAATCGCTTTACATAATCAGAAACAGGCGGAGGAAACTGCTGCGTTTGAAGAAGTGATGAAAGAGCTGAACATCACCAGAGCTGCTCGGGTAAGAGCTGCACACCCCGGCTGTTTATGTTTTGTTGCATCGCTGTTTGGCAGCTGTCGAGCGCTGCGGAGATAAACCTGAACACTGGGATGCTAAAGTTGACATTAACATCCTCTAATATCAATGTCAGTTCACCACAATCAAATAATGCTTTCACCGTGCCTGTTCAGCTTTAAATCCTGCCAGCGTTTTTCCGATATAACCAGCTACTCGTGTGCAGCGTTAGCTTAGCTAGCGTGCTGGAGCTGTGAATAATAATGTGCACCTGTGCTGGATTGACTAGTCACTGGTGTCCTTTTCGTTAGCAAACAAATCACCGACATGTAAATAATTGTATAACAACATGTTAGGAAAGTCAGCTGCTAGACAACATATGAAGCAATATCACTCAGAGGTCTAAGTTATCATTTGCTGGCCAGCCAGATGTTTTAACCAGCTTCTCCAGATGTGATTTTGTTTCCTTGCTGTTAACCATCGCTTAACAGTATGTGTTATTGAGTACATCTTTGTCAAGACTTAGCGTTATTAAGGAAAATGTGGTGTTCCTTTTTTCTTTTTTAATCCAAGAAAAGTATAATTATGTTAACAAAAAAATCTATTAAAACATATTTCAGTTTTCTTGAAGGATGAGGAGCAATATGGGAAGCTACTTTTTCCTGTCAACAGTAAATAGTTTCCTTATTCGTTGAGGTTGTAACTTGGAAATTACTGATTTTGTTCAGCCATTGATGTGAAATAAATGAATTAGAAAATAAAGTATTTATAGAATAATGTGTTTAAAGCAATAATGCCAAATGTTTGGGTTCCTGCGAGGATTTGCTGCCATTCTCTGTATATGATGACGCTAATATTTTTGAATTTTGTACCATCCCTCTGACCTTTTATAGAATAAATAATTGATGAATTGATGGTGAAAATAATTAAATGAAAGCCTTAGATTATTGTGAAAATCAGAAAGTAATGTAAACCTTATTTAACATTATGGTGACTCTTTAATATTATTGTATTATTTCAGAAAAATTATCAAAATTATCAATAATCAAAGTTGTTGACATTTAATTAACTGATAATCAAGTAATAAACACATTGTTTCAGCCACAGTAGTAGTGACATCTTGTTGCCAGGAAGTGTTTGGGCTAATTATTGGCCCAATTGCAGGAAATGATGCCCACTTTCCACACGCATTCATCCGTGTATATCTGAGCAGTACTGTCATTTATTGCAGGGAAAAAACTAAATTAAAGTCAGCTGATCGTCTCTGCCCGATTTCTTTGTGTTGCCATCTCAACATCAATCCATTGTATTTGTTCAGATCATTATCAACTTCATTATTACATGTTACTTGTTAGACGCTTTTATCCAAAGCGACTTACATACTCATTATAAGTAACAGAACACTTCCATCACTGTTTTTGTAATACCATGCATTACTTTTGTGACGTGTTTTGTGTTAAGACACATGGCTAATGTTATCACCAGGTGTGTTACATTGAAGGACTGAAATCACACCAGCTGTCAGTCAGGTGTCAGTCACATCAGGTGATGTGATTCTGTTTTTTGTTTTGCTATGAAAGATGTCTGCTGGTTGTTCTTAAAAAAGCCAATTTGCCTGTCTCATCATTTTTCATCTGTCAATCTATCTTCCATTTCACCCCTGTGGACTGGCAGGTGTCATTCATTTTTAGCATCACTTTATTTGTAAATCAGATCAATCATACACTCATGCTTTCATGCAATTTTACTTTGCACAGTTGCAGTTACAGAAGACCCAGTATTTGCAACTAGGGCAGAATCGTGGACAGTACTATGGAGGCTCACTGCCCAATGTCAATCAGATTGGAAATGGCAACATTGACCTGCCTTTTCAGGTGAGCCCTTAGCCTCTCTCGGCTGGTAAATCAATGGTTTGTTCTCAATCAGTGTACCTTGCTAAGCTGTTGGTGATAATGAACTAAAACAAAGGTTGCAGTTATCTGTTTGTTTTGGCTCAAAAACAGAGAAGTCTGCAGGCGTAGCTGAGTCTTGAACGGCTGCATAGTCCTACCAGGTTGTTATCATGGTCCAGGAGTGCAAAGAAGTGTGTAGTTTTACCCTGCAATGTAATTTGGTTCCTAAATTTTAAAGTATATCATTGCTTGTCATGGCTTTCCATCTTTAAATACATTTGCCAACTCGAGCATCAGTATGGGGGGCCCATGGCTTGACTCATTTTTGAAATGAACACATTTGCACCATTAATCCTAAGACATTTATCCTAAAACATCTATCCTAAAATAGTTTTGTCCTACGAGAAAGCTGTTTTGCTGGCCTCATTCACCTGCTGTGTTCAAATCTAGAACTCTGTGCTGGACACCAGTCGGACTACTAGACACCACGGGCTGGTGGAGCGCGTTTACCGTGACCGCAACCGCATCACGTCTCCTCACCGCCGGCCGCTGTCAGTCGACAAACATGGACGCCAAATATCCTTTTTTTGTTCTTGGAAGAATTTTGGTGTTGTTTTACTAACATTCATTTTTGTTTGATGCATCTAAGTCGCCTCCGAAAATTTGCCTCTCCAGTTAACTGTGTCATTTAAGTCAGCATGTTAACAGGAACATAATATTTTAGGAAGGTTTGAACAGGTTTCTTATAATGTACTGCTCCTTGTCTTGTGGTGCTATCACCTTCTTAGTACCGAAAAAGCTCAAAACCAGAAATATGACTTTACTTGTAGTTAGTCTAACTTTTGTGTTTATATCTAAATGATATCAGAGGCTCCTACAGCTGTGGATTTTCATGTATGTTTCCATACAGTGATATACAGGCTGTTCTTTACAGGCTTGACCTTCAGTCAGTAACAAACTGCCAAGCTTTCCAGGAAACACTTACACTTTCACCTGTTAAAACATAGTCTGTAAATAGAAAGTATCACACTTAATTGCAACGTTAAACTACATCAAGTCATTTCCCAAATGTGTTTTAAATAAATAAAACCAATAACATCTGAGACAGATAGGAACAGAATAAATAATTGAATGTAGCTCTGCCTCGTTCCACATATTTGAGCCTTACATGAAACAATACAATGCGATACTGTGTTTTGTTAGACTCAGACTTTTTTTGACATATATTGGATAACAAGACACTGACTGAAGCCTTTTTCAAAGTAATTGAATCCTTACAACACTTGTGAGTGTGGTTAGTTATTATGTATCAGGTTGAATCAGCCAGCAGACATGAAAGTGTGGATTAGCTCCGATCCATTTTTCATCCCTTCTACTTTATTCGCCTTAACGAAATTCACATCGACAGCTGTCCTTACAGCTCAGTTTACCTCTCCCCACCACCAGACACTAGCTGGAGAAGGTAAGCTAACTCCCCTTTTCCATATGCCCACATTTGAACTAAGATACACAGCTCAATTAGAACGTTAAAGCACATGATTTTGTGCATCCATGTTTAGTACCACATTTTAAAAGTAGCCCAACACAAAGGGCACATTTAGCTGTTTGAAGGCAAGTAAAGGTCTGTAACAGAATGTGGGTCTTCCTGGATGGGAAGCTGAAGAATTGGCTGTCTGCCAGGTTAGGGGATTTAGCTGGGATTTTGCTGACATCTAATCTTTCTCACACATACAGGACAAATTCAGACTCTGCCTTACACCAGAGCGCCATGAATCCCAAACCCCAGGAGGTGTTTGCCGGGGGATCACAGGAGCTGCAGCCTAAACGAGGTAATGGAGGCTCCAGTTACAAAACACATAGAGCCACACTCATTTATTAATGTGCAGTGTACAAATGCAGGCTGCAAACTTTAAATGACATAAAAGGGTTGAAGTAGATCTAGACTCTTGATGAAATATGTATGGAGTAAATGGATACTGATCCAAGGCAAAGAAGTGCTTCAGCAAGCTGCTATAGTACTCTGCAGAGAAGTAACATCTCTGAATAGAGCTGACTCAGTGTGAGCTACAGGGGAGGATCAATAATTCACTGATTATCCATGGATTATGTCTTTTTATGTGTGAGGCTCTCGTATAATGAAGCCAAGATTGGCTGGCATCCACTCGGTCTGTCTGGTGGTCACCTTGCTATTTTTAGACGCTCAGAAATCTAGTGCACAGCTTTATTCTGCCTGACTGGCTCAGATATTGATGACTAATTTCTTGCCCTGATTTGTATTGTCATGCATTTTTTTCAAAGCAAAGCCTGTGTCTTGCTGTTTCCCTTATTAGTACTGCTGCTAACAGTGCCTGGGACCGAGAACTCTGAGTCAAACGAGGATGCGCAGGAACAGTTGTGGGATGACAAGAAGGTACTGACGGGAAAGGGAAGGGCTAACCAGATGGACACTTTTTATGTGAACCACGTCAGATTTACAGCTCATTATTATGTTCTCTCCTCAGGATGATTCATCAAACACATGTGATGTCCCAGGAATCAAGTGAGTGGTCTATTGTTTTATTATCTTTCCAGTCAAACTGTGACCCGTCAGTCACACTGCTATAAATAAGTCATGCTGTAAGTGCACTGATACAAGACAGCTGGTTGAGGTACAGTGGCAAGATGCTGGAAACATTAACATGTCGCTGGAACTGTAGGAACTACTTATTATGGTAGTAACAAACCGATCAACCATTTGTGTTTATCAGAAATATCTCTCTTACAAAGACTCCTTTTATCCTGCATAATAAAGTATCTTTCATTCAAGATAGGCCTTCTAATTTACAATTGTACATGAGATGCACATCAAACCAATGGTACTGAGTTATGAATGGAATTGACTCCCTATACAAATCACAGAAGAACAGTAAGGTTGGATGAAACATTCAGTGAAACAGCATCTTTTAAATAGAGGTGTTGAAGAAATGTACAATCTAGTTTGGCTAAGCTTTGACCAAAATACAGACGTGACGTTGATTATGTTGATGGGTTTTGTGGGCGGTTAGTCTGACTCTGTGGATTGGCTAATACGGGTAATATGTACTCTTGACACTCTTGATTTGATTATTTGCAATGAGTCGTGGACACTGGTATAAGTATCTGAATTGTCCAGTGCTTGTCTTGTATGTGTGCGATGATGATCCAAATAAACTAAACTTAAACACAATTTGATAAACATCCCTGTAGAAACCCAAAGGGTGCTAATCATGCAAAACTTTTTCCAAAGTAGTTCAATATGAGAGCAGCTCTTCTCCTGTCTGACAGCACTTCTTGTCTTTTAGTATATTCCCATCACCCGACCAGGAGTTGAACCTGTCCTTGCTCCCTGCTGCACACAACACCGGGGGCTCGCTGCCTGACCTGACCAACATCCAGTTCCCCCCCCCACTTTCCACCCCGCTGGACCCCGAGGACACCGTGGCCTTCCCCTCCCTCAGCGCCTCCACCAGCACGGGCAGCCTGACCACCAACCTCACCCACCTGGGCATCAGCGCCGCCAGCCATGGTAAAGTT
Organism: Harpagifer antarcticus; assembly: GCA_902827135.1. NCBI lineage: Eukaryota > Metazoa > Chordata > Actinopteri > Perciformes > Harpagiferidae > Harpagifer > Harpagifer antarcticus. The sequence goes on from CADEHL010001363.1 coordinate 9,682,677, forward strand.
ACTATTAGAAAAACACTCAAAGTTAACCAGCTGTTAAAGAAAATGATTACATTTTTACACAATTCATCTTTTAAAAGAGTTGAAGATATTGGATGCTGCAACAATTAAAATGAAAAATGTATGAATTGATAGACAGAAATAAAATCTCCAACCATTTTGATACTCATTAATTAGCTTTTTTTCAGCCTCTCAGGGTGCATTCACACCTAATAGTCCGCTTCTCTGGTGCGCACCAGACCACAGTTTGTTACATTGTTTCATTTTTCAGAAGGTTCGGTTTGCGTTCACACAAATGGACTATAAACTTTAAACACAAGTCATGTGCTCGGAAATGCTGTTCAACAATTGGTCAGACATTAAGGGGGTAAAAACGCAAATCCCGGCAATTTCTACCAGAGCCTCTGCCATGGAGCATCGGCAGGTTATTTTCATGCTGCTGTTAATCTGGAGATCATATCAACAGCAACGGCGCATATGATTATATAATCAGGCAACGTGCGATACAAAATATTATAATGCATATAATGAGACGTTCTGCAGTAAGGAGGGGGTTTCACCGACGGCAGGTGGCTCTGACTTTTAAGTATAGTTTTTAGTTTGATAGTTGTTTTTACTTTACACGACACTGTTCAACCTGTGTTCAACACTTCATTCTGCTTCACTCTTTCACTAAAGAAATTAAGACACCCGCGTTCTTGTGACACGTAAATACTACGCTTCCTATGTTTTGGTGCGGACTGCGTTCACACCAGCGATGAACCGCTCCAGAGTTCACTAGCAAGCGGTCCGAGACCACCTATTTTAGTGGACCAGAGTCCGGTTGTTTAGTTCACTTAAGAGGTCTCGGACTGTGTTCACACCGACCCAAACGAACCGCACCAACCGGCTAAACGCACCAGGGTTCGATTCAACCGGACTATAAAAGGCTGGTGTGAATGCGCCCTCAAATATGCTTTTACCATTCTTATATCATATTAGACTTAATATCCTTGGATTTTGGACTGTAAAAAGAAAGACTTGTATAAAGATGTCACTTTGGACTTTGAGAAACTGGAATGGACATTTTCCCAATTGTCTGACATTTAATACAATAAACAATTAATCACATAAATATCCAGATGAATTAAAAATGAAAATAATATCGCAGCCCTGCAATATTTCACAGCAATTAGTAGGCAATATGAAATTGATCGATAAAGGTTTGTGTTTTAACTTTACAGCACTCAGTTGGTTTGAGTTGAGTGGGAAACAAAGAAACCTTTGTCTTCCCTATGATGATGATGATGATGATGATGATGATGATGATTATTATGTCCCTCCCCAGGCATTCCCAGCTCCCCTCAGCCCACCATGACTGTAACGTCTCAGCGCCGGCAGCCCCCCGTGGTGCCGCTCACCCTCACCTCTGAACTCCATCTCCAGCAGTCCCCCCAGCAGCTCTCCCCCACCCTCTCCTCACCCGTCAACATCACACAGGTAAGGATCTGCTCTGAGAACTATGAGGGAGCACTTGCAGAAGTAATAACAAACTAACATGATGTTCCTCAGACCTGTAATGCTGTCTATCAATCATTTAGTTGTGATTTGAGATTTTCACCAAATAGAATCTGTAAGAAAAAAAGAAAGATAAAAGAAAGAAAATGGTTGAGACTGCTCACAGCGAGGCCTGAAGATTATCTTGAGTAACTGGGTCATGATTTCTGGAAATAAACATGGCTTGGAAGTTTTTAAGTATTTTTTGGCTCTTTGAGAGCAACATGCCATCTACTTCAATTATATATGAAAGTAGGCAGACATCTCCATGGAAACTCACACCAAAACAATGTAGATTGATAAAGAGCACCACAGGTAAGAGGAACAATATGTATGTTTTACTTTTGAGTGAAATGTTCATTTTAAACATGTGTCCTTAAGCTCTGTAGTTTTAGTTTGCTGCTCTACGCTGTAACATTCAACTGGTTTTGTTGTTATGCCATCGCTTGCGAAAGAGAGTAGTAAAGAAAATCAGTTTTGACATAAGAACATCTCCAAACTATTACCTATGGTCATTAGAATGACGTTTTTTAGTAGAGGAAAAGTCAAAATGTATACTAACGAAAGCCTGGCACTCGGAAGACCAGGAACTGAATTGCACTGAAATACTCTTCCGTACATTTAACTTATGTCACATTTTTCGGGACCAGCCTAAACAGAGTCTATGCGTGTTCCTTCAGAACATGTCCACAGAGTCGCTGACCCTGGAGCAGCAGCTCTCCCAGCTCCCTCTGTTCAACCAGCTGACGGCGCAGGCCCAAGCTCAGCTGCTGAACGACCTCCTGAAGCAGCAGCAGGCGCTGTCGCAGGGCATCCAGCTCATCACCCTGCCCCCCCTGGCCTCCCCCGGGACCACCTCCAGCAGCCCCTCCCCAGACAGCCAGAGTCAGACCACCGCCAGCATCAGCATCGGCTCGGTAAGAAACTAAGACGTTTGGTGGAAGCAGAGATAAAGACATTTTGTTTAATCTTCTAATCATTTTGCTGCCTTATTGTTCTGAAAGTTATTATGATACACAGAATACATGCCAGGAAATATGAGTATTATTTTTATGTCACTGGGTTTTGAGACTGATTTTGTACTCCTTACTAAGGGAAATGTATAAACTCATCTGATAAGTATGCCTTTTTAACTTTTTTGTTATATTCATTTGAAGTAAGATTTCTTCATGTCTTTTAAATCTGATTTTATATGTTCTCAACATTTAGCAATTTGTAAGCTTTTGTGTAGGATCATTTTCCTATTTTATTGGATGGATGAGTGTGAACTGAAGCAAGCAATTAGATTAAATAAGCTTATGATACACAGTAATACACCACTTTACCTTTACCATTTAACCAAAGTAGGACTAACAGATTCCACAATCACATTTTCCAAAATCACATCAGAAACAGCCGAAGAGTTTTCCCAATTGATCTGGTGGTGATTGGTATAATTTCCCACCCAAACACACTGTACATAATGAGCAGATCGATGCGTGATGCACTCTCACATCCCGCCCTTTGAGATTTGTGTGTGAAAGGCATGAAGCTTAGTGCTAGCTAACCCTCTTCCCTCCAACAGTACCGCAATCAGACTGGCTCACCAGCCACTCAGTCTCCAACCTCCCCCGTCTCCAATCAAGGCTTCTCCCCCGGCGGCTCGCCTCAAGTAAGGGCCCACCCACCGAGCTAGCTGCTGTTTGGGGAAGGTCTTTGCGCCTGGGGGAAAGCTAACTGTAGATGAGTTTAGGCTGCTTTTCATCCTCTGTACCTGCAGTAACCACTCATGGTGTCAACAGCTGCACACTCATTTCTTCATCACCCCTGTCCCTCACTCCTCACTGTGTGCATGACAACATGGCGATAGTGGTGGTTAGACTTCAAGTTAGTAAACGTTAGCAGTTAGCTGTTATCGACCAGTAGAGCTAGGTTTCATAAAGTTGCACAATGACCTTCATGGTCTCTTCAGTAAAAATGAATAGTCTGACGTCCCCTTTATGCACCACACAGGATTTAGACACTTCTCTCAGATGAGCTTCAGTTATGATGGGTCTCAGGTTTTTTGTCTCGTTTTGTTACTCCTTACGAATAAACAAATAGACCAACAATAATGTTCTTGACTTTTTTTTAAATCGTACTATGATCCTTTATCAGCAGTCAGACTTGAAGGGAACATTTGCTGAATTTAAACCGGACTTTACCATTGCAATGTGCAAGTGAGAGATGTTCAGATTTCACTGCTTGTCACTGGAGCCCAGAGCCCCCCAGACAATAACATGGAAAGAAAGCCAAGCATTGTTTATTGGCTCAAACCAACCTCATTGGAACGATCCAGAGCTGATTGAAAGGCAATGCTTCCCTTTAATGATAAAATGAGCCGTTGGTCTATTGTGAGTCTATCGGAGCAAAGAGCTAAATTCAGTTTACATCTGTTATATACATACACACAAACAAAACATATCACTCTCTCCACTGGGGGAAAGTCATCTGAGCTTATCCTGACTTCAGTAAAACATTTGGCAGAAAGGCAAAGACAGCTTGCATGTGTTTTAATAATACACTTTCTGTGTTTAGTGCTTTTCAAGGTGCAAGGCCACATCAAGTAAAGCAATTACTCACATCAAGTAAAGAAAATGAAATGAAGTTATCAATGGCAATGTTAAAAATATATAATTTAATTGTTGAATAGCAGATCATTTGATTAATGATACCCTTGGAAGGTTGTTTGTTAACTAAACAAGTTATGATTGAATTTCATTTCACTCCCACAAAACGCAGCGTGTGTATCAATGTATCGATTGTGTTGGATTTATTTCCCTCCTTAAAACATTTGCCATGCTGATTTTAAAATATTTTAAATGTAGTCACTGTTTGCCTCCATATTGACTTCTTCAGTGGACTGGAAGGATTTCTTTGTGGGGGGCTTTTACTATCGAATTAAGTTGTAAAGCCCTTCGGTTCAGATTTGTTTCAGTTTTAGTGCTTTCCTCATTGCAAGAACATTTCCAAGGGACATTCCAGTATTTGACTATCTGGCCAGTGTTGTTACACTTGACTACCTAAATAAATTAATATTTCCCCACCATCAACAATGTAGAGATTTAGGAAAGACTGTCTTACTTTTGATCTACTGCAACTTGACAAACAATATCATAGTTACAGAAATCATCAACACACTGTGTTCGAATTTGACTGATGTCAAAAGATAAAATAAAGGCCAAAATAATGAAAAGGCAGGTAATCCAATGAAGCAGGTAGTTGTTTCAGCCTGAAAGTTCATCTTCTGTAAATACGCTTTGCAGTTTGGCAAAACTGTTTCTTAAATACATCTTCATTTGGAAAGCTGCTGTTGCCACGTTTGGAAAACAGCCAGAGTGAGATCTAAGTGCTACGCTGACCGATAGTTGTAAAGGACAAACATGTCAGGATATCACTTCGGTGGAGGAATACTAGAACTTCCCTTTTTCGCAGGTTGATTGTGTTTGTGTTACGGTGAACAGGGCTGCTGCGGTTAAAACAGCACTGTAGTGTGTCCTGTCCTGAGCGATGGGGAAAACAGCCACAGTTTCATATTTCCATTTCATGTTTTTTCATTTAAAGTTATTAGGTGTTTAGGAGAATCACTTTTTTTAAATTGGTTCATCAACCTCCTCTTTTGTCTCATAACCACGACAGCCCTGGTCATGAAACCCATTTGCTTCTTCGGGCGCTGCTCAGACTGACTGTTGTGTGTTTGCTTGTGTTTTTCCATCGCTGAACTGTCTACCTGTGGGCCCAGATAACTTGCCTTCTGGCTCATTTAATTACAGACTTTTATATGTAGCTGCGTTCCTGACATTTGTTCTGATTTGTGGGACTCACTTCTCTTTCTCCAGCACATTCCCATGGTAGGCAGTATATTTGGCGACTCCTTCTACGATCAGCAGTTGACATTAAGGCAGACCAATGCCCTCTCTCACCAGGTGACAAAAGCAACGAAAAGCAACAATGACAGAAAAGTGTTCCCCCCTCTGTACCTGACTTTATCTTTCTGTGCTAAAGCTGGAGCAGTTCAACATGATCGAGAACCCCATCAACTCCAACAGCCTTTACAACCAGTGCTCCACCCTCAACTACACACAGGCGGCCATGATGGGCCTCACCGGGAGCAGCTTACAGGACTCGCAGCAGCTCGGCTACAGTAACCACGGCAACATCCCCAACATCATCCTCACAGGTAGCAACACCACCTGTCCATCAGATACACCTTATTGTACATGTGTGCAAAAAACTCTTAGTGTTTTGCCCCTGTCACGTTTAACACCCTTTATTCTCTTCTATGGAACACAATCATTGTTAAATTACAGAGAACTGTACTGTATGACGAGTATCATGAGAAGTATTACGTTTGACTTGCTTCCCCAGGATCAAATTAGCCTTTACTGTTTTAACACAAGCAACTACATGTTCACTGACCTAATGCTAAATGATACTGTGTTGCAGTAGTTGCACTTTATATACAAAATATGTAGGAATTTATTTATATTTGAATGCAAGTTTAAACAACTTATTTTGTTATTTTAGTTGCCAGGTAGTTAATTGATATTGGTGGACTCGCCTGCCTGTGTTCCTCACTGTCAAACTTAGAGCGAGTTTAAAGGGTGCCTGCCTGTTTGTTTGGGATGTCAGTTCCCACTTGTTCCTTTGACGTCACGTGTCTCAGTCACAGGCGAGTCTCCGCCCAGCCTCTCCAAAGAGCTGACCAACTCTCTGGCGGGCGTCGGGGACGTCAGCTTCGACGCAGACTCTCAGTTCCCATTGGACGAGCTGAAGATCGACCCGCTCACCCTGGACGGACTGCACATGCTCAACGACCCCGACATGGTGCTCACCGACCCCGCCACCGAGGACACGTTCAGGATGGACAGGCTGTAATGTGAGAAGCTGGTCGAGAACAAGGAAATTAAAAAAAACACACTAACTTGTGAATGAGAGAACCAAAGGGCCGGATGAACCCTCTCCCTCGTTGCATGGCCGTCCAGCTGTCCGACCTCGCCCTCGACTCCCTTTGAAACGATGCGCCACCAAAAGACAACAGGGAAAAAGACATCCAGTGGCTTGCCGGGGAATGGCCTCGCTGTCGTTTTGAATGAGATTCGTTGCTCAGCGCTTTCGCTAGCCTGCTGTGTTTACAGTGTACCATTACATGCCACATATATTCCAAAAATAGCACATTTGACTTTTTTTCTTTTCATATCCACTTTTGTTTTGTGATATTTGCTCGTAGCAGGAAGCTGCTCGGACGTTGGGTTCAACCCTACCTGTTGTAGCGGCTGTATTAAAAAAAGAAGAAGAAAAACAAACCACAGCCGGTTCGCTTGTCCCATCGTGCCGCGACGGCTTTCTATTTCACACTCAAAGCTTTATTTTTGACAACCAAATGTTTTTTTCATCATGTACTATATGTTTTGATGCTTTATGTAGTTTCATGTTATTTATTTAGTTAAAGATTTTATATTCCGTTTCATATTTAAATGTGATGCCAAAATGCTCTCTGTACGCATAGTGTAAAATTGCACTGATGTACTTTGTGTCTATTTATTAATTACTAACATATTTGTATATGTGTTTGTTAAGCTACTTGGTTAATGAAGGAGTGCAAAACCTCCCCATAGTTGCTCTTTGGTGTTCGATGTGCCATTCTCTGATGTAGGACTTGTAGACGTTGCCATGCTGCAGCCCAACGGTCCAATCTAAATATCATAGTTTTAGCACAGCTCCACAAAATGCTGCGTGCTCCAGAAAAGGGTTGGTTTAACGCCACTTGAATTAACTTTTTCTGAGAAAATAATCAGGTATTTCTATTTAACTAGAAAGCAAGAAATCACATCCAAATTAATTTTCTGCTAGTGAATATATATATATATATATATATATATATATATATATATATATATATATATATATATATATATATATATCTATATCTATCTCTATCTCTATCTCTCTCTCTCCAGGCTGAGCGTCTTCTCAGTGAAGAAAGCCGTCTGTTTTTAAACAGTAAAATCTTAAACCCTTTTAAGTCGTCACTGTGAAATCACCTGATTTTGCCTTACATGAGTATTCTACTGTTCTACTTAAGTGTCTGATGTGACAACGTATTTTCGGAACTTATTGTAACATTTTCTTGTATTTGAGAGGAACTCAACTTTTGGTCAGTGATATTTGTGATTATGTTGTGTAAGGTTTGACAAATCAATGTACTGTATTTTGTATCGGTACAGTTTATAGCCAAATTGTTGATGTTTTTTAGTGGGGCGAAAACACTAAAGTAATCAAAGGATGGGTTTAAAGTGTTTGAGAAGGAGCGCAATTATGGGGAGGCTTTTTGCTCCTTGACAGGGAAGCTCTAACAAAAACGCTAACGACCTTTGCCATAGAGGTCGTCAATAACAACAGTACCATGCCGAGTTTAGGATTTATTTGTCCATCGTTGGATATTTAACAGCATCAACTGCTCTAAATCAGGGCTGTCAAACTCAAGGTCCACGGGACCAATCCGGCCTGCGTCTTAATTTGCAAAGAATATAATACGTTTATTATACGGTTACATGCCGCTTTACAGAAGCACGTTGTCCATAAACTACATGTCCCACAATGCATCTCAATTTGGGACATGCACACTGAAGAGACTTTCAATGATTTGCCCTTGACTTCTGCTTTCAGACGTAGTTAATTATGAAGTTATTATTATTATGTGATAATAATCCAATGTAGGGGCAATCATGTAATATAATACATTACATATATAATATATATTACATTTATATATAGTCTTAAAGTTACAACCGGCCCTCTGAGTGCAACCATAATGCTAATGTGGCGCGCGATGAAATGAGTTTGACACCCTTTTCTGACTGATTGTTTTCGTATGATGTTAATTTTAATTTCTAAATATGAGGATATTTTCATTGTAGAGCGTCTGTGATTACTCCCATGTTGTAAACTGGATGAAGTACATACCGGGCCTGTTTAAGAAAGAATATGAGTGTATTTATATATTCAGTATTGTATGCAACATTTCAGAAAGCACCGACATCGGCCCAGCTACATTCAGTGTTTGAAACGGCAAAAACAACCAGGGATGTAGTCGAGTCTAAAACTGTTTACCGGAAAAATGTTTACACATTTCATGTCAAGTGTCATCTGAACATGTACATATTGATATCATCTCTGACTACATCCATGACTTTGCCAAAATGTGTTGAACAAATTGTGTCAAATTCTAATCTGCCTTGGCCTTTTGTCAGAGTTTCCCTGGGAGGTGTTTAAGTGTGTGGGATCATGTAATGTTCATGTACAGACGTGCTAATCATTGACTCGCCTAAAGCGCTGTGGGAAGGTTTTCCAACCCCCTCCCCCGTCCCTAAAAGGAATCACGTTTGTTTTACTGCACAACTCTATCTACTGATGTTCAATTGATTCAGTCAAAGTGTTAATCGTCTGCTGTTTCCCTGCATCCAATGTTTTGTTTGCCTTCTTCAGATTTGTGATTCCTATGCAAATGAGACAAAAAAAAGACCTTTAAAGGAAAAATCCATCTTTAATGTTTTATTGTTTATTTCTGGACTTGAGCTGGATTTATTCTTCTGAAATGGTGTGGGAAAGCAGGCAAAAAAAGGAGAATTACACCGCAAATATATAGAGATAAAGAAAGATCTGTTGTGTTCGTATCCGGCTGTTTTCTCCTAAATGTGACTGATGTTGGCAGAGATAGTAGATTGGAGGACAGCTTTGAGCGATTTGAAGAAAAGGCTTAATATTCTCCTTTTCAATAATACTGGACACATTTATTTTGTTTTCTAGCAAGGCCCTTTACAGTTCATCCACTGTCCACTTAGCCATTATTTCTCTATGTTCTCTATGTCCCTACAGTATGTACAATTTGTATTTATTGTATTGAATTTAATATGAATGCGAAACAACAAATGGCCATTCAAGTCGTCTTCTTTTCAGTCAGTGGACACATTTGTAACTGAAGGTTTAGCTCAACATCGGGGCTTTGTGTTAAGAAAATTAGTGTTGCAGTAGTGCTATGACAATCAACGAGTGAAATCGTACACTGAACTACAAATATATTCCTACACCAGAGTAACAAGAAAGCTAAATCCAGCTTTACTTTAAACGTTTTTTTTCAAACCTATCTTCCTCCATATGTATCCCTCCACCTGCATCTCTTCCTGTGTGACTGTTAAACATCAGTGCAAAGTTGCTGCAGAAGAAAGAAACCCTTTCTCTTTAATCCTACACTAAACTGATGCTGGACCTTACTTTCAATGTTTAAAATTAATCAAACATTTCACTTTATTTCCTGAAAATATCCGGACATTTGTTACCAGGCCTGTCACATCAGAGGAAGAAAAAGGCCCAGAAATGCACAACACTTTCCCATAATCTGTTGGATTTTTCCTTTAAGCCACTAAAACAAATGTATACAACTCATTCTCTACATATTACATGTTTCCAAATGTGTTATCCCTAAAACAACATATGTGTTCAAGCCCAAACTCCAGTGTTGCATTGCTATTAATGCAGCAATTAACAGTAATACAACAGTGATGTGAGCCCCCCCGTCACTTCCTTCCTGTCATCCTGCTGAATACTAGTCATCCACACTGATCTTGTACATATGCTATAGCTGAAACAAAATGCATGTCTAAACTGACAGTCAAAACCTCTTAACGAAGGCCTTCTATAGCTCTGCAGGTTTGATTTGTGTAACATAACGCTATCACAAAGTCTAAAGCAATGCATGTATGGGTTTCTCCTGTGGCTCTGTTACCTCCATCTCTGTATAATGCTACTTCAAGAATGATAAGAATGTATTACCTGTGGCAGCGTCCTAGTTTTAGCCTGTTTGCCAAATTCTGCTTGGAGTTTTTTTTTTTTTCTCTGCTCTTCAGTCGCCACCTTCTCTTCTTTTCTGAGGAATCACTCTCTTCTCACTGTAGCATCTCACAACGTACGAGTGTAAAAAAAAACGCAGGCCCTCTCCTCTTCTTCAGCACAACCCTTTGGCTTTCTTAAAACAATGGAATCAGGTTGTGTTTTGCAGATTGGCACGTGTACTGATTGTTTGCATACGTGGACTTGAATCTTCTGAAGCTTGTGCGTTACGCAGTCGACTGACATGATAGACACGTGGAGCTGATTCTTCTCCCAAGTTATGTACAGGAGTTACATCTGGCTATGCTGAGTTATTGTTGTTGCCTATCATGTCAGCTGTGTGAAGTGTTTTTGTGCAATGTTTGGTCAACTAGTTGCTTCGCACTTTATTTGTAACTTCCTGGCTCTTGAGCAGGGACTGTTCTGCCCGATGTGAATGCTGACTGTTTCACTCCGGATGTAAACTCCGGAGGTATTTTCATGTCAAAGAAAAAGATGAATACTCTATTTTCCTTTGTAAAATATGTTTTGTCTTTTTTTTTATCCGTGAAGATTTTAGGGGATGCAAAACTAGAAAGGGCTTACTCCAGTGCAGCTTGCGCTCTCGTGTTGGAACAGAACGGCACTCCGAATGTATTTCTTTGTTGGTCATTCCCCCCCCCCCCACATTGAGCGAGTCATGGTTCTTACCTGGTTCTTACAGAGAAATAGATGATAGTGGCAACCTGAAATATACTCATGTGAAGCAGTCTCTGCATCTTGACTACACAACACTAGAGCACACTGTAACTCTAGGGTTCAGGTCACATGAGAACAATGAGATGTAATCAAAAGGAAAATGTTTCAAACAACTCTGCTCCAGTACACCATCCTTCATTTAATGTAAAATGCTGCAGAAAAACATCTACCTGCAAAATATTTGGAGGTAGAAAATGTTGTACCACTGAAAAGTTGATGGACTCCAACTGGTCTGCACTTCTGTTGTAGCTCATCAGAGATAGAAAATAACATATAGTGTAAACAATAATTAGATTCCTTTTTTAATTGTCTTTGGTTTGTCAGCTAAGAGCCACAACATTTTACACAAATAATTTAACTCAAGCTAGGCAGCTAATTCAATTAAATAAAGACAGTAAACTTTGTTCGGCAGACTTGGATATCTTTGCGTGATCCTTTCTTGGTGGTGAAACATTCTCACATGTAGAGCATGAATTAGCATTTTGAGACATTGAGGTAATTTCACAAAAAAGGCATATGAAGCTAAACACTGAAACACTTTTATGGCTACTGAACGAAATTCCGTTTCCGTCTCGAGATGAACAAATCACCTCAAAATGAATTTATATTTTCAAGTTATGCAGTGTTTACTCATCTGCTTGTTATGGTCTGAGCCTCCACTAACTTCTTGAGTTACTTGTTAGCGCAGCGTATGTTGTGTTGAAAAGCAGTGAAGCTGATATCTTGTCCCAAACTGAAGAAGCAGAGCAGTCGTAAACAGGAGTCCTGTGTTAAAAGGCGTATCATTGATCCCACTTGAAAAAGAAAGAGTTGCTGCTCCGTCTTTACTGCTTGTTCCCAGGGTGTTTTAGGTCTGAATAAAATGTCCCTTTAATAACACAGGGTTTTCTAAATGACTCTACAACTGTCTCTGGAAAAACATAGTTTAAATTCCACTTAAAGCTTCTAGTGATAATAGCATAAACCACTGTTGTCCTGTGAGTCGTAGTAAAAGATCTGTAGTAATTTCTTCGTTGCCATGTGATTCTCCTTATGTGACCATTTGTTTATCAGATGAAAGAAAATGTCAATTAAATTGAATGTGGAAGACAGATGTTTCTCTGCAAATAGTCTTGATTTTCAGAAAATGCTGATTTAAAAAAGCGGCCCGATGTCATTTTACAATGTCACAGCGTGTTTGCTGTGGACGTGCATGGTGTTCGATCCTGTTGTATATTGTCTTTGCTATTGTTTCTATTTTGTAATCTGTATTTCCAAATGCAAAATTTAAAAGATTATTTTGGATATGTGCATGCTTGTGAAATGTTCAGAATGTTGATTTCCACTAAAAGCTGTTGAGTTTGAAAAAACGTCACGTCTGTTACTTAAAACAAAATGTTTGACTTCTTCTGCAGTAAAGCCATTAACATGTTATTTCTAGATATTTAAAGCTGCTTTACATGACACAAAATATATGCATATATATACATACAGTGGGGCAAAAAAGTATTTAGTCAGCCCCCAATTGTGCAAGTTCTCCCACTTAAAAAGATGAGAGTGGCCTGTAATTTTCATCCTAGGTATAACTCAACTATGAGAGACAGAATGAGAAAAGAAAATCACATTGTCTGATTTTTAAAGAATTTATTTGCAAATTATGGTAGAAAATGTGGTCAATAACAAAAGTTCATCTCAATACTTTGTTATATACCCTTTGTTGGCAATGACAGAGGTCAAACGTTTTCTGTAAGTCTTCACAAGGTTTTCACACAGTGTTGCTGGTATTTTGGCCCATTCCTCCATGCAGATCTCCTCTAGAGCAGTGATGTATTGGGGCTGTCGCTGGGCAACACTGACTTTCAACTCTTGACCTTGAAATGCTTCTTACGAAGCCACTCCTTCGTTGCCCGGGCGGTGTGTTTGGGATCATTGTCATGCTGAAAGACCCAGCCACGTTTCATCTTTAATGCCCTTGCTGATGGAAGGAGGTTGTCACTCAAAATCTCACGATACATGGCCCCATTCAGTCTTTCCTTTACACGGATCAGTCGTCCTGGTCCCTTTGCAGAGAAACAGCCCCAAAGCATGATGTTTCCACCCCCATGTTTCACAGTAGGTATGGTGTTCTTTGGATGCAACTCAGCATTCTTTCTCCTCCAAACACGTCTAGTTGAGTTTTTACCAAAAAGTTCGATTTTGGTTTCATCTGACCATATGACATTCTCCCAATCCTCTTCTGGATCATCTAAATGCTCTCTAGCAAACTTCAGACAGGCCTGGACATGTACTGGCTTAAGCAGCGGGACACGTCTGGCACTGCAGTGTAACATCGCGTCATGTCTGCTAAATGATTCATGTCATGTTAATCAGGTTCATGTTATTGTTTCACATTTAGTTCATAGCCCAGGTTAGATTTATGTTTAGTCAAGTCTTTTTGTTGCCTGTCTAGTCCTGTCATTGCACTTCCTGTTTTATTTTGTACTTACCTCTTGTCTCTCATTTCGTGCGTTTGAGTCCAAGTGTCTGTCAAGGTTCTTAACATGCAGGATTTGAGTCCCTGGCGGCGTAGTGTGTTACTGATGGTAGCCTTTGTTACTTTGGTCCCAGCTCTCTGCAGGTCATTGACTAGGTCCCCCCGTGTGGTTCTGGGATTTTTGCTCACCGTTCTTGTGATCATTTTGACCCCGGGGTGAGATCTTGCGTGGAGCCCCAGATCGAGGGAGATTATCAGTGGTCTTGTATGTCTTCCATTTTCTAATAATTGCTCCCACAGTTGATTTCTTCACACCAAGCTGCTTACCTATTGCAGATTCAGTCTTCCCAGCCTGGTGCAGGTCTACAATTTTGTTTCTGGTGTCCTTTGACAGCTCTTTAGTCTTGGCCATAGTGGAGTTTGGAGTGTGACTGTTTGAGGTTGTGGGCAGGTGTCTTTTATACTGATAACAAGTTCAAACAGGTGCCATTAATACAGTTAACAAGTGGAGGACAGAGGAGGCTCTTAAAGAAGAAGTTACAGGTCTGTGAGAGCCAGAAATCGTGTTTGTTTGTAGGTGACCAAATACTTATTTTACCCAGGAATTTACCAATTAATTCATTAAAAATCCTACAATGTGATTTCCTGGATTCTTTCCCCCCATTCTGTCTCCCATAGTTGAAGTGTACCTAGAATGAAAATTACAGGCCTCTCTCATCTTTTTAAGTGGGAGAACTTGCACAATTGGTGGCTGACTAAATACTTTTTTGCCCCACTGTGTATTATACACAGTGTATATATATAGTAATTTAAATAACAATTGACTAGTTTTGAAAACATTTTTTCCGCACTTTGACATGTTGACACTTTTAAGACTACCTTCCTCATTAGATATTTCATAATTGCTGGTTAATATTCAAATAATGCATAAAATGTATAATGCACATTATTTACCAAAATCCACATTTATTCATCAGTGACAGTTAAATATTTTCAATAGTTCTTTCAAAGTATAAATTGAAATTTGAATACAATATAGGACAATATTTAGTCACAAAATTATTTATGATAGATAGGCTATTTCCGTTTGCTAAACAATTAAAAACTATTTGTCTTCCTGATGCTGCTCCGAAGATTTTTCCCTGATGTCAGGAGTTTATATATCAGTCTTTATGTTAAAACATATTTGGTTGACTTCTTACAAGCCTTTGTATAAGTGATGGTTTTATTTCTGATCCCAGCTGTGCTTTGGAAAGTGTTTCCCAGAATTCCCTGGGCTCGCTCAGTGTCTTCAGACCGTCAGCCGGACCTGCTGGGCTCTGTAAGTGTCGAAGTCCTCAGGGAGAGTGTCTGCACAGAAAACAGCATGAGGTGGAATCACTGTTTGGTTTACAGTCTGAGCACCTTAAGGGTAAATACTCAACAGGCATCAGAAGAGTTACTTTGGCATTTACGACTGCCTTCATATCTTTATTTGGCATTTATATTTGTCTATTTCCACAAGCCCTTTATTTTCTGTTAAACACAGGTGAGTCTAATGCTCAGGCATGAATTGTTGTCCTAGCTGCATACTTGGATTAACAATAATGGAAAAGGTATCTCACCATTACAGCGATAACGCAGGTTGGCCCAGATGATATTCTCCTGGGAGAAGCAGAAGACTCCGAGTCGACCTCCTCTCATCGTGGCATCTATGATGACGCCTGTGTCCGCCACCATCTTAGGACCCTCGTAGAAACGTACTCTGTGACAGGGAGAATGTAAGTTAGCAACACATGGATTTGTATTTATTAAAAAACAAGACTGTGCACTTGAAGTCTATAGACTAAATGTGAATCACCAGACTGAATGCACAGACTGATCAAATATCTCTATTCTAGTAAAGACGTTTTCTTTCCTGTACCACTGTTTTTCGGTACCTGATGTAGCCGTCTGCGGGTCGGTGCTGGAGGAACCAGCGGTAAGAAGTCTTGTCCTTCCAGCCGACATTGCGAGCGTCTTTCCAGAGGAGTTTGACCTGATCGCTGGTGTCTCCGGTGTGCCACAGGGCGTTCCTCAGGTTCTCCCCTGGACCCGTGTTCGACTTGACGGCCTTTTCAAAACCACAGAAGACAAGCAGCCTGAGTCTCTGGAGTAATCTGTCATGTCCAGTGAGCATATCATGGAAACTCTTTGTGCTAAAACTACTTTAATGCTTTAGAAAGAACTGATTAGTGTAACATTTAAACACAGTTGCAACAAGTAGTTAACAGCTGGTCACTGAGTTTAGCCCAAACCAAGGCATTACTTCTTCATCTAGTGCAAATACTGGTATTCAGTTCCACTAAAACACACAAAGACATTATTTATAAAACTATAACTGTAATGAATGGGTTTGTTAATGTTTAGTTAATAATGAACTACTGCTTTTAGACCATCTGTAAGCCAAAAATAAGAACAACTTTTTGAGTTTGAGAGAAAAACTTGCCTAGCATGCTTTTTTGATTTGGCTCTGGACTTTCAAACACTTAACTTCTGGACCGAATTTCCTTTATAAACATTTATACATGTATTACAAATTACAACTGCAGACTTGATGGGATTTAATGGATTCTAAGAACTCTTTACTTGTGATGTATTCATATGTATGACTTCAGATGACTAACTTTTGCAAAGTGGTCCGAATTAGGATTCTCCACAACGGGGCAACACAAAGGTTGTTCTTAAAAAAGCCTTAGAACTGATCCATAATTAGATCAGTAATAAATAATTTATTTGGCATTATTAAAGCCATCATTGCCAGCTTAATAAACCTTTATAAATGGAGCCTTATCAGAAAGTGGTACTTGTTTATCTGATAACTATGATGATTAATTTCTTGCTGGCAGGGGACTACCTTCAGCTGGATGCCAGGTTCTGCCACGGCTCTGAACGGGTTCGCCTGCCAGTAGATCTGTTCCACCTGCTTCCACATCACCACGTAGAAACTGGAGCTGTCCTGGTAGCCGAAGATAAATCCTGCATAGTCATCGTCCGTCACCGTATTTACATGAAAGGTCCCTTCAAAGTCCACACCGCTGAAAGCCGTGTAACCTGGAGGAAACATTGTCAGATATTTTTTCACTTTTTTGCCTGAAGTTGAAGACCTGCAGTTGGTTGAAAACATTGTCAATACAAGAGAGCTGTGATCCAAGTCGTTTTTGGATTGCTCTATGTTGCTCTTACCCACTGCCAACCCAGGATCACTGTTCATAGTCTGGACTATCTCTCTTCCCTGCACAAACAAAAACAAATCTTTGAGATAAATTGTATCGCACCAAGAAGATATTAAGGATTTTGGGATCTAAAAGCACATAAATAAAACCTAAACAAGCTAGTTACTTGACCTGGTTCAGCACCACCCAGTTGGGGTCGATCTGTGCGTCGCCCTCCGGATCCAAAACGACGGTCTGGTACTCCCTGAAGTCAGTGTCGGTGACCTCAGCGTTTTCTGGACAAACATCGATAGTGTCGATGATGGTGTCGTTGTCGAAATCCGCCTCGCAAATGTTGCCAACGCCATCACCTGAGAAGATAAAAAGAATGTCTTAAACGCTTTTCGTTATTGTTTATTTACTAGATTTAGTCAGGGGTGTTTTAGTCACCGTTCGAGTCCTCCTGCAGCGGGTTGGGGATCAGACGGCAGTTATCCGGACCGGGCGGCAGCAGGTCAGGGATGCCGTCGTTATCGTCGTCATCGTCACACTCGTCCCCCTGGCCGTCCTTGTCCGTGTCCAGCTGGGAGCTGTTGATGACGGCCGGACAGTTGTCCCTCGAGTCCTGGTGCCCGTCACCGTCACTGGACAAGAGAGACTTTTACTGACAAATCCAGCTTTTGGTCTCCAGTACTATTGTTATATAAATAATTTAATTTAAATATATAGTGGGATTGATGAGGTCACAAGGTACCTGTCCTTGTTGGTGTCACAGGGATCTCCAATCAAGTCGTCGTCAGCATCCATCTGAGAAAGATGAAAATAATAATGGTGAGTATGAGAGAGAACAGTCAGGTCAAGACTAGTCTGCTATTAAGTTGTTTTTAAGCTTTTTTTGCAATCATTGGCAAGTGTTCTAAGAAATGACATTTCTATTTATCACAATGACTGAATACATAAATTACGGTGCAATGAACTATTGACAAACACAAACTTGTTTTGCTATTTAAATGTAGTTAAAACACCCACACTGTCCAGATTAAGCAGATTAGTTAAATTGACTGTTACATTGTAAGTCATACATTTTATTAAAATGTTTTATATTTTGATTATTCTACATTAAGGTTTATATTGGCTATAATTGATATTTTCTCACAATTTTCCTGAAGTTGAAACCAAAGCATTCCTTTTAATTTAGCATATCTGAATTGTGTGACATGCATGTTACTGTGTTCTGTCTGAGTTATAACTGTTTGTTCTCAGGCTCAGGACTCAAACACAGTCGACACTTCTTACAACACCAGAGAGAGATTTCTGACCTGGTCTGGGTTTGGGATATAAGGACAGCTGTCGCAGGCGTCTCCCACTTTGTCTCCATCACGATCCTTCTGGTCAGCGTTGGGAACTTTTTTGCAGTTATCCAGGTGATTAAGGATTCCTTGAAATCAATGTTGGAACCAGTGAATATTCATGTAACCACTAGTATTGTCTTTCTCTATTTATCTATGTAATGTCTTGTCTTTTATCTGGGCCCTGAGTCTGTAATAAAGTTTTCATTCATTCATTCTCTCATTTTTGGTATATAACATTTATTGAGCTGTATTCACTATATGTGTCAAAGAACTATACAATCATAACTCATGTTACAGGCCTCACTAATGTTAGTGTTTACAATTATATATATATATTATATTATACAATATATGTTTTTAATCAACAGATGTGTTTGTAACTAATATGTGAAATACTGACCATCCCCATCGATGTCTTCATCACACTCGTCACCATATTTGTCCACATCCGTGTCTCTTTGGTCGTTGTTTTTCACTGCCCGGCAGTTGTCGCATGCATCGCCAAAGTCATCTTCATCGGCGTTCCTCTGGTCAACATTAGGCACCAACACACAGTTATCCTGCGAACACACACATAAACAAAATGAACACAGGCTTAACATGTTTAAATCATGTTTTATTCCATCTCTGTCACTTCTGTTCATGAACCTGCATGTTGAAGATCCCGTCCCCATCTGCGTCTTCATCACAGGCGTCTCCCATGCCGTCACCATCGGCATCTTCTTGACCAGAGTTGGGAACAGTGAGACAATTATCCTAAAAGACAAAAAAGTCATTATTAAAGTCAACTAAAATCAGATTTATGAAATGCTTTGAGGACAATTTAAGAACCACTAAAGCTCAAAGAGGTTTAGTTGTGAGTTATTTTTATTCCAATGATACATACACTGAACAAAAATATAAACGCAACACTTTTGTTTTTGCTCCCATTTTTCATGAGATGAACTCAAAGATCTAAAACATTTTCTATATATACAAAATAACCATTTCTCTCAAATATTGTTCACAAATCTGAAAAAATCTGTGATAGTGAGCACTTCTCCTTTGCCGAGATAATCCATCCCACCTCACAGGTGTGGCATATCAAGATGCTGATTAGACAGCATGATTATTGCACAGGTGTGCCTTAGGCTGGCCACAATAAAAGGCCACTCTGAAACGTGCATTTTTGCTTTATTGGGGGGGTCTGGAGGGGTAGGGTTAGGGGTAGGGTAATGTTGTGAATCGAGTGGCCTGTGTTCGTCGTCCATAACATACGCCTGCTCATACCATAACCCCACCACCACCATGGGCCACTCGATTCACAACATTACCCTAACCCTACCCCTCACACCAGATACTGCCTGGTTTTCGGACCCCCCCAGACCCCCCCAATAAAGCAGAAATGCACGTTTCAGAGTGGCCTTTTATTGTGGCCAGCCTAAGGCACACCTGTGCAATAATCATGCTCTCTAATCAGCATCTTGATATGCCACACCTGTGAGGTGGGATGGATTATCTCGGCAAAGGAGAAGTGCTCACTATCACAGATTTTTTCCGATTTGTGAACAATATTTGAGAGAAATGGTTATTTTGTGTATATGGAAAAGGTTTTAGATCTTTGAGTTCATCTCATGAAAAATGGGAGCAAAAATAAAAGTGTTGCGTTTATATTTTTGTTCAGTGTAATTCCCATCAGTATTGTATTCTTTGCAGATGACTAAATCATTTGTGCTGTTTTTGTGTCACTCTTTTTTTAAAGATTTCTCATGGAGGCTCTCAGGAGACTCACCTTGTTGCAGGTCTTCTCAGGACAGGCCAATTTCTCATCAGGGATACCATCGATGTCAATGTCAGGGCCGCAGTGGTAGCCGTTTCCAGCCCACCCGACTCCACACTGTGAGTAGGGATAATGTTTTATGTACTGTACTGTCTGTTTTTATTGGCCCTGCTGCGTACTGCGAACAGCACCAGATTACCTTAAGCGCTCAAACAGACCTTTACATTCACAAAATCTGGCACAAAAGTTATATGATTCAGAGAGTTGGGCCTTTACATGCTTAACAGCTTCTTATAAACGTAGTAAATTACTTTGCAGCTCTCCAGACTGTCTCATCTGGAGCCTACAAATAATTGCAGCCATAAGAGAGTTACAGATTGAATGCTCTCATTTTAAAGCAATGTTGGACTGCAACATAATCTCAACATCTCACATCAACTCCAACTGTCATTGGTCCCTGTTGAGCGATTTATTCAGCAAGGATAAACTAATGAATTAATAACGAAGGTCACACTCAATCCTAAAATATATAATTCCCTCACCCCTTCTTAGGGATGCTGCACAGTGAAATTGCTAATGTTTGCTCTTAGAAAAGAGTCCGAACAAGAAGTAGAATGTTTGATTTATTCACCTGACACTCGATGCGACCCTCTCGATGGACGAAGCACTCGGCGCTGGCGTGGCAGGGGTTGGGCTGGCCGTTTCCACAGGCTCTCTCTGGCTTACAGCCGCGCCGCTGATCTCCAATATAGCCCGTCTTGCAGGGGCCGCACCTGTAGGACCCCTGTACACACACAGGGAAATGTCCTGTTATATCACTGACAAGGGACAATCGTCAGGCTAGGTTTGTATGGTAGTATTGTTGTTGTAAAGGAATCTCCATGGGTGCGCTGAGCAACTGAAGGGAGAAAGTATGCACCATCTTGGGTTTTATGTAAATTATACTGACATACTTACTGATAATGAAGTGCCACAAAACACAGTAGAAAATCTCTCAGGAAAAAAACTAGGAAAAAACAGACTGGTTTTGTTTGCTGCATTTTCAACACGTGAGTGTGACATAGATGGATGTCTCTGCTCGCATTGTTTGCCTCAGAATGAATAACACAGTGTATTTTACCCATTAAAGTATGTCATTGTGACATGCAATGAACCTGCAGGATTGCTGTGTTCTGTGCAGAGGCTTTAAAGGTGTAGTCATTCAATCAGGATTGTAAATACCTGAACGTTAAACCAAACAAAGCCTCCCACCTTTTAGATTTAGATGCTACCAATGCTTTCTCTGAATACATCAATAGCTTTTCACCCTATCTTCAATTAACCAAATGTTCATGATACTCCTTCTGTTTAAAGTTAAAAAAGTTGTGATTTTTTTTATCTCTACATCTGCTTTTTTTCTCAATATTCAGTGATATTTCTGAATGCATGCACTGCATGCATAAAGTGGCTCTTTAGAAACATGGTTTGTGGTATAATGCAAAAGTGTGCTGAAGTCATCTATCTTATTGGTTGTAGTTGTGGGTTTACTTCAAAGATTGACTCAGTATTGTAAGATTGTATAGTGATTATACTCACGGGCGTGTTCATACAGACAGAGTTCTCCACACAGCCTCCATTGTTGATGCCTTCACACTCATTGATATCTTTGCAGACCTTGAGAGGACAAACAGACACAAAAGGATCAAATATCTTCCATCTATCAAGATGGGAAAAAGTGCAGATAAAAAATGAGGTGCAGCTGATTGAAAACAGTCCTGTGTGGAGGATTAAGGTGCTGCTAAAGCAGACCAGGGCACACTGTGTGACGTATGTACAGAAGAGAGAGAAGAGGTGCTGATGATGGGTTTAGACTGGAGCTAGTGGGAGGCAAAAACAAAAATGTTGACGTGCAGAGAGGAGAGTTGCTTATCCCTCAGGTTTAATCAGAAACTATTAAATATATTGTACGATTGCCTCAGTAAATTAAACTGCACTTGGAACAGATCAATTAATCGATAAAATCCCCTTAAGGCCTCCCTTCCTCCCTTGTTGTAATAGTAGACGGTAGAAGAATTACAGAGAGTGCAGATTAGAGGTTAGAGTGTTTGTGTGTTCACCGCTGCAGACCTGTTTGTTGGCGGTGGCGTAGGCGAGTCCGACGCCCTGGACCTGGGGGCCAGTGTACCCAGCAGGACAGGAGCCACAGCGGAAACCTGGGGAGGTGTTTATGCAGCGCACACCCATGTGACACGGCATAACTGTACACTGCAGCAACAAAGACACACAAAAAACAACATTAACTACATTTAGTTAACAAATTCTGTACTTGCAGTCTGGAATGTGTACATAGATACAATATCCCTTATGACAAACAAAAAGAGGACATCAATTGTCATATTATAAATAATTATTTTCTGTAGCTTCCTGATTTTTTAAATGTATTTATTATGTATGATTTCATTTATTTGATTAAACATGTTTTAACTCAAACAGGTCTAACTAATTTAGCTTGTTGACCAAAACACACTTTTAAAAAGTGGTTTGCGTGTTTTCTTGAAGATAATCTACCAGACAAAA
The DNA here is from genome assembly GCA_902827135.1 of Harpagifer antarcticus. Taxonomy (NCBI): domain Eukaryota; kingdom Metazoa; phylum Chordata; class Actinopteri; order Perciformes; family Harpagiferidae; genus Harpagifer; species Harpagifer antarcticus. Next base: position 9,705,147 of record CADEHL010001363.1, read on the forward strand.
AAGTAATGTCCAGCTTTTCACAAATATATATATATATGAATGCTTTTTATTTATCTCTGTTGATTTCAACTAACTCACGGCAAAAATAGTTATATTGGGTAAAAACTGCTTTAGAAAACCAGACTACTGCAAGAAGACGCAAATAATCACACTGTCAAACTTCACAATTAGTATTAGCATATGACTTGGAGGCTATGAATCCTGTAAACCTAAACAATTATTATTAAGCCATCATAGCGCTGTACTGTATTATATATTATATATAATATCTTTGCGTACCTCGTCGACATCAGTGCAGTGGGTACCGTTGCCCTCCGTGCCGTCAGGACAGGGTCCGCACTTCACACCCTGAGGTGTCTCCTTGCACATCACCCCTGGGTGGCAGGGGTTCGGCACGCAGGAGGGACGAGGCTGCATTCCTCCCATCCCTGAGGAGAGAGGGAGTATGCTCACTATAGTACAAGAGTTCTTCACATTTTTATAACCTTGCTGAGAAGTTCAAAAATTAGAGGTCATCATCAGCATAGGAAGTACTTAGCGAGCTTTCAATTCTTTGAAATTAATGAAAAGTGAAATACAGAAACAGAGTTGTATGTATTTGGTAAACTCACCACAGGCTTCACACTCCATCACTGTGTTCTTCAGGAAAACAATCTCTTTTATCTGAAAAAGAAAAATCAATGTTTGTATGATGCCTCGATCCCTATCCAACATTTGAAAACAAAGAAAATGTTACTAAAATAACCTACTATGGAAAAACGATATCATTTTGAAATTGAGATTATTCAAATACATTTCTTGCATTTTTTAAGAATTGTAATTCCTGATCCAATTTTTATATTCAAATGCATCTGATATTAATCTGTGAACACATATATAAATGGATCAGGACAAAAAGTGAGCGAATCTTTTTTCCTAAAACTTTCAGAATCTCTTTACACAGAGGGGACACATGTTTATGTATAACAAACATGAAAAAGTTAATTTTGCACAATAGGTGACCTTTTAAACTATTTCACCTGTTGTTTCAAAAGCTCTTTAATCTCATCCAGTGCGAAGTTTGTCGTTTTTATCTGACTGATAATTTCCCCATCTGAAAAAAAAGAAATCATCATAATAATTATATTTCACAACCACGACAATAATGACAAACTGATAAACCCTGCCAACATCACACTTACACAATGTAACACAGTTTGAGTCTTTCAAATCCAAATGTGTTGAAGGTCATGTTTTTCTTTTTCTTTGCTATTTAAATGGGGGATTTATATGGAGCACATCTCTAACAAAACATTCTACTTCTCACCTCAAAGAATTGATGATAAATGTTACCTTTCCCTGTGGGCTTTGAGCTGTCATTTTTAATAAGTGAAAAACCCTCAATACATTATGTCACATCTTGTTTTTTTTGTTTAGATAATGTGGTCTAAATGAAAAAAGAAATCCTTCCTGTCATACTTAATTCAGGATCCCCATTAGTTATTACCGCAGAAAATTCTGTTCCACATAAAAGACAAAACACATCATCACATTCTTGACAACCCACAATACCAACATAACCAAGTTTCACAAAAATAAGAGTATGTAGGTTTTCAAACTCCTGTTGGCTCAACATCTGGCATCAGAAGCTCACTTAGGAGCAAATATGAAAGTGTGTGGGGGGGGGAAACACACACATCCTCCTGTAGTACATGATCCAGTGCCTGTCCAATACCTGACGCTCCTCAGCCACCAAGCCTCCTTTTTATCCACCGCCCACGCATTCGCTGGAGTCAGAGATGTTTTGATAGTGAAATTGATTTTCCAGATATGGAATGATACAAGATTTTCTGGAGGATACACTTTTCGAGCTTGTGTGCCAACAAGAACTAAACAGTGTGCGCATAGCATCCTTGTGCTTCTGTTTCTTCAGTGTAACAGTGTGAGTGTTGATCTGGATTTTCTAAAAAATCATATCAACCATCCAACAATGCTGCAGATAAATATGTATTGGGTTTGTCCCAGAAGTTTTACAATCAACAGACACAAGAGTCTTAGAAAATTGAGGGACATTTAGTAGGGTCACTCCCTTTTAACCATAACCATATTTAATGTCCGTCATTTTATTTCAGTGTCCAAATTGTGTTTTGGACATATTGATAGGCCTCTAAATGTTTTAAGCCTTAGTGCCAACAAATGCTTTCTCTGAAAGACATGTTTATGAAGCTTATGGTTAAACAGCAGGGGGATGCTCAGGTGGGGTGAAATCCTTACGCAACATATTGCTAATTGACCACATCGCCCCCCCCCCTATCGCTCTCACCATCCCCGAGGAGTCGTAAGATGCGAGGGCAGAAACCTCCTGAGCGCCAGGAGCAGGAAATGTGGTTTCCCCATTATCAGCAACTCTGTTTACTGAATGGATTCCACAGCAGAAAGATGAGATACTGCAAGAAATCACTGCTAATAGGAAGGTTAAATGGGACTCTTTTTTTTCTACCACAGAAAGCTCACAGTGATTATTTTTCCTCATTGTGAGAAAGTACAGACATGTACTTAGAAAGGCTTTGCACAGAAAACAAGAGTTTTTTTCAGAATCACCCAAAGGTTGAATACCAATAAACATTATAGAAAATATTGATGGAAAAAAATTTAAATCTAACAAACCAAAAAATCCTAACTCAAGTTTTACATTTATTATCTCATCCATCTTAGACTTTTTTGGTCTTGATATTTCTGTTTTCACAAATTCTGTATGCTGGAGTGGTAGATTTTGAATGCCCATGGCAACCTTCATTTATCAATCAATCAATGGCACACCTTTAATATCCCTTATTGTTTCCCACCTGCGCAACATAAATAGAAATCAATAGAAAATGTAAATATTCTCTCACCTCTCTGTCCTGCTGCAGAGTGTCCTCCCATGCAGAGCGCACAGTTCAGCAGCAGAAACCACAGCATGGTGAGTCTGAGCTGCAGATGGTGACTGTTCAGGTAGCTTCTCCTCTCTCTTCTGCCTTCAGACTCTGTGCTCCTCCTGCAGACCTTATGCCAGCACTCGGTTTTAATACCCCCCCCAACCCCACCCCCCTCTCTGGCTTACATCTCCATCCTCTCCCCTAATACTCCTTTGCTTACCACAATTGTGAGACAGCCAAGTTACGGGAAAAGTTGCTCAATATTTTAAACTCCACCTTTATTACATGCGTCAACATTTTCTGTTTAAATGACAGGGCTTTTTGGGAAACTACACAAAAGAGTTTTTGAAGTTTAAAAGCTTTTTCTTTTTTTTACAAAATAGGGGGTTTGATTGTCTTTTTCTGTTGTTGCTATAGATTTGGCCTGTAAGTGGAACTGGACACAAAATATTTAACCAAAACATATTTATGTTTTTACCTTTTTATTATCATTTTACTCTTCATAATTAAACTGCTTTAGTTCATGTTTTAATTATTAGTAAACAACCATTTATTTGCTTTACATTTGTATTTTAAATATATAATGTATATGCATTTCTTTTATTTTGCTGCATTATACAGTAATGATGATTTTGTCCTAATGAATTGAGATTAAAGTAACACAGAACAAGCGTCTCTCTGAACCAGGCTTGTGTGTGTGTGTGTGTGTGTGTGTGTGTGTGTGTGTGTGTGTGTGTGTGTGTGTGTGTGTGTGTGTGTGTGTGTGTGTGTGTGTGTGTGTGTGTGTGTGTGCGTGCGTTTGTGTTTGCTTGTGCGTCCATGTGTGCTTGTGTGTTTGTGTATCTGTGATGGGATTAGCAGATGTTACATTCCTCGCAGTGAATATTCTGAGGTTTTATGCCCCGATCACTTTGATAATCTCTCAACACCTCCCCTCTCTCTGTCCCTGCTGGCTCACTGCCTTGCCCAAAGGAGCCGGGAAGTCTCACTCTAGAGCCTCTGCTGTGGAAACAAACACAGCAGCTTAGCTTTGTTGCAGCATACTGGAGACCTGAACGCTCTACTCTGAAGCTGAAGAAACCACCAATCCCTGAGATCTTTCTTCTAATCTTTTCACTGTTATTGTTACGATCTGTCTGTGTTGTGTTTTGTCTTGTCTTTTTCTGTCTTTGGTTTCCTGTTTTATTTTGTAAAAGTGTTCACCTCCTGTTTTGCCTGTTGGTTTCTGTCTGTTTTCCCTCCCTGATTACCCGATTGTGTTCACCTGGTGCCCCTGTGTTTTCTCCTCCCTCCTCACCTGTCTCTTGTTTGTTTGATTAGTCACGTGTGCATTTAGGTTCTGTGTTTTCTGCTAGTCTTTGTTAGTTCCTTGTTGTTGTTGGACTGTGTTCACTGGGATCTGGGGTCTGGGGTCTTTAAACCTTGAAATAAAGGTATTTTCTGTTAATCTGCATTTGGGTCCTGCTTGCCTCTCTCAACCCTGACAGAAGGAACTAACCAAGGATGGGCCCAGCAGATCCTTTTGAGTTGGAATTACTCAGTTTTTCCTTTTCTTTGGCTGGCTGTTCTGATAAGTGGAGGGGAGCGTCTGGAGTTCAGCAGTGAGAGGCTGCTCTGGCTGAGGCACACCAGATGGCTATGGAGAAGCCAGATTTAGTGAAATTCTTACCTGGCTGGATTTTGGATTTCCTCTCGGTGTGTTATCCCCTGCCTGCTAGCCCCAGCCATGCTGGCTCCCTGCCTCTCAATTCCCATTATGACACCACACGCATCGGTGTGTTCCGTCTGGAGTTAGCCTCTGCTTCTTCCCCAGTTCCTGCTCCTGTCCAGGAGCCATTCTCTGGAACTCGTCTGGCTTTTGGAGGTCTACGGAGCCTCCAAAAGGCTCTTAAGAGAAGGAGTCGCAGGTCCTAGCTAGCAGCCCTAGCCCCAAAAGCCATGCTTTGGGCTCCAGTACAGGCCCCAGCAGCCATGGTTCCAGCCCCAGTTCTGGCCCCAGCAGCCATGGTTCCGGCTGCAGTACAGGCTCCAGCAGCCATTCCAGTCCCAGTACAGGCCCCAGCAGCCATGGTTCCAGCCCCAGGGTAAGGACTCATTCCCTTGGAGTAAGGACTCATACATACATTGCCCTAAATACACATCTGAGTTGACAAATATGACATGTGGGGTACCTCAAGGCTCCATCCTGGGGCCTCTTCTCTTTAACATCTACATGCTACCACTGGCTCAGATAATGAAAAACAACAAAATAAGTTACCATAGCTATGCAGATGACACACAAATGTACGTAACAATTTCACCAGGAGACTATGCTCCAATTCAAACACTGAGTAAGTGCATTGAACAAATCAATGACTTGATGTGTCAGAACTTTCTCCAATTAAACAAAGATAAAACTGAGGTAATGGTTTTTGGAGCCAAGGCAGCACGTTTAAAAGTTAGCGCTGAGCTTCAGTCTGCAATGTTCAAAACAACAGATAAAGCCAGAAATCTAGGTGTAGTCATGGACTCTGACCTGAGTTTCAACAGTCACATTAAAACAGTTACTAAATCAGCTTACTATCACCTAAAGAACATATCTAGGATTAAAAGACTAATGTCACAGCAGGATTTGGAAAAACTTGTCCAGGCTTTTATCTTCAGTAGACTGGACTACTGCAATGGTGTCTTCACAGGTCTCACTAAAAAATATATTAGAAAGCTGCAGCTGATTCAGAACGCCGCTGTTCGAGTCCTCACTAACACTAAGGAAGTGGATCACATCACTCCTGTTCTGAAGTCTTTACACTGGCTTCCTGTGTGTCAAAGAATAGATTTCAAAATACTGCTGCTGGTTTATAAAGCTTTGAATGGTTTAGGCCCAAAATACATTTCTGACCTCCTGCTAAATTATGAACCATCCAGATCTCTCAGGTCTTCAGGGATTGATCAGCTTTCTGTCCCCAGAGTCAGAACTAAACATGGTAAAGCAGCGTTCAGTTATTATGCTCCAAATATCCGGAACAAACTCCCAGAAACCTGCAGGTCCGCTGCAACTCTGACTACTTTTAAATCCAGGCTGAAGACTTTTCTTTTTGTCGCTGCTTGTACTATTTACATCTTAGACTGCACTGTAACTTTTATTCATGTATTTTTTCTTTTAATGTTTATTTTATTGGCTTTTCTTTTTAATGACTGATTTTAAATGCCATTTTCTTAATGTCTTTCATTTTTTGTAAAGCACTTTGAATTGCCTTGTGTTGAAAAGTGCTATATAAATAAACTTGCCTTGCCTTGTGGATCCACAGGGCAGCATGCAAAATCTAATACATTGCCTCAAGTGAAGTCAACTGAGTCTGTGTTAGTTGGGTCTGCAGACTACAACATTTACAATTTAAACAAATTGTGGATTCGAAGTAAGTGAACTTACCAGCCCTCTGTAGCACACTCCTCAGTTTAGCTTGACGCTGGCCGATTGAGGCCACGTTAGCTGCTACAAGCATAACACACCTGAAAGTCCATCTGAACTTGTAGTGAATTGTGGGTAATGTAGGTGCCACATCTTGACAAAGAAGAAGATGTGGAACAAAAAATGTTTCACATCACAAGATTGTTTCTCTAGTTGTGCATCGATGCTAGGTGTAGCTATTTGAGCGCAATGCTAAATCGGGAGAGTCTCAATTGTTGAATAGTTTGGAACAAAGACATGGTGCTGAAGAGAGCACTGCCAACTACTTTTATAACTGAATCCTTTTAATCTAAGATACAAACAACTGTTTCAAGCTATTGTATAAATGCTTTTAAACTGTGAGCTGTAAAATGGTGTTAAATTCTCTTAATGCTGTCCTTTTTTATTAACTATGATTTTAGCTATGGTGTAGTCGTGGGTCATTTTCTTGAGCTGTTTCAGTTCTTAATGACTTTCATCTTCTAAAGAGAGAATACAGTTTGTTCGTGCGTTGGTATGAATAAAGATCCGTCTCATACTTAAGGGTACTTAAGATGCAACAATCTACCTCCCTGCTCTTCTCTGCTGCTGTGAGGAATGTGAGGGTCAAAGTTGGAGTCTAACAACCTCCTGCAAACTTCATTAGGGATGTTTTATTGCATGTGCTACAAAAGTTTGTCAGCACAGCAGGGTGCGTACTAGTTTCTCAGGACGTGACCTCAGGTCGACCTCAGAGCTTTCCTGTCACCTCCCCACAGCCTTTGAGTTACATAAAAGAGAGTTTATGAAGACACACATACTCCTGGTTCCCCAATGAGTCGTGGACCAGCTTATGTCTTAACTCTTCCTTAATGGAGTTTTGTCTCCTTATTCTTACAACTAAAAGAGCTATGCAATAAATACTCAGATGAGCAAGGAACTCAAAATCAGTTGTGAAGTCAGGGATGTGTGAAGTCAGATGGCTGAGTGGCAGCAAGGAAAAGGCGCTATTCACCTTTGAACAATTATTTTGAAATGCAAAAAAACAAGTAATGTAAATTATAAAAGGTCTGTCCTGGTGTCCACACACCATGAACAAGTTATTAACGAATATGAAGACAGTATCCCTGAACATTTTCAACTCAGACCTCAGTTATGACCATTTATCACTTCTGAAAAGTCAACAAGGGAGAAAATGTCAATGAGAAAAGTAAATTAAAACCAAAGAGACACAATGTTTCTTAAGATGTTTATTTAAAGAATTGATGTCCTCATGTTAATGTATAAAGCAGCGATGTTCTGGCCCTTAATGCTTTTTCACATTTTTATTTCTTATTGAGAGTCAGATTCTTCTTGATTTTTCAATTTCTTTCTGAACGGTAGTAAGGTTTGGTGGGCTTCCCTGACACCCGGTCACACAGCTACTAATGTGGATCATAGGCCATCCTAAACAAACACACAGCTGCTGAACGCGGGTCACCACACAGTGTTGAGCACAGATGCAGATGTTCACAACGCATTCATAAATAGGTTTAAAAGGTCCTGGTTGGGTTTAGTTTGAAACATTTGCCGTTGTATTTACAGAGTCCTTGTTCTGTGTTAATGCACCAAAAAAAGCACCATTTTGCTCTAATAGAAAGGGTCTCATTTGGTTGAACGTCAAACTGCCCCTTTCCCTAGAAAGGAATGGGAGGTCCATCATGTGGAGGCCATGATGCAGTTTTCAGCTCAGCGTCCTACTCGGCTTTCTTGGCCTTCCTCTTGCGGGCACCTTCGCTCAGCTCCTCCTTTGTTTTGAGAGGTGAAGATGGGGCAGCGGCGGGAGCGTGGTGGTGGTCTTCCTCAGATCCACCCAGAGGGGAGCCGAACAGCAGGTGGCAAACCCAGGACTCAATGAGGGCGAAGGGCGAGCCGTGAGAATGACGGGCGGTCATCACCACCTGAGGGAAGAGGGTGTTGGTTATGAGAGATTTGCCTGATTTTGCGGTAACTGAATTTATTTGTAATATTAAGATCAGTTTATGGAGTACCACTCAGCCTGTGAAAACTGTGGTAAAAATGTCTGCTGGGTTATCTCAATTTTTAAACCTAATGTGTTTCATCCGAGAGCCCAATCTGGGGCTTGTAGAGGTTAATTGCTGAAATGTTCTTACTCATTACTATTTAACGCTGAGTTTAAATACCTACTCATATGACAGAAAATATTTTACTGAGAGAAACATTTTTCTTTTTCTCTGGCTACATAAAACCAATGTTTTTCTTCCCTAAACTAAACGTGCACATGACAAACAAGTGAGAGTGGTATGTTTTTGATCCTGCTCAAGTCACACTGGAATACACACATCCTCTGTTAGGCAACACAGTTTCAGGCTGAATAATAAATGCAACATTGTCAACACTTAGCTGATCTTACCTTGCTTGTGGCCATGAACAGGGTGAAGATGAGGATGAGGGTGCTCTTGGTCACTGGCAGCCAGTGAGACTCCTGCAGGGTGAAGAGGATCGCTCCGTACAGACTGGCCTTGGTCGGGCTGCAGAGTCAAAAGACAAAACTGTGAGTAAAACATGCAGAATGCAGCAGGGATAAAAAGAAAAACTAGTCAAGGATATGATTAGATATCGGAGGTAGTAATAGAATGAGAAATCCTTTATTTAATAGATTTTAATTACTAGCAGTTTTATTTGAATTGTAATGTATGATTGAGGCTGTAGCGTTCCTCTGTAAGTTGATGGGGTTTTATCAGGGGATAAGAGATTTTCATCCAACATTGTTCATGTTGGGTGCATTGCAGTCTGTTAAAATGTTGTTGTTTTTACAACCACTAGGGGGCACCAAAGACAATTAAAGTTTGTACACATAGTGGCATCAACAAACCTGCTATTTCTCAACTAGTCTGACAATATTTGATGTCCAATTCAGTCACACAACTTTTACGTTGTAGTTTTCCCCTTTAAGTTGAGAATTGGTTTCGTACCCCTGCAATGCTCGAGGAGGCAGAGATGAGTGTTTTTACTCCTTCAGAAGGACACTCAGACTTACAATGACATGTTGAGGATCTCATTGGTGTCGGGCCTCCACACACCACGCAGCAGCTGCTCAAAATTGGAAATGAGAGCCACTCCAGACCCTGCGAAGATAAAAATAGACGTTGAAAAAATGAGGACAAAAAAGCCTGTTACTGTCTCGTGTAACTGCGTTTCTCTGCATTCAGCTTTCTGCCCCCATTTTCAACATGGACGCCTGCAGGGCCTCACTATTGTAGCAGAGACCAAACCAGCACAGCCCTTTATATGTATTTCTAAGGAAATCTCTCCACTATTGGATGGTTTCACAGTAAAGGCATTTGGGAAACATTTGGTTAAAGCCTGCAAAAGAGAAATCTGATGTAATTTATAAGATAGATAGGTATCTATCTATCTTATACACCTTATAGTATTCTATATACATATGAATCATAGCTACAAACATTTTCACAGTTGCTTGTTAAACATTCTTCTTGTAAAAAAATGTACAGGAATTTTAGTCAGGTTTTAAGGGACATCACACTAAGCTATAGTGAATTCAACTTTACACATTACATCATAAGTATTTTTTCAATTGAGCTGCTACAAAGTAATGATTATATCCTCCTAAGCTGGTGTCTTTCAGTTATCAGGTTACTTGAGGACTTGTAAACACACAGATCGTGAATGAACAGCAAATGTGTACACTGGCATGTACATGTGTGACGTTCACTCATGTTTAAATGTGGAGGCCCTTTGAGGGCAGCTGTCAACACAGAGAGCTGCTGTCAGAGTGAGGAGGACAGACTGAAAGCTCACCAAGCAGTTCAACAGAATGTATTCTAAAGATTAAAAAAATATTTAATTAGACACTTAGTGGATCAACAGAAAAGATAATCCAACACAACCATTCTGATAATACAAAAAAAAGACATTTCTATTAGAAGATTTGCTGCTTTGTGCTTTGTAAACCTAATATCTGTGTCTGATATATCTGTGTCTTGGCAATTAACCAACTGATTAAGGAAATAGTCGACAGATTAATCTATGTATAGAATAATTGTTGGTTACAGTCCTTTTTTCTTCATGGTAACGTGCTAATGTCCACACAAAAATAAGCCAAATGTGTGAATACATTCACTAAGTCGATAATGTTCCTTAAAAAATTGGGAAATCTGCACCACCACATTCCTTCAGAAACTATGATTTTTTTTAATCATATTATATCAATTTGCAGTCTTTCATTAAGCTATGGAGAAAACAACACATTTTGTTGTCAACCCATTTCAAACATGACCACATGTTGTGCCATACATACAGTCATACTGAATACTATAAGTAGTAAGTTTGTAACACCCATCAGTTTGAAATCCCACATGAAACTAACCTTTGACGTATCCAACGATGACCATGATGAACAAGCCGTGGTGGTAGGCGTGATGGGCGTGGTGAACGCCGGCTGCGATCTTACGAGTGCGGACGACTTCCTTCAGGGCGACCAACACCAGTTTGACGGGCAGGAACGCCACACATTTATAGAAGAGGTTCAGTGGGCAGTAAAAGACGAGGTACCTGAGAACATGGTGGAGAACAAGACATTAGAGGGAGGGTCTGTAATTCAGCTCTGATGGTTAGGTTTGAATTAAATGTTAACAGTATCCAAATCACTTACAAAAACTACTTTCCCATTTAGCACAAGTAGTTTCTGGGAATAGAGATACGTTTATTTTTCCAGGGTTTTGAGAAAATCCACTTCTTAAATGTTACATGTTTTTAATTCCTTTTTTCTATTTTATTTTCCTGTTTACTGTTTTTTAATGCAGAAGTTATGCATATCATTGTCTTAAGTTACTTTCCCTGTAATAAGCAGGAAAATAAATTCAGAATTTGGACTGGGAATCACTTATAAGCTGTGTAGGGAATACAATCTTAAAAGGAAAAAGCCGAAAGCTCTTCCCCTGTCAAAGGTCACGTTGTTCCGAGGATTTCTCACCAGACAGCTGAGGCCAGCAGGATGTGGCTGTTGTGTTGGAAATAGTCGATGGGGCTGCTTCCAAGCAAGATGTCTGCCAGGATGTAACTTCCAAAGCAGTAGAGCATGGCACAGAGCCAGGAGGCCACGGGACTTCTGCGAGAAACCTCCACCGAGCCTGCAACACAGAGAATTTAAATATCACAGTTTGTGGTTGAGAGGGTCTGTCAGTGTGCGTATGAGTAAGGTTGAGGGCATTAATGCACTTAGTGTTTGATATGTCTGTAGTAGTAGTAATATGTATTTTAATTAATATAAGATGTCAACTTGTTAAAGGATTAATTATAGTGAACAAAATCCCCCAAAAGAGTATGAAGAAATAAACAGGTTAGCTCGTGGGGAAAAAGTTTCAAACATGGTTGATGTATAATTTCATAATGTTTGACTTTGGGGCTTAAGAATTTTTTACTAGCTTAATTTCTCTGACCAAAAGAAAATCTTTATTAATCTTTGTTATTTTAAAGTAAGTCATCAGGGTCATTAAAGGTAATTTCAAGAACTGTTAGCGAAGACCCTTACAGTCATTATCAGAGGATACCTCATGTGTTTATGTGCTATATCTCTGTACACCCCAATCCACTACTTCAGTGCACGCCCTGATAATCAACTCTTTATTTATCATAACCTAATATTGACTCGGGACTTCTTCAGTGATTTATGAGTTGTCAGTTAAATAACTCAACAGATGACAGAGTCTTTCAAAAAACGGAACAGACAGATCAAATGAAAAGCCCATGCTGTGCAATTCCATTTTCTCTTATTAATCAGTAACAATAAACACACTCCTATTTTGTTTTTGAAACCGTTACCAAACTAACCCTTAATCTTTAACCTTTTCATATTGTGACATCAGAGTGTCCAAACTTAATGAATCCAAGTTTTTTCATTCTTGTTTCTTTTGATATATTTTCAGGCCTTGTCCCTGTTACTATGATCTTTCCAAGGCTCTAGTCTTAAAACAGATTGTAATGCACCTTGAGTGACATTTGTGATAATGAGCTATATAAATAAAATTGCCGGATTTGGAAATGTTGTTTGTGCCTAATTGGCTGGCAGGTAACCATTACAAATGCAATTATCAAAACACTTAAATTATTGCTGCAGTCAACAGTTTGACCCTATCTCTAAATCAGTATGCAAGGTATGCTAAACTGTTGCTAACTTTGGCAAAGATGTTAATGTAAACCAATCTATTAAGATAATGGGTCTTAATCTGAAAAGTAATGAGCAACGACAAGTGTCAACCAAATCTAGAAATGAGTGAAAAGAACAAAATGAAATGTGGAATACTTTAGAGCTGTTTTTGAATACATTTACTTTTCTTCTCCTGAGGTGTCCTGATATAAAAACAACTAATGTAGAAGATGAAACACAATAAGGTAAACTCTTTTAATGATGTATACAGTCTAAACCTTACCATGATCACCTAAGATAAGTAAGATGTGATTCCAACTGTGTGTATGTTTCCATGTGGGTAGAAACTTCTGGGTGTTAACTCTGTTAAGAGAGTTTAGTAAATGAGAAATGGAGATGTGAATTTGTGCGGCTGCTTCACTGCACAAATCTCCCACAACAGGTGGGTGTGGGTGTCGGAGTGAGACCAGCACAGTTTGAAAGCAATCTGATCCTGAGAAATGCCGCACTATAAATATATTCTGCTCAACTGCTTCTCTTGCCTTGCAACTGTCAGGCCTTAACCTCTGACCCCCCAACACTTGTCTCCCCCCCCCCCCCCGATATTGACCCCCCCAACTCATTCATGTGCTCTTCTTCTTCTAACATGTACTGTGAACTAGGACTCTACACTCAACTACATGTAGGGACGGGTGAACAAAAAAAGATCTGGCAAACGTTGGCACCAGGATGCATTTGACTGTAAAATGAGATGTGAAGTAAAGCCATGAAGTCATTTGTTAGCCACGTGTTACAGCTGCCCTGATCTCTGATGGATGGATTTGAACTCTTAAACAGACACAAATGCTGATTATATCAATTAACTCTCTCAGAATGCTTGACCCTGCTTTTCATTTGCTACAAAAGATATCATATATTTTAACGATAAAGTAAGCCATTCTTCTTTACCTCTTCTATGAGAGATATGTGCTACAGAATCACATGTGCTTTTTGACACTATTAAACTTGAGGACAGTAATAACTTTATATATATGCACATAACTTTGTTTATGCGCAACTGTTTGCATGTGTTCTTTCAAATAAGCAAATTACAGCAGTTGTGATTGTTATAGATGACTCATCTCATCAAGCATTGCACTTTTAAAACACCTTTTGACTCATGAACAGTTTAAAAACAACAACAACAACAAATGTAGAACCAGAGTTATCATCCTTTTTACTCCATTCTTCTTCCATATAAACCTGGTGCCTACATTGACCACTGCAATCGACCATTGTATGTTCATGTGTGTTATGCTTTTAGTGGCTAATGTAGCCTCGAGGGAATAGCTTTCGGTGGATAAGAGAGGCCACAGAAGACTAATGAGATCACTTCTTTCCAACTTCAAACCAGAAGATTTCCTTTTTTTATTTAAAACGTTTCAAACGTTAAGTCTGAAGACTCAATCAATGCTGAGTCAAGAGACATCTCCAAACGAGATTAATGGGTGCGGCGTGTGGTGGGTTGTGAGTTGGTGTTCGGATCAGGGGGGCACAGGTTCAAACCCCACTGCAGTCAGCATGTCGTTGTGTCCCTAGGCAAAACACTTCACCCAAAAATGGCTCCTATAGGGATTGTCCACAGTATTGAGTATGTAAGTCGCTTTGGATAAAAAGCGTCTAACAAGTAACATGTAATGTAATGGAATAGTTCATTTCAAACATTTTATACAATTTTTAATCTATTTATTTCACCCTTATATTAACAAGCAACCCCAAAAGCAAATCAAAGATGTAGAGACATTGAGAATAGGCTAGAACAGGGGTGTCAAACTCAAATACACAAGAAAAATTGGTACTAGGAGAGGGCCGGACTGGTTCAATGTTTATTGCAAAACGTATTGAAATGAACTTATTGCACATATTAAACCTGGAACTAACAAAGCTTAAATGATTGCCTATAAAAACAACATTAAATAATCAGTTGCATTAATTTCTCATGGCTCTATCTTTTCCGGAGTAATTTCTTATGATTACATTTTTCCACAGGCCAACAACAGCTCAAAAAAACAATTTCCCTCAAAGAAAAAACCAGCCCTGTTGTCGCAAGAAAAAAAGTGCAAAAGGAAACATCCATTGAAACTCAGTTTGCTGCTGTGATGCTAGTTCAAGCCAGATACTTGGCATCTCATCTTGTGTGCAGGTCATCAATGTTTGGGCTCAGGCTCTGAGCTGAGGAAACCCTCAGGATTGAGTGAAGGTGTACGTGCAATATACCGGCGGGCCAGATCTAATAGTAATTAGAAATTATCCTGCGAGCCGAAATTAAATCCACCAAGGGCCTGATTTGGCCCCCGGGCCTTGAGTTTGACACATGTGGGCTAGAACCATATACTGTTTGAAGAACAAAAAACAGATAGTATCCAATAACTTTCTCAAAAGAGCTCATATATAGATTTTCATCCCTGAAAGCAACTTGAACAACATTTTTGAGGAAATTGTATGCGATATTGTAATAATTTGGTTACAAAGCGCACATGAAATATGTTGTTCAAGATGTTTCTGGAAGATTTGATGGACATCTTGGTTCTGAGTTTGAGATGTATTTGGTGTTCCCAATTTCTTCACTGGAGGGTCAACTGAGACCAAATGAGCCGACAATGACTGAACTTTCATGCCACGGTGAACTTTTTCTTTATTGTGAGGTTAGTTATTTTAAAGCTACACAAACCTAAGGTCATGCTCGGCGGCTAGTTAAACAGCTTATTTTTTGTTTTACATTCACACCCAACTGCAGCCTAAAGGCGTACAGCAGAGGGGCTTCAGAGGCCCACTGACTCTGTCTATTTCAGGATCTTCTATTTATTGCCTAAGTCTTTGGTATGCAAAGGCATTTCTCTCAGGTTTCATGCTCTTCAGGCTCTGTCGCTCAAAGAAGTAAAATCTTGGAAAATATCAGGCTTTACCCAAAGCAAAGAGGTTTAATCTACTCTGGTGATTTCCTCAGTAATAATGAGGTCATGCTGGTGCTGCAACAGACATATCCTCACACCGAGGAGGCAGAGCAGCAAGTGCTCCTGCTGGAGTTTATGTAACAGGTCATGCTTTATAAGGACTGGGTACTATAACAGATATAGGGAAGCAGAAAGTCCCTATAGGGATATTGCAGCAATGTATACACAGAAAATCAACTCAATATTACATCTACCATTAATGTCTCACACGAATATGACCGTTACAAAATCTTAGATACAACGGGATAAAATATTGTATTATCATGTTATAAAATATGTTATTCTAAGTATATGTTTACTTTTTGGCTGGTTGTAAATAAATGAATGTTTATGTTCAGGTCTGGTGAGTGTGAAGTATGTTACATCTTTATAACCTACCAGTATAACAAGCAGAACAGATTATAGAAAATCCTTTTGATCAAATAAGCATCATAATCATCATAATCAAGTGAATAATCTGAAGGAGAAAAAAGCAAAGACAAAAGTGTAAAACACACTTACCTGGCTCATACTTGAGGTAGAGGATGGACACGATGTAATAAGCGACATCAAACACGGGAAACATTCCCATTTTTGAGAAAACTTGGGCAATATCGCCCAAATTGAGAGCTGCCAGGACCTCCATGTTGCTTCTATGGTATTCAGAGAGTGTCTGTGTGTTTGTTTTGTATTCCAACTGCGCAGTCTGGTTCGTAAAGCCCCCCAAAAAACCCGGTCCACTGACTCCACGAAGCCCCCCGGTATCGACAGTGAAAGCCTGTGACACTCAAGCCCTCCTATTAATACCTTTCATCTGCACAGCCTCAGCAGCAGCAGCTTCACGCGCTCCGTGCCAGCTGCTCCGCTTTCTACACCACACAGGGTTTACATGTCAGCTGCTGGACATTGGAAAAACAAAGGACTTCTCCTCGTGTGTGCATCATCGATAGACAAACTCGTTATTTACCTGAGCTACAATCATAGACGGTATACAATACGCAATTTGAAGTGATTGTAGCCTGGATACACAACAGAGAATGAGACAAGTGTGCATAGTTTAACACGGACAAAGACTCAGTCCCAAACCTCTTAATCCGGATCCTGCACGGAGGCTGCAGACTCACCACCGCCATGTGGCGATATCACCTGCTGTTTACATTCTCGGATGATGCAATCCTTTTTTCATTAAAGGCTAATTATGTATATACTATACCACACATAAACAGCAGGGCAATGTTATGTATTTGATCTACATACATTTAATCAAACCATTTTCTATTTTTGCACATTTTGGTTGTAATCCTTGAGGAGAATAACAATGAAAGCAATGAGCTCTGCCACCACCAGAGTGCAGACATTACTCACAATTAAAAACCTAGTGGGTCTATCTCTATCTTGGTATATCTTCAAAATGTCAATCTAGTCAAGTTGACATTTATGAATAAACATTTATTTATCCGTCTGAATTATTCCTCTCCTTTTACATTCCTTATTTGAATCACCAAAATCAAGATGCTTCTGTGATATTGCAAGACGAAATGTTAATTTAAATAATGCAAATTAATGAGGGATAGTGTCTGACTTTATTAAAAATATATTTGAATATTCTAATATCGTAACAGAATTTAGAATGAGCTTAATGAAGAAAAAAAACAGCAACCCTCTGCAGTTCTGAACCTGCAGCTGTTATTGCGCTTCTTGTCTAAAGGTGGCGCACGTGGATCAGGTAGAATGTATTATGAAATGAAAATGGAGAATTTGTCCTAGTTTTAGCTTTGAAAGTTTCGGCAAGTTATCTCATTCACCCCAACCTGCCTCTAATCATATCCTTTAACATTAAATGCTAATATAATGGACTCTACATTGAACCATTTCATTGTCACAACGCACCCCCTTAGAAGGGTTAAACCGAATTTAAATTGTTCTTACCATAATGACGGTCTTAATGTTACAATGCCTTTTCCCCATACTCTGTAAATACTGGTTATCTCTTAATTATTGGCATAAAATGAGTTTGACTTAAATATAGTGTTTTATAAGTCCAATAATATTAACATCAAACTACGAACTATTTTGTAAGTTTTTGATTGCATATTAGCTTTAAATTAATTATTGGTAGGAATCCACACTTTTAAAAAACAAACATGAATTGTCCGAGATGAATCTGAAGACACAACCGTACTACTGCCTGGCAAGAACGACCTGTCAGTCTAGCATCAGGGCACAAAACACCACGACAGGATTCTGAAACGGCATTGGTCACATTCCTGGTTGCGTGGCGAACACGGAAGTAAGGCGTCTCTCTGATGTGATGTGAGCAAAATGATCGGGGATCTGTTGATATTCGGGTAATTTCTTTGACATTCACATACAAGTACACATTTATATAATTGAAATGTTATTTGTGTGTGTTATCATGCACTGTATTGCTGGTAAGATGGCGATAGGCCAAGCTAAATAACAAGCTAGCTCCGTGCTAATGCCAGCTCAGCAGCTAACGTTAGCTGAACAGGTAAACAACAAACATTTCTCTCTCTGTGTCCTCCAGGACCTTACTGGTCAATGCAGGAGCTGTGCTGAACTTCAAGCTGTGAGTATTAAAGTTACTGTCACACTATGTACAACAGCTACAATGCTCGCATGTGAGGTTAAAATAAATAGAACAATCAATCAGTTAAAGGTTGACTGTGGATGTTTTACAGCAAAAGAAAGGAGTCCCAACAAGGATTCGGAGATGAGTCCAGATCACCCACAACAGGTGTGTCTGTGTGTCTGTGTCAAAGAGTAAAATAAGTATGTCACAGGTGAATGCCGTTATCAAAGGATCTGTTTTTCAGGTGACAACATCAGAGAGTTCCTGCTCAGCCTCCGGTACTTTCGTATCTTCATTGCTCTATGGAACATCTTCATGATGTTCTGCATGATTGTGTGAGTATTCCACCCTGAGTTGATGCTGCTTATTTACAAGTGGATGTGTAATAGTTGAACTTGGTGATTTCGACCAGGCTGCAATGGTTTAAGAGGCAGTCTATCTACTAAAATGTTACTTTAAAGTTTAAAGGATAGTTCTTACTGTCAAAACATTACAAGATAATGTGTGTTCATCACATAAATGCATATTGTCTGTGTAGCTAAACACTGATGTATCAGTGTAAGTTCTATATATATTCATTATAACAAGTGTCTAAATAAAAAAGGGACCTACATCAAATACAACAAAGTCATTGTTTTGTGATGTTGTAAAAATGTTTTAATAGTTCAAATAATAATAATAATAATAACTGTTGAAATAATGTTTCTTTTTAGAATAAAACAATGCTTTATTTCCAATAAGAATTATCTTTTGTATTCATTTTTTTCAAGTTAGTGTGGAACATTTGTGTGATATCACTGGCATAGTTATTTAAAGTATTTATTTTCCTCGTAAATCTTGTTTAACTGTGCTCCAATTTGTGATTTCATACATGTGCCAGAATACCTTTTTTTTAACATTCCTTAAAATAGGCTCTGAAATGGTTGCTCTTCTAACTGTCTGCATGTCTCTAATCCTCACAGATTGTTTGGGTCATGATCCACCTTTGTGTACTGGACTTTCATCAGGATGCTGATTTTCTAGGGTGGATGCTATAAACTTCTTCTAAACTAGAGTTTACTGTTCTTTTGGCCCTTACAATTGTATTTATGGTTCATTTTTTATTAACAACCCAAAATCATAAATCTGCTTCTGCCTGTACAGGAATTTATGAATCACTGTATTTATTTTGTCTTATAGAAGTTGTTACATTTGTACCCTTTTTGGTTGAACTGTATCTACGTCAGCACACGTGCCATTGCTGGAAATGTGTTGTCTTGTGCCCATGGGCTTCAACATTGAACAGGAGCATTTTTCTCCAGCATATCAGTTTTGAAACAGAGATGAAAATGATAAAGCCTTCACTTACAGGATTAAAAACTAAATAAAAAACTTGCTAAATAAGCTGAAAATGAATGCTCTGTCACTTACAGAACCATACATCCCCTCTGTACAAACATGTCCAAATGTACTCATCAGCTTTTATGCTCCTTATTTCAATCTGGAAAAAATATCACTTTTTCCTTTATTCGGGGGCACCTGTGCTATGAGTAAATGTTTAAGCTCTACAATGTAAATGTGTTATTATTCCTAACAATAAAAATACACAGTTTTCTTATGCAATGTCTGTTGATTGACCTGAAAAATGGTTTTGACTGTATTGGGACAAGGAACGTACGATCTGACCTCATTAAGTCAAATGGGCATTGGCCGGACGTGATTATTAATGTCATTATGAGATCCCCTTATAATACTTCATATTTAATACGGATAATAACTGTATATTCTATGTACTGTAAATGTATTGCACTGTACAGTGCAGTTTATATACAATAGATTAACATACTTACAATCTGTGACTTTAGAATGCCACTAACAATGATGATTGTCTCTTCAGAGCAAAAAAGGTTGCAGATTTGAACCCACTGGCAGATGACATTTAATGTATGGATGGAAATAAACTGAATAGGGGTTTCTTTGTGTAGACTGAGAGCCACTGCTAAGGGTTAGGTGTGGAGAAGCTGGCAAATAAATGCAATAGACACAATACCTTTTTTACCCTCTTTATTCAAACCCCAATTCAGAAAAAAAAGGCAGCTTAAAGCGAGCATTAACATGCATATGTATTTCATTTTTTCATTTAACAGTGTCTGAGGAGTAGACGAAATATAATACATAAAATAAAGCCATGAAAGTGATTGAAATTGAAAGTCCATTTATTTGTATTTTACTCCTTTTTGAATTTATTTTTTAGATAATGTACTCCTATACCACGGAATTATAATATTGCTTTGTCTTTATATTATTTATTTATTTAATCTCTTGCGAATGCGAACAATTGGTTACGTAAAATTCTCCCATCATGCTCTGCGCGACCGCTTGACAAAAAGCCGGATGAGAAGGCAGAGGAGGAGGAGGCTACCAGCCGAGGGGGGTAGCCGATTCCTGGAGAGGATATTCTGTTCTCGTCGTTATTAAAACGTAACGGCGGCGAATGAAAACAACAATAAAAGCATCATAAAACATGGTGCTTACTCCCAGAGAAGCTCTGTCGTCGGGCCTGTGAGTGTCGGCAGGTTTCGCACCGCCGCCTCTTCGGGGGATTCTGCTGTCTGGGTCCGACCTGACCCTCTCACCGCCGGGCGATGACAGCGACTCCAGCCACTCCGCAGCTGATGAGAGACCGGCTGCTGCTGGCCATCGACGGCCAGAGCAATGTGAGTATAACCGGTACTTTCCAAAGGACGAACTGGGTGCGTAGAGGCAGATAATAAGGCCAAGCCGACTTGACAAAGTGGGGGCTTTCACTTATAATGTTCTTGCTAATTAGCTTGCTAACATCACAGGTTAGCCAAAGTAACTAACAGGCATTCCAATGGCTTGCTAGCTGACTGCTGCTGGCTAATGTTGATGTAGCCAAGTTAGTTTTTTTGTATGCACTTAAAACGCTTCAAGACTAAAGACGTGAGGGAGAAAGTGGTAACCGAGACCTTTTGGTTCTAGAGACACTGATTAATTAGGGTTTCAGTGAGATCAAGGCAATAGATTACATTATAATCTCCTCTGTCACTATAATGCAGTTGATGAGATTGTCATCTTTTCTAGCAAGATCCATTGTACATACTGTTTTTAACATACTGTTAAAGTCAAACAATCTAATAATATTATACTAATTGTTTTGCATTATGCTGTCCTATTGTTCTATACCACTGTTATTACCACCTTGAAAACTACTGTAAAATACTATTGCGAAACACTTAACTCAAAAGTTGTTTTCACTGCTAACCAGAACAAAGGAAAGTATGACCATTTTTAGTATAATGCTTACTGCAATGCTGGGTTTACAAGTTAAAGCAGTTCACGTAATGAGCTGATGTGTTTGATTCATATCTTATATATTATTTTAGATCACACATACGTGGAAATTTCAACACTTGCAACAAGAGTGTGCCAGCTGAGCTCATTATCAATGGTGACTCTTACATATGTGTAAGAGGCATAAGAAGTGACCTCTGGGATGTCCTGGCTGTGAATGACACTACACATTCTTTGTGTTGTAGCTGACAGTCATTCATATCCAGCGTAAACAGGAATGGTGATAGGAAATCCTCAATCATAATGTTTTTAACCAACACACAAGATTGTATTTTTTTAGCAAATAAATAACAAATAAATATAGGTAGTTTATTACATTCATGCATAAATCTGTATCAATCCATTATTGGATTTAGCAGTCCTCATTGATATGCAACATTTACACTGATTTTTATTATAAGCTTATCTTAACACAATCTAGTGGACACATTTATATAACTTCATGGTAAATATGATCAAATCGCTCAACTTTAGTTGGCGCAAAGCAGGCTCAGATTAAAGTAAACAGGACACTATTTTCAGCACTTTCTTCTTTCTTACTTGCATATCTTTTATTCTCCTGGGGGGGGGGGGTGGACTCATTTGCATGCATGCAATCTCAGTTTGTCATAGTGAGCCTGAAACCAGTATGCATGGACTCTTTACACACAGGTGCACATTTGAAAGACTATTCAAATGATGCCTTGACCTTTTTAACAGCCTTTCTTTCTCTCTCTGGAGAATTGATGTATGGTTGGGCTGTAAGGTTCTGAATCACTGCATAACAACAACTGTACGTGGACACTGTGATGGTGATGCTTAAGACAATAAGGATGACCGAGGATTAGAGATGTCCCGATCCGATCACGCGATCGGGGATCGGTGCCGATCACACGATTTTCAAAAGATCGGAATCGGGAGAAAAAAATCGGAGTGGGAATTTTCTTCTTCTTTTTTTTTCTTTCTTTTTTTTGATAAAATATTTGTATTTTATTTAATGTTACAAAACAAAAACGACCATGTTCACGTCTTAAAGTCATCCTGAGGCCTTAGTTTTGGTTTAAAATTACACAACATCATGTATGTGTTGCTTCTTTTGGGCTTGTTTTCATAGACCTGGTTGCTTATTTCTCTCAAATCTGGCAACAGAGTGGGCGCAGTGTCTAATAGTAGCAGTAAGCTAACGAGAGGCTACGTTCAGCTGGTGACTCGGGAGTCGGGACAGAGAAAATGTGAGGAGTTTGGAAGTATTATAAAATTGAAAGCGAAGACAGTGTAACAGCCCGATGCAATGTTTGCAAGGCGGAGGTTCCGCGTGGTGGAAAGAACAGAGCTACGTTCAACACGACCAATCTAATACGCCACCAGAGAAACAAACACAAACAACAACACAACGAGTACACAGCGGCCACTCAGGTAACGGCACTGAAACAACCGACACTTTCAGAGACGTTTAAAAGGAAAGACAAACTACCCCAGAACAGTGAAAAGGCCAAAAAAATAACAGCCAAGATAGCTGAATTCATTGCGTTGGATGAACAGCCGTTATCTGTTACCTTTTTTTTCTCTTAATGCATTGCATAAAGATCGGATCGGGAAAAATCGGTATCCGCAGATTGTCAAAATCAAATGATCGGAATCGGATCGGGAGCAAAAAAAGGTGATCGGGACATCCCTACCGAGGATTGTAATATATACCTATGTGTCTTTTCAGCAGATATGCAACATGGTGGTAGTCATGGAGGTGATCTCCTATTTGGAGAAATATCCTATCACCAAAGAGGCACTGGAGGTGGGTTACATTCAGTCCTACAGTATGTCCTTTCCAAATATATGGCAGCTGAATCCGTTCATAATATAATTGCTGTTAACCACTAATCTTATCTCCTTAAAGGAAACCCGCCTTGGAAAGCTCATCAACGATGTCCGAAAGAAAACTAAGAATGAGGACCTTGCAAGAAGGGCCAAGAAGCTGCTGCGGACTTGGCAGAAGTTAATTGAGCCAGGAAAGGGAGAGATGTTGTCCAAAGGACACACTGGTGCATCATGGTCTTCCAATGGTGGTGCTCATTCCTGCGTCTCCACTCCAGCTGCCACCACACCATCAACTAAAACGGGTTC